>JARQOC010000001.1:309152681-309854962 GCA_033576535.1 Allobates femoralis
GAGAAACCGCCTTTTTTTTTGGGGGGCCCAACCCCTTTGAGGAAGGGGCCCCTTTGCCCGAAGAAAGGACCCCCCCTGGCCCAAAGAAAGAGCCCCCCTTCCCCCCTTGAAGGGAGGAAAAGAAAGGAGGGGGGATGGTTTTGGGCCGGAGAAGGGGGGTTCCGCCCACAGGAGGAAAAGCGACTTGGGGGACCCAGGAAAGGTTTAAGGGGCCCTTCGCCCGGGGCACACCTATTTCCCCAAGGATGGGGTGGGTGTCCCTCTCTATTATTATAATGGGGGGGGTTTTTTGGAATTAAGACTTTGCTGTTGTTTTTTATAGAAACAATAGGCCAGATCTTCCCTATGTTCATTTGTCCATCCCCAGATCTGTTCCTCCACAATTTACCATTCTGTAACTGAATTTTTTTTTTTTTAAAGGGAATTTGTTATTTTTTTTTTTTTAAGTCTTTGAGTTTTGCAAAAATTTTGTTTAAAAAAGTATAAAGTGAAATTGTGAAAAAACCATAAAAGAAAATTCTTGAATGGATGCTATTGGCAACAGAGACTGTTTTCTTTATAGTATATTGGGGCCCACATTGCTTTTATATATACTAGATGGGCCCGATTTTAAGCTCGGGTATTCTAGACTATGGTTAGCAGGTAACGGGGTCAGCGGTTGGCGGGGCCGGAGGAGGGGGAAGGGGGGAGGAGGAGGAGGGGGGGAAAGGAGGGGGCCCCTCCCGGGCCCCGGGCCGGGGGGGAGGAGGAGGGGCCCCCCCCCGGGGCCGGGGGGGGGAGGGGGGGGGAGGAGGGGGCCACCCCCCGGCCGCGGGGGGAGGAGGAGGAGGAGGGGGCACCCCCGGCCCCGCGGGGGGGGGGGAGGGGGAGGGGGGGCCCCCCCGGCCGCGGGGGGGGGGGGGGGAAGGGGAGGAGGAGGGGCACCCCCGGCCGGGGGGCCCGGGGAGGAGGAGGAGGAGGGGCGCCCCCCTGGCCCCGGGGGGGGGGAGGGGAGGGGGGAGGGGGGACCCCGGCGCGGGGGCCGGAGGAGGAGGAGGAGGGGCGCACCCTCCGGCCGCGGGGCCGGGGGAGGAGGAGGGGGGCGCCCCCTCCGGCGCGGGGCGGAGGAGGAGGAGGAGGGGCGCACCCTCCGGCCGGGGCCGGGGAGGGGGAAAGGAGGAGGGGCGCACCCTCCGGCGCGGGGCGGAGGAGGAGGAGGAGGGGCGCACCCCCCGGGCCCGGGGGGGCCGGAGGAGGAGGGGAGGGGCGCACCCTGGCGCCGGGGGCGGGGAGGGGGAGGGGGGGGAGGGGCGCACCCCCTCCGGCCGCGGGGCCGGAGGAGGAGGAGGAGGAGAGGGGCGCACCCTCCGGCCGCGGGCGTGGAGGGGAGGAGGGGGAAAGGAGGAGGAGGGCGCACCCTCCGGCGCGGGGGCCGGAGGAGGAGAGGAGGAGGAGGAGAGAGGGCGCACCCTCCGCCCCGTCGGGGCCGGAGGAGGAGAGGGGAGGAGGGGCGCACCCTCCGGCCGCGGGGCCCAGGAGAGGAGGAGAGGAGGGGCGCACCCTCCGGCCGCGGGGGCCGGAGGAGGAGGAAGGAGGGGGCGCACCCTCCGGCCGCGGGGCCGGAGGAGGAGGAGGAGGAGGGGCGCACCCTCCGGCCGCGGGGCCTGGAGGGGAGGAGAGGAGGGCGCACCCTCCGGCCGCGGGGCCGGGAGGAGGAGGAGGAGGAGGAGGGGGCGCACCCTCCGGCCGCGGGGCCTGAGGAGGAGGAGGAGGAGATCCGGGGGCCGAGGAGGAGGAAAGGGGCGCACCCTCCGGCCGCGGGGCCGGAGGAGGAGGAGGAGGAGGAGGAGGGGCGCACCCTCCGGCCGCGGGGCCGGAGGAGGAGGAGGGAGGAGGAGGAGGAGGGGCGCACCCTCCGGCCGCGGGGCCGGAGGAGGAGGGAGGAGGAGAGGAGGGGCGCACCCTCCGGCGGAGAGGAGGAAGGAGAGCCACCCCGCGCGGGGCGGGAGGAGAGGAGGCGCCTCCGAGGGAGGAGGCGCACCCTCCGCCGCGGGGCCGGAGGAGGAGGAGGAGGAGGAGAGGAGGGGCGCACCCTCCGCCGCGGGGCCGGAGGAGGAGGAGGAGGAGGAGGAGGAGGGGCGCACCCTCCGGCCGCGGGCGGAGGAGGAGAGGAGGGAGGAGGAGGAGGAGGGGCGCACCCTCCGGCCGCGGGGCCGCAGGAGGAGGAGGAGGAGGAGGAGGGGGGGCGCACCCTCCGGCCGCGGGGCCGGAGGAGGAGGGAGGAGGAGGAGGGGCGCACCCTCCGTGCCGCGGGGCCGGGAGGAGGAGGAAGGAGGAGGAGGGGGCGCACCCTCCGGCCCGGGGGCCGGAGGAGGAGGAGGAGGAGGAGGAGGAGGGGCGCACCCTCCGGCCGCGGGGCCGGAGGGAGAGGAGGAGAGGAGGAGGAGAGGGCGCACCCTCCGGCCGCGGGGCCGGCGGGGGAGGAGGAGGAGGAGGAGGAGGAGGGGCGCACCCTCCGGCCGCGGGGCCGGAGGAGGAGGAGGAGGAGGAGGAGGAGGAGGGGCGCACCCTCTGGCCGCGGGGGGCCGGGGGGAGGAGGAGGAGGAGGAGGAGGGAGGAGGAGGAGGGGGGCACCCTCCGGCCGCGGGGCAGGAGGAGGAGGAGGAGGAGGAGGAGGGGCGCACCCTCCGGCCGCGGGGCCGGGAGGAGGAGGAGGAGGAGGAGGGGCGCACCCTCCGGCCGCGGGGCCGGAGGAGGGGAGGAGGAGGAGGGGCGCACCCTCCGGCCGCGGGGCCGGAGGAGGAGGAGGAGGAGGAGGGGCGCACCCTCCGGCCGCGGGGGCCGGGGAGGAGGAGGAGGAGGAGGAGGAGGGGGCGCACCCTCCGGCCGCGGGGCCGGAGGAGGAGGAGGGAGGAGGAGGAGGGAGGGGGGGGCGCACCCTCCGGCCGCGGGGGCGGAGGAGGAGGGGAGGGGCGCACCCTCCGGCCGCGGGGCGGAGGAGGAGGAGGAGGGGCGCACCCTCCGGCCGCGGGGCCGGAGGAGGAGGAGGAGGAGGGGCGCACCCTCCGGCCGCGGGGGCCGGAGGAGGAGGAGGAGGAGGAGGGGCGCACCCTCCGGCCGCGGGGCCGGAGGAGGAGGAGGAGGAGGAGGGGCGCACCCTCCGGCCGCGGGGCCGGAGGAGGAGGAGGAGGAGGAGGAGGAGGGGGCGCCACCCTCCGGCCGCGGGGCCGGAGGAGGAGGAGGAGGAGGAGGAGGGGCGCACCCTCCGGCCGCGGGGCCGGAGGAGGAGGAGGAGGAGGAGGGGCGCACCCTCCGGCCGCGGGGCCGGAAGGAGGAGGAGGAGGGAGGGGCGCACCCTCCGGCCGGGGGCCGGAGGGAGGGGAGGAGGAGGAGGGGCGCCACCCTCCGGCCGCGGGGCCGGAGGAGAGGAGGAGGAGGGGAGGAGGAGGGGCGCACCCTCCGGCCGCGGGGCCGGAGGAGGAGGAGGAGGAGGAGGAGGGGCGCACCCTCGGCCGCGGGGCCGGAGGAGGAGGAGGAGGAGGAGGGGCGCACCCTCCGGCCGCGGGGCCGGAGGAGGAGAGGAGGGGCGCACCCTCCGGCCCCGGGGCCGGGAGGAGGAGGAGGGGCGCACCCTCCGGCCGCGGGCGGCCGGAGGAGGAGGAGGAGGAGGGGCGCGCCCTCCGGCCGCGGGGCCGGAGGGGAGGAGGAGGAGGAGGGGCGCGCCACTCCGGCCGCGGGGCCGGGGAGGAGGAGGGGCGCGCCCCTCGGCCGCGGGGCCAGGAGGAGGAGGAGGGGCGCGCCAGCCCGGGGCCGGAGGAGGAGGGGGACAGCCCCGTGGGAGTCGGGGAGGAGGAGAGGAGTGCATCGGTGAATCCCTCTCTATTATTATAATGGCGGATGGATTAATGACTTTGCTGTTGTTTTACTAGAAACAAATAGGCTCAGATCTTAACCCTATGTTTATTTGTCCATCCCACGATCTGTTCCCTCCACAATTTCCATTCTGTAACTGAATTTTATTTGGTGTGTAAAGGGAATTTGTCATAATTTTTCGTTTTTAAGTCTTTGTAGTTTTGCTAAAAAATGTGTTTAGAAAGTATAAAGGTGAATTGTGAAAAAATTCATAAAAGAAAATTTCTTGAATGGATCTGCTATTGGCAACAGAGATGTTTTCATATACTCTATAATTCCGTAGGCAAATGTGACGGACCCCGAAATCGCCGTGGCTTTGTCACTATGTGACGTCACCACGCGCGAGCAATGGCACGCGAGCGCGGGAGGCGCTTGCGAGTCGCTACTCAGCCGCGCACCTGCCGCAAGTCTCCCTATACTTTGTATGGGGATCCATTGCGAGTCGCTACCTCAGCCGCCGCACTTCCCGGCTGGTTGCGGTAATCCCTTAGAAAGTATAGGGGGACTTGCGGCAGGTGCGGCAAGTGCGGTTTTGCCTTGCGGCAAGTGCGGCCGCTAATTAAAATTAAAAAAATTAAATCTAATACAAATAAATTTAATTAAAATAACAAAATTAATATACAAATAATAAAAATAATAAATAATAAAATAAATCAAAAATTAAAATAAATAAAATAAAAATATATATAATTAAATATTAATAACATTAATTCTAAGAAAATCAAATTACTCAAATAAAAAAAAAAATTTCAATTAAAATAACAAAAAATTAATAATATTAAAAAAATATTAAATAATAAATAATTACAATAATAAAATAAGAAATAATAAAAAAAAATATTCCATATAAAAATTCATAAACCATTAACTAATTTTAATTAAAAAAAACAAATAAATAAATATTCATAACATTAAGGTTCTCAAAAAAAATGTAAATAAAAAAAAATATATAGCTACTATAATCTAATTAACGCACGTTCTAGAATCCGATGCATTTGCATCGGGCTCACAGCTAGTTTTAGTATATTGGCCCCACATTGCTTTCTATATAATACTAGATGGTGGCCCGATTCTAACGAATCGGGTATTCTAGACTATGGTTAGCAGAGTATACGGGAGCTCAGCGGACAGCACAGTACACCGGCGGGTGAGCGGACACCCCCCTACACACACACACCCCCCTACACACACCCACCCCTCTACCTACATCACAACCCCCCCCTCCTACCTACACACACCCACCCACCCCTACCTACCTACACACACACCCCCCACCCCTACCTACACACACAACCCACCCCTACCTACACACACACACACCCCTACCTACACACACACCCCACCCCTACCTACACACACACACACACCCCTACCTACACACACAACACACACCCTACCTACACACACACCTTACAAAACAACCCCTACCTACACACCTACACACACCCCTACACACACACACACACCCCTACCTACACACACACACCCCACCCTTACCTACACACACACAACACACCCCTACACACAACACACACACCCCTACCTACCACACACACACACACCCCTACCTACACACACACACACACACACCCCTACCTTTCACACACACACCAACCCTACCTACACACACACACACCCCTACCTACACACACACACACACACCCCTACCTAAAACACACACACACACCCCTACCTAAAACACACACACCCCTACCTACACCCACACACACCCCTACCTACACACACAACACACCCTACCTACACACACACACACACCCTACCTACACACAACACACACACCCCTACTACACACACCCCACTCACACCCCTACCTACACACACACACACAAACCCCCACCTACCACACCACACACACCCCCCTTACTACACCACACACACACACACCCCCCTACCTACACACACACACACACCCCTACCTACACACACACACACACACACCCTTACCTACACACACACAAACCCCCACACACTTCCTTTTCCCTTGGTCTGACCCGGTCCAGTGGAGCCCCGGTGTTCCCGTCTGGTCCCTGACTCTGCTCTGGTGCCGGATCCTTTTTCCCACAGTGAAGGAAATCACAGTTGGAGCCCCAGCACGGTTTGGGGGCGGCAGTGAGCACAGGAGCTTTCTTCAGGCTCTCCCGGCGTCCCCTCTGCTCTATGCCCGGCTGTAGTGTGGACGGCGGGGCCATGTAATCCCAATCAAGGCTTTTCCCTGGCAACAGAAGCAGCAGCAACAGCCGCAGCTCGGATTCCTTCCATTGCGCAAGCGCAGCCCGGGGCCGACAGTGAGAGATAGAGTAGCAACACCGGGGAGAGAGGAAGTGGTGGACGGCAGCGGAAAACTGAGGGGAATCTGGGAGCAGATGGATAAGAGACGGCAGGAGGCCATGTATGGGGGCGGAGGAGGGAAGAGAGGGCGGTGGGCGGAAGGAGGCCGTTATGCTGGAGGACGTGGCTGTCATGGTGGAGAGTCAAGAGAGGCCCCTGGCTTGTCATGGAGGGAGAGCTCAGGAGGGGGGATCATGTGGACGACTGGGAAGGGGAACAGACAGGTGAGCGGAGGAGACAGGGGAAGGCGGGGGTGTAATGTGCGGAGAGGGGGAGAGGGCGCTGTGACACTGTTCCTATATTTATATATAATTGCCTAATCGCGTGGCTGTTTTTTGCTGCACTCATTGGTCACCGCGACTGGCGGCAACCAATGAGCGCTGGCGCGTGATTTCGGCCTCACACAGACACGATTTAGGCAATTATATAGTAGATATCTACAGCAGTGCCAGTAGTCAGAGGTGTCGGTGTACAGTTGTTTTGGTTGTTTGGCGGTGTTTGTCAGTGTTTGGCGTTGTCAGTGTCTGGCGGTGTCGGTGCCACGCCAAAGTGAAGGAGGTGAAGTATATAGCAGATATATACAGGGATGATTAGGAGGAGGTGTGTAAGTGAGGAGGGGGAGGTGTATACAGCAGATGTACAGTGATGAGGTGGAGTATACGGCAGTGATGAGGTGGTGCAACACAACAGCAGTAACCCGATCTGCAGACAGCACTAAACTCTCACCCGGGCGTATCAACAGCTGCACTGGGACAGGGGGGCTGGGGATGGAGGTGGAGCACACCGGCCCCACGGGGGGCCCGGGGGTTACGGAGGAGGAGCGTGCCAACCAATCAGAGAAGTGGCGGTCAGAGTATTTTAAATGTGGCGCCAAAGCGAGCGGCGCTTCTCTGATTGGTTGGCACGCTGAATATGGCGACCAATCAGGGAATGGCCGTTCGCTTTGACACCACATTTCAAATACCGTGCATGTCCCGGTGGCACGGAGCCGAAGTGCCCCGCCAGCTCCTCTCCCAGCCCCGCCGCGATTATCTTGTAGCCCCCGGGAGATTATGGCGGCGCATATCTCCCACCGGCACGGAGCTTCAGTGCCCCACCAGCTTCTCTGCCTTCCCGCCGCGATACCCAGAGAAGGGGCGCTCAACTTAGCGCCATCTTGGAATACCCTAAGTGCCACTTCTCCGATTGGTCTCCACGTTTAGTGTGGCGACCAATCAGAGAAGCCCCGCTTGCTTTGGTTTGCCACATTTGAAATACACTGAGCGCCGCTTCTCTGATTGGTTGCCATGTTCAGCGTGCCGACCAATCAGAAAAGCGGCGGTCAGAGTATTTAAAATTTGGCGCCAAACCAAGCGGCGCTTCTCGGATTGGTTGGCACGCTGAATGTCGCGACCAATCAGGGAAGCGCCGTTTGCTTTGACACCACATTTGAAATTACCGTGCATCTCCCGGCAGCACGGAGCCGAAGTGCCCCGCCAACTCCTCTCCCAGCCCCGCCGCGATGATCTGGAAGCCCCTGGGAGACATCAAACTGCACAAAAAAACAATGTACCACATCTATTTATAGTCACAACAGCTTCCAAGCAACTATGTATTGTAAAGACACACAGAAAACAGAGGAGACACCACATAGTAAACATTGGATGAGAAACATCACATACCATAATACAGTACATAACTACCAAGCGATAGTGTACAGGTAGGTGTAAAAGAAATCTAATCATGCAACAAATACAATACACAAATGCAGAAGGATGACATAAAACAGATATGTTGGAATGTGCAAACAGTGTGACACATGTCCACTGCTCCTATTAGCACCACGAAGGATACACAGATGTTTATTTCACCGCACTCCCTATGCAATAGCATCGGGCCTTTTTCTAGTCTACTATATAATCAGCTAAGGTCACATGATGTGTGTCACACGCTTCCGGGCTTATATCGATATCCCACAATCCCCCACAAAGCCCAGGAAGTGCACCGACCGCCATATTAGGACATCCTCGCAGTATGGCAATGACCGCACTCCTGGCTGTCACCCACACTGTACCCACCTCCATCACCAGGTCCCCACACACCCCCTCCACTACCCGCCACCCACTCCCAACAGTCAACCCAGTGTCCCCTACTCACACACCACCCGATCATCCCCGCCAGGTCCCTGCATCCCGCATACCCCCACAAATCCATTGCAGAAGCTGGGGGACCTGTGGGGATGTCACAGTTGTGGGCGGAGTTACACATCACATGACTGTGACATCACCAAAGGCCCTTTCGCACAGCGGAGAGCAGATAACAGGTATAGACAGCAGCTCCCCCTGCTCTCCTGGAGTATCCACTGCTCGCCCCCCCTCCACCGCCCTCCCCTCTGCTGCGCTGACCCCCTTCTCTGCTCCACTGCCCCCCCCACAATGCTGCGCTACCCCCTCTCTGCTCCACTGCCCCCCCCACAATGCTGCGCTGCCCTCCCTCTCTGCTCCACTGCCCCCCACAATGCTGTGCTGCCCCCTCTCTGCTCCACTGCCCCCCACAATGCTGTGCTGCCCCCTCTCTGCTCCACTGCCCCCCACAATGCTGTGCTGCCCCCTCTCTGCTTCACTGCCCCCCCACAATGCTCCACTGCTCCCCCACAATGCTTTGCTGCCCCCCACAATACTGCGCTGCCCCCTATCTGCTCCACTACCTCCCCCCGCTCGCTGCCCCACCACAATGCTCCGCTGTCCCCCCACAATGCTGCGCTTCCCCCTCTCTGCTCCACTGCTCCCCACAATGCTGCGCTGCCCCCTCTCTGCTCCACTGCCCACCCCCCACTGCCTCCCCACAATGCTGCGCCCTCTCTGCTCACACTGCCTCCCCACAATGCTGCGCCCTCTCTGCTCACACTGCCTCCCCACAATGCTGCGCCCTCTCTGCTCACACTGCGTGCCCTCTCTGCACTCTCTGGGTGCGCTCACATGCGACACCTCACTGTCTGGGTGCGCTCACATGCGACACCTCACTGTCTGGGTGCGCTCACATGCGACACCTCACTGTCTGGGTGCGCTCACATGCGACACCTCACTGTCTGGGTGCGCTCACATGCGACACCTCACTGTCTGGGTGCGCTCACATGCGACACCTCACTCGCTCACATGCGACACCTCACTCGCTCACATGCGACACCTCACTCGCTCACATGCGACACCTCACTCGCTCACATGCGACACCTCACTCGCTCACATGCGACACCTCACTGTCTGGGTGCGCTCACATGCGACACCTCACTCGCTCACATGCGACACCTCACTCGCTCACATGCGACACCTCACTGTCTGGGTGCGCTCACATGCGACACCTCACTGTCTGGGTGCGCTCACATGCGACACCTCACTGTCTGGGTGCGCTCACATGCGACACCTCACTGTCTGGGTGCGCTCACATGCGACACCTCACTGTCTGGGTGCGCTCACATGCGACACCTCACTGTCTGGGTGCGCTCACATGCGAACACCTCACTGTCTGGGTGCGCTCACATGCGACACCTCACTGTCTGGGTGCGCTCACATGCGACACCTCACTGTCTGGGTGCGCTCACATGCGACACCTCACTGTCTGGGTGCGCTCACATGCGACACCTCACTGTCTGGGTGCGCTCACATGCGACACCTCACTGTCTGGGTGCGCTCACATGCGACACCTCACTGTCTGGGTGCGCTCACATGCGACACCTCACTGTCTGGGTGCGCTCACATGCGACACCTCACTGTCTGGGTGCGCTCACATGCGACACCTCACTGTCTGGGTGCGCTCACATGCGACACCTCACTGTCTGGGTGCGCTCACATGCGACACCTCACTGTCTGGGTGCGCTCACATGCGACACCTCACTGTCTGGGTGCGCTCACATGCGACACCTCACTGTCTGGGTGCGCTCACATGCGACACCTCACTGTCTGGGTGCGCTCACATGCGACACCTCACTGTCTGGGTGCGCTCAACATGCGACACCTCACTGTCTGGGTGCGCTCACATGCGACACCTCACTGTCTGGGTGCGCTCACATGCGACACCTCACTGTCTGGGTGCGCTCACATGCGACACCTCACTGTCTGGGTGCGCTCACATGCGACACCTCACTGTCTGGGTGCGCTCACATGCGACACCTCAGTGTTTGGGTGCGCTCACATGCGATACCTCAGTGTTTGGGTGCGCTCACATGTGATACCTCAGTGTTTGGGTACGCTCACATGTGATACCTCAGGGTTTGGGTGCGCTCACATGAGTGCTCTAATCAGATGAGAGAAATGTGAAAAACTACACTCACATGTCATACAGATACCAAACAGATCTCACTGGTCCTGCTCTCCTGGATGGGAAGGGGTGTGATCCTGGACTTAATGGGAGACTCATCGATTCTATATAAGTGTGCCAATGTGACATATATAATAGTCCCCTCCCTGAATCACTGTATGCCCACACACAGGGCCCCGGACCAGTGCCAGCTGCCAGCTGTATGTGCCCTGCAGTGCTGACAGTAATGGCGCTGGAGTAAGCGGTCCTAGAGGAGGAGAGATGGCGGCTCGGGTCACTCACCCAGGAGTCCTTCCTTCGCAGTCCTCTCTGGCCCTGTGCTCGGTCTCTCATCAGAGCTCTCCCCAGACCACTTGTCGCCTTCTTTTTCCCCATGACATCCACATGTGATATACACAGGAAAACACGGAAGGTAAATGTCATTACACAGGAAAGCGAGGTAGTGCGGCATGGAAACAGCTCCCCTGGAGCACCGGCTCAAAGGTTCCGCATCACTCGGGTCCGCCGTGCTGGGGGCGCAGATCAGAGCGGGCCGGCTGCTGAGTAGTGATGTGTCGTTCGCGAACGATCCGACACATTGAGCCGGCTCTTTCATGTGACTGATAAGAGCCGACTCTTCACAGTGAACGAGCCAGAGAGCCGTGTTTTTTTTTTTGTTTTTTTTTACCCTCTGCTGGCAGCTTTATTAAGCCTGACTGTGACTGGGAGGAGCAGCAGGAGATAAGTGAGCTAACACTGGAAGTGTAAACAAAGTTTCCAACACATGGCGTGAAGCCCCTTCTCCCAATTAAAGCTATACACACATTGTTTTGTTCCTTAGGGCAGTAGGCACAAGACCAGCAGCATGTTTATGGGTTAAGTTTCCCTGACCTTATCTGGCATATGCGATGTGTAGGAGGACTCAGCTTGTTTATTATCATTGATCATCTTCTCAGTCTTAAGTCAGGAGGACACTGCAGGGGGAGAATAGAGCTGTTGTTGGGTAAGGAATAGGATTTTAGGCAAAATGTGGAGAGATATAGGTGCAGCTTCAATAATTGTATATACAGACAGTGTAATAGGAAGTCAGCACATAGTGCCCAGTGTAGTTGGCCTACTGACATCCAGGACTGGTGTTTAACCCCTTAAGGTTTTTTTTTCTGGTATAAAAAAAAAGAGAAAATCTTTAACAAAATGTTCTGTCTCCATCTCTTCAATGTTTAGTGGAAGGCGGTGTGTGTGTGTGTGTGTGTGTGTGTGTGTGTGTATATATCGTGTGTGCATATATATCATATGTGTGTGTATTTATCATATGTGTGTGTGTGTATATATATAGTGTGTGTGTATTTATATGTGTGTATATATCATGTGTGTGTATATATATAGTGTGTGTGTATATATCATGTGTGTGTGTATATATCATATGTGTGTGTGTGTATATATCATATATGTGTGTGTGTGTGTGTGTGTGTGTATATCATATTGTGTGTGTGTATATATCATGTGTGTGTGTATATATCATGTGTGTGTGTGTATATATCATGTGTGTGTGTATATCGTATGTGTGTGTATATCATGTGTGTGTATATCATATGTGTGTGTGTATATATCATATGTGTGTGTGTGTATATATCATATATGTGTGTGTGTGTATATCATATGTGTGTGTGTATATATCATGTGTGTGTGTATATATCATGTGTGTGTGTGTGTATATCATGTGTGTGTGTGTGTATATATCATATGTGTGTGTGTATATCATATGTGTGTGTGTATATCATGTGTGTGTGTATATATCATATGTGTGTGTATTTATCATATGTGTGTGTGTGTGTGTATATCATGTGTGTGTATATATCATATGTGTGTGTGTTTATCATATGTGTGTGTATATATATCGTGTGTGTGTATATATCGTGTGTGTGTGTATATATCATATGTGTGTGTGTGTATATCATGTGTGCGTGTGTATATATCATATGTGTGTGTATATCATGTGTGTGTGTGTATATCATGTGTGTGTGTATATATATCGTGTGTGTGTGTATATATCGTGTGAGTGTATATATCATGTGTGTGTATATATATCATATGTGTGTGTGTGTATATATCATATGTGTGTGTGTATATCATATGTGTGTGTGTATATCATGTGTGTGTGTATATATCATATGTGTGTGTATTTATCATATGTGTGTGTGTGTGTATATCATGTGTGTGGGTATATATCGTGTGAGTGTATATATCATGTGTGTGTATATATATCATATGTGTGTGTGTGTATATATCATATGTGTGTGTGTATATCATATGTGTGTGTGTATATCATGTGTGTGTGTATATATCATATGTGTGTGTATTTATCATATGTGTGTGTGTGTGTATATCATGTGTGTGTATATATCATATGTGTGTGTATTTATCATATGTGTGTGTATATATATCGTGTGTGTGTATATATCGTGTGTGTGTGTATATATCATATGTGTGTGTGTGTATATCATGTGTGCGTGTGTATATATCATATGTGTGTGTGTATATCATGTGTGTGTGTGTATATCGTGTGTGTGTATATATATCGTGTGTGTGTGTATATATCGTGTGAGTGTATATATCATGTGTGTGTATATATATCATGTGTGTGTATATATCATGTGTGTGTGTATATCATATGTGTGTGTATATATCGTGTGAGTGTATATATCATGTGTGTGTGTATATATCATGTGTGTGTATATATATCATGTGTGTGTATATATCATGTGTGTGTATATCATATGTGTGTGTATATATCATGTGTGTGTGTATTTATATGTGTGTATATATCATGTGTGTGTATATATATCGTGTGTGTGTATATATCATGTGTGTGTATATATATCGTGTGTGTGTGAACAGTATGTGTGTACAATGTGTGTAGTATGTACAGTGTATGTTGCACATACAGTGACATAGCACAGTAATTGCAACCTTTATATTTAAGAATTAGGACTGACATATCAGAGCATTTACTAATAAGGACATGTACAAAAACACCCACATACTAGAAAGCAATAAAAGTTGAGAATACAAATGAGGAGCGACGGGCCTGTTCAGAAGAGCTGACAATCTGAGGAAACAATAATGCTAATAAACAGTCTTTACTGCTTCACTAGATACATACAGAGGTGTAGAATAAGGTTCTCACTGTACAGGGGAGGTTCTGTATTCATCACAGGTTGTAGCAGAGGATTATTGTAAAAAAGAGCCGTTTTTTGAGCCGAAAGAGCCGGCTCATCAAAAAGAGCCGGACTGCCCATCACTACTGCTGAGGGCTCCGGTCACTGGCGTTCCTCAGCCCCGCCTGCTCCCTCCTCCTGCCCGGTACTGAAACACCCGGGACTACCGCCAGACACTCGGGCACACGAGGGACAGACAGACAGATAATTGATATAGATAGACCTCCCAGCTGTCCCGGTCTGATAACTTTATCCCCAGGGTAGTGGATACATTTTAAATAAATGTAAAAAAATTAAAAATGAAATGTAAAAAATAGTGATCATTGCTCCCGGAATATTTAAGCAGCCACAGCTCACACTCTATAGGCTAGAGATTGGCTTTGGCCTAGATTTGAACCCAAGTTCTCAAGGTGGCAGGGTGAAGACCATACCACTGAGCTACAACTCATCATACGCACTGCCATCAGCCTCAGTGCCATCAGCAGCGCCATCAACAGCAGCATTATCACCACAACAGCAGCACTATCACCATCAGCACCATAATCCGCAACGCCATCACCAGCAGTGTCATCACCACTATCACTAGCAGCGCCATCAGCCACAGCACCATCACCATCAGCGCCGTCAGCCACAGAGCCATCAGCCTCAGCGCCATCATCAGCAGTGCCATCACCACTATCACTAGCAGCGCCATCAGCCACAGCACCATCACCATCAGCCGCAGAGCCATCAGCCTCAGCGCCATTATCAGCAGTGCCATCACCACTATCACTAGCAGCGCCATCAGCCACAGCATCATCACCATCAGCGCCGTCAGCCGCAGAGCCATCAGCCTCAGCGCCATCATCAGCAGTGCCATCACCACTATCACTAGCAGCGCCATCAGCCACAGCACCATCACCATCAGCGCCATCAGCCGCAGAGCCATCAGCCTCAGCGCCATTATCAGCAGTGCCATCACCACTATCACCAGCAGCGCCATCAGCCGCAGAGCCATCACCCTCAGCACCTTTATCAGCAGTGCCATCACCATCAGCACCATCACCAGCAGCGCCATCAGCCGCAGAGCCATCAGCCTCAGCGCCATTATCAGCAGTGCCATCACCATCAGCACCATGACCAGCAGCGTCATGACCAGCAGCTCTGCCACAGTGCCATCACCATCAGATGCAGCGCCATTAAAAGCAGCACCATCAACCACAGCGCCATCACCAGCAGCACCAACTACAAATAACCCTATAGGGGTGTTCCAACCACAAATCCCTCTATAGGAGTGTGCCACCCACAAATACCCCTATAGGACTGTGCCAACCACAAATACACTTGTAGGAGTTTGCTAACCACTAAAACCCCTATAGGAGGGTGCAGACAGAAATACAACTATAGAAGTGTGCCAACCACAAATAGCCCAGCATGAGTGTGTCAATCACAAATACCCTTGTAGGAGTGTGCCAGTCAGAAATGCTCCTGTAGGAGTGTGCCAGCCACTATATTTTTTATAAGAATATGCCAATCAAACAAATCCAAAGTAGGAGTTTACCAGACACTATGCGCCATAGCAGTATGCCAACCACAATACCTCAATAAGGAATTGCGATCCACAAATACCTATGTAGGAATGTGCCACCCTATTTGTGGGATTGTGCCACATACAACTGCCCTATATCAGTGTACTAGCAACAAATAACCTGTTAAGCAATCGTCCACATTTGTTGGATTTGCTGTGGGATTTCTTGGGCAAAACCTGTTAGAAAAATGCTGTGGATTTCCTGCACATGCCACTCAGTATACAGTATTTGAAAGAAAATGTGACTTTTCTGTTCAGAAAATCCAAATGGAAATTCCACAGCGTACACGACCTATATACCAGCTATATGTGCAGTGTGGACGGCACAGACACCTCTATAACAGCGGCATGAAGAAATATCTTGTTAAGGCTAGGGTCACACTAGCGTCAGCCTTTTGGCCGACAAATCCGTTTAAAACTTAGAATTCTGCAGCCTGAGCGCATAGCATTAACGTTCTGTAACGCTGTGCTTAGGCTGCAAAATTCTAAGTTTTAAACGGATTTATCGGCCAAAAGACTGACGCTAGTGTGACCCTAGCCTTAACATGTATTTTGTAGCCCACAAACATGGGAAAACAGCTTCCACAGTTTTGCAATATTGGTGATGTATATTGAAAATATGAGGAGTGTAAAAATGGTCCATGAATCCAGGCCATGGAGTTCTGCCATGCTTGCCAACATTTACAGCGACAATTGCCAGTAAGACTGAAAAGTGCCCAGTTTTGTGTATTTGCAGCATAAACGTCACTGCTTTCATGATCCTGGTGACTAGATTGTCCTTCTAAAGTCAGGGCTATTAACAAACCACTACCTACCTTTTGCTGCTTTCATTTTATTATTATTATTTATTTATATAGCGCCATTATATTCCAAGGCGCTTTACATGCTAAAAAGGGCAGACTAGGACAAGTAACATAGTAACAATACAAGTAACAATAAATGTTGACAATTCGGTCATACAGATACAAGAGGGGAGAAATCCTGTCCACAAAGGCTCACAGTCTACGAGGGGCGGGTGGGGATACAGTGGGAGGGGGAAATTCCAGTCATGAGGCGGTGTGGTGGACCGGGTCTTATTGCAGGTGGTAGGCTTGGCGGAACAGGTGGGTCTTCAGGCTTCTTTTGAAGGTTCCCAGGGTAGGAGAATGTCTGATGTGTTGGGGCAGTGAGTTCCAGAGTCTGGGTGAAGCACGGGAGAAATCCTGTATGCGGTTGTGCGAAGAAGAGATGAGGGGGGAGTAGAGGAGAAGCTCTTGGGAGGATCGCAGGTTGCGTGAGGGTAGGTATCGGGAGACCATGTCAGAGATGTATGGAGGGGACAGGTTGTGAATGGCTTTGTATGTCATGGTTAATGTTTTAAACCGGGATCTCTGGGAAGTAGGGAGCCAGTGAAGGGCTTGGCAGAGGGGGGAGGCAGGGGAGTAGCGGGGAGACAGATTGATTAGGCGGGCAGCGGGTTCAAGATAGATTGGAGAGGTGCAAGGGAGGTATTGGGGAGGCCGGTGAGCAGGAGGTTGCAGTAATCGAGGCGGGAGATGATGAGAGCGTGAATAAGGGTTTTAGCAGTGTCGTGGTCAAGGAAAGTGCGAATCCTATAGATGTTTTTGAGCTGGAGTCGGCAGGAGGTGGCGAGGGCCTGGATGTGGGGCTTGAAGGAGAGGGAAGAGTCAAGGATAACCCCGAGGCACTTGGCATGGGGGACTGGAGAGAGAGAGCAGTCGTTGACGACGATGGATAGGTCAGGTAGTGAGGGAGAGCGTCTTGGGGGGAAGACTATGAACTCAGTTTTGTCCATGTTCAGCTTAAGGAAGCGAGCAGAGAAGAAGGATGAGATGGCGGACAGGCAGTGTGGAATTTTGGATAGAAGGGAGGCGATGTCAGGACCAGACAGGTAGATTTGGGTGTCGTCGGCGTAGAGGTGGTACTGGAGGCCATGGGACTCAATGAGCTGCCCTAGGCCTAGAGTGTAGATTGAGAACAGTAATGGTCCAAGAACCGAGCCCTGAGGGACCCCGACAGATAGGGGGTAGGGCGAGGAGGATGTGTGGGAGTGGGTGACGCTGAAGGTGCGGTCCTTTAAGTATGAGGAGATCCAAGAGAGGGCAAGGTCCGTGATGCCAAGAGATGCCAGGATCTGTAGTAGAAGGGAGTGGTCAACAGTGTCGAAGGTGGCTGACAGGTCGAGGAGGAGGAGAACAGAGTAGTGGCGCTTGCTTTTGGCAGTCAGTAGGTCATTTGTGACTTTGGTCAGGGCTGTTTCAGTGGAGTGGAGGGGTCGGAAGCCAGATTGCAGGCGGTCAAAGAGGGAGCAGGAGGAGAGGTGAGAGGACAGCTCAGAGTGGACATGCTGTTCAAGTAGTTTAGAGGCAAAAGGGAGGAGAGATATAGGGCGGTAGTTGGAGACAGTTGTGGGATCGAGGGAGGGTTTTTTGAGGATGGGTGTGATCAAGGCGTGTTTGAAGGCTGAGGGGAAGGTGCCGGTGGTGAGTGATAGGTTGAAAAGATGAGTTAGAACATTTTGAACATTACCTCTATACCAGGGGTGAACAATCTGTGGCCTAAGGGCTACATGGGTACTATGCCATTCTGTGAGGTCCCATCCATGTGAACACATGACTGCCTGCCTTTGTCAGGTGGCTGCATACAAGGATTTGACACACCCACTCCAGGGCCGGGGAAGACTCAGTTAACGGGCGGTTACTCGTCCTTGTCCACCTCCTTTTGTTTCTTTTCATGGGGACAGATGGGGGCCGAGACCCGGTCCTGTGACCCTGGCGGTGTCATTTAAAATAAATGGGGAATGATGACAGGGAAAGTCTGAGGGGTTAAGGGGGTATTCGTGACGCCAGCTGCGGTATGTGGCCAGGGTGGCCGCCGCTGCTTGAGAACCTCTATGGACTGTGACCAGCAGCTTGGATGGTTTTGCTCCCCCCAGGGCAGCGGGATAGAGGAGTAAGTCTGTACCTTGGCAGATGTTCAGTGGAACGTCGGTACCCCGGTGTTTCATGCGGTCTCTGCGGACGGTGGTCGCTGTTCAAGAATGTCACCCACACACCACAGCTGCACTTCCGTTACTTTTACTTGGTGTTTCAACATGGCCGTCGGGTACGTCTCTTGCCAGGCTCTAGTTCAGCATTGTCTCCAGGACCAGGTTGGTGTTACTGAGCCTCATTTGGTGCCTTCTGTATCTCTTATGTGGCGTCCCGATGGTCAGGCATCACACCGGGGTATTACACTCATAAAAGCAGTGTAATTTTCCCCAACTGCAAGTGAATGTTAGGCTTTTGGGAGGGACCCATTCCTGCACTCCTACACTAGAGTAGTGGTGGAAGGTTACTCCTGAGAGGGATATAGTCACCTCTAGGGGGAGTAGTAAAAGAAGAGAAGGAGGAGAGGTGTGGAGCGAGGTGGAAGGTCGGACAGGACAGCTCCACACTGGTCCTGAGAAAGGGAGAGGGTCCTGAGGGGATCCTGGAAGAGGGTGCCTGACGAGGGAGTCTGGGCCCTAGAGAGAAAGGGGGAATCTCAGCGGGGAGTGGCCATACTCCAGGGAATTCCCCAGTCCAAACATGGGAACGCCGGAACCGAGGACACGGTCAGAGTCCACCTCTGGATCTTCAACCGGCTGTTGTGGTCCGTTTATCGCCACAGCACCCTGCCACACGGAGCGGTCCACCTACTTCCTTGCTGAGAGGTAGGGGAGCCCCTAAAGCCCCTTCAAGGACTAAATGGGTCTGGACTAATTCTAGGTGGGTAAGAAAGGACGTAGGTTCGTTAACGAAGGCATACTGCGGGTACCTCCATACCGCATGACATTCACTTGCAGTCACCCGTAGAGCTACCTGTCTGTATACCATTATTCTGATGAACTGTGGACTTGTATGCTGATGAACATAGTTTAGAGTAAAGTACCTGGGAGAGTGACTTTGCTTCCGTGTCTTTGTGCTACCAAAACTCAACCTTTTGCTTACAGCAACGCTGCCCCGGAGGACCAGCTCCACCTGTAGGGAGCTTTGCCATCCTTGCCGCAATACCATCGCCCTCCGGAGGATTGTGGCGGCGCTGGTGATCCATCACCAGGTACTACAGGTGGAGTCACGAGACAACAACTCTTTTCCCTTGTACATAACCCCTCTTTGAAGTGTCACCCAGGCCATGGGCTCAGGCACCGCTACCAGTGACATCCCCGTGAACCCCTCTGAGCCTGATACCCGAGTACCCCTGGGCCTAGGGCTCGACACTTACTGGGTGTTCTGTCTCTGGTGGGTCTACGTTCTCTCTCTCAACGCTATAAGGGATAGTTCTCTTCTGAGGCGAGCAAGTCGTTGCTCTGCCCCCACAGGCTCTCAATGCTCTCCACAGCACAGAGCTCAAGTATTAATGGCCACGGGTGCATTTGTGTCTCGGGCGCCAATAGGTTCCTCTCCCGGGCACTGCCTCTAGTTTGACTACCTTCCCCAAGTTGTGTCGGGAGGTTGGACACAGCTCCCATTAGAAGTCTGAGGCCTCCGGTTCAACGGTTCGGGCGTGCAGCATTTGCATCGTGTTCAGGGCCGCGTCCCTGTGCTGTCCACCAGCCCCTCTGTCTCCTCAGATTCGAGCGTACAGGGGATCGGTGTCTCTTCAGCACCCCTAGGGCTCTTCTCTCCTTCCACCCTTCTGGTCTCTCCCGCCTGGGGTGACCGTGGTCATGCTCCAAGCCCCGGCAGCTGGCACTACACCAACTCTGTACCCTCCTGTTGCTGCTTCCTCCACCACGTACTACATAGTAACATAGTAACATAGTTTTTAAGGTTGAAGGAAGACCTTAAGTCCATCTAGTTCAACCCATAGCCTAACATATTGATCCAGAGGAAGGCAAAAAAATAAACATGTGGCAACACTAAGGTCCACATTAGGGAAAAAAAATTCCTTCCTGACTCCACATATGGCAATCAGACTAATTCCCTGGATCAACGCCCTATCAAAGAATCTAGTATGTATAACTGGTAATATAGTTTTTAAGAAAGGCCTTCTTAAATGTTAGTAGTGAGTCACTCATTACAACATCATGTGGCAGAGAGCTCCATAGTCTCACTGCTCTTACAGTAAAGAATCCACGTCTGTGATTATGATTAAACCTTCTTTCCTCCAGATGTAGAGTATGTACCCCCTTGTCCCAGTCTCAGGCCTAAGAGTAAAGAGATCATTAGAAAGGTCTCTGTACTGTCCCCTCATATATTTATACATTATTATAAGATCACCCCTAAGCCTTCGTTTTTCCAAGCTAAATAACCCCAAGTTTAATAACCTGTCTTGGTATTGCAGACCCCTTAGTCCTCTAATAACTTTTGTCGCTCTTCTCTGGACCCGCTCTAGTTCAGCTATGTCTTTCTTATGCACCGGAGACCAGAATTGTACACAGTATTCTGAGTCTGGTCGCACTAGTGACTTGTATAGAGGTAAAATTATGTTCTCCTCATGAGCATCTATGCCTCTTTTAATGCATCCCATTATTTTATTTGCCTTTGCAGCAGCTGCCTGACACTGGCCACTTAATGTGAGTTTGTCATCTACCCATACACCCAGGTCTTTTTCAGTGACAGTTTTGCCCAGTGTTTTACAATTAAGCACATAATTATAGATTTTATTTCCTCTGCCCAAGTGCATGATGTGGAGACCCGGGGGTCAGGGGGCGCTCTCGTCCGCAGGCCCAGCCGCCTTTACAAAGACAGCGTGGACCAGGGCTCATCCCCAGCTGAACACCCGAGCTCCTTAACCGTGGGCGGAACACTACTCAGACAACACAGGGTGAGGGAATCACAATATCAAGGCTTTATTGGATCCCCAAACAGTTAACAGCATATAACGCATAACCAAGCACAACACATAAATGTAACAACAGGCAACAGAGTCTCACCCTTCCGCTGGCTCACCAGGGTTTTAGAATGTAGCACGGCAAAGTCTGTAGCCAGGTGACTGTATCGTCCCAACCTGGGTTGCTTCCTTATCCTTATGTATCTTGTGCAGTCTTTATCACAGTCGTATCCGCTAATCCGATGCTGAAGTCCTTGTGGTTCTTTTAGTCCGTGTTCTGAGCCCCTTGGTCGGCACCGAAATGCCTAGGCCTGGGGTTATGGCTAGCTAATCGGATCCGAAGACCCTAGATTCGCTGCCTGTCTCCAATATTCAATCTCCAAAACTACTGGTCAAAGTGAAGAGTCCTCCTTATATACCCTCAGCCCTCATTGTAGGATATTGGGGACGTCATGATTGGTGCAATAAAATAGTCTTTTCATTGGCTGATCTCCAATCCTCATTTAACATATTTTAGGTACTATTGCAATCCAAATGCTGATTGATATAGCACCTTACAATGGAATGTTAGTCTGAGACAATCAGTCTGCAAACCATGACAATAACACAATAGTGGCTGGAGCCTCAATCCACATTCACAGGGTAATAGACAATGGACGATTAGCATAATTAAGTTCTCTGGCCTTCAATGACAAACAGGTTAGATAATTACATTACCAAGCTAAACTTTAACCACAGAAATCTATGACAATACTGTAAGAAATTCTCTTTGACCATTACAAGTTTACAAACCTATATACAATATGATATGTCTGGATGAATAAGAAATCCTCCTACATTATATATTAAAGGGTCCATTTCGTCACATACCTCCCCCTTCTTATTTAGCCAGACAGAGCAGTCAGATGTGATCAGTCTCTGGTTATCCTTCTCCTCTTGGCGGCATTGTCTTTTTTAATGGAGAAAACAGCAATCGAGGCTTCCATCTATACACCTCCCCCAGATTACCTCCCCCAGGATGGGCAGACATATTGTGGATAAGCAATAAAATGGGATTCAAGGGTTGGGCTCCCATAAACTTCTGGCCATCAATTCCCCCCCAGTCAATGACCACAGTCTGGCTAGGTGTACTCACTGTTGATGGCTCCGAGGAGAATGATGGGGTCTGGGAACATGAATTATCATCTGAAGGTGGGGTAACAAGATCCACATCAGGGTGCTGCTTGGCTTCCTGGATGTTGGTGATGGCTGTGACACACTGGCTGGATAGTCCTTGTCCTGGGTCAGCTTGCAAAACAACAGATGTGGGGAGGCCATCCATGAGCCCCACTTCAACCTCCTCCTGGTTAGCCCAGGAAACAACAGGTGTGGGAAGGCTGCTCACAAATCCCACATCAAGCTCTTCCTGGTCAGTCTCCAAAGCAACAGGGATAGGGACGTTGTCCATAACCTCCAACTTGTCCTCTCCCTGCTCAGGCACGGTGTTGACAGGATCAATTTCTTGCAGTTCCAGGGCTTGGAACTGGTGTCCTTCCAAACTGTCACTGGATCCATGATGTGGCACACAGTTTAATTCCTTTGGGTCAATCTCGGCGGGGTCCTCATCATTCTCTGCATCCTTCTGGGCATGCCACTGGACCAATCTCTGGATCAAATCCGACCGTGTGTCAGTGTCCCTGACTTCGATTTCTCGGAACAGACATGCCACCTCTAGTTGCAGTTTCCTATAGCGGCCGTACTTCCACTCCAGTCCTCGTCCCATGGCTGAGCTGGTGGGGTTGAACATGGCAATGTCCAAAACCTGAATGCCTCACTATGGCCTGCTGGGTATGCTTATATGCATCCCTGGTTGTTGAGCCCTTGGACGGTGTCCACGAACACCAGTCCCCTGCAGCTCCCCTGGATAAACCAGGCTGAGTAGTATCCCACCGCTGCCACCAATTGTGGAGACCCGGGGGTCAGGGGGCGCTCTCGTCCGCAGGCCCAGCCGCCTTTACAAAGACAGCGTGGACCAGGGCTCATCCCCAGCTGAACACCCGAGCTCCTTAACCGTGGGCGGAACACTACTCAGACAACACAGGGTGAGGGAATCACAATATCAAGGCTTTATTGGATCCCCAAACAGTTAACAGCATATAACGCATAACCAAGCACAACACATAAATGTAACAACAGGCAACAGAGTCTCACCCTTCCGCTGGCTCACCAGGGTTTTAGAATGTAGCACGGCAAAGTCTGTAGCCAGGTGACTGTATCGTCCCAACCTGGGTTGCTTCCTTATCCTTATGTATCTTGTGCAGTCTTTATCACAGTCGTATCCGCTAATCCGATGCTGAAGTCCTTGTGGTTCTTTTAGTCCGTGTTCTGAGCCCCTTGGTCGGCACCGAAATGCCTAGGCCTGGGGTTATGGCTAGCTAATCGGATCCGAAGACCCTAGATTCGCTGCCTGTCTCCAATATTCAATCTCCAAAACTACTGGTCAAAGTGAAGAGTCCTCCTTATATACCCTCAGCCCTCATTGTAGGATATTGGGGACGTCATGATTGGTGCAATAAAATAGTCTTTTCATTGGCTGATCTCCAATCCTCATTTAACATATTTTAGGTACTATTGCAATCCAAATGCTGATTGATATAGCACCTTACAATGGAATGTTAGTCTGAGACAATCAGTCTGCAAACCATGACAATAACACAATAGTGGCTGGAGCCTCAATCCACATTCACAGGGTAATAGACAATGGACGATTAGCATAATTAAGTTCTCTGGCCTTCAATGACAAACAGGTTAGATAATTACATTACCAAGCTAAACTTTAACCACAGAAATCTATGACAATACTGTAAGAAATTCTCTTTGACCATTACAAGTTTACAAACCTATATACAATATGATATGTCTGGATGAATAAGAAATCCTCCTACATTATATATTAAAGGGTCCATTTCGTCACACATGACTTTACATTTATCCCCATTAAAGCTCATTTGCCATTTATCAGCCCAAGCTTCTAGTTTACATAAATCCTCCTGTAATATAAAATTGTCCTCCTCTGTATTGATTACCCTGCAGAGTTTAGTGACATCTGCAAATATTGAGATTCTACTCTATATGCCCCCTACAAGGTCATTAATAAATATGTTAAAAAGAAGTGGGCCCAACACTGACCCCTGTGGTACCCCACTGTTAACTGTGACCCATTCTGAGTGTGCTCTATTAATAACTACCCTTTGTTTTCTATCACTAAGCCAGTTCTTAATCCACTTACACATATTTTCCCCTATCCCCATTTCCCTCATTTTATGTATCAAACTTTTGTGTGGCACCATATCAGAAGCTTATGAAAAGTCCATATACACCATGTCCACTGCATTTCTTTGGTCCAGTCCAGAACTTCTTCATAGAAGCTTATCAGATTAGTTTGACAGGAACGGTCCCTCGTAAACCCATGTTGATATTGGGTCATGAGGTTATTTTTCTTCAGATACTCCAGTATAGCATCTCTTAGAAAACCCTCTAGGATTTTACCCACAGTAGAGGTTAAGGATAATCTATCTGTATCCCATAAAATGGCTTTGAAAGATTTACAGTCAAATCCCAATCTACTATATAATCTATCTACTATATAATTGCCTAGAATTCTACTTCCTGTCACAACACAACTTCCTCCGTGGCTTTGTCCGGAGATAAATGTCCGGAGATAAATAAAAGGGGCCATCCCCAACCAGTTCTTAAAGGAGCGGACCCCAACCACGTCTTAAAGGGGCGGACCCCAACCACTTCTTAAAGGGGCGGACCGCAACCACTTCTTAAAGGGGCGGACCCCAACCACCTCTTAAAGGGGCGGACCCCAACCACCTCTTAAAGGGGCGGACCCCAACCACCTCTTCAAGGGGCGGAACCCCAAATACTTCTTAAAGGGGCGGACCCCAACCACTTCTTAAAGGGGCTGTCCCCAAACACATCTTAAATAAACAGTCCCAACCGCATCTTAAAGGGGCGGTCCCGACCACATCTCAAATGGGCAGAAGCAAACAATCAGCGATATTGACGTGGGATTTAAGCAGTCTTCGCTGACTGGTCATGGCCGGCTGCGACCAATCAGTGATATTGCCGCAAGATTTAAATGATAATGTATATATTTTATCCCGAAAAACCTGTGTATTCATTGCATTATTCTTAAATCTTCATAAATAAACTACATACATATTCTAGAATACCCGATGTGTTAGAATTGGGCCACCATCTATTAGTAAATAAAACTATATATGGATTCTAGACTACCCGATTCTTTAGAATCGGGCCACCATCTAGTATCATTATAAAAAATTCTGATAAGGGAGGTTCGATTGTTGTTTTGGACACTTTACTTTATCGAAGGGAGGTAATAAAAATTCTGGAGGACAGAAACACATATTTGGTTTTGAAATCTGACCCCACTGCCAAGGTCCAGGAGGATTTGAGAACTCTTTTGAATGAGGGTCTAGCCTTGGGAGTAATAAATGATAGAGAGTATAAACATCTATTTGTCCAGTACCCCACATGCCCAATTTTCCATGCGTTACCTAAGACCCACAAAGGGTGTTTTCCTCCCCCACTCAGACCTATTGTGTCAGGCATTGGTTCATTGAATGAACAACTATCTGAGTGGGTAGATCGAAGACTGCAACCTTTAGTTTTGAATTTACCGGGCTATGTCCGAGACACCAAACATTTATTACATGCATTGAAGGATTGGAGGTGGAGACCACTGGACAAGTGGATCACTATGGATGTGATGTCCTTGTATTCCAGCATTCCGCACAAATTGCTATGGAAGCCATGTTGATCATTTTAAGGAAAACATCTTATTCTCTCAATGAAATAAGGTTTATCCTCATGGCTGTGGATTTTCTATTGATAAACAACTTTTTTAGGTTTGAGGACTCTTTCTTCCTCCACACGTGCGTCTGTCCAACGGGGGCGAAATTTTCCCCTTCATTGGCCAACCTGTACATGTATTTCGCCTTCATTGGCCAACCTGTACATGTCTGTGTGGGAGAAAGAGTTCCTATTCAGTTCTAACAACCCTTTTCTGCGAGCCCCAAGGTGGTACGGGAGATACATCGACGATCTCGTCCTTATTTGGGATGGGTCTGTCGATGTGTCTCCTGACACCAATGTCACATCTTTTGTCGCGTACTGCAATGATAATGATATGAACATTAGATTTACCATGCAGGATCTTGGCAATCGGGCCAACTATTTGGACTGTAAACTCTTTGGAGATTCTGTCTCTGGTGACATCTTAACCAAGTTCTATAGTAGACCTGTGTCTGGCAACTCTTTGCTACATGCAGTGAGTTGCCATCCCACACATACTATCAAGAGTTTTCCGGTAGGTGAATTCACCAGGGCTAAGAGAATGTGTTCTCTGCCCACTGATTATAATGAGCAGAGCAGAGACATTGAAAACCGTTTACAGGCCAGGGGGGTACAAACGCTGGATGATTACACGAGCCAAATCTATTGTTTATCGTAAGAATAGGGAGGATTTGTTGAACTGTAAATCAACATCTGGGGATCATGGGAGACTTGGATCATGTACCAATCTGCCCTATAATGAACAGCCTATTACCTTGGATTACACTGGCATAGTGAACATATTACACAAATATGTTCCTATGCTTTATTAGGATAATTCTTTATGTAGCATTCTTAAAGGTGGCTACAGATGTGTTTCTCGTAAGGGTAGGGACTTGGCTAGTTTCATTTCACCCAGCATGTTTAGATCCGACAGATGTAGATACAAACCCTCGTGGCTGCGGTTCACAGGGAACTTCAAATGTGAACCAGTCTGATGTAATCTTTGTAGATACATGGCTAAAGAGAACTCTTTCAGAGATAGAGTCAGCGGAGAGACTTTTAAAATAAAGACATACATCAACTGCTCTAGCTCATATGTGGTCTATATGGCGACATGCATGGCGTGCAATGTGGACTATGTGGGCTGTACCAGCCGCCCACTTAAGAGAACGTATCTCTGAACACATCACGGGGGCAGACCCTTCTTCTATGGCCATGGTGGATCTATATCAGGTCTCTCTAAACATTTTTTAGAGGTCCACAATGGCAGAACAGGTAGCCTAGTTGTTAGAACAGTTGTTAGAACAGGTAAAACCATCGGTGCACTGGGGAAATCGAACCCGTGACCTGTTCAATAGAGAAAGTTACTGGATTCTGAGATTTCCTGGGGGTCTGAATTACAGGAACGATCTAATGTATTTCTATTAATTTTATGTGACTCAGTGTAGCATCATGATTAATGACATGTTCAGAGAATAACTTCATTCACATATACAAGTGTCTACTTTATTGTTTAGCAAACCTATCAGCTGTTCTCATCTTGCTTTATGTTTCTTATTTTATTCTCTTTTCCTTGATTCTCCCCTTGGAGCGGGCATACACTCTTATAAGCCTTTTGTTCGCTTTTATGTGTTTATTCTTTCCTTTCTGGTAACATGACAATTATCCATTCATTATTTCAGCCTTCCCTATTCCCATTTCTCCTTATTCATCCCTTTCGGATGCCAGTCTTCTAGCATTTTTCATATGCTGCTTTTTATCTCGATGGGGAACTCAGGGTGCATATCACATGGTTATTTTGATGCTATTCAGCTATATTGATTATATGCCAGTATTTCTGGGTTTTTCTATGATGATATGCACTAAGGTAAAATCTGGGTATTATGTGGAAAATAGGATCTTGACATTATGATAAGATTTACAAGAAGGTATACTTGTAATTCCCATTTTTCTCCTCCTCCTCCTCCTTTTTTTGATTATTCATTTTTAGTAACATCTGATGCAAGCAGCCTCTCCCTACTTTTTCATTTATTTATTTCTTTTTTGAATACCAGTCTCCTTTGTTAGAGCAGTCCTATGTAATGCAATTCCATTGATGGCTTAATAAGTGAATTCCATATGGAATCAATTTGCAATTCTCACAGGTGTTTGTCAATGTTCATATATATTGTGTGCCATTTTTACTAAATTTTGTCACTGAAGAAGGTTTTTACTGAAACGCGTCTGACAGGGCACATGCCTTAAGATGCTTTTAATGTTTTGAGTTTTTGCTAAATAAAGTTCACATATACTGGATTTGTGTGCCAGTATTCACTTTCCTTGGAGAGGTTAAGCTTACTGGCCACTTTCCTGTCCCCCTTTAGTGACCTAGGCCCTCCCTCATGGTCCTCCCATTGTCCCAGGGTCTACATGTTTGTGTACTGTTTGGCTCAGCCACACCATCCCAGAACCTGGAAAACCGGGGCACTACACTCTCTAACTGCGGGAATGCAGTACCTCTGGTGGCGACTTACCCGATTGGGCGCAACAGATTTATTTAGTATGTTAGGTAAAAAAGGAGTGGGAATCCATGATGGACAAGAACAAATAGTGCATTGTGTGTCCTTTTTTAGGATCCAAATATACCATTAAGGATGTCCTGTCCTTAGGATCAATGATGCTTTGACACCCAGCACCCTGCTGATCAGCTGTTCTTAGTTTTGGCAGCAGCCATATGTTAACAGTGTACAGTCATTACACAGTGCACAATGCTATGCCATTCTGAGCCCTTTACACTGCTTATATGTGTTGTGCTGGGTGTCAGATCCCCACCAAACCAATATGGGGATATATCCCAATCATAGGACAATAAGAGTATAACCCCTTTAATAATTTTTAATGGAGTACGGTATTCAAAAAAAAAAACAACAAAAAACTAAGATGGATAGAACTACATGCATAGTCTTTCTATAACATGAAAAGGACTTTTAGTTTCCCAATGGGTTGAAAGCAGAATTGGTACATTGAAGTGGAAAGTAATCCATTTATTACAAATACTTTAGATATGCCATGAATATCACTAACACACTGTGTTCCAAATTATTATGCAAATTGGTTTTAAGTGTCATAAGGTTTTATTTTTTATTTTTTTTCAATGAAAGCCATTGATGGTATTGTGTCTAAAGGCCCCTTTACACGCCACCACTGAAAGGTAGCAACTGCCTGGCATTGGTGATATTTGTGCCTGTTGCCATGAAATTGCTACGAAATGGCGGCGTGTAAATAGGGAAATTCCTGCCGGTGTCCTGCAGTTGACTCAGATGCCTGTTGCTGAGCCGTGCTCAAAAACCCAAGGCAACAGAAAGGCACAATTGCCATGGTAGTGGCGTCTAAACAGGGCACATGCATGGATGTTGCGTCGCCTAGTGATTTCACAGGGGTGTGCCACAGCGTCATGGATACCACGCCCCATCAGCGATCATTGGTGGGGGCTACTGTGTTACCATTAGCTGTCCCTGCACAGGGCGCCATATTTAAAGAGCTGACCATTCACACTACACAATTGCAATGGCGTCATGTATTAGCCAGCCTTCCTGCGCAGGCTGGCCAATCATGATGCTATTGCGTTGTCCAATCAGCGTACTAGCGTCACAGAATACACAACTCTGTCACGCCTATGTACTTGCGGCGCGAAAGATGTACGCCCATATTCCTTTGTGGTAGCGGCGTGTAAAGCAGGGAAGGTATTTAACAGGTAGTAAGCCGCAGGATCTGTCGGAACTTCCGGGGAACTAAGATACCTTCAGTTGACAACGCAATGGCGGCGTCTATATGCGGCATCAGTGATCGGTATCCACCATTAAAAACGTGCGCGTGCACGTGCGGTGGATTCCTGTTGCTAGCCACAGTGGCGGCGTGTAAAGGTACCTTTAGGGTTCGTTGGATCATTGAAATCAATCTCAGATATCTGTGATAATTAGTTTGGCAGGTGAGCCCAATAAAAGGAAAACTGGGTGTTCAACAATGGCATTGTTCACACACAATTTGCGTTTTTTTTAGCACTCCTAAAACCACATGCGTTTTTTTAGGAGTGCTAAAAAATGTCTCTTCTGTGTCTGAAAGGAAATACAGCCTTTTTGGACTTTGTCATTTTTTCCTCAAAAACGCAGGCAAAAACGCAATCGTTGACGCAGGGTGCATAAATGTGCCATTTAAAAACGCATGCGTTTCCCATAGGGCCCCATGTTATAGAAACGCATGCGTTTTTTTAACATGGGGCCCTATGGAAACGCATGCGTTAACGCAGGTCACATATAGGCACCTGCGTTAACGCATGCGTTTCCCATAGGGGCCCATGTTAAAAAAAACGCATGCGTTTTTGGGAAACCACACCTGCGTTTTTTTCCAGCACCCAAAAAACGCTGCATGCAGCGTTTTTTGGACTGGGGGAAAAAAACGCAAGTGCAGGTGAAAAACGCATGTACACTCAAATGTACCCTGCGTTAACACACCTGTGTTTTTTTTAACAGTCCAAAAAACGCAGAGATGGGCAAAAAAAACGCATGTGTGTGAACAATGCCAATATTACGCAGGGCACAGTTTTCGCCAGCCGTCACACGCTTCAATGACCTGCACGATATCGCTTAAGCGATTTGCTTTTTGATCGCTATGCAATATCGTTTGTGCATCGCTGCGTGCAATCAAGCGATTTTACAATGTAAAATCGCTTGATCGCTAGATCGCAGATTTGTGAGCCGGAGCTCATATCAAGCGACAAACGCTTGTTCAATCTGCTTCATCGTGGTGTGTGACTCCACGATGAACGATCTCCCAGCGGCAGAGCCTATGCTGGGAGATGGTATCTATGGTAAACGTCGGGTTACTAAGCGCCGCGCGGCGCCTAGTAACCCGATGTGTACCATAGTTACCAGCGATCTCGCTGGTTCACATCGCTAGTGAGTCTGTCTGTGTGACATCTCACCAGCGATGTGAACGATATTGTAAGCGATCGCGCATGCACGTGATCGCTAACAATATCACTCAAGATATAGATACGTGTGACGGCCGCCTTAAAGTAACATGGGAAAGAAAAAGGATGTCTCTGCTGCCGAAAAGCAACAAATAGAACAATGCCTTGGACAAGGGATGAAAACATTTGATATTGCACGAAAACTTAAGCGTGATCATTATACTGTAAAGAGATGTGTGGCTGATTCTGAGCACAGATGTGTTCGTGCAGATAAAGGCAGAATGAGGAAGGTTTCTGCCAGGCAAGTTCATCAGATTAAGAGAGCAGCTGCTAAAAAGGCCTTACAAACCAGCAAACAGATATTTGAAGCTGATGGTGCCTCTGGAGTCCCTCGAATCTCAAGGTGTAGGGTCCTTCAAAGGCTTGCTGTGGTGCATAAACCTACTATTCGGCCACCCCTAAACAGTGCTCACAAGCAGAAACAGTTGCAGTGGGTCCAAATATACATGAAGACTAATTTTCAAACAGTCTTGTTTACTGATGAGTGCCGAGTAACCCTGGATGGTCCAGATGAATAGAGTAGTGGATGGTTGGTGGATGCCACCATGTCCCAACAAGGCTGCGACATCAGCAAGGAGGTGGAGGAGTCATGTTTTAGGCTGGAATCATTGGGAAACAGCTGGTAGACCCCTTTAAGGTTCCTGAAGGTGTGAAAATGACCTCTGCAATGTATATAGAGTTTCCAACTGAGAACTTTCTTCCATGGTACAAAAAGCAAAAACGTGCCTTTAGGAGCAAAATCATCCTCATGCATGTCAATGCACCATCTCATGCTACAAAGAATACCTCTGTGCCATTGGCTGCTATGGGCATAAAAGGAGATACACTCATGGTGTGGCCACCATCTTCCCCTGACCTCAACCCTATAGAGAACCTTAGGAGTATAATGAAGCAAAAGATCTATGAGGGTGGGAGGCAGTTCACATCAAAACAGCAGCTCTGGGAGGCTATTCTGACATCATGCAAAGAAATACAGTTAGGGCCAGAAATATTTGGACAGTGACACAAGTTTTGTTATTTTAGCTGTTTACAAAAACATGTTCAGAAATACAATTATATATATATAATATGGGCTGAAAGTGCACACTCCCAGCTGCAATATGAGAGTTTCCACATCCAAATCGGAGAAAGGGTTTAGGAATTATAGCTCTGTAAAGCATAGCCTCCTCTTTTTGAAGGGACCAAAAGTAATTGGACAATGGACTCTAAGGGCTGCAATTAACTCTGAAGGCGTCTCCCTCGTTAACCTGTAATCAATGAAGTAGTTAAAAGGTCAGGGGTGGATTCCAGGTGTGTGGTTTTGCATTTGGAAGCTGTTGCTGTGACCAGACAACATGCGGTCAAAGGAACTCTCAATTGAGGTAAAGCAGAACATCCTGAGGCTGAAAAAAAAGAAAAAATCCATCAGAGAGATAGCAGACATGCTTGGAGTAGCAAAATCAACAGTTGGGTACATTCTGAGAAAAAAGGAATTGACTGGTGAGCTTGGGAACTCTAAAAGGCCTGGGCGTCCACGGAAGACAACAGTGGTGGATGATCGCCGCATACTTTATTTGGTGAAGAAGAACCCGTTCACAACATCAACTGAAGTCCAGAACACTCTCAGTGAAGTAGGTGTATCTGTCTCTAAGTCAACAGTAAAGAGAAGACTCCATGACAGTAAATACAAAGGGTTCACATCTAGATGCAAACCATTCATCAATTCCAAAAATAGACAGGCCAGAGTTACATTTGCTGAAAAACACCTCAAGAAGCCAGCTCAGTTCTGGAAAAGTATTCTATGGACAGATGAGACAAAGATCAACCTGTACCAGAATGATGGGAAGAAAAAAGTTTGGAGAAGAAAGGGAACGGCACATGATCCAAGGCACACCACATCCTCTGTAAAACATGGTGGAGGCAACGTGATGGCATGGGCATGCATGGCTTTCAATGGCACTGGGTCACTTGTGTTTATTGATGACATAACAGCAGACAAGAGTAGCCGGATGAATTCTGAAGTGTACCGGATATACTTTCAGCCCAGATTCAGCCAAATGCTGCAAAGTTGATTGGACGGCGCTTCATAGTACAGCATGGACAATGACCCCAAGCATACAGCCAAAGCTACCCAGGAGTTCATGAGTGCAAAAAAGTGGAACATTCTGCAATGGCCAAGTCAATCACCAGATCTTAACCCAATTGAGCATGCATTTCACTTGCTCAAATCCAGACTTAAGACGGAAAGACCCACAAACAAGCAAGACCTGAAGGCTGCGGCTGTAAAGGCCTGGCAAAGCATTAAGAAGGAGGAAACCCAGCGTTTGGTGATGTCCATGGGTTCCAGACTTAAGGCAGTGATTGCCTCCAAAGGATTCGCAACAAAATATTGAAAATAAAAATATTTTGTTTGGGTTATGTTTATATGTCCAATTACTTTTGACCTCCTAAAATGTGGAGTGTTTGTAAAGAAATGTGTACAATTCCTACATTTTCTATCAGATATTTTTGTTCAACCCTTCAAATTAAACGTTACAATCTGCACTTGAATTCTGTTGTAGAGGTTTCATTTCAAATCCAATGTGGTGGCATGCAGAGCCCAACTCGCGAAAATTGTGTCACTGTCCAAATATTTCTGGCCCTAACTGTACAAGCAGAAACTCTCCAGAAACTCATAATATCAATGGATGCTAGAATTGTGAAGGTGATATCAAAGTAGGGTTCCTATGTTAACATGTAACTTGGCCTGTTAGAATGTTTTGGAGTTAAATAGCTTTTTATTTCAGTGAATGTGACCTGTTAATGCTGCAAATTCAACAAAAGAGCATTTTCAATTCTTTCAAACATATCAAATGTTTAGAAACTCTACTGTGCTTAATAATTTGGAACAGTGCATTTAGGGTTTTTTTTGTTTTGAAGATTATACTGTTATCATTGGGAGGTTTCTTCAATAAAATTTGATGTATACTCTAACGGGTGATGACTTTTATTACACTGATCGTCATTTGCACTGACCATTTAGGAAAATTAGAAGAAAAGAACATTTGCATAATAATTTGGAACACAGTGTAATAATAATAATAATAATAATAATATAATGTTATTTGCATTTAAAATCTGTCTCTGCCTTTGAACAAGAGGATGAGACTCTGGAACTACCAAGTAGACTGTGCTGTTTCTTTAACTCCCATTGAAGTTATCCTCAAAGAAGCCATAAGAAACAAAACAAAGAAAAACAAAAATCATACATAATTCATACCCATAGTGTAAGCAAGGAATGATGGATCCCCTGTTCACACAGCAGGGGAATGGCCCCCCAGATATCTGGACCCCGACATACGTTTCGCGATCCTTGAAATCTCAAGATCACTTCATCAGGCCGACCTGATGATTTTTGTTTTTCTGATCGCTAAGACTACTATGAATGTCGAGCCCCAGGCTTTGGGTACTCGGGTATCAGGCTCCAAGGGGTTAACGCTCCTGTGTCACGGGGAGTGGTGGCCGCGCCTGATCCCGTGTCCTGGGGGATTTCTTTGAAAAAGGGTATATTTACAGGGGATTATATTTACAAGTTGTCGTGACGTCACCTGTAGTTTCTGGTGAGGAGTCACCAGCGCCGCCACAGTCCGCCGGAGGTAGATGGTATCGCGGCTAGTTAGCAAAGTCCTCCACAGGTAGGGCTGGACCTCCGAGGCAGCGTTCCTGAAAAGGGAACAAGTTCATGCAAAAGGAAACACAGGCAGAGGCAAAGTGACTTTTCCTCCGGGTACTTTACTTTTAGTTGTAGCAGTTGCAGTTACAATTCACAGTTCAACACTTAGATGTTACAAGAACAGGTAGCTTAACGGGTGGCTGCAAGTGGATCCTAGGTGGTATGGTGGAACTCTTGGTGTGCCTTCATTAACTAACCCGTGTCCGTTCTTCTCTGCTTTCAAGTTTGGTGTGAAGCCTGGTTGATTTAGAATCCAGCCTGACCTCCTGTCCTCTCTCACCCTCGCTGTCGTCGGGTAACTCTCTACTGGCTGGCTGCTTGTTCCCTTGACGTTGCCTGGTGCCCTTCTTGTAGACTGCTCTGGTGTCCATGAGACTTGAAGACTCCATGGGAATCCGGATTCTCTGCCATGCATATAGCTCCAGCAGTCTGCGGGCTCCGGTGCCCGGTAAGCTGTCTGGGAGAACCTATCTTGCTGGCTCCTCTTTCCCAGACCGGATGCTCTTCTGGAAAGCTCCTTTCACATTCTCCTTAAACCTTCTCTTCTTCTTCCATCTCTCCTCCTGGTTCCTCAGACGAGAGACATAGCAGCAAAGACTTGGGAGCAAAAGGCCTCCTTGTTCCCCTAGAGGTGAATTTATTCCCTCCCGGGTAACCTCCCACCCTATACTAATGTGGGAGTGCTGGGAATGGGTCCCACTCACCATCCTAGGGTCCACCTGCAGCTGGAGCATCTGCACCTCTTTTACGGGTGCAGTACCCCTCTGTGACGCCTGCATTGGCGGGGCGCCACATGAACAGCATTATTGTTTTCTTCTATTGCTTTTTATGCACGTCACTTTATTCCTCTGTATACCGTGATTATTTATGATTGTAATTTTTGTAAGGTCATGGTATACTCTGTTATATGATGTATGTGCAATCACTATTAGTAGTACCGTATATACTCGTGTATAAGCCGAGTTTTTCAGCACAGAAATTGTGCTGAAAAGTGCCCCCCTCGGCTTATACACGAGTCAGTGACGGCTGACTGTGTGGGGCCGGTGTCCGGGGGATGGAGGAGGCAGGGGGAGGCTGTATAGTGAGCGGCCGGTCACGTGGGGCCGCTCATTAGTGCAATGCAATATGCACTGCATCCCCCTGTCCATCAGCGGCAGGGGGAGCCGTGCATATTACATAGCACTGTCAGCGCTCCTCCGCCCCCCTGTGGTAGTATACAGCAGCCCCCCCGTGGTAGCATACAGCAGCCCCCCCCGTAGTATATACAGCAGCCCCCCCCTGTGAGAATACAGCAGATCCCCCGTGGTAGTATACAGCAGCCCCCCCGTGGTAGTATACAGCAGCCCCCTGTGGGTATATAGAGCCCCCCCCCCCGTTGCTGCCGCACACCTGTAAAAAGATCTTTCATACTTATCCTCCTGCTGTCACGCGATCATCCTCCGCTCTTCTTGCTTGCACCCGGCGTCCATCCACGTGACCGCGCACAAATAGTGACGTCATTATTTGTGCGCGGTCATATGGATGGACGCCGGGGCCCGGGTGCAAGCAAGAAGAGCGGAGGATGATCGCGTGACAGCAGGAGGATAAGTATGAAAGATCTTCTTTTTACAGGTGTGCGGCAGCAACGGGGGGGGGGGCTCTATATACCCACAGGGGGGCTGCTGTATACTACCACGGGGGGCTGCTGTATATACTACGGGGCGGCTGCTGTATACTACCACGGGGGGCTGCTGTATATACTACGGGGGGGCTGCTGTATACTACCACGGGGGGGCTGCTGTATTCTCACAGGGGGGGGGCTGCTGTATATACTACGGGGGGGCTCTATATACCCACAGGGGGGCTGCTGTATACTACCACGGGGGGCTGCTGTATATACTACGGGGGGGCTGCTGTATACTACCACGGGGGGCTGCTGTATTCTCACAGGGGGGGGGCTGCTGTATATACTACGGGGGGCTCTATATACCCACAGGGGGGCTGCTGTATACTACCACGGGGGCTGCTGTATATACTACGGGGGGGCTGCTGTATACTACCACGGGGGGGCTGCTGTATTCTCACAGGGGGGGCTGCTGTATATACTACGGGGGGGCTGCTGTATACTACCACAGGGGGAGGCACTGCTGTATACTACCACGGGGGGCTGCTGTATATACTACGGGGGGGCTGCTGTATACTACCACGGGGGGGCTGCTGTATTCTCACAGGGGGGGGGCTGCTGTATATACTACGGGGGGGCTGCTGTATACTACCACAGGGGGAGGCACTGCTGTATACTACCACAGGGGAGGGGCTGCTGTATATACCACAGGGGGGGACTGCTGTATACCCACAGGGGAGGGGCTGCTGTATATACCACAGGGGGAGGCACTGCTGTATACTACCACAGGGGAGGGGCTGCAGTATATACCACATGGGGAGGCACTGCTGTATACCCACAGGGGGGCTGCTGTATACTACCACAGGGGAGGGGCTGCTGTATATACCTCTGTGGCTGCTGTATACTACCACAGGGGGAGGCTGCTGTATACTACCACAGGGGGAGGCTGCTGTACACTACCACAGGGGGAGACTGCTGTATACTACCACTGGGGAGGCTGCTGTATACTACCACTGGGGAGGCTGCTGTATACTACTACTGGGGCTGCTGTATATACCTCTGTGGCGGCTGTATACTACCACAGGGGGAGGCTGCTGTATACTACCACAGGGGGAGGCTGCTGTATACTACCACAGGGGGAGACTGCTGTATACTACCACAGGGGGAGACTGCTGTATACTACCACAGGGGGAGACTGCTGTATACTACTACTGGGGGAGACTGCTGTATACTACTACTGGGGGAGACTGCTGTATACTACTACTGGGGGAGACTGCTGTATACTACCACAGGGGGAGACTGCTGTATACTACCACTGGGGAGGCTGCTGTATACTACCACTGGGGAGGCTGCTGTATATACCTCTGGGGCTGCTGTATACTACCACTGGGGCTGTATATACTTCTGGGGCTGCTTTATACTACCACTGGGGCTGTATATACCTCTGGGGCTGCTGGATACTACCACTGGGGCTGTATATACCTCTGGGGCTGCTGGATGCTACCACTGGGGCTGTATATACCTCTGGGGCTGCTGTATACTACCAATGGGGCTGTATATACCTCTGAGGCTGCTGTATACTACCTCTGGGGCTGCTGTATACTACCACTGGGGCTGCTGTATACTACCTCTGGGGCTGCTGTATACTACCACTGGGGCTGCTGTATATACCTTTGGGGCTGCTGTATACTACCTCTGGGGCTGCTGTATACTACCTCTGGGGATGCTGTATACTACCACCGGGGCTGTATATACCTCTGGGGATGCTGTATACTACCACTGGGGCTGTATATACCTCTGGGGCTGCTGTATACTAACTACTGGAGCTGCTGCTGTATATACCACTGGGGCTGCTGCTGTATACTACCACTGGGGAGGCTGCTGTATACTACCATTGGGGGGGCTGTATACCACACTGCTGGGGGCTGTATACCTGTGCTGGAGTCCACCCTCGGCTTATACACGAGTCAATAGGTTTTCCCAGGTTTTGGGGGCAAAAGTAGGGGGGTCGGCTTATACACGGGTCGGCTTATACACGAGTATATACGGTACTCCATGGTAACCGCGGGTCACGTGACTGACATCACCGCAGGTCCTGAACTGCAGTAGAAGAGCTCTGTAGGCACCGGGAGCCTGGAGGAGCCACCGGGAGCTCGGGGTGAGGTGAGCATAAACTTTATTTACATTTTTTTAACCCCTGCCTTACTCTGTCTGTGTCATGTCTCTGCACACTCTGTCTGTGTCATGTCTCTGCACACTCTGTCTGTGTCATGTCTCTGCACACTCTGTCTGTGTCATGTCTCTGCACACTCTGTCTGTGTCATGTCTCTGCACACTCTGTCTGTGTCATGTCTCTGCACACTCTGTCTGTGTCATGTCTCTGCACACTCTGTCTGTGTCATGTCTCTGCACACTCTGTCTGTGTCATGTCTCTGCACACTCTGTCTGTGTCATGTCTCTGCACACTCTGTCTGTGTCATGTCTCTGCACACTCTGTCTGTGTCATGTCTCTGCACACTCTGTCTGTGTCATGTCTCTGCACACTCTGTCTGTGTCATGTCTCTGCACACTCTGTCTGTGTCATGTCTCTGCACACTCTGTGTCATGTCTCTGCACACTCTGTGTCATGTCTCTGCACACTCTGTGTCATGTCTCTGCACTCTCTGTAATGTCTCTATACTGTGTGTCATCTCTGTATACTGTCTGTAATGTCTCTATACTCTGTCTAATGTCTCTATACTGTGTGTAATCTCTGTATACTGTCTGTAATGTATCTATACTGTGTGTAATGTGTGTATACTGTCTGTAACGTGTGTATACTGTGTGTATAATCTCTGTAATCTCTGCATACTGTCTGTCTATACAATGTCTCATGTATGTATATACTGTGTTTCTCTCCTCACCCCTCCACCACTGACCCGCTTCTCTCCTCACCCCTCCACCACTGAGCCGCATCTCTCCTGAACCCTACACCACTGAGCCGCTTCTCTCCTTACCCCTCCACCACTAAGCCGCTTCTCTCCTCACCCCTCCACCACTGAGCCGCATCTCTCCTCACCCCTCCACCACTCAGCCGCATCTCTCCTCACCCCTCCACCACTGAGCCGCATCTCTCCTCACCCCCTCCACCACTGAGCCGCATCTCTCCTCACCCCTCCACCACTGAGCCGCATCTCTCCTCACCCCTCCACCACTGAGCCGCATCTCTCCTCACCCCTCCACCACTGAGCCGCATCTCTCCTCACCCCTCCACCACTGAGCCGCATCTCTCCTCACCCCTCCACCACAGAGCTGCATCTCTCCTCACCCCTCCACTACTGAGCCGCTTCTCTCCTCACCCCTCCACCACACAGCCGCTTCTCTCCTCACCCCTCCACCACACAGCCGCATCTCTCCTCACCCCTCCACCACACAGCCGCATCTCTCCTCACCCCTCCACCACACAGCCGCTTCTCTCCTCACCCCTCCACCACAGACACCCATCTCTCCTCACCCCTCCACCACAGAGCCGCATCTCTCCTCACCCCTCCACCACAGAGCCGCATCTCTCCTCACCCCTCCACCACAGAGCCGCATCTCTCCTCACCCCTCCACCACAGAGCCGCATCTCTCCTCACCCTCCACCACAGCCGCTTCTCTCCTCACCCCTCCACCACACAGCCGCATCTCTCCTCACCCCTCCACCACAGACACCCATCTCTCCTCACCCCTCCACCACACAGCCGCATCTCTCCTCACCCCTCCACCACAGAGCCGCCTCTATACTCTACTACCAACAGAGCCGCCTCTATTCTCTGCTACCCACAGAGCCGCCTCGATACTCTGCTAGCCACAGAGCCGCCTCCATACTCTGCTACCCACAGAGCCACCTCGATGCTCTACTACCCACTGACCCGCCTCTATACTCTGATACCCACTGACCCACCTGTATACAAACAATTCATTTCACCGTGCTCCCGATGCAATTGCATCGGGCCTTTTTACTAGTCTATATATAAATTGCAGTTTTTCCTTCCAGTTTACAAATTGAATACATTATCTTGTACCAGTGTTTGCGGTACGTGAATCTTTCTGTCCACTTTGTGTCATTAAGGTTGATTTAAAGGTGAGTTAAAACAAGTTTTAACTAAATTGCCTTAGTATTGTCATGCATTAGAATGACTGTCTTAGGTAATGATAAATATTTTCTACAGGAAGAGGAGTGTTTGCTGAAACTGAAATCGAAAAAGGGAGTTTTGTTGCAGAATATCGAGGTGAGCTCATCAATTTGGATGAGAGCCAGAAAAGGTCCATAAAGGACCCCAATTTTAAGAACTTCATGTACGAATTTCAGTGGAATGAAAAAATATGGTGGTAAGTAATCAGTTTTTTTAATGCATTTTAGGCTGGGTTCAGATTGGCGTTCCCCTCCGCAGCGTTCTGCGGAGGGGAACCGCCTTGTGAGCGCAGCCAGCAGAAGCCCCTATCTTTATAATGAGAGCGCACGGTGCTGCACTTGACTGCGCATGACTCCCATATGTGATTTGTACGCAGGCGGATGCCTGCGCACAAATCACACACTCTCCTCCGTACCAGGAATGCAACATGTCGCGTCCCTGGTGCGGACGAGACTGGGTGATTTGTGCGCAGGCATCCACCTGTGTACAAATCAAATATGGGAGTGAATGGGAGAGCACGGTCATGCGCAGTCAAGCGCAGCACCGTGCGCTCTCATTATGATAGGGGCTTCTGCTGGCTGCGCTCACATTGCGCTTCCCCTCCGCAGAATGCTGCGGAGGGGAACGCCAATGTGAAACCAGCCTTAAAGGGTATCCATCTTTCCCCAGTTGATAGCCAGTCCTGATTATGTCCTGTCTCTGCTGATCATGTGAATCCACTGCAGTCAGTTACTGAGGCAGCACCATTTTTGCAACATCAGGTAACATAAAGAAGCACCCTTAGGGCTAAGACACAGATCGAAAAAAATTTCGGATCTGAAATTCGGGTCTGAATTTGCGCAATTTCGGATCCGAAATTTTTTTTGGACATCTGAAATTCGGATGTAAATTAAATGGGAAAATGAAAAAAAAATAAATAAAAATTTCGGCCTGAAATTCGGTTCCGTTTACAAGTACAACCGAATTTCGGACCGAAATTTTTGTTCACATTTATTATAATGGGGCTGAAATTCAGTCTGAAAATGAATATTCGGACATGCATCCGAATTTTTTTTTCGGATCGGCCGATCCGAAAAAAATTCGGACGTGTGTTTTACCCCATTGAAATCAATGCATTTCAATGGGGTCTATTTTTTCGGACGTATTTTAGCCCTTAAGAGGGCAATATGAATAGGGGTTAGTTTGCTATTTAATAGCTATAGCAGGTAGATTTAGGGCTTTTAAACATATTGGTATACCCAGAAATCTCTCATTACAGTGAAGATGTAGCCTCTCTGACTTTACCAGCACAACAAAGGCAGCAAAATGTCTAAATTAAAAGCAGAGATGTATACTTTCCATGGCCGTTGGCAGTTTAGCTAGCATCAAACTGGTGACAAATTCCTTTAATAGATGTCAACCAGTGTCATTTGTTATGTTAAGATGACTGTAACAAGGGAATTTTGTCACCAGTTTTTCAGTGTGGAGTTCTCTCACTGTTTGGTAGGCACGGTGGTCAGACAGCAGAAACCAACTTATGTTATTTAATTATAGAGATTTAAAGGAGTTCTGTCAGGGCAAAAAAATAAATTATACTCCCCTGCTCCTGCAGACGCTGCCAGCAGTCCATGGGTCCGTCCTCTGGTCGGCGGTGCTGTGGTGTCACTTTCCTGACACTGCCCGGCCTGGAGTGCTTCCGGGTCGGGCTGTGTGCAGCGTCTTTTTGCGTCATATGATGCGTCGGGGGCAGGCTCCAACCCCCTGATGACACACTGTTGTTCCCACCCACCAGCGTCTCACAAATGTGAGCAGAGACTACTAAATTCAAAGTCCCTGTTCTTCCCATCCACTTTGACGTGCTGGTGGGTGGGAAAACATGGAAACTCCATGTGCGTCAATGTGGGAAGGGACAGCCGGTAAAGCCTTCTGCAGTGACACTGTAGGAGTGATCCCAGGCTGTCCCCGCCCACCGTGTCTCCATGGAGTGTATCCTTGGGTTTGCCTTCCATCCGCCACTTTGGCCTGTACGCCAAAGGGCAGGGATACCTTGAGGCAAGCTGTTCCCTGCCAGTAGTATTATCCGGACACCTTCCCCTCTTCTGAGCACTTTGGTGCTTGCTCATCACAATTTATATGCAAATGAGCTCCACAAGTAGGATTAGTCCCCATTGTTATGAGGGGGGCTATTCCCATTCCTTACTGGAGTTTCACAGTGCTGAAGGGCTGCATAATGCCCCTCATTACCATGAGAACTCCTGCCATGCTCATTTTCATATAACATTTTAGCTTAAAAGATTAAATAAGATGTTGCCTTCCTCTGCACTCTGCCCACTGTTCCATGGTTTACCTATCTTAGTAAAAGTCCACGCTAAAAAACTAGTGACAGACTCCCTTTAAATACATTTGTATTATCTTGGTTATATTATAATCAACCAGATATTTCTACATGTCAAGATTCAGGTACATTTTTTTCTTTTATATCAGCACTGATGCATCCCAAGACAATGACTCATTAGGAAGATTAGTTAATGATGAATATAAAAACCCAAATTGCAAAATGAAGAAAGTTATGGTTGAAAAAAGGCCACATTTGTGCCTTTTTGCCATAAGTGACATCAACCCTGGTGAAGAAATTACATACAATGGTAGTTTCCCTTGGAGAGAAAAGGTATAATTATATTACTTTGTTAGAATATTCAATCTAAAGACATTTATTGGGTGTCTAAAACTACAAATTACTAAATGTATCACTACAAAGACCAGACACCCATTTAATATACAGTGTATGGAAGGTGTCCTATCTACTGATGACAGCTATCAAGTGAATTAAGGGCCTGGTGAGATCAATATCCACATGGCCATTATTGTTCCACAGAAGTGTCTTGCAGTACCTTATTCACCTCTCTTCACATCAGTTCTTGGCCAAAATAAGCATGAATAGAAGTATTTATTCAGTGTTTGAACACACAGGTATCTGACGCGTTTAATTGACTATCAAAAAAAGCCATGTATTACAGTCCCATTGATTTCAATGGGAGCACACACACACTTTGCCATTTAAGCGCAGCCTGTTCTCCTCACCTATTAACGTGAGAGGGGCAGCTGAAAAAGCTGAATGCTCTTTAAAAGCATCAGTTTAAATGACAATATCAAAAAAGCGTCTAAAAAAACTGAAGACAGATGCCTGTGTGTTTGAGCCCTTGTTGTCAAAAATGTAATGAGCACAGGGTAGCAGGAGAAATGTATAAACAGCTGTAAAGTATGATGTATAATAATAATAATATAATAATAATGCTTTATTTATATAGCGCCAACATATTCCGCAGCGCTTTACAATGTAGGGTTAGAGTACAGAAAATATACAGTAAGTAATTACAATAGAGAACAAATAAAGTACAATAATTGGATACAAAACAATAGGCATAGAGTCAATGTGAAAAAAAAATACAATAAATAAGCAAGAAATGAAGGTGACTCTGCTCAAAAGAGCTTACAATCTACAACGGGATAGGGGTTGCACAAGGTGCCGGGGCTTATTGCACTGGTGGTCCAGGCATCTTGAGGAAATGGGGTATAGGCTAAGCTTACATGAATGGTCATCAGTCTGTGTAGACCTTTATGGTTTGGTGGAGTTTGTAGAAGAGTAATGTCAGAGAGATAGCCCATTCACTGTCTACAGTACAATGGACTTGTTAGGGAGGTATACATTTCAGGTTGATAAGGAAATAATGGGAGATATACACCTATGCTTTAAAGGTATATCTCCATGCTTGGATAACTCGTGTCCGCAATTATCATTACCCTTTGCTTGCGAGCCCAATAAATCTACGCCACACAATGTCGTAGAGTTTTGGAAAAGGTTGTATTGTATAATTACAATGGACGAGGTTAAATACCTCCAATTATGTCACATGGTGAGGTAACAAAACATCTGTTAATTTACAGAAGATAATTGGTTAGTATATATAAACATGGGTTATATTCGTCATGTGGGCTCCATTTCAACGAATTTCAGTTTAGTTATGAGTACACAATACCAATGCAGCATCCTACCTTTGGAGGCAGTATTGGACAAAGAAATTACTAAGAAAATGATATGGTTAGACAGAAAACTGGTTAACAAGTATACTAATAAGTGTTTATACTTCAACTTATCCTGGGTCTTAATGTCCAAGGATAGCCACAAAGGCAATATAGATAGACTACTTAGGACATTACAGAATGTGCTGAACACTTTGTGTTTAGAGAAAGCAGAGTTAAAGGTCACAGTCTTCTAGACATCTAATAAGAGACTTGACTACACATTGAACAATACTTTAGAACTATAGAACTTATCTATCTAGTGAATTCATAGATATTTCCACAACAAGGTCATGCACCAAGTGGGGACATACTCACACATACTTCAGGTCATGCACCAAGTGGGGACATTCACCACATCCAGACTTCATAACCAACATTCAAAGCACCCTGCCTCTTCCTTTCAGGTCACGGTGCTCGTGGGGACATACTCACACACATTTCAGGTCATGCACCAAGTGGAGACATTCACCACATCCAGACTTCATTTCCAACATTCAAAGCACCCTGCCTCTTCCTTTCAGGTCACAGTGCTCATGGGGACATAGTCACACACATTTCAGGTCATGGATCAAGTGGGGACATTCACCACATCCAGACTTCATAACCAACATTCAAAGCACCCTGCCTCTTCCTTTCAGATCACAGTGCTCGTGGGGACATATTCACACACATACTTCAGGTCATGCACCAAGTGGGGACATTCACCACATCCAGACTTCATTTCCAACATTCAAAGCACCCTGCCTCTTCCTTTCAGGTCACGGTGCTCGTGGGGACATACTCACACACATTTCAGGTCATGCACCAAGTGGGGACATTCACCACATCCAGACTTCATAACCAACATTCAAAGCACCCTGCCTCTTCCTTTCAGATCACGGTGCTCATGGGGACATATTCACACACATTTCAGGTCATGCACCAAGTGGGGACATTCACCACATCCAGACTTCATTTCCAACATTCAAAGCACCCTGCCTCTTCCTTTCAAGTCACGGTGCTTGTGGGGACATACTCACACAAATTTCAGGTCATGCACCAAGTGGGGACATACTCACACATACTTCAGGTCATGGATCAAGTGGGGACATTCACCACATCCAGACTTCATAACCAACATTCAAAGCACCCTGCCTCTTCCTTTCAGATCACGGTGCTCGTGGGGACATATTCACACACATTTCAGGTCATGCACCAAGTGGGGACATTCACCACATCCAGATTTCATAATCAACATTCAAAGCACCCTGCCTCTTCCTTTCAGGTCACAGTGCTCATGGGGACATAGTCACACACATTTCAGGTCATGCACCAAGTGGGGACATTCACCACATCCAGACTTCTTAACCAACATTCAAAGCACCCTGCCTCTTCCTTTCAGGTCACAGTGCTCATGGGGACATACTCACACATACTTCAGGTCATGCACCAAGTGGGGACATACTCACACATACTTCAGGTCATGCACCAAGTGGGGACATTCACCACATCCAGACTTCATAACCAACATTCAAAGCACCCTGCCTCTTCCTTTCAGATCACGGTGCTCGTGGGGACATATTCACACAAATTTCAGGTCATGCACCAAGTGGGGACATTCACCACATCCAGATTTCATAATCAACATTCAAAGCACCCTGCCTCTTCCTTTCAGGTCACAGTGCTCATGGGGACATAGTCACACACATTTCAGGTCATGCACCAAGTGGGGACATACTCACACATACTTCAGGTCATGGATCAAGTGGGGACATTCACCACATCCAGACTTCATAACCAACATTCAAAGCACCCTGCCTCTTCCTTTCAGATCACAGTGCTCGTGGGGACATATTCACACACATTTCAGGTCATGCACCAAGTGGGGACATACTCACACATACTTCAGGTCATGGATCAAGTGGGGACATTCACCACATCCAGACTTCATAACCAACATTCAAAGCACCCTGCCTCTTCCTTTCAGATCACGGTGCTCGTGGGGACATATTCACACACATACTTCAGGTCATGCACCAAGTGGGGACATACTCACACATACTTCAGGTCATGCACCAAGTGGGGACATTCACCACATCCAGACTTCATAACCAATATTCAAAGCACCCTGCCTCTTCCTTTCAGGTCACAGTGCTCATGGGGACATACTCACACATACTTCAGGTCATGCACCAAGTGGGGACATTCACCACATCCAGACTTCATAACCAACATTCAAAGCACCCTGCCTCTTCCTTTCAGATCACGGTGCTCGTGGGGACATATTCACACAAATTTCAGGTCATGCACCAAGTGGGGACATTCACCACATCCAGATTTCATAATCAACATTCAAAGCACCCTGCCTCTTCCTTTCAGGTCACAGTGCTCATGGGGACATAGTCACACACATTTCAGGTCATGCACCAAGTGGGGACATACTCACACATACTTCAGGTCATGGATCAAGTGGGGACATTCACCACATCCAGACTTCATAACCAACATTCAAAGCACCCTGCCTCTTCCTTTCAGATCACAGTGCTCGTGGGGACATATTCACACACATTTCAGGTCATGCACCAAGTGGGGACATACTCACACATACTTCAGGTCATGGATCAAGTGGGGACATTCACCACATCCAGACTTCATAACCAAAATTCAAAGCACCCTGCCTCTTCCTTTCAGATCACGGTGCTCGTGGGGACATATTCACACACATACTTCAGGTCATGCACCAAGTGGGGACATACTCACACATACTTCAGGTCATGCACCAAGTGGGGACATTCACCACATCCAGACTTCATAACCAACATTCAAAGCACCCTGCCTCTTCCTTTCAGGTCACAGTGCTCATGGGGACATACTCACACATACTTCAGGTCATGCACCAAGTGGGGACATTCACCACATCCAGACTTCATAACCAACATTCAAAGCACCCAGCCTCTTCCTTTCAGGTCACGGTGCTCATGGGGACATACTCACACACATTTCAGGTCATGCACCAAGTGGGGACATTCAGCACATCCAGACTTCATAACCAACATTCAAAGCACCCTGCCTCTTCCTTTCAGGTCACGGTGCTCGTGGGGACATACTCACACACATTTCAGGTCATGGATCAAGTGGGGACATTCACCACATCCACACTTTATTTCCCACATTCAAAGCACCCTGCCTCTTCCTGCCTCATAATGTCCCAATGCTTTTTCAGAATTGCTTTGATGGCTGTGTGGCGTATGCTGTACTTAGTCACAAAGGATGTCATGAAGTGCTCTGGTGTATCTTGTGGTGTATCTTTGTTCTCAAACAGATCATTAAATGTTTATACCTGTTTTTTTTCGCAGAAAAATGCTGCTGACAGATTGGCTAGAACTGAACAGGGAAGGTATAATAACCACAAAATGAAAAGCATTGTAGATGGAGCATTTTCTCACTTTGTATTTCTTGGGTAATTGGAAGTTTGTTTAAAAAAAACAGCATGGTCTTGGTGTGGTGATTTTTTTTTTCAATAAGTTAGGACTCTCCCATACGAATGTATTTGCCCGTCTGTGCAGTGTCCGCAATTAGAGACCAAAGCTTTGGTCCCTATTTGCGGACACTGCACAGACGGGCAAATACTCTTGTGTGGGCGAGCCTTAAATGTAATTTCTCCTATAGACCTCCATTGTTAGTGACCTAACAGCAGAAAAATCTTAGTCCCCAGGTGGTTAAAACCCTGAGATGTGTGTATTTACAGATGTCCTCAGATGGTCATTGTTCATGAAACGGTCCTCACAAGGATAGTAAAAGTCAGGTTCCTTATTTTAAGCAATATTGATTAGTTCAAGTGATAACTGTAATTACACATTGCACTTAAATATTCCTATCTGATTGCCTTGTTAATATCACTGCAGGGAAAGGTAGTCCCCACAATACATGTTCCAGTCAGGTGTCCCCCTAAAGCACTTAAACGAGTATGTGTGTGTCTGTGTCTGTGTGTGTTTGTGTGTGTCTGTCTGTGTGTGTCTGTGTGTGTGTGTCTGTGTGTGTGTCAGGGGAGTGGGGACATTGCTGTAATTATTACAACTTCTGAATAAACTGTGGATGATTGGGACTGCATTAAACTACATGAAAATGCCCCTGTATACTGTACCCCTCCTCCTGCACACTGTGCCCCTGCCCCCTGCACACTGTACCTCCACCTTGGACAATTTGCTTGCATCATGCTTGTATTTCTATACACTTAGTGTGATGGGGCAATTTCCATGTAGTGTAATGCACTCCTATTATCCACAATTTATTCAGAAGTTGTAGTAATTACAGTATTGTCCCTCTGGCCTTACAAACAGTGGAAGTTGGATGGACTCCATTATTCACCCACCCAGTGCTGTGACCCACCACGGACGGACGGGATGCGGCGCCAAGGCCCACAGCACATGGTGGAGAGAGCCAGACAGGAGGAAGAGTACAGCAGCCAGCAGAAGCTAGCACCAGCGCTGGACTGGTAAGTCATTAAAGTTAGTCCTCTTTCTCCTCCGCCCCCTCTGTCCTCTTTCTTCACCGTCTCCCTCTGTCCACTTTCTCCTCCGTCCCCTTCTGTCCACTTTCTCCTCCGCCCCCCTCAGTCCACTTTCTCCTCCGTCTCACTCTGTCCACTTTCTCCTCCGTCCCCCTCTGTCCACTTTCTCTTCCGTCCCCCTCTGTCCACTTTCTCCTCCGTCCTCCTCTGTCCACTTTCTCCTCCGTCCCCCTCTGTCCACTTTCTTCTCCGTCCCCCTCCTGTCCTCTTTCTCTACCGTCCCCTTCCTGTCCTCTTTCTCCACTGTCCCCTTCCTGTCCTCTTTCTCCACCGTCCCCTCCTGTCCTCTTTCTCCACCGTCCCCCTCCTGTCCTCTTTCTTCACCGTCCCCCTCCTGTCCTCTTTCTCCTCCGTCCCCCTCCTGTCCTCTTTCTCCTCCATCCCCCTCCTGTCCTCTTTCTCCTCCATCCCCCTCCTGTCCTCTTTCTCCTCCGTCCCCCTCCTGTCCTTCTTCTGCCCCGTCCCCCTCCTGTCCTCTTTCTCCTCCGTCCCCTCTCCTGTCTTCTTTCTCCTCCGTCCCCCTCCTGTCCTCTTTCCGCTCTGTCCCCCTCCTGTCCTCTTCTTCCGCTCTGTCCCCCTCCTGTCCTCTTTCCCCTCCGTCCCCCTCTGTCCTCTTTCCCCTCAGTCCCCCTCCTGTCCTCTTTCCCCTCCGTCTCCCTCCTATCCTCCAGATTTGTCTGTTTGACATTCTGCCGTCTGTTCACCTCTCATCTGGGACTTTGTGTTGTCAATTCAGAGGCATGGCAGATGTTTGTGTGGGGGTGGTCCAGGTCCCTCCCCTGATGATGACATCACAGTCTGTTACCCTCCCTTGTAGTTGTTGGTCTCCATTGTCTAAACGGCCCGCAGCCATCTCTATTGTGTATTCTCTAATGTGTTCGGTCAGCAGCAGTCTCTACTGCATATTCTCTATTTGTGTAAAGACAGCAGCAGTCTCCATTGTGTATGCGGCCCACAGCCATCTCCACTGTGTATACAGCTAGCAGCTGTCTGTGTTGTGTCTTCTCTATTGTATATACAGCTATTGTGTATTCAGCCCACAGCAGTCTGAAGTGTGTGTGTGTGTGTAAGATATGATAGAGAGAGAGAGTGTAATGGTGGGGTTACACGTAGCGATATCGTCCCGATATCGCATACAACGCCGCGGGAGCGCGCATTTTGGGAGCACTTTTCCCGATATCGCATCGCCGGTTTACACGCTGCGATATCGGGAAACAACGTCCCTCCGATGTGTACGCCCACCAACCCAGTAACGACCATTTAACATGGGAGTTAATGGGTGAGGTGCGAGTACACATCGGAGTTGGGCTGTTACACGCAGCGATGCTGGTACAACGGCCATGCGATATCGGGCGGTTGAATAGCTCTGCTATTCAACTCCGATATCGTTTTGGCATCGTTCCAGCATCGCGTTGTACACTGAAACAGTACAACGCGCACCCGATATCGGCTCCAACTCGCGACCCACGTGATTTTTTGTCGGAGTTGGGTCGGAGTTGGACGCCGATATCGCGGCGTGTAAACCCACCATACGAAAAAAGGAAAAACAGCACAAAAAAATAGAAAAAAGTGAATTTTTTTTGCCCAATGGTAGTGGCCACACATTGGGCAATAAAGTCCACTTTTTTCTATTTTTTGTGCTGTTTTTCTTTTGTTACTCTATTATAAGGAGCAATCTGGATTGCTGGTTGGGAAAGCTTTGCACATAAATTGAGGTAATTTTTGGTGCTGTTCCAATTTTTCACTAAAAATATAATATATATTTGGGTGAAGGCAGAGCATAGGTGGAGGCGGAGCATGAGTGGGGCTGGGAGGAGTCTCAGGGGGGACCCAAAATTTTGGCAGTCAGGGGCCCCAAAATTACTAGTGGCAGGTGGCAGCCCTGCGCAGAAGTGACACCATTCTAAAAACTGCACCCCATAAACAGCACAAAACCAATTTCAAAAAGTTTATTAACCATACTGATGCTTCACAGGAACTAAAATAATGTGATAGGGAAAAAAAATTAAAATGTTACTTTTTTCCTTAAAATTGTTATTTCAACCCCAAATTTTGTATTTTCACAAGAATAACAGGAAAAATTGATCCTTACATTTGTTGTGCAATTTCTTTTGAGTTTGTTTATACTCCATACAGTTAGGGCCAGAAATATTTGGACAGTGACACAAGTTTTGTTATTTTAGCTGTTTACAAAAACATGTTCAGAAATACAATTATATATATAATATGGGCTGAAAGTGCACACTCCCAGCTGCAATATGAGAGTTTCCACATCCAAATCGGAGAAAGGGTTTAGGAATTATAGCTCTGTAATGCATAGCCTCCTCTTTTTTAAGGGACCAAAAGTAATTGGACAATGGACTCTAAGGGCTGCAATTAACTCTGAAGGCGTCTCCCTCGTTAACCTGTAATCAATGAAGTAGTTAAAAGGTCAGGGGTGGATTCCAGGTGTGTGGTTTTGCATTTGGAAGCTGTTGCTGTGACCAGACAACATGCGGTCAAAGGAACTCTCAATTGAGGTGAAGCAGAACATCCTGAGGCTTAAAAAAAAGAAAAAATCCATCAGAGAGATAGCAGACATGCTTGGAGTAGCAAAATCAACAGTTGGGTACATTCTGAGAAAAAAGGAATTGACTGGTGAGCTTGGGAACTCTAAAAGGCCTGGGCGTCCACGGATGACAACAGTGGTGGATGATCGCCGCATACTTTATTTGGTGAAGAAGAACCCGTTCACAACATCAACTGAAGTCCAGAACACTCTCAGTGAAGTAGGTGTATCTGTCTCTAAGTCAACAGTAAAGAGAAGACCCCATGACAGTAAATACAAAGGGTTCACATCTAGATGCAAACCATTCATCAATTCCAAAAATAGACAGGCCAGAGTTAAATTTGCTGAAAAACACCTCAAGAAGCCAGCTCAGTTCTGGAAAAGTATTCTATGGACAGATGAGACAAAGATCAACCTGTACCAGAATGATGGGAAAAAAAGTTTGGAGAAGAAAGGGAACGGCACATGATCCAAGGCACACCACATCCTCTGTAAAACATGGTGGAGGCAACGTGATGGCATGGGCATGCATGGCTTTCAATGGCACTGGGTCACTTGTGTTTATTGATGACATAACAGCAGACAAGAGTAGCCGGATGAATTCTGAAGTGTACCGGGATATACTTTCAGCCCAGATTCAGCCAAATGCTGCAAAGTTGATTGGACGGCGCTTCATAGTACACATGGACAATGACCCCAAGCATACAGCCAAAGCTACCCAGGAGTTCATGAGTGCAAAAAAGTGGAACATTCTGCAATGGCCAAGTCAATCACCAGATCTTAACCCAATTGAGCATGCATTTCACTTGCTCAAATCCAGACTTAAGACGGAAAGACCACAAACAAGCAAGACCTGAAGGCTGCGGCTGTAAAGGCCTGGTAAAGCATTAAGAAGGAGGAAACCCAGCGTTTGGTGATGTCCATGGGTTCCAGACTTAAGGCAGTGATTGCCTTCAAAGGATTCGCAACAAAATATTGAAAATAAAAATATTTTGTTTGGGTTATGTTTATTTGTCCAATTACTTTTGACCTCAAAATGTGGAGTGTTTGTAAAGAAATGTGTACAATTCCTACATTTTCTATCAGATATTTTTGTTCAACCCTTCAAATTAAACGTTACAATCTGCACTTGAATTCTGTTGTAGAGGTTTCATTTCAAATCCAATGTGGTGGCATGCAGAGCCCAACTCGCGAAAATTGTGCCACTGTTCAAATATTTCTGGCCCTAACTGTATATGTGGTGGAAAACTACTGTTTGGGCGCACAGTTTGGCTTGGATAGGAAGGAGCACCATTTGATTTTTGAAATGCAAGATTGGCTGGAATTGTTAGCTGACACCATGTTGCATTTGGAGAGCCCTTGATGTGCCTAAACAGTGGAAACCTCGCACAAGTGACACCATTTTGGAAACTAGATCACTCAATGGGTCTAGTTTCCCTGGGCATTATTTCTGAGGCTTTTTGTAGCTCAGTTACCCGGAGGTCATCATGACGAACCTGAGTCACCATGGCAATAATTGGGCCCTCGTGATGACGTTGTGGGGGCACTGACCAAAGGGACAAGGGAGCGCATTCCTTCTCCCAGCTCCCCAAATGCTGCAACCAAATGCTGTAATCGTATGCAGCATTCAGGGCATAAAACAGCCAACAACAGCACAGGGACTTTCCCTGGATATGAGAGCCAGGGCGGCTGTGGCGATCCTGCGCACTCACAATCACTAGGACGTAGGATGTACAAAGTTGGGAAGGGGTTAAAGTGCCGCTCCAGTGCTAAAAAAAAATACTAGAGTGGTGTTTTAACCTCTCAACAATGGCCTTACGTCTACAGACGTCGGAAAAAAAGGTACTTATACCTATCCAACGTCTGTAGATGTAAGCCAGGAATAAGCCCTGGCGCGCCGCCCCTGAAGCTGAAATCTCTGGAGTTTTAGCTACCGGGGTTGCTGAGACCCTAAAGATTAGGAATCAGCTTGTGTTTTACCAGCACCAGTTATGTGATGACCGGTAAGCACCGTTTACCGATCATCACATTACTAACAGTGACATTGCCGGTAAAAATGCTTTCACTTTGATCCGACATGAAAAAATGTCAGATCAAAGTGAAAGCATTAACCCCTAACTGTCCCAAGACACCCAGTACTGGGTATCATCCCCCCCACCCCATCCCTCCCCCTGACCATCTAAAAATGGCGGCGGCCGGCGGTAAAACCTGCCGCCTCTGCTGCATCTCTATGCAATCTGACATAGAGATGCCGCCATTCCTGGGGGTCTCCTCAGTGGCCCCCCAATGTCATTCCACCCCCACCCGCGATCTCCGCTCCCACCTCCTTCTTGCTCCACTCCCCAGTTACCGGTGCCTCCTCATAACTACATCCAATCTGATCAAACATCAGATCGGATGGAGTTTTCCCTGTCATTCTCCGCCCCCTCAGGTTCTCACCCCTCCGGTCATTCCCCCCCCAGGTCATCACCCCTTCGGTAACTCCCCGCCCCCCCTGGTCTGCACCCCTGCGGTCATCCCCAGTCAGTGGTCGCAAGGGGTTAACTGCAGATCACACAGGGATGATCTGAAGTTAACCCCTTGTGACCACACAAGCGGTTAACTTCAGATCATCATCCCTGTGTGATCACAAGGGGTTAACTGCAGATCATCATCCCTGTGTGGTCACAAGGGTTTACCTGATCTGCAGTTAACACCTTGTGACCACACAGGGATGATGATCTGCAGTTAACCCCTTGTGACCACACAGGGATGATGATCTGAAGTTAACCCCCTGTGTGGTCACAAGGGGTTAACTGAAGAGCATCATCCCTGTGTGGTCACAAGGGGTTACCTGATCTGCAGTTAACTCCTGTATGACAACACAGGGGTGATCTGCAGTTAACCTCTTTGTGACCACACAGGGGGTACACTGCAGATCATAATCTGAATGAGAATCATCACGGGACCTACCAATGGACTACGTCGGACCTTCCCACTGGACTACGTCAGACCATCCCACTGGACTACGTCGGACGTCACGGTAATAAAGATGGGGTCTAAATATGTGTTGTTTTTTTTCCAATAAAAATAATTTTCTCTGTGTTGTGTTTTCTTTACAATTTACTAGAGATTCCTAATGGCCCGGTCTAATATTGGCCAGACGTTATGAATCTTGGGCTTAGTGCCAGCTGCCAAAAAGCTGGCATTAACCCCTTATTATCCAGTCTGCCATTGCTACAGATCAGCTGGAAGAGCTGGATACAGCGCCAGAAAATGGTGCTTCTGTGAATGCGCCATTTTCTGGGGTGGCTGCAGGCTGCAATTCACAGCAGGGGGGGGGAGCCCAGAAAGCTTGGGCCTCCCTACGCTACGCTGAGGATTCCAGCCCTCAGCTGCCTAAAAAATATGGCGAAGTCCTTGTAGTTTTTTAAAAAAAATTATTTCAAGAATTAAAAAAAAAAAAGGTTCCACTGTATTTTGATTACCAGCCAGGTAAAACTTAGCAGCTAGGGGAGGGTGGCAACCTGTACCTGCCTGTTGTACCTGTGCTGGTGACCAAAAATACAGCGGAGCAAAATCTCACTTTTGGGGGAGCTGCAATGTTTAGGCACACAGGGTCTCTCCATACACGACATGGTGTCCGCTAACAATTGGAGCTAATTTTCCATTCAAATTGTTAGCGGACACCATGTCGTATATGGAGAGCCCCTGTGTGCCTAAACATTGGAGCTCCCCCACAAGTGACCCCATTTTGGAAACTAGACACACCAAGGAACCTATCTAGATGTATACTGAGCACTTTGAACCCCCAGGTGCTTCATAAATTAATCTATTAAAATGAAAAAAGAAAATGTTTGTGAAAAAAAAGTACTTTTTCATTTTTATGGATAATTTGTGAAGCACCTGGGGGTTCAAATACTCACTATGCATCTAGATAAGTTCCTTGGGGGATCTAGTTTCCAAAATGGGGTCACTTGTGGGGAAGCTCGAATGTTTAGGCACACAGGGGCTCTCCAAACGTGACATGGAGTCCGCTAACAATTTAAATGAAAAATTAGCTCAGATTGTTAGCGGACACCATGTCGGTTTTGGAGAGCCCCTGTGTGCCTAAACATTGGAGCTCCCCCACAAGTGACCCCATTTTGGAAACTAGACCCCCCAAGGAACTTAGCTGGATGCATAGTGAGCACTTTGAACCCCAAGTTTGGTGTTTCACAAATTGATCCATAAAAATGAAAAAGTACTTTTTTTTCCTCAAACATTTTCTTTTTTCATTTTTACGGATTCATTTGTGAAGCACCTGGGGGTTCAAAATGCTCACTACCCAACTAGATAAGTTCCTTGGGGGGGTCTAGTGTCCAAAATGAGGTCAGTTGTGGGGGAGCTCCAATGCTTAGGCACACAGGGGCTCTCCATACACAACATGGTGTCCGCTAACAATTGGAGCTATTTCTCCATTCAAATTGTTAGCGGACACCATGTCGCGTATGGAGAGCCCCTGTGTGCCTAAACATTGGAGCTCCCCCACATGTGACCCCATTTTGGAAACTAGACCCCCAAGGAGCTTATCCAGATGCATATTGAGCTCTTTGAACCCTCAGGTCAATCACAAATTGATCCGTAAAAATGAAAAAGTACTTTTTTTCACAAACAATTTGTTTTGGCCTCAATTTTTTCATTTTTACCTGAGCAACAGGATAAAATGCATCCTAAAATTTGTTGGGAAATTTCTCCTGAGTACACTGATACCTCATATGTGATCATAAACCACTGTTTGGACATACGGCAGGGCTCGAAAGGGAAGGCGCGCCATTTGACTTTTAGAATGGAAAATTAGCTCCAAAAGTCAAATTGCGCTCCTTCCCTTCTGAGCCCTACCATGCACCCAAGCAGTGGTTTATGATCACATATGAGGTATCGGTGTACTCAGGAGAAATTGCCCAACAAATTTTAGAATGCATTTTATCCTGTTGCACATGTGAAAATGAAAAAACTGAGGCTAAAAGAACATTTTTGTTGGAAAAATTAAAATGTCCATTTTTGTTTCCACTTTGCTTTAGTTTCTGTGAAGCACCTGAAGGGTAAATAATCTTCTTGAATGTTGTTTTGAGTAGCTTGAGGGTTGCAGTTTTTGGAATGGTGTCACTTTTGGGTGTTTTCTGTCATGTACACCCCGCAAAGGGACGTCAAATGTGATGTGGTCACTAAAAAAATGGTTTTGTAAATTTTGCTGGAAAAATGAGAAATTGCTGATGAACTTTGAACCCTCATAACTTCCTGACCCAAATTTTTTTTTTCCAAAATTGTGCTAATCTAAAGTAGACATGTGGGAAATGTTATGTATAAACTATTTTGTGTCACATACCTCTCTGGTTTAACAGAATAAAAATTAGAAAATTGCAGAATTTAAAAGATTTTTGCCAAATTTTTAATTTTTTCGCATATAAACGCAAAAATGATCGACCTACGTTTACCACTAACAGGAAGCCCAATATGTCACGAAAAAAACAATCTCAGAATCGCTACGATCCATTGAAGTGTTCCAGAGTTATTACCTCATAAAGGCACACTGGTCAGAATTGCAAAAAAACGGTCTACTCATTAAGGTGGAAATTGGCTCTGTCACTCAGGGGTTAAACATGTGTTCACCCAAGGTGAACACATTTCTAAGATGACGTTAATGCAGTGAGACCCCACCCACTTGCACTCAGAGAAATTAAATAAGTCAGCAGGATTTGGTTTGTATGCATGGTTTTCAGCTGTCAAACATTGTAATTTTATGCCTAGTTAGAGCTATTAAGAGATTTTAGTATCTTTCACTGGTGTGCCATCTCCCATCGGATCACCGCGGCCAGCAGGGGGAAGGCTTTTCATCTCGGAACATTCCCAAATGACCAATCAATACAAAACACCCTACATTCTTTCTGCTGAACTCTTCCAGTTCTTACCTACTTCTACAGATTTTAAGACCCACTTTTTCATGGACTTCACTACTGGTATTCTCTGAAGGGAAGACTGTTAGGATGGTGTTCAACAGATTCAGCAAGCAGTCTCTCATTTCTCACTGAACTAAGTTAATGAACTCACAAATCTTATGGCCACTCTACACATCCCGACATCGTTCCGACATTGGATCCAACGGCGCGGGAGCGTGGTTTTTCTGGGCAGAATTCCAAGATTGCATAGGAGATGTTACACAGCGCGATATCGGCAGGCAACACAACTGCGATGTGTATGCCCCCTTGTACGGCCGACCCAGGAACGACCATTTAACATGGGAGAGAATAGGGGAAGTTGTACTCCACATTGTTGTTGGGCTTTTACACAGCACGATCCGGCCACAACATCCATCCAATATCGGGCCGTTGGAGAGCAGGCTCATTTGATCCCTGATATCGTTTTGGCATAGCTCGTGCATCGTATTGGACATTTACACCATACAACGCGACGAACGATATCGGGGCCAACGCACAAACCACGTGACTTTTTATCGGAGTTGGACGTCGATATCGGGACGTGTAAAGTGGCCATTAGGGGGTGTTCTTGATCTTAGTGGCTTTTCCCATGTAAATGGAATGTCTTAATCAGAGCCGTAAAGCTCAGTCATGGGCTGATGCACTGTCGACATGACATCAGTGCTGCAGCAAAGTATAGATACTGAGAGCAGCTGTGGAGACACAGTGTGGACCAGAGATGGTGAGTAAATCATCATTTTCTTTTCATAATAAATGAATTCCAGGGACCAATATTTTCTAAAGCGGACAAAGCCATTTATGTAAGTTATTGATATAATACATTGTACATCTACATAGTATTCTGTAAAATATTGTTTCTGACCAAGGAACTCAGTTTATTTCCAAATTCTGGACAGTATTCTGTATTAAGTTCAATATTGAATTGTGCTTTTCATATTTACCTCCCAGAGACCACTACTAAAGGGGGTGTCACACGCGTCAATGTCGTCAGCGAGATGATCGCTGACGACATTGACGGCTGATTGCTGGTGAGCTGTCACACAGACAGACTCACCAGCGATCAATTGACCAGTGACATCATGGAAACGATTTAAATATCGTTTCCACAATGTCCTGCTCCCGCTGCCAGCCTGCTGGAAGCGGGAGCAGCCTGGTCTCCAAGGTACACTGCGGGTAACTAGGCAGCGCGCGCTGCCTAGATACCCGACGTGTACCTTAGTTACCAGCCTCCTCCGCTCACCCGGTGAGCGGAGGAGGCTGGTAACTAAGGTACACAGTCGGGTATCTAGGCAGCGCGCACTGCCTAGTTACCCGCAGTTTACCTTGGATACCAGCTCCCAGCGCTTGTGAGAGGCGCTGGGAGCTGGAATATCGCTAGTCCCGGTGTCACACGCAGCGATGCTGCGTGTCCACCGGGCGACAATCGCCAGGTTTCTGAGCTGGTTCTGAAACCTGGCGATCATCAATTAGCGATTTATCGCTGGTTGATGCAGTATGTCACACGCGTCAATATCGCTGCAACGTCACGTGCAGCCGATATCGTGCAGGCGATATTGACGCGTGTGACACCCCCTTAAGACTGAATGTACCAATTAAACACTCGAGCAATATCTTCAATGTTTTGCCTCTGATCAGTGTGACTAGGTGGAACATCTTCCTTTCGCTGAGTTTGCTATTAATAAACAGTACCAAAAGTCAATTAAGACTTCTTCATTCTTCTGTAATCTTGGGTATTATCCTCGCTTTGGCTCTTTTTCGACCTCTGAGATGGATAATCCAGAGGCTGATAAGCTTCAACCTATCCATGGATTTATCTGGTCTAAACTTCAGAGAGAATTTGATGAGTGCACAGGTTAGACAGACCTCTTCTACTGATAAGAAGTGGATGAGTAGGATAAGCCTAGTACTGGGGACAAGGCAGGGTTTTCCACTAAAAACATTAAACTTGAAAATGACTTTCTCATGTTAACAAATTACTTTTTCGAAGGCATGAAAAAAGCAAGTTTGTATTTGACTTGCTTTTTCAATCTGCTGTAATTTTCTTGCTGTGAGATTTTCTTATAGTGTACAACTTGTATTCTCTCCTACAATCTTTGTGTCTACCACTAGATGGTGCCATGTTTACACTACCAATGACATTGGGGATGTGCTGTGAACCTGATAAGCAAAGTTGCTTGTGTATATTCTTGAAAAGTGCTGCCAGCAAGGGATGAGCAAAAATAAACTGTTACGTTTGGAGTTCGCACTGGACACCTAATGTCTGGTGCTCAAATCTGAACATAGACCTCAAATGCTGATCCACTGTCCCAGTGTAAGTTAAGGCCCAGTTACACACACAGATAATTGTGCAGAGATTGTTCGCAGAGCTCTGGTTGCAGTGAAATCATGGACACATTGCTCTATTTGTACACGGCCACAAAATGGAACAATGTGTCCATGATTTCACTGCAACCAGAGATCTGCGAACAATCTCTGCACAATTATCTGTGTGTGTAACTGGGCCTTTAGTCATAGAACAGGCTCTGTGTGGGGACAGTGCACCTCTGTGGGGTTACCACTAGGCTCTGTGGTTGTACTCTAAAAAAAAAAAGGCTCTGTGGGGCTACGCTGAACAAAGGCTCTATGTGGTCACTCTGCACCAGGTTCTGTGTGAGTACTCTTTAAAAAGGATCTATGCAGGTACTCCTAAAAAAGAATGTACATTTTTATTTTATTCATATACTTCCTAGTTATCTATGATTGCAATGATGACAGAACCTCTTTAATTAATTTCACTATCCACATTTGTTTGCAGGCAGTTGTCCTGCTCTTACCCTCATTTGGCTTCCCTTTGCAGCCCCCTAGCCTTTTCTATGACCATTTTACAGCCATTTTACAACACAAAAGTTTGGGTCCTTATTGACTTCTATGTGGTTCAAGGTTAAATTTGAGTACCGAACTGAACTTTTAACTACAGTTTGGCAGAGACCCTGCAAAGCTGAACATCCACGGGTCCACTCTTCCCTACTGCCAAACAGTGCACTGTGTTGCATCTGTAAAATTATTATAATTCTTGATTCTGGGAAAGACAAGAACAGCCACTCGTGTAGGTAATTCATCCTTCAACTACAGTCATACGACTGTCATGCTAGCATTTTGAATAAGTAGTGCTGCGGTGTACTTAACTGTATGATTCACGGTCTATCTCAAGGTCAAGTCATACAACAAATTTATTATTATGCACCTCCTGTAGGTCACCTTGGCCATTTGACACCATGCAGCAGGTAAGAAAAAGGACACATAATGGAAGAAATTAGTCTCATTATCAGTAATAATCTCCAAATTTATCAAATGATTGCTTTAATTTTGCATGCTGTGGCTTGTCATTAATAACGATCATAGGAAAACGTCACAATTACATCTTCATCAACTTCTTTACATGCAGCCATAGTCACTATTATTTCTGAAGTATATTGTTAAGAGTGTAAAATGTTGGAGGAGATGATGAAATATGAGCAATCATAATCATAATTCATCAGCAAACAGAGTTCTGGGCACCACACTGGGCTGACCGCCTGCTTTAGCATCGAGGAGTGGCAGCCTAACTCCGGCTGTAAACAACGGAGGTGCTCCCTCCAATGCTGAGCAGCAGGCATCTTCATTGAAAAAATAGGAAACAGAGGGGCACTCACCATGTGAGATCTTAAAAATGCTTTATTCATTACCGGTGACAAATTATGGCATTATGGTGCAGCAGGGGCGGGGAGGGGTGCAGGAGACTGGCAACAGCGCCGTTTCGCACCTTCACTGGTGCTTCTACGGGTCCACCATATTTCTTACTTTCTCAATAATCATAATTCAATATAGTCACTTTTACAGAGTTCCTGCACAGTTATTTTATTAATTTATTACTTTGTATTCAATGACAGAAAATATGATATTCCTGAAACAAAGATTAGGCGAAGCAGATAACCTGTCTAAAACCCAGGTTGCCAACTGTCCGTAAATTTACGGACAGCCCGTGAAAAGCAGATGTTTTTTTCGATTTTTTTTCATAGTGGTGGGCAGAAAAAGTATCATACAAGAGCCTTTTTTTAATTTTCCGAAGGCTAAGCTTACCACTGCGAATGTGCCGCATTCACTTCAGTACAGTGAAGAGAGGAGAGTAGGCTAGATGGAGTCTGGAGTAAGAAGAGTAGATGTCAGCTAATTAGTGGTGGGTGTGCTTAGGGTGCTTTCACACAGCGTTTTTCTGGGATCCGTGGCTGTCCGTTGTAAAACAGACAGCCACGGATCCGATTTGGCCCCCATGTTAGTCTATGGGCACGGATCGGATATTTGCCCTTAGTGGCATCCGATTTTTGTCAGATCCGATTCTGTCCGATTTTTAGCTGTGCCCAAAATCGCAGACTGCTTCGATTTTGGGCACAGTGGGTCAAATCGGACCAAATTGGATCCGACCTGATCCGCGCCAAATAACATGTGACCTATGGAGCGCGGGTCCAAGGAAACAGCTGATCATTCCTCGGACCCGATTTTAGTGTACTGAGCATGCTCAGTACACTAAAATCGCTCTGTGCCATCTAATTTCACTTCTGCAATGTAACATAGAAATGACATCTAGTGAAAAGAAAGGGTTAACAATAAAAAAACTTTATTCTCACCTGTCCGGCGATCCAGCGATGCCTCCAGCGCTCGATGCTTCTAGGACCTGGCATGATGTCACAGTCACATGATCGGTTACCGCGGTAACCGGTCATGTGACTGTGACATCACGCCAGGTCTTGTGGATCAGAAGACGACAGCTGGAAGCGTCGGGGGATTCGTGGATAGGTGAGAATAAAGATTTTTTTTTTTTTAAGATCTGGAAAAGGGGGACAAGGAGGGGAGAAAGAGGGGACAAGAGGGGAGAAAGAGGGGCATAAGAGAGGAGAAAGAGGGGGACAAAAGGGGGACAAAGAGGGGACAAAGAGGGGGCGAAAGAGGGCACAAAGAGGGGATAAAGAGGGAGCAGAGAGAGGAGGGGAGAAAGGTGACAAGAGGAGAGACAAGCGAGGTGACAGGAGGGAGAGAGGAGGGGACGAGGTGACAGGAGGACCAGGGAGAGGAGGAGAGAGGGAGAGGATCCAAACTGATCCTGCAAAATATGGAATCGGATGCCTATTTGGCATCCGATTGCAGGCATCAGTTTGGATCCGTTGCTGTCTGAGGGGTCCTGCAAAAAGTCAGATCCCCTCGGACAGCACAAAAATGCTGTGTGAAAGCAGCCTTACCGGCATCTTCTGACGTGCAACTACTGCAATCTCTGTCCGAGTTTCCTCTCTGGGCCAGGCAGCTATCTGTCTCCACCACAGTGGCTCCATTAATTTGACCTGTCCACAGTGTCCGATCATAGTACAGACCCACTTCCAGACGTCACACAAGTTAACAAGTACTGTAGTACTAGTCTGACTCCAACTGATATGTGTTGTGTTATAGCGTTAAGCTTGTTGTAATATCTATCAATCTACTGCATCTATTTATATATGCTGCTCAAAAAATAAAGGTAACACTTTATACATCATAATGTAACCCCAAATCAATTACACTTGTGTGAAATCAACCTGTCCAGTTATGAAGCAACACTGATTGTGAATCCATTGTTCCCGTTGTTTTGCAAATGGAACAGGGAACAGGAAAAATTATAAGCAATTAGCAAGACACCCCCTATAAAGAAGTGGTTCTGCAGGTGGTGACTACAGACCATTTTTCTGTTCTCATCCTTTTTGGATGTTCTTTTGGTTACTATAGAATTTTGTCATTGCTCTTGTGGCGCCCCTGCGGTCTGGTCGCCACAAAGAGTACTGCACCCATTCCATGGGTGTCGTATCCCTGTTCTCAGGGAAACGGGATGGTAAGTCTGAGATACCTCCCAAGCACCCAACACACCCAGTCCCAGGGATGGTGAGTGGACCCAATAGAGGGAGGGCTCAGTCAGGGGACAGAGGTAAGTGTGGGGTGGGAAGTTACTTAGTGTGGGACAGTGAGAGAGTGAGGAGTGAAGAGGAAAGAGAAGAGAGCGATGAGGAGTAAGGATCCGGAGGACTTGAGCAGCGAGGAGCTCGTCTTGGGTCGCGGAACAACAGACAGTAAGTGAGGCAGAGGGAGCCTTAGGGGCACAGGCAGGGGTAGAGAGAACCACCGATGCACCACAATCCAAGTTTGACCGCAGTCGGACGGAACGGCTGGTTGGGAACCAGGGGACCGTCCCTGAAGGTGGCGAGGAAACTCCAACCGCAGAACTGGAGGCCACGAAATCTAGAGGAGCCGTGGCCGACACCCGACATATCCGCCGAGAAGGTAGCCATACTAGGGTCAGGGGACTTGGTATCGGTCATCCAACAGAACCCGTGGCTGCCGGATTGGGGCTTTGTATGCGGAGGTGCGAACAGGAGAGAGGCGAACAGTTAGCACTGGGAGAGCAACCCATGAGAGAAAGGAACATAAAGAGGTGTCATGGACAAGCTATCTTGATTCTTTGAGGACTATCTGGACTGAGACTTGGCAAGGAACAGTACCCGGCGGAATTGCTAAAGTGAACACTAAATAAACTGGGTATAGAACTCAGAAGCTGTGTGTGAGACTGTTTATTTCCCGCCTGCAGAACCACCGACTGATAAGCCAAGCAGACCACAGAGAACCTGCCTCAGCAGAGTCCTGTCTGTCTCCCCCAACCTAAAGAATCCCATAGCCTGCCACATCCGTAACCACACCAGTTGCCCTGGGGAACCGTTCCACCTATGGGGAGTGATAACACCTGGCTGCGACTCCATCATCCCCAGAGGTCCTGAATCGCAGCGTCGGCCATCAATAGCCAAACATCACGTGGCGTCACGACAACCATCCCTAATCACTTATTCCCTGCACTTTTATTTGATACCCAGGGTCACAGAGCCGGGTCTCGAACCCTGTGACTCCCCAGAAGTGTTAAAGCCCAGTTCCGAGTCCCCGACAATCCTGGTGCGCATCAAAAACTTGGCATCACGAACAGATTGCGGCTGAACAGACTGTTGATAAAGAACTGTGTGAAAAGGACTTGCAAAATGGCAACCATAAAGAACTGACGCCATGTGATGACCCGGGGGTGTCTCCAAGCCCTCCATGGTGGGATGGGCCCGCACAAGTCACGAAAAAGCAGGCCTGCCCCGAGTGCCAACAGAAAGCCAAGGGGACCTGCTTGGGGCCATGTCAGGAGGAGCTGACAACAGAGAGAGAGAGACCCACCCACAGAGAGGGGAGAGAGAGGTCTCGGTGAGTGAGAGAGGTGCATGGCACGAGAAAGGTAGCATGACGTCCAAAGGTCAGGAGTCTCCGCTGCATGAGAGCAGAGAGACAGGCTTCCACAGTGACCAGAAAGAGAGCTCAGACCTGTTGTTGTTGTTGGAACCGGAGTTCCTTGCAGCCACGATGCAAGAACTCAGCCAGCAGCTTGAAAAGGCCCAGGTATGGACCTACAACAGGTTGAAGAAAGACCTGTTGCGGAAGGTCGAGACCACCAGCTCCATCAGTAAAGAAATCTGGAGACGCGCAGCAGATTGAAAGTAGTATCGCTGTCCCGGTGGAGGGAAACGCGCTGCTAGGTCACCTGCCGGCCCCTCCATCCCCGAAACCAGCCAGGGAAATGAGAACCCAGGGGTGGGACCACAATGTAGAATAAAGAACTGAACGGACAGCCTCGTTTGAAGCCCGAGACCACGCCGATGCATAGCCCTATGAAAGTAGAGACATTGAGATTCTGATGGGTGCATAGAGATAATAACTTAATGGGGTTCCTGATGCGGTTTAGTCAAGAGAGGCTTGAGTGGGAAGTGTGGAGAGATAAAAGTGAAGAAGAGTATCACCGGCAGAGACAAGCTGTTGAGGAGGCCGAGCGCCAGGAACGGCAGGCCAGATGGAAGACCAAGGAGGAAGCCAACCTGCAGGACAAAGCTTGTACCTGGAAAAGTGCAGTGACTGACCTGGCTGAGCAGAAGCATGGGACTGTTGTGACCTTCAACTTGCAGCATGGCTGGGGTTTTATCCATGAACCTGGCATGGACAAGCAGATTTTCATCAACAGGAGGGATGTCGAATCGTACCTTCCTAAAGGGCATCCAAACGGAATCTGTACCCGGGGACAAAGTCAGCTATGTACGGTACCTAAGACACCATGGGTGGTATGCCCTAAGGGTGTACAAAGTGCCATCCCCAAGACCAGCGACACCACCACAAGCAGGCATCTTAACGGTTACCCAGAACACCTGCCCAAAGGAGAAAGACCAAGTGAAGCAAGAATTCCCTTACCCAGAGGAATATGGACGTGGACTAATGTGGACAATCGCTACCAGAGGAATGTTGCAGGTATTTCCTGAAAAGGAAAGTCCTCCCCGCAAATGAATAATGTAGTATCAACCGTAAATAGACAGTATTAAAAATGTAAATAGTTGAAGTTCTAGATCAGGCTAAGTTAAATTAATAGTTATAATGTATATTTGAATGCTGTAGATAATGTGTGAGTCGCAGATTGTTAGTGGTCGATAAGTGACAGAATAGGTATCGGTTATATGTGTGAAGAAAAGTTATTTGAAGTGTGTACAAATGACCAGCGCCTCACAAGCTGGTAGCTTCAATCTTCAAAACTTTATTCCATCCACCACAGCACAACGTTTCGGTTAAAAACCTTTTTCAAGTGCATACATCACACCAATGCATCATGTGTTTTATAGTGTAAAACTCCACCCCCATTTATGTAGAACCAATCAATAAGGAGTGAACAGTAAACAAAGTTAAAAATCACCTAACAACTAGACAGAGATCGACTATACATACAGTACCATCATGGGGGCATATAATAAAACACAACCGCTCACATAGATTGTACATCGTCCCATAACCTAGTCCAGTACAAGCGATAGCCGGTGATAGCGATGTTCAGCCAATCACACGCAGGCATCGCCCGTCGTCATGGTGACTCCCCGTCACAATGTTTGTCCGCCTATCGGAATCGCATACTTCCGGGTCACTGTTGCGCACGCGCCGGCGTCCGTCCGACATAGGGCGATTCTCCCGTCACTCAGATCGGGCCATGAGGAAGGCTCCTGACGTACTTCCGGATGTCGGCCCCAGGATACAACAATTAATGACAGCGCAAACATTATATATGCATTTTCGAGCAGTGTCAAATATTTACAAATAATCTATTTTATACAATAGGTATACCTACAAACGGGTACATAACAGCAGGCAACTTATAGTACTTTTCTATATAGCAGGTATTCACAAGGGAGCTATGAATAATTAAATCATTCAATGAATAATACCTTATTCCAACAATTTGTTTACAAATAGACTATAAAAATAGGTACTTTAAACTATTAAACTATACAATAGAAGCCCATAGGGGGACCCTATTATTTTTACAGCCATTCAAAGGGGCAGTACCCTATTAAATTAGTACATCTATAGAAAGGCACAAAGTGTCATGCTCACTGTGATGCTGTATAATCAGACCGATCATCACAGGGGAACAAAGATCATTTAAAGGAAAGCACAAGGCTCCTAGAAATTTGCAAGGGGATATACCATTTAATGTGTACAAGGAAATATACTATCTCACGATTAAAGACACATCCCAGTTACCTTTATATAAATGTACAAGTGGTTGTTTAAAATAAGGGTACTGCTGTATGTAAACGCTCACCATGTATAATACATCCATATGAATTACCTCAAAAACAAAGCTATATCTATATGCCAGGAGTTCATGATTACCACCCCTGAAATGGACACAGGATTCCAAGACAACCTTTTGTTTTTATTTACTTACAAAGGGACACACCGAGGTTGAAGAGTTTAAACTATTCCCTTTGATTTCCTATAGGAAGGGACATAGTTTAAAAGATGACCTAGTACATGCGGACATTGGTAGTACAAAAAAAGATATCCAGAGAACTTTTGCACCTCCCAGCCTGGGAAATTTTTCCTGTCTGGGTTGTGCGTGTTGTGGTAACCTTTTAAAGGGCCGGTATTTCAGTCACCCACGTTCAGGAAAGAAATATGAAATTAAAAGGAGATATACATGTACCGGCAATTTTGTTATATATACGATCTGTTGCCCATGTGGTCTCCTCTATGTGGGGGAGATGACTATGGAAGTAAAGGCCCGTATAGGGAAGCACAAAAGTACTATCCGAACAGGTTTGACTGACCTACCGGTACCTAGACACTTTCTTGCAATGGGCCACACGATTAACCAACTGAGATTTAGGGTTATAGACGATGTACCCTCTTTGAGGAGAGGTGGTAACCGGGTGGCCCAATTAAAAATGAAGGAATTGAAATGGATATTCGAGGCAGGGGTTGGTCTTTTAGGAGTTTCTCTATTCTTCCTCGAGGGGCCTCTATAGCTGGAGCTATATTGGGCATTGATATATTTGAGTGCTGAGGCGAGGTAGCTTTTGTTGTGGAAGTCAGTGTAAAATATTGTTCTATTAGTTTGAAGAGCTTCAGTGTAGTTTGGGGAGAAGAAGACAATAGATTTATGTTGACATGCCTGCGCTTCCCTGGCATTCCACTGTCAGCTGGCAATAAACTAGAGAGTCATCAGGGATCTGCGTGGCTTGGGCTGAGGAGGGCTGCGGATCTATATTAACCGGTCTGCGCTTTGCTGGTGCTCCATTGTGAGATGACCGTTAATTAGAGAGTAGGTGGCGGGCATCCCACGTAAGCCCCAATTGTGCCTGTGGTCAAATCATGTTCGTTGAGGAGGGGGTACATAATTCAGGTAGCAGTAACAATGGCAGTGTGATGCTACAAGGGTCTTTGTTCAGTAGGAGGATCGCCCCCAATCTGTGGCCTCTGGGAGGTGAGTGCATGAACTAGGAGTATGTAGGCAGTGAGCTGGGGGTGAGAGGGGTGGGGATTTGCAACACAGCACCGTTGGCTCTTAAGTGTGTGGTAGAGTATTACCGAAAGAATTATTCAGCTGGATCAGTGACCTGTTTAGGCCCAATGGGCAGGGAGCCCTCAAATCTCATGCAAACGCTCCAGTCAATTTTGTGCCCCGCCACAGTAAGGTGACACGAGTATCAGCTTTATGGACTACTATAAGAAGGATTACAACAAGAAAAAGGTTTCAGATGGGCCAGTGACCTGTATAGGCCCAGTGGTCAGGGGGCCCTAAAACCTCATGCAACAGCTCCAGTCAATTTTATGCTTCACCAAAGTCAGGTGGCACAACTATCATTTTAATGGAGTACTACCAAAAGAATTATTTAGCTGGGTCAGTAACAAGTATAGGCCCAGTGGGCATGGGGCCCTAAAACCTCATGCAATCCCTCCAGTCAATTTTATGCTCCGCTACAGTCAGGTGGCATGTTGCAGATAATGCAGCAAGCAGACGCTCATGTGTCTGACGCATCTATGAGGCCCATATCCTTGTTCTGAGGGTGGCGTAAAAATCGAGCTTCCTTCCTCCGTCCTCTCCTGTCAATCTCGGACAACACAAAGGGGAATAATTTCTTCCTCAACTCCTGACTGTTCTATGCCCATCACCTCTTCATCCCCATCCAGTTGTTCCTCAGCTCCTGCACCATCACTACCACTTTGTCTGGTACCATGAACCCTCCACATGCAATAAACCAGAAGGAGACACCATTTTCACCTAATGAAGACGGTCACAAGCCGTCAAAACATGTTGTGGCTATGGAGGCACGAGGAATAAAGCCTTTTTAATTTACCTGGGAATCCCTTGCTTTTACCTGAGCGCCCATTACAGACCGTGGATCCTTCTGCTTTTACCTGAGCGCCCATTACAGACTGTAAACCTTCCTCTGTCACTCTACTCCACCCTACCATGCCACCCGGCTGTGTGATGAGAGTTCAAACCTTTGATATATTGATATTCAACTCTTCTTCCTCCTCCTTTTCCTGTGGTACCATCACCTCATCCCGCAGACTTTTCAAAGTTTGCTCCACCATGTAGATGACCAGAATAGTGATGCTGATAACAGCATTGTCAGCACTAACCATCTTAGTAGCCATTTCAAAACTGTGACGAACGGTGCAGAGGTCCTTGTTCTGTGCCCACTCTGCATCATTTGCACCTCATTCGGCTTCCTTTGAGGAACTGTACGCACGATTACATTCTACATCAGGGCTTTGTCGCTGCTGCAACATGTGCAAAGTAAAATTCTACCATGTCAGCACATTGCATATCAAACAGTTAACCGGTTGTTTGAAAGACCTCTGTAGCGATGCTAGATGATGAGTCGCGGGGTGAGAACGTTAGAAGTAAGCACACAGTGACCATGCCTTGTGCAGCAGCTCATACAGGCCAGGATAGTATAAACAAACAGAAAGCACTGAGTTGAAAAGAATCACCGCGCTGACCTCAAATGATGACAAACAGAGTAATGGTGTATACTTTGTTTATTTAGCCACTTGCCTACGCGTTTCGTTGTGTAAATACAACTTCATCAGGCCCTGATGAAGTTGTATTTACACACTGAAACGCGTAGGCAAGTGACTAAATAAACAGAGTGTACACCATTACTCTGTTTGTCATCATTTGAGGTCAGCGCGGTGATTCTTTTCAACTCAGTGCTTTCTGGTTGTTTATCTTATCTTCCCCTGCTGAGCACTGCTGCGACCTGAGGAGAGAGCTGTCAAAGTTGGTTGTGACTCATACAACCTGACCAGGTGAGTCTTTCCATAGAAGGGGGTCATCTGGTGGCTAAATTAAGAGGATATCACTCTATGTGCGCTCCAACCATTTTATTTCTATAGGCCAGGATAGTGGCGTAAGACTTGCTGGACAACCAGGTTGAAGACGTGAGCCATGCAAGGCAGGTGTGTAAGTTTGCCCCAGTGTAGAACTGCCATCAGGTTCAAACCATTATTACACATGGCTTTCCCTGGCTCCTGGTTTAGCGGAGATAGCCATTGCTGAATCTTGGCCTGCATAGCTGTCCACAACTCTTCAGCTGTTTGACTCACATCTTCAAGGCATTTTATTTTAAATACTGTCTGACGGCGGTGATCTTTGGCAGTGCAGTACAGAGGTGAGGTGGATTCTGTCTGAAAAGTTGCAATATTAAGGGAGAGGTCGAGGGCGCAGCTGGAGGCCCTAGAGGAGGTGGAAAAGGAAGAAGCAGTGGTTAAAGAGGTACAGGTAGAAGCTTGCCCCAAAATGTCTTGGTGATTTCAAGACTTGGGGAGTAGGAGGAAATAATCTTTTCCGTGACTACAACTGCAGGACCGAGGGCTGGTTGCTGTGCTGAGAGAGGATGAAGTAGGGTGTACCCGACAAACTGCTGCACCGTAAAGGCTGTGCAGGTGCAGATGTTATGGTGGGTTGACAAACAACTGGTGTGTTCTGTGTCTGGGATCGGTCATAACCAGCAGGTGTGTCCACTTCCGCAACAGCTGAGGGGCTGTTACTCACCCTGACTGTAGCAGTTAAACAAGTGGAAGGCCTACGGCCGGACACCTGTTGGACAATACTTGCCAAGCTGATGGAGGAGGAAGAAGCAGCTGATGCATTTGATGTGACTGACGGTGTTTGGTGAGGCCCACTAGGTAGCGCAGTAATTTCCCTACAGTAACTCATGGTGCTGGGCCATTTGGTGGTTCATACATGTATTAGTCAAATTGTTGTTTTTTTGCCTCTACTTAATTTTTTGTACAAAGTTTGCAAATAATGTGAGTTGGGCCATTTTTGCACTGTCAAAAAAGGCCCAGATTACACAACCATTGCCGCCTCAGACAACTGCAGACCTGTGACCGCTGCTGTCCAGAGCCACAGTTGTGGCTGAGGATGCAGTGCTTGTCATGCTTGTAGTCCTCAGTCTCTGTGTGAGATGACATTACCAAACCTCCTCGTTTTCCTCCTCTGCTGAGCTGCGTAACTCTGGATTGATTCCAAGTCGGATCTAGAACCTCATCATCATCCTCTCTGTTGTCCCACTCCTCGCCATCAGAGTCAACCTTCTCCACTTCCTACCCTGAATGCACAGTAGAGTGCAGGTGTTCCTCAGGTATCTAAGTCTCATTATCATCATCACCAACACCCCAAGGTGCTAATGTTTAGTGACAAGGGTCTGGATTCTGCTGGGACCATACTTCCTCTGTACCCGGATACAACTCCAGAAGATTTTGGGCATTGCTGCAGATGCTTTCTTCCTCTGGAGTACGTGAATCTTTGGAGCAGACCCATGATGCCCATGAAATAGAATGTGTGAACATCTCTGCAGAATCGTCCATCTTTCTTTTACCACAATCAGTTCTGCAGTTGGAGAGTTGTGTCAAGGGGTGACACATGGGTAATTGGTGCGCCACCTCTGATGGCTCTACTGTTTGTAATGTTGTGCTGGAGAAAAAGGAGGACATGCCACTTGATTGCCATAAACTGTAGCAGGAGCTCTTTGTGAACCTCATCCACAACTTGTATCGCTCCGCTGCTGGCAAACAAAGTGACTGGAGTAGGCTGTCCAGTAACAGAAGTTGTCACTTCCCTTGGGACATAATGAGCCAATGTTTGGTCACTAACATTAGCAGCAGTACCTTCCCCACGTACACCTTGATTTGCAAAGCATGTGTTTGAGGTTAAACACAGCCTTTGTAGGGAAAAGTGAAGGATTTTGCAATCACTGCTTTGAGGTAAAAAAAAAAATGCCTTTTCAGTACATACTGAAGGATTTGAGAATCATTGGTTAAAGGCCAAGCAGAGCCTTTTTTAGGGGAAACTGACTGATTTGGCAATAACTCTTTTGATTTGAGAATCACTGGTTAGAGACCAGACACAGCCTTTTTAAAGCAAACCTTTCAGGTAGTTTTGAGTTTCTAACCTATCACTACTTGTGCCTGCAGCTTACTACTACGTGCCTAACCATCCCTGTCAGACCTAAATGGGTATTATAAAAGTTTAATAAACAATGTTAAAATCTTACATGTTGCCTGGTAGGCGTTCCCTGCTGTGTGGGTGGTCCACTTGTGTTCTCTGGTGTCTCATCACTTTTTAATTTTCAGTGTCATTCTGTGCCTGCTTATCTCTATCAGCAGATGTCTTTGACAGCAAAGATGTTGCAGAGCTGAAGACAGAAGACATGGATTACATCAGAGCAAGGATTTTTTTTTTCTAGTAAACATGGAGTCCCTAAATAAGTTTTGTGTTTTTATTTCTAATAAAAGCAACAAGCTGTCACACAGAATGGGAGTCTGTGATTGTCTGTTCGAATAATTTACAATCAGCCAATACTTTCTAGTATGGTAGAATATATGGGCTGGTTTCCTGTTACCCCAGTAGGAAATAATTCTGTGTGACAGAGTCTGTGATTGGCTGTTGGGCCTGTGACACATATTGAAGTGTAAAAATAAATTATTAATTTTAAAATAATGATGTATCGAGGGGAGTGGCCTGGACATGGCGCTGGACGGCAGCTTGTGAGAGGAGCTCCTGTGCCTGATCTCCTTCACAGCCATCTCTAGCCATCATTAACATCTGCAGAGACCCCAGACTGCAGCCACTGACCCTGCTCCAGCCTGTGCACATTCCTAGCCGTCCAGATGCCTGAGAAGACAGGCATAACAAAGTACCTCACTGCCCCACAGGGCTCCAGCAGACGCTCCACACGCCCGACAATGGCAGCAGCCGGGGACGCAGGAGGGGGCCGGCGTTCCGGGGCCCCGACAGCCCGGACAGGGACCCAGCAGGGAGCAGCATCGTGCCATCACACTGGGGGCACCTCCGGATCCAGGTCACCGCTTGTGGAGGTAAAGGCTGGGGCAGGGAAGCAGACTCAGCAGAGTAAACAAAAAGGCGCGAACTCTGCCATTACAGCAGACAGGGCCGGCCATCCATCATCCTCCCCCTCCCCTGGGATCATGGAGAAGGAGCCTGAACTGCAGAAGGCTGCAGAGGAGATGGACACTCATAAGGGACAGTGTTCTCCTGGGGCACAGGAATCTGCTGGGGGACTGGAGCCACAGAGGGGTCCCCTGTCTTATCAGCCTATGAGGGATACAGCCCCCTGACTGACCCTAGTGAATCACCAGTGCACACAAGCCCTGCTCTGGAGCCCCCCCACTGCCCATCTCAGGGAGCTGCATGTGTCTCTCAGTCAGATGAACTCCATGACATCAGGGCCAGGCTGGACTCCATTCCCACTAAAGATGACATGGAGAGATACATCCAGCGTTTGGAGGCAGTGTGCAGGTCTGAAGTCGGATCGCTCAGGGAGGACACCTCTAAACTTAAAACCACTGTGCAGTCTGTTGAAAAAGACATAGCCGAGCTCTCCTCTCAAGTTAAAACACAGCAGCAAACTATAGACCAGCATACTCAGAATTTCCAACTTGTGCTTGATATGATAGAAGACTCGGAAAACAGGAACCGGAGGAATAACATCCGGATCAGGGGCCTCCCAGAGTCTGTGGCCCCGCGCGACATCACCCCGGTCCTCCTGCGCATATTTAATTCCCTTCTGAACAGACCCCAAGATGAGCACATTGAACTGGATAGGGCACATAGGTCTCTGGGCCCAAAAAGCAACGATCCAGCCCGATCCAGGGACGTCATATGCAGAATCCATTTTTTTCAACTTAAAGATGATGTGATGCGGAAGGCAAGGGATTCGAGGCTATTGACTTTAATGGGACTCCTATCCAGCTCCTAGCCGATCTTTCCCCAATAACCCTGGCCAAGCGGCGAGCTCTGCGTCCCTTACTGGAGATTCTCAGGGAGCGTAATATGCCATATTCTTGGGGCTACCCCTTTCAGCTCCAGGTCCGCAGGGACTCGGAGATGTTTATCCTGCGGTCGCCATCTGATGTCCCGGAATTCTGCGGGGCCTGGACCTTCCCATAGTGACAATCACAGACTGGCCCCAGATATCTACTTTCTTTGCCAGAGGCCCTGGAGCAACTCGGCGGTTCCCTCGGGCTGCGGAGCAGAGGAGGAGACGTGCCCCTAAACGCCGCTCTGCTGCTACTACAGGGGATACCTGACTTTTTTGGGTTGGAATTGAACCCTCGGACCCTCTGCCTTAGTCATGCAACTCTTATATACTGAAGTTAAATACTGCCCCTTGGCTTTCGCCGTGATACTTGGTCCTGCTGAGTCACCTTTGACCGCCAGGTTCACCAGGCAGTCCCTCTCCCTCCCGTGCTCCCTCCCTTTCCCCCCTCGCTCTCTCCTCCCCCCTCCCTTGCTTCACCCCTTCCCTTTCCTCGCCCTCGTCTTCCCCCTCTCCTAACCCTCCCATTCACTCCCCCTCTGCCCATCCATCCGCTCCCCTCCTTCCTCCCCCCACCCCTTCCCTCATTTTACCTCCCCATATCCCTCATCTTCCCTTTCTTTGCCTTACTTCCTCTCATTCCCTCCCCATATTACCCTCCCTTCCTTTTTCCCCATCTCGTACCAATTACTTACTCAGAGTACAGAGGCAGACACTACTACAAGAGGGACTTCTGCCCGTCCCCCTGAGTGGGCGCGGATTGCACTATCCATCATGGGGCGCCCACCATGCCTGAGGGGCTGGCGGCCGTTGGGACTTCTTGGACCCCCCGTTTGGGGGTCAAGTGGGGACTCGGACTGTTCCTGGGACTCCGCCTAACCCGCCAGCAAACGTATTGGCAACTGTGATCCCCCGACACATGGGGCCATATTTTGGGTGCCCCTTTGCCACACTATTGTGTCTCCTCTATTGGTGATTATCGGGGCCTTCGGGGAGATGCGGGGTCACGTTTTGTGGTGACGACGACGTGCCGCCTTCTCCCCCGCATATCCGTGGGTCTGCTCTACATGATACTCTGCCACTGTTTTTCTCCATGTTATTATTTGGCTACTTGTTATTTTCCTATGTACTACAGATACTTGTTAATGGGTTTCTCTTATTACTTGCACACGGCTGTGACTGGAGGTCGGGCATGCCTACCCGCGCACTGTTTCAGTCACCCCACATTTTAGGGAGTATCCTAGATACGAACTACAGAGTTATCTCTGTTTGACTACTTGGTCACTAGGCCAACTGACCTCTTGACCGCAAGGCGGGATTTAGAATCACCGTCTTCTCTCTTTCCTTTTCCACTACTCTCTTTCTTCTCCTCTTTTTCCCACTTATTTCTTTCCTTCCTTCAGTACACTCTTGCCCTTTCTTTTACGCCAATCTCGTCTCTCCTCTCCCCTGCTTTTTCTGCTACATCCTTACCTTTTCTTCCCCCACCTCCTCCCCCCCACCCGATACCATGTCCAGACTCAACATTTGCTCGCTTAACGTCAGGGGTTTTAATAAACCGGAAAAGCGTTCACAGGTCCTCACGCACATGCATAAACAACGAGTGCATATACTCCTCCTGCAGGAGACACATTTTAGATCTGATAAAGTCCCGTCCATGAAGCACAAATACTTCACCAAATGGTTTCATAGCCCTAACCCCGAGGCTAAGTCCAAAGGGGTGAGTGTGGCTCTGCATAGATCTCTGATGGCACAGGTGCTTGACTCAAAGATAGACCCGGGAGGCAGGTTCGTATTCCTGAAGCTGCAGATCATGAGTGACATTGTGACAATTGCTAACTTCTACCTACCCAACCAGGACCCGGCCCGCAGACTGACTGCCTACCTTCGCAACTTGACGGACTTTGCAGAGGGCTCCTTAGTGATAGGGGGGGATCTCAATTTTGTACTAGACCGCGATTTGGATTCCTCCACCCGCAGGTCCTCAGTACCGGTTTCCCACCTGGAGGGCCTGAGGGCTAGGCTGCAGGAGATGAGATTGATCGATGTCTGGCGGTTGCTACACCCGGGAGTCAGAGACTACACATACTATTCAGCTGTGCATGACATGTACAGTAGAATAGATCTGTTCTTGGTAAGTCATAAACTTCTTTTGACGGATCCCGATCCCAGTATCGGTACTATGGTGTGGTCGGATCATGCGCCTATTTCTCTGTCCCTTGGTCTCTCGGGTCTGGCACCGACAGAATGGACGTGGTCTCTGAATCCAGGCCTCCTGAAACAGGCGACCTGTCAGTCGGCGGTGCGGACTGCGATCACGGAGTTCCTGGACGTCCACAGATCTGACTCTACTGCCCCTCCTCTCAAGTGGGAAGCATTAAAGGGAGTCATTCGGGGGGTCCTGATCCAGCAGGGGGCTAGACTGAAACGTGAACGGATTCGAGCGGTTACAGATCTCTTGTCCTCTGTCCAAGCCTTGGAGTCCCAACATAAACAATCACAAAATCCCCAGCTTTTGGCTGATTTGCTTAAGGCACGGGCAGATCTCCGTGCCCTGCTGGATTCGGCGTCCAGTCGCCAACAGGACCGCTTCCGCAAGTATCTTTACGAATTCTCGAATAAACCGGGGAGGGCACTGGCCAGATTTTTACACCCCCGCCTCCCGTCTACCTTCATTTCATCTGTCAGGTCGGTGACGGGCGGGCTCCTTCACGGCCCTCGGGAGATAGTGGACTCCTTCAAAGATTACTATGAATCCTTGTATAACCTCAGAGGCCCCTTAGCGGATATGTCCCTTACCAATTTTCGACAGAGGGTGGAGGAATATGTTGCCAATACCCCACTACCGCCAATTGAAGAGGGAGAGTCAGAAGCGATGGAAGCTGCATTTTCTGAACAGGAGGTGACGGATACAATCGCTGCTCTCCCTATCGGGAAGAGTCCGGGTCCCGATGGCTTCTCGGCCAACTTCTATAAATTGTTCGCACGTGAGCTGACCCGCTGATGACCTCCCTCTTCAACACTATTTCTGATACCTGCCCTTTTGCCCCTCAGACCCTTGCTGCTACGATCTCTGTTATCCCAAAACCGGGCAAGGACCCACTTTCCTGTGCCAATTATCGCCCCATCTCTTTGCTAAATCTTGATGTGAAGATCTTCGCCAAGATCCTGGCCACAAGATTGGGACCTTTACTTCCGACCTCCATTCACAACGACCAGACAGGCTTCATATTGCGGCGGGAGGCAAGAGACAATACCATAAAGACTCTACTCATTTCTGCATATATCCGCAATCGCAATATACCTGCATGTCTTTTCTCTGTCGATGCTGAAAAGGCATTCGACCGCCTAGGATGGGATTTTCTCTTTGCCTCTCTGCGGCAGTTGGGGCTGGGGGAGGTCACCCTGGGGAGGATTCGCTCGCTGTACCATACTCCGACGGCTAGGGTGAGGGTTAACGGGCTTCTCTCGTCCTCCTTCAGGATCTCTAATGGCACGCGGCAGGGGTGCCCATTGTCGCCCATGCTATATGCCATCGCGATGGAGCATCTGGCAAATGCGCTTCGGGGGTCTGTGGACATTGAGGGCGTTCAGATAAAGAACTCCCAATTCAAATTAGCCCTATACGCAGATGACCTTCTGGTCTACGTCTCGAACCCGACGGTTGCTTTTCCGGTGCTCATTCGCGAATTCCTGAAATTTGGTGAAGTCTCAAACTTCAAAGTGAATTACACGAAGACCGAGATCCTGAACCTCACTCTACCTGACTCCCTGGTTCAGCAACTTAAAGCTTCCTTCTCATTCCGGTGGGTGGATAAGGGGCTGAGATACTTGGGCGTCATTCTCACTGGAAATCTCGAGGATCTTTTCTCTCATAATTATACTCCACTCCTGCACAAAACACTAACAGAATTAAAAAGATTTGATAAAACTCAGCTATCGTGGCTAGGCCGCATAAACGCCATTAAGATGGACATTCTGCCCAAATTCCTTTATTTATTCCAAACTGTTCCTATCGACATCCCAGCTCAGTTTTTCCGACGTCTAAACGACGCCCTGCGTAGATTTGTTTGGGGATCCAGAAGGCCAAGGGTTCGCTTCTCGACCCTGACAAACCCGAAACTGAGAGGAGGGGCGGGGTTCCCGGACTTCCAGCGCTATTACCACTCTGTACTATTGTCCAGAATTGTCGATTGGAGGTTTAACTCGCAGCACAAACAGTGGGTGTATGTGGAAGATTTACTTTCGCCCTCCCCCCTACGGTGGTTACCGTGGATACGGCCCTGCCATAGACCTCCGATTACGCAATTTCCCTCCCTTACGCAAGTCGCCCTGGGCTTCTGGGATGCCTGGAAGGGGAGGAATCCCCTGATTAACCTCCCGTCCACACTGGGTCCTCTCTTTGACAATCCAGAATTTCCCCCAGCGGTTGGGAGACGAACTTTTCTGGGATGGAGGGCGGCCGAGGAGCCTTGCCTGGCTCAGGCGATGGGACGGCTCTCGCGGGGAGACGCCTTGGGGGGACGGGGGGGGGGCCGGTGTCCTGGTTGGAAGCTTCCCAATTGAAATCCTACCTACAGCCTTTGAGCACTAGACCGCCCTCGAGACTGGAGGCTATACTGCTCCTTCCAGAATCTCCAACTCATGTAATATCCCTTATGAATGACGTGATTTTAGAGGCCGACCCCCGGCTGTGCCTCGCTTCCTTGACGCCTGGCAGAGAGATCTCCAGATAGATCTCTCAGATTCTGACCGGACAAAAATCTTCACGTTAACTCACAAGATGTCAATCTCCTGCAGCTTTCAGGAAACGAACTATAAGATCTTGACCAGGTGGTATAGGTGCCCGGCGCTCCTTCACAGGATGTTTCCCTCAATCTCTAACCTGTGCTGGAGATGCGGCGAAGAAGTCGGCACCATGCTACACATATGGTGGGACTGCAGGCCATTACAGGCCTTTTGGGTCGAGGTATTTTCTGCCTATGAATCCATTTCTGGCACCCGCCTGGCTCCCTCGCCCAAGATCGCGCTACTGTCATTGGTGCCGGGTCCCCTCTCCCTGGTCAAGCGGGGTCTCCTCCGCTTCTGCCTCATGGCAGCTAGAGTCTTAATTCCGAGGCATTGGAGATCAGCGACCGCACCCTCCCTGGGGGAGTGGGTGGGAGAGATGGACAGAATATGCAGGATCGAATCCCTGATGGCCCAAGATAACGAGACATGGGATAAACATCAAAAACTGTGGACCCCCTGGTGGTACTTTCGTGATGGGCCCGTGTTGACCCGTCACCTACAAAACTCCCACAGCTAGACTGGACATTGGGAAGGGTCTCTGTCCTTTCCCCTTCTTCCCCGCTTCCCCCCTACTCTGACTGGAATCTATCTCCCTCTTTTCTACTTCTCTTCTGTAAATCTTCTTCTTCTATCTTCTTTTTTTTTTTTTCTCTTACACCTTCACTCTATTCTGGACCTTTCTCTGGAATGGAATACTACATCGTGATTCTCTCTCCTATAGATTAATAGGGGACGACATTGAATATCTTCCGCTGAGAGATTTATACACCTATCGACTTAACATTACTTGTTCCACTTTTTCTTATTTATGTACTTGTAACTTCCCCCCGACAAGGGGACTTGTCACTCTAGTTTTCTGTTAATTTTGGATGTTATTGGTATAGAGTGATATCTAGGTTTTCTTTGTTTTGAAAACATTCAAATAAACATTTTCTGAAAAAAAAAAAAAAAAATAATGATGTATCGCTCCACAGTATTTCTGATTCTCAGCGCAGATAAAGCGGACAGCTTTTATAAAAAATAAAAATGCTTGGACTCCCACCATATTTTGATCGCCAGCCAGGAAACACCAGGCAGCTCAGGGCTGGGATTTTTTGAGTATGGTAAGTCTCAAGCATTCTGGGCCTCCCATGCTGAAAACTGCAGCCCACAGCTGCCCCCGATAATGGAGCATTTATTGTAGTGCTATGGGCTATGACAAGGTCAAGGGAATAGCTATTCACAAGGAATGCAAGGTTCCAAAGGTAACAATCTCTTTTATACCACCAACGTGTTTCAGCGCCTCTCCTGGCACCTTCATCAGGGTAACCCTGATGAAGGTGCCAGTAGAGGCGCCAAAACGTGACGGTGGAATAAAGGAGATTGTTACCTTTGGAACTCTGCATTCCTTGTGAATAGCTATTCCCTTGACCTTGTCATAGCCCCTCATACAGCCATATCAGATCCCATACTTTGCACTGATGAGGAGCAATCATCCCAGAATGCAGCGTGTGGAGATTAGGGTTCTGATATGGCATAAATCCTCAATCATATTGAAAGGTTCGTTAAAGAGTCAATCTTGACTTTAGGATTGCTACTTTCCACCGGTACTGTTGCAGTTCGGAATTCATATTCTCCTCTCTCGTTCCGTTTGTCGATACACAATACTACATGTCTTAACGTGTTATTTGTCATTCTTGAATTTTCTGTACACTACTATGTTCACTGAACTGTTTTTCTGTTTTGTTATTGATCTCAATAAACCTAAATTTATAAAAAAAAAACAATACTGGGTCAGGCCTTGTTCCATGCATCCATAATGCACCATGATAAAAATGATAACTCTGGGGAATTGATGGCAGTTTTCCTAGTATCTGCTCTAATTTGAGATGTTTGGTAGCTTTTGGGCCCCTTTGAAAGTGTTTGCTATGCCCTTGATTATTGCCTCCCATTGTTTTGAATGGGGTTCGGAAGTTGGGTGAACTGTTCATCGAACAATTCAGCGAACGTATGCCAATTCGGTGAACTGAACCGAATCCAAACTTTAGAAGGTTCACTCATCTCTATTCATGGCAGCATCCGGAATCATCACAGGACCCCAGGCTGTCATGGCAGTGCATCAAGGCCCCGTAATCTCATCACACAGTGCAGCAGCGCGATCCAAAGGGTTAACAGTACTCGATGCTATTAGCTAAACATGTCAGCTGATCAGATCAGCTGATATGTACAGGGAATGATGCATGCTCAGCTCATGAGCTTGCTTCAGAGGGAGGCACCTTATTTGATGACCCGTGTGTTCACGCAAGGCTGACCAATGATTTTCAATATTGCACCCACTATTCTGGCATTTAGGAGGTCTCCTACCTGCCTGCGGTCTTCAGTTATCCATGTCCTACGTGCGTCACCTGTCTTCTGCACTGACACTTGGGGCCAATGTACCCACCCAAACTTTAATCTTGGAAGATCCACTTCAAAAGGTGAGCCTAAAGTTACCGTCACACGCCGCCATGTCGCCGACGAGAACGCTGGCAATTCCCGAATTCGGTGATGTGGAAACCACATCGCATGTGTGTAGTGGCATGTGACTGGGCGATTCTACGGCGAGAAATCGCTGGTGGAGCATCGCCTGATTGCCCTGCCCTGGCGTGTCACAGGGTGATAGCGACGTACACAGCGATCCTGAAATCAATCCCGTAGGCGTGCTTGGATGGTGTTTTTTTGCGCCGCATCTGCGGCGATTGGTGGGTGATACTGCGTTCCGATTGGCTGGCCGTGTCCGATTGGCTGACCAATGGGAACGCAGTTCCGTCCACCAATCGCAGTGATAGAGGTGCGGTGAAATATACTCTAGCACGCCCCTATCGATACAGTATGCCCACATCTCTGCTACGATTGTGGCGTGTGATGCGGCAATGTGTGAAGGGAAGATCGCTTCTGGTCTCCTGCAGTCTATTTCCGGAACGCAGGATCGCCGAAGAACGCACGCAAGATTGCTACGTGTGACAGTTCCACAGCGGTCAGAAAAAAGTGTGCACGCTCACGTCAAATCACCAGCGATATGGAAGACATATAGTGGCGTGTGACGGTACTTTACACGCCTATTAGTATACCTACACTTTGATAGGTTTCATATGCCCACCCTTATATTAGTATAGCAGGATATAAACAAGGAGACAACATAAACATGTCAATTTTATTTCTTGAAAAAGCTTGTGAAACACGCTAAACGTACGTAGGGGTCTTCACTGAAGAGGTTACCCTACCGTACCCTGGTCCAGGCATAGCTAAGCTCTGACCATTAGGTAATATGCATTGCCCATGAATGTGATAGTATTGTTGCTATTTCTTTTGTATAATGATTGTAATTGATCATAAAATTGACATGTTTATGCTGCTACAATTGAGGGGCAATATCTTTGTTGGGAATATTTGCTCAATGTGATATATTGCTATGCTACTTGTTACCACTGTATCTGCTTCAGCTCTTTTGCACCTGGTTTTAACTTTGGGGTGCACTTTGTAATAAAAATTGTTAACTTTTTGTAAAGCAGGAAAAAAACTCTGTTGTCTCCTTGTTTATACAGTTGTTATGAGTTTTTGCTGTGGGCTAAATTGGTGAGGTAATTTACCTCAGGCCATACTATTAATTGTAGACCATATGGAACTATATTTTTCCTTACTATAGCAGGATGCGGTTAGTGGTCATGTGTCCTCCACTCATATTATAACAGTACTTTGATTATATATCCTCCTCACATTATTATAACAGGATTAGGAAAGTGGTCATATATTCCCCCTCATATTAGCATAATAGGACTTGTTTAGTGGTCATGTGTCCCCCACTCATATTAGTTTAATTGGACTTGGTTAGTGTTCATATGTCACACCCCCCCTTCACAGCAGTATAATAGGACTTGGTGAGTGGTCATATGTTCCCCTTTATATTAGCATAACGGGACTTGGATAGTGGCCATGTGTCTGCCCCCTGATATTAGTATAACAGAACTTTGATAGTGGTTATGCCACCCCCACTCATATTAATATAACCGGACTTGGATAGTGGGTATGTTTCCAACCTCATATTAGTATAATAGGACTTGGTTAGTGGTCATGTGTCCCCCACTCTTATTAGCATAACAAGACTTCTTAGTTAGTAGTCATGTGTTCCCCACTAATATTAGTATAACAGGACTTGTCATGGCAATAAATAGTTAATAACCTATAAAACTCTTATAGAAGTCATTCAGAAATCTTCCAGTGTACTAACAGCATGTTATGTTGATATAAACCTTTGCTCCTCTTTCTCTCCATATCCTCCCCCTCTTTCAGAATTCCACTGTCTTAGAATTAGCTGCGCAGAAGCTCTTATCAAAATGTTCCTGGACCGAATGTACTAATCAAGGCTGAATTGGAATACTAACCCACAGAATATAATTTAATGTTTTTTCAGAATAAAATGTAGATTCAGCATAATATGATGCAATCACCCCTAGTAACACCCCTAAGTAATATCCGTTTAAGGAGTCGTATAAAACTGCTAACCCCTCCTAAAATAAAGGTCTTTTGTCATTAAGCTCTACTTTGACTTGTTGTCAGCGTGGTTCTTACGGTGGCGTGCACACACTTAGACAAAGCATCAATTTGGTGGCAGACAATTAAGAGGACAGCCCACCCGAAAGGTGTGGAGGGCATCCATTAAAGTTGGTACACCAGCATGGGGCTAGGACGGGACGTCCAGGGGACGACAGCCACCCCTGAACCTCCATTCCCAGGACGGACCATACACGAGGGATAGACCTGCAGGCTACAAAGAGGTAAGAAAATGATTTATCTTACCTAAGACCCTCCTGTGTCTCCGTGCAGGGATGGAGGTAGCTGGCTGTCAGACTCGGACATAGATGACCGGATATGAGAAGTCCTAGCCCTTGCAACCCGGTCTTGAGAATTCCTTAATTGTCTGCCTTATTTGTGCTCCTGCAACCCAGACCTGAGTTTATCTGTGTTTATGTCAGTGCTATCATTGCTGCAGTTTCAGTACAGAGAAATAGAGAAAGGCACAGAGAGACGGGCTGAGTGGGGAGATTCTGTTTCCTGGTTTTCCAGCTCCTAATAAGGGCTGATGGTTTTCCGGCCCCTGATAAGGGTCGATGGTTTATTTCACTACTGGTTCCAGCCTCTGATACGACTGATGGTTTTCCCACCCCGCGTGCGCAAGCTAAGGAAGGAGTGTAGTGTTAGTAGTCCTGGCTGCGGTGATTGACGGGTATGTAATTTACGTAAATGATTGTAGTGATGATATTGTTCCGTCTCTCCAAATAACGTGCCCCTTTTGTAGACAAGGTATAGAGCTAGCAATTACGCCCACTGGCTGGATAATCAATCGAGTTACTGACGTGCCATATGCACATGAGGAAACTGGTTATATAGCAATCCCTGGCACTCAGGGGCGGACTGGCCCAGATGGCAGGGGGGCAAGTGCCCCCTGGGCTGGTGGTTTAGCCCCCATCTAGGGCCGCCCACCCACAGAAATGGGCCGCAGACCTCACTCACCCACCCTGCAGCAGGCAGTGAACAGACCCGCCGCTGAGGAGACAGTGTCAGAGAGAGAGGCGGCACTGCAGCCATTCCTCTCCCTCCAGGGAGAAGCTGAGGAGGGGCCTGCAGTAGAGTAGAGGCGGGGCCCAGTGAGATTGACTGGAGATAGGAGGGCCTGTGTGACGTGAGCCCTTCACATCCCCTGGGTCCTCCTATCATCAGTCAATCTCTGGGCCCCGCCTCCTCATCGCTACTGCAGGCCCCGGAAGTTCCACAGCGCGGGAGCCAGCAACATGTGTAAAGATAAACATCATGATGAGCTGCAGCAGCAGCAGCAGCTGGTGGTGGTGGGTAGTGTGCCTGTGTATGGCTGGGGCTGTGTCTGTGTGGCTGACTATTTGTATGTGTCTGGGTCTCTGTGTGTCTGGGTCTCTGTGTTTGGGTCTCTGTGTGTCTGGGTCTGTGTGTTTGAGTCTCTGTGTGGCTGGTTCTATGTGTGTCTGGGTCTCTGTGTGTCTGGGTCTCTGTGTGTCTGGGTCTCTGTGTGGCTGGGTCTGTGTGTTTGGGTCTGTGTGTTTGGGTCTCTGTGTGGCTGGGTCTGTGTGTTTGGGTCTCTGTGTGGCTGGTTCTATGTGTGTCTGGGTCTCTGTGTGGCTGGGTCTCTGTGTGGCTGGGTCTCTGTGTGGCTGGGTCTCTGTGTGGCTGGGTCTCTGTGTGGCTGGGTCTCTGTGTGGCTGGGTCTCTGTGTGGCTGGGTCTCTGTTTGGCTGGTTCTATGTGTGTCTGGGTCTCTGTGTGGCTGGGTCTCTGTGTGGCTGGGTCTCTGTGTGGCTGGGCCTCTGTGTGTCTGGGCCTCTGTGTGTCTGGGCCTCTGTGTGGCTGGGCCTCTGTGTGGCTGGCTGTGTGTGGCTGGGGCTTTGTGGCTGGCTGTGTGTGGCTGGGGCTTTGTGGCTGGCTGTGTGTGGCTGTGTGTGGCTGGGGCTTTGTGGCTGGTTTTGTGTGACTGGGGCTGCGTGGCTGTGGCTGACTATGTATCTATGTTGCTAGGGCTGTTTGTGGCTGACTGTGTGGCTGAGGCTGCGTGGCTGGCTGTGTGTGGCAAAATGTGTCTGCGTGGCTGACTGTCTATGTGTGGCTAGGGCTGCATGGCTGCATGTGGCTGTCTGTGTGTCTGACTGTGTCTTTATGTGGCTGGGGCTATGTGGCTGTGGCTGGCTGTGTGTGCCTAACTATGTCTGTGTGTGGCTGGGGCTGCGTGGTTGTGGCTGGCTGGGGTTGGCTGTGGCTGCATGGCTGTGGCTGAGGCTGTGTGGCTGGCTGTGTGTGGCTGACTGTGTGTGTGTGGCTGGGGCTGCTTGGCTGTGTGTGGCTGACTGTGTGTGTGTGGCTGGCTGTGTGGTTGGCTGTATGTCTGTGTGTGGCTGGCTATAGCTGTCTATATTGCTCGCTGTGTTTGTGGCTGGCTGTGTCTGTGTGTGTGGGTAGCTGCGCCTGTGTGTGGCTGGCTGGCTGTATGTGTGTGGCTGGCTGGCTTTGGCTGTGTGTGGCTGTGTTTGTGTGGCTAGCTATGTGTGTGGCTGTATGTGTGTGGATGTATGTATGTGGCTGATATTGTGTGTGTAGCTGGCTGTGTCTGGCTGGCGGTGTCTGTGTGTGGCTGGCTATGGCTGTCTATGTTGCTGGCTGTGGCTCTGTGTGTGACTGGCTGTGGCTATGTGTGTGGCTGTCTATGTGGCTGTGTCTCTCTGTGTGGCTCTCTGTGTCTGTGCAGCTGTCTATGTGGCTGGCTGTCTATGTGGCTGACTGTTTTTGTGTGGTTGTGGCTCTGTGTGTGGCTGTGGCGGGCTGTCTGTGTGGCTGGCCACTGGGACATCCAAGTGCTGTGTGAGTGTCCGACAGTTTTCTTAGATCACATCCATGTGCAATCTGTTTTGTTTCTCAGCAGCTATTACTGTAGAATCATTTACAGGAACATTTTACAGTGTTCTCAGCTGAAGAATAATAATGTATCAGTGAAAAAAACAGATGCCTCTCGGATGGTTCGTGTGCTGTCAGTGTGCGGTCCATGATTTTGCCGGACTCATAGACTTGCATTGGTGAGTCTCATGCATGAATCGCAGACTGTCGCAGCATGTTGTGACTTTTTTCCCATCCAGAATCCGACACTCGCCAATGTGTTTCAGACGTTGATTAACTGACTGCACTGCGATAAAATCACACACTGCACTTATCCGAGTTTCACCCCAGTGTGTCCGTGCCCTAATAATAAAATCCATATAGTAATCCTACAATGTCTGCTGGACATGGTATGGGGAGGGTGTATGGCTCAGTTAGTACACACCATACTTCTTGTTATTAACCAGTTAATGCTCTCTTGTCCACCGCACTGCAGTGTCCAAAGAGGACGACAGCGACACAGGCAGCAACATGGCATCAGAGAGCCCCTGACCTCGAAATAGAAGATCCTCAGATCCCGGTATTGTGACGACATATGAAGAAATATTTTTTTACATTTACATTACACTATGCACTCCACAGCACTTTACATATATCATCAACACTGTCCCCATTGGGGCTCACAATGTAAACATCCTACCAGTATCTCTCATATTGTATATCGCCTTTCTTTGATATCACCTTCACAAAAATTGCATTTATTGCACTTGTCAGGTTTTGGATGTTTTCTGATTGCATTTGTTTGCAGGATGTCATAATTGACTCCCAGAGCTGCTGGTGTGACGGTTAAGGTCTTACAGCATCTTAGATTTTTTTTGCTTAATGGTACTTCCAAGTTTCTCAATAGGGCTGAGATCAGGGGAGACTGGCAGCCACACCATGGTTTTCTCTACTTTTATGTCCATAGCAGCCAATTACTCAGGGCTATGCTCTGTACCAGGAGATGGTGCATTGTCAGGCATGGGGATGATTTTGTACGAAGAAAAAAAGTGGTCAGTCTAAAAGTATATATACTTTGCTGTGGTCCTTTTCACGCCTTCATGGACCCTATAGGGGCAAACTAGCTCTCTCCACATGATTACGACCCAAAACATGACTGCCACCTCCTTGCTGATGTGACATGGTGGCGGTCAACTAGCAACCACCTACTCCAACCATAATGGGAACCTCTAGGCTCCCTTTAGCTACTCCTCTGTCTGCAGGGGGGCGCGGAGCGATGGGGGGGGCGCACTGCTGACAGTGCCTAGGGCGCAGGAACTCCAAATACGGGCCTGGCAGGAGAGGGACTGAGATGGGCCGCCGAGAATTTCTGAATTTCTGACAGCACTCCGACAACCCCAACACCCCCCCGATCCTCACCTAAGGGCTGGAGGCACTGAGACGGGCCGCCGAAAATTTCCGACAGCACCCCCCCACCCCCCCCCGGCGGTCCTCACCCAAGGGCTGCCGGAAAAATTTTGCCACCCAGGGTTTGCGTCGCCAGTCAGCCCCTGCTGGCACTTCTCCAGTACTCAAGGTGTTCAGACAAAATATACATGCCCAGCTAACTATAGTCAATCCACAAGGGGTTTTGTTGCAAGAAGTATATGCAAGAAAGTTATATGACCCAGTTGTTGCCCACTGAGGTGTAGAGGGGGCCGACACAGTTTGATGTTTTATCTGTTTTATCTGTTTGGTGACAACCATTGCAGTTCCAGTCCTCAGACTGACTCTGACTGATTGACTCCAGTGACGCAACCAGTTCCAGTCCTCTGACTAACTGCCTTCCTAACACCACTGACTAGTTTCGTTTCCATAACGTGCCCACAATGTAAGCAAGGTGTGAAGCTTGCCATTTCTGCTGACTTGGTTACAGACCAATTTCACCTCTCTTCCCCATCCCAAGGTTTAGAGTGTTCAGAATAAACATTCATGCCCGGCTCACTGAAGGAATCCCAGTTGACTCCCCTTTATACAACCCTGATGACAGTGGTGACCTTGAGGGGTGGGCAGTCATAGCCAAGACAGAAGCATAGAGACTTGGGTTTAAGCTATAACATGGGTGTTAATCAGTCAAAGTCTCAGCAAGTTAACCCAAAAGACCTGGTGGCAGAGAGAAAAGGGAAGAAGTATGTGAAAAAGGGAAGAAGTATGTGAAAAAGGGAAGAAGTATGTGAAAAATATGAAGGTCCTCTTAAAACTAATGGGATCCACAACCCATGGAGGATGCTTAGATGAGAAGGAGTGGAAGGAAGTGATAACAAGTAAGAGAGGGCTTTTGAAGGATGCCAAGGCTTTGGAAGATGCAGAAGCATGGTATAAGACTGCTCGGGATACGAGGAAGTTATTGTGAATTGAACACCATGACCCTGCTACTGGTGAATACACGTATACTCCACCACCTGACAAGATGACATTGGCAGAAGCTTCTGCACCCGTGCCTATGCTGACACATTCCACATACCCCCACAGACCCACCACCCTGTGTCCAGTTCTCAATATGAATGGCACACCTTACATGCCCGCAAATCAGACCCCGCTCTGCAGCAGTATCTGGAATATACATGAACAAGGACGGGGATGAAACAGGAGATGGAGAGGAGGAGGCTGCCGAAGAAGAATACCAGATGGCATGGGGACATGGCCAAAAATTCCACAGTATCTCTCCCCAGCCTCAGGGGATCCCCTCTCATCACTAGGAAATCATGGAGGCATGCCTTTAATGAAGACAGAACTGTCACAATTGAGAGCAGCAGTTGGAGACGAGCAGACACATCACCGGCTACAGTCTACTTCCCCGACACAGCACACTCCCCAGGATAGGGGAGGTGGGAGAAAGATCTTATCAATGTACGGGGTGCACAGGCCACAACAGGCAGCTCTACGCATGGCTCAGATCAATCACACCGATTGGCACAGTATGAAGACCCTCCACAGCATGTTTCCCGTCCTAGGCGAGGCAGATATGTCTCATGGAAGCCTCAGGAAGCTGCCACATTGTTGACCGGACCCTGACAAGCAACCTATGCCCTTTCATCGGAGATGAGCCAGATTCAGAAGACTCACACTGCCTCATGGGATGATCTTAAGGTATTGGCTTCTACCTGCGCCACGAGCGCCCGTCCTCCAGAGAGTCCGGAAATCTACCAAGAGCCCATGATCCCAATGTGAAACGAAATGGGGTGAAAGTACCTGCTGAGCAGAGGATTGAAAATTGGGTGAACGGCCACAGAATGGACATGACTTTGGCTGAACTGCAGGAGATGGCGGAGAGACAACAGCAGCAGATCGAGGCCCAGCAGCTAATGCTGGCTACAAAGGAGCAGCGCTTGAAGTAACTGAAGCAGCAGGACCAGCGTCAGCAGCAGCAGCAGGCCAGTGAGCAGGAAAAGCTGAAATGTCTGCGGGAGATTGCAGAAAATCAGGAGGCAAAGCTGAAGAAAGTGCGGGCCCTGAAGGGCCACGTGGAGCAGAAGAGGCTCAGCAATGGCAGGCTAGTTGAGGAAATCGAACAGATGAATAACATGTTCCAACAGAAGCAGAAAGAACTGATGGTGGCCGTGACCAAAGTGGAAGAAATGAGTCGCCAGCTGGAAATGCTGAAGAACGGACGTATCGAGGGCTATCACGACAACCAGTCTGCTGTCGCTGAACTCGACCGTCTCTACAAAGAGCTTCAGTTGAGGAACAAGCTGAATCAGGAGCAGAATGCCAAACTGCAGCAGCAGCGGGAGAGCCTGAACAAGCGCAACTCCAAGGTGGCCGCCATGGACAAGCGTGTCAACGAGCTGCGGGACTGGCTCTGGAAGAAGAAGGTGGCTCTGCAGAAAAAGGAGAAAGTGTAGAGAAGTTTTACTACTGGCTGAATCAGATGTTCACAGATCTGGGATTTGATCACCATGAGAAGACCCATAGCCAAATATGGATACAAGCCTTCGTCCAAGGTCTTCTTGAACAGAAGCAGGTCCAGACGACGAGACCTGGATACAGACAATTGGACCCAGATATTATATTTCAGGTGGCAAGGAGCATAGAAATGAATAGGCCTTCAAAACCTCCCCGGAACCGTAATGTTATGGTGTCGCAGAACCCAGGAGACAGGGGAGGACCAAGAAGTGGAGTCACCTGTTACGATTGTGGGAAGATAGGCCACATAAGAAGGAACAGGATTTCCCTCAAACGCCTCCCGCCCCCCCAAACCAGCTATAGGACATGGGCAAGCTGGATCCACCAACTTACAATATGCTCTGCAAAGCCAACAGACAAGCTTGCAGCCCAACTTCTACTGTATGTTTGGAGGTAGAAGGAAGATCCATCCCCTTCTTAGTGGATACCGATGCATCCAGAAGCGTGATAAGATTTGCTGACTTAACTGACTCACAGAAGAAACCATCCCATGTGTGGGTGTTAATGGAGTCATCAAGTATACCCCTATGACCCGCCCATTGTGTGTCAGCCTGCAACCCACACAGAGCATGTTATCTCGATTGGTGGTGTCCAACACCTGTCCAGTGAACCTACTGGGAACTGATTTACTGATGAAGTTACACGCGAAGATCTACTTTCAGGAAAATGGTACTGTCACACTTACTACTGCTCTGGACCAGGAAGAAATTTCACGGGTTTTCGGCCTCTTTCACTTTGATGAGACAATCCAACCTACGGATGCAGCCTGGCTTTCACAGATATCAGACATCCTGTGGGCCCAAGGCCCTGAAGACATTGGAAGGCTGCCAATCCAGCCAGTGGAAGTCAAGCTTAAACCAGGAGCCCGCTTACCCCGTAAGCCCCAGTACCCTCTCTCCATTGCCCAACCGGATGCTATCACACAACAACTGACGCCTTACATCAAGAATGGAGCAGTCATCCCAACCAAGTCATCATGCAACATCCCACTGTTTCCAGTCAAGAAGAAAACACCAAAGGGACAACCTCCCATGTTTCGCATGGTGCAAGATCTACGGGCAGTGAATGAAGCCACAGTCTTGGATACTCCAATTGTGCCCAAGAAGAAAGGACATGCCACTGGAGTCCTAACACAGTTCCATGGGGGAAGACAGCGCCCACTGGGATACTACTCTGCTAGATTGGACCCAGTTGCCTGTGGAGCACCTTCGTGCATGAGAGCTGTCTTTGCAACCCACCTACTGCTAGATAAGACTGCTGATGTTATTCTGGGCCACATGATATCACTGCCATTCTGGCCCAGTCGAAACCTAAACATCTCTCTGCTGCATGGCACCTACGGCTACAATGTTCCCTTCTACTCCCAGACAATGTGACAATCTCCAGGTGTGATGTCCTGAACCCTGCAACTCTCCTCCCTCTTCCAAGGGGGGAATGTGACGTTTCTGACCCTTTGGTGGAAGAGGAAGCCGACTTTGAAATGGCTCAGCACGACTGTCTTGCGCTTATGAAACAAGAAACCTCCAGATTTGATACAGTCACAGATACGCCGCTGGAAGACCCAGATTTGACTCTCTTCGTGGATGGATCAAGATATGCGGACCAAGAAGGTTTCACATGGGTGTGGTGGTGATCACAGAAGAAACTGTGTTGATGGCCAAATCACTACCTGGGTCCATGTCTGCACAGGAAGCAGAATTGGCTGCATTGACCGAAGGTTGCAAGATGGCAGATTCCCCTATGGATTTGGCAACTGCCATGACTACGGGCCTATCTGGAGGGTGAGAGACTTCATTACAGCCAATGGAACTCCAATACTCCACCATAGAGCGGTGAAGGAATTGCTGGAGTCCTTGCTGATGCCAAAAAGAGTTGCGGTACTTAAGGTAAAGGCACACACTGGAGGGACCTCAAGAGAAGCCGTGGGGAATGACAGGGCAGCTAAGGAAGCAGCAGTGAAGCCACTCATCACAGAACCCTCCAACTTGTATCTCTTGACAGACTCAGGACAAGAAGAAGACTCAGGACAAGAAGATTAGGACAAGAAGAAGACTCAGGACAAGAAGACGATCCGGACAAGAAGACGATCCGGACAAGAAGAAGACGAATGAACAATCCTGGGAGAACATGGTTCTGACCCTGCAGAAGCAAGCATCCAATGAAGAGAAGGAAAAATGGATCCAAGATGGAGCTGTGCAAGATAAGAAGCATCTGATACTACTGAAAGGAAAACCATGCCTCCCACGAGCCCTCTACCCAATGATTGCCAGATGGGCCCATGGCCCCACCCATCAATCAAAAATGAAGATGCACAATCTTGTGAGACAGTACTACCACGCACCTGGCTTTTCAACAATGGCAGCAAATTACACCAGAGGATGCCTAGTCTGTGCCCGGTGTAACCCAGGAAAAACAGAGAAAACTCCACAGAAGTGTACACCTAGACCTTTGTACCCCTTCCAACACATACAGATTGACCACATTCAGATGCCATCCTCAGGAGGATGTGAATATGCACTAGTAGTCGTGGACATATTCTCTGGATGGCCAGAAGCTTTCCCTGTGAAGAACCAATCTGCTAAAACCACTGCAAAGAAACTCCTCTCAGAGATATTGTGCAGATATGGGGTCCCAGAAACCATAGAGAGTGACCAAGGGCCAGCGTTCACAGCCAATCTGACCAAAGAGATATGGCAGGCCCTGGGGACAGAGTTAGCTCTTCATACTCCGTATCATCCCAAAATTTCAGGAAAGGTCGATAGAGAAAACGGGGTATTAAAGGCAAAAAAATGCTGAAAGCAGCGCAGGAAACGGGGAAGCCGTGGCATGAAAGTCTTCCCCTCGCATTGTTCAGTTTCAGACACACCCCAGCTAGTCCAACTAAGCTAAGTCCCTATGAAATTCTGTTTGGAAGTGCCCCCAGACTAGGGTTGTATTTCCCCCAACAGTTGACCCTACAGTATGATAGTTTGACTACGTTTGTTATTGAATTAACAAAGCATTTGACTAAAATACATTCAAGTTTTTTCCTCTCTCCCAGCTCCTCAAAGCTTGGAAGGAACCCATAAGATCCAGCCAGGAGATTGGATTCTCATCAAAAGATTCAGCAGACGTGCTCTTGAGCCCAGATACGAGGGCCCCTTCCAAGTCCTGCTGATCACCTCCACGGCTGTGAAGGTTGAAGGAAGACCTACATGGATCCACGCATCCCACTGCAAGAAGGTACCAGATCCAGAAGCCAAAAATGGTTGTTTTGCTCCTTAATCCTGATATATATACTCAGTATAAAGATGAGGGGAGCAAGTCACAAGATGGTGGAAGGTCATGTAGGAGAGAATATGGGAGATCATACTGGAGGACATGTTAGTACCACAGCTACAAGGGTCACGTATCAATTTGACTTCTACACCATAGTAAACAGATGCACACGACACGAGATCTACAACAGCTATGGGTAATATGGGGGATATAGACCAGTCCAGGCAAAAGAACGCAAAGATAAATGGGGTAGAAGCCTGCCAGACCACATGACCTGACCAAGGGTAGATGGGAGCATAGCCCTAAAAGGACTCACAGACCTGTCAGAAGAATTAGCCCATAATTCTGGTGTTAAGGATCCATGGGACACTTGGTTTGGGTTGGATGGATGGCAGAGAGCACTTATCAAACTAGGTATAATAATCCTTTGTGTTCTATTCATAGTAGCTCTAATTTCATGCTGTGTAATACCTTGCATCAAGAAGATAATGTCTTACGCCATGAAGGAGACAGTGACCACAATGTAGCAGATGTCAGAGGCCCTGATGATGAAGGAAAAATATATGCCTGAGAATGAAGCCATTGCCGCAAGATCCGTTGGAGAAATACGAGAACTTGAGATCCATCTTAGAAGATAGAGTAGGGACAGTTTAGGGTGCGGCTAAGGCCAAACTGCAAAGGGATTTCGACGTTACGGTTTGTCTCAATGTTGGTGAAGTCTCCTCCCCTTTCCTCTACCTTTTCCCCCTCCACCACCTAGGGCAAATATTTAGGGTAAGATTTTGAATGTCTCCAAAGGGGGGAATGTCATAGCAATAAATGGTTAATAACCTATACAACTCTTATAGAAGTCATTCAGAAATCTTCCAGTGTACTAACAGCATGTTATGGTTATATAAACCTTTGCTCCTCTTTCTCTCCATATCCTCCCCCCCTTTCAGAATTCCACTGTCTTAGAATTAGCTGCGCAGAAGCTCTTAGGCCGGCTTCAGACTGCGTCTGAGATCCGATTCGTAGCTGTCGCTTGAGGCGACAGCCGGACGATCAGCACAGACGGGTCTTATGCTCGTCCTGTGTGCAGCCGCACGCGCTGCAGCGGTGACAGTCGGGACGGGCCCGCGGTCCTGACCTGTCAGCAGCTGCAGCTGCGTGCGGCTGCACACAGGATCGGAGGGCATAATAGACCCCCGGTCCTGTGTGCTGATCCTGTCCGCGGCTGTCTGCCTCAAGCGGACAGCTACGGATCGGATCTCAGACGCAGTCTGAAGCCGGCCTTATCAGAATGTTCACGGACCGAATGTACTAATCAAGGCTGATTTGGAATAATAATATATAATAATTTATTCATTTATATAGCGCTATTAATTCCATAGCACTTTACTTTCATGAGTAATGCTGTCTCTCTTGGAGCTCACAATCTAAAATCCTATCAGTATGTCTACAAACCCACAGAATATAATTGAATGTTTTTTCAGAATAAAATGTAGATTCAGCATAATATGATGCAATCACCCCTAGTAACACCCCTAAGTAATACCCCTTTAACCCCTCCTAAAATAAAGGTATTTTGTCATTAAGCTCTACTTTGACTTGTTGTCAACGTGGTTCTTACGGTGGCATGCACACACTTAGACAAAGCATCAATTTGGCGGCAGACAATTAAGAGGACAGCCCACCTGAAAGGTGTGGAGGGCATCCATTACAGACTTAGTTAGTGGTCATATGTTCCCTTTCATATTAGCATAACAGGACTTCGATAGTGTTCAGCATAAGAAGACTTAATTATTGGTCATGTTCCCCCCTCGTATTAGTATAAGTAACTTGGTTGGTGGACTGGTCATGTGTTTCCTTTACTATTAGTATAACCATACTTGGTTAGTGTTCATGTGTCCTTCACTCATATTAGTATTACATTACAGGACTTGGATAGTGATCAAGGGTCCCTTGCCCTTATATTAGCATGACAGGACTAAAAAATACTTCAGCGTAAGGAGAAAAGTTCTTCCCAGCAATAATTTGCTAGCCAGTTTTTCGTGTGCTCTAATAAACTAAATATAATGTATGTGCAATCAAGAGATTATATAGCCATAGTCAGAATCATAATTAAAGTTTGACTTTAGCCGTTATGCCTTAGAGGCTACATAGGTGGCTGGCAACCATGTTAGAATAGTGCCTGAATATTGTAATGCTTGCTTGATTGATGCCATTTAGCAGCAACCAGTTAATTTACACCCAAATTAACCAATCTGGTCAGTGACAGTAAGGCTGGCTTCACACTAGGGTGTGATCCGATCCGTGACTGTCAGGGTGAACCTAACAGCTCCGGACCGGATTTTGGCCCCATAGTCTCCTATGGGGCGGATGGAGCCGGATGGCAGCTCTCTGCCATCCGGTTTCCATCTCTCCGAGACAATTCGGGAGAATTCAGATTTCTCTCACGGACACAGACGAGGAGAAAAATCTCCCCAATTGCCTTCTCCTGGATCCTCCCGGATTCCCCGGACCCTCCCGGATCCGGGCAATCGGCTCTCCCTAGCATGGGAGCCTATGGGGCCGGATCGCCCCGGTCCGGGAGGATCCGGGAACCGGACACCTGCAGCTGCACGCCGCTGTTGTTTCAGGACCACGGCTAGCTCCCTGCGAGCTGCGGTCCTGATTCATCAGCAGCTGCAGCTGCGTGCGGCAGCACAAAAGACCGGAGGGCATATTAGCCCTCCGGTTCTGTGTGCTGATCCGGTCCAGGGCTGTCAGGCTCACCCTGACAGCCACGGATAGGATCAGACCCGCAGTGTGAAGCCGGCCTAAGAACAAAAAGCATAGTAAACAAACAACCAATGAGCGCCACACAATACAGATTACTCAACCAGCATGGCCAACAGTGTTTCTATTTGCCTGAATGAAGAAAATGAAGGAAAAAGTCACCACTACCTGCTACTAATTGTCACAGCAAATACTTAAAAAAAAACCATAAAAAGTAATAGACTGCTGTAGGTGTTGTGGGCTCCTTAAACCTTTAGCTACCACAAAACAATATTTCCTGAAAGCAAATAAAAATGATAACATGGCAGGAAGAATACATGAAACTGTAGCATTGATGAATATGTTTAACACATGCCTTGGATGAGTAATAAACACTTAGCTGGGCACATCCTCTACGGGCAAAGTGAACATTTAACCTAAGATGATTATTTGATAAGAATGCTGTTGTACCAGCATTCCAAAGCTAGAATGTGATACACCCTATAATTAGATAAGTAAGCACATCACCGGGATATTACTGAGGATGGGAAACAAGTATATTGCAACAGGTGGCAGCAGTTGTAGTGATGCTGCACCTGTCTACACATACATAGTTGTAATCCTTTAGCCTCTTAGGCCGGCTTCACACTGCGTGTGTGATCCGATCCGTGGCTGTCCGTTTGAGGCAGACAGCCGCGGACCAGATCAGCACACAGGACTGGGGGGCTATCATGCCCTCCAGTCCGGTGTGCAGCGCACGCAGCTGCCGCCGCTGACAGGTCAGGACCCGGTTCACACGGTCCTCACCTATCAGCAGTGGGACCTGCGTGCGCTGCACACCGGACAGGATGGCATGATAGCCCCCCATCCTGTGTGCTGATCTGGTCCGCGGCTGTCTGCCTCAAGCGGACAGCCACGGATCGGATCACACACGCAGTTTGAAGCCGGCCTTAAAGTTGTACTTTTAGAGTGTGTGCACACGATCAGTGTACGCAGCATTTTGGACGCAGCGTCTTGCCGCTGCGTCCAAAACGCTGGTAATACAGTACTAGCATAGTGGATGGGATTTCAAGAAATCCCATCCTCACTATGCGCGTAACCTGCCCGCAGCGTGTTTGGAGCTGCGTGCGGGTTGCCGGGAGTCTGCTCCTCCTCCGCATGTTCATTTCATGCTGCGGAGTTGGAAGTGGCTTTGAGCACAGGGCGTCTGCGGTCTCCCTGCGGCCACCCGCGGCTTCACTCAGGTCCGGAGGAGCTGCGTCCAACACGCAGCTCCTCCGGACCGTGTGCACGCACCCTAAGGCTAGCTTCACACCACGGCGCAGTCCGGTCCAGGGCTGTCAGGCATGAACCTGACAGCCCCAGACCGTCACAGCACACAGAACCGGAGGGCTAAATGTGCCCTCCGGTCCTGTGTGCAGCCGGATGGCTGTAATTGCAGCCTGCAGCTGCTGATTATTCAAGATCGCGGCTAGCATGGAGCTAGCTGCTGTCCTGAAACAACAGCGGCGTGCAGCCGCCGGTATCCGGTTCCTGGCTTCACCCGGACTGGGGCAATCTGCCCATAGCCTCCCATGTTAGGGAGAACTGGATTGAGCCGGATCGGAGAATCCAGGCAAATCCAGGATCCGCTTTTGGGGTGATTTTTCTCCCGGACACAAAAACGTTGCAAGCAACATTTTTGTGTCCGGTGAGGAAAATCGGATTTCTCCCAGATTCCACCGCAGAGATGAAACCGGATGGCAGAGAGCTGCCATCCGGCTCCATCCGGGCCCCATAGGCTACTATGGGGCCAAAAAACGGTCCAGGGCTGTCTGGTTTACACCGACAGCCCCGGTCTGGACCTTACCGTGGTGTGAAGCCAGCCTTACAGGATATACTTAAAATGTCTAGGGCCCCTGTCACACTGGCATTTTTTTGAAAATAGACATAGACAATGCATGGGGCTTGCCGCAAGTGTGCCGCAAGCAGCTGTTAGGTGGCAAATGCGGTAGAACTGCCGCATTTAAAAAAAATGCCAGTGTGAAAGGGGCCTGAGGGCCACGTCACACGTTCATCTTATGAACGATATCGCTTAAGCGATCCGTAATTTTGATCATTTGAGCAATATCGTTTGTGCGTCGTTGCGTGTAAAGCGAGCGATCTTTCAGTGAAAAATCGCTTGATTGTTTGGTTGAAGATTTGTGAGCAGGACCTCAAATCTGTTGTTCATCGTTCAATTAACCTGCGGTCAACCTGCTGCATCGTCCTGTATGACACCTCTCAAACGATCTTTTTCTCCACTTTGCCTATTCCTGACGCTGGATAGTGTCGATCGCTGAATAGTGCGGACGATCGCTGGTGCGTTGCCAAATTTCACATTGTTAACGACATCTATGCTTGTGACACCGCACAAACGATATTAATAAATTGTTCTAGCAATCTCCATCATCGTGACTTTTCAGGCGATATCGTTCACAAGATTGAAGTGTGTGACGTGGCCCTAAAGGCCACTTCACACACACAGATATCTGAGTCCAATATCTGAACAGATCTCTGGTTGCAGTGAAATCATGGATAATTGCTCCATGTTGTACACAGCCACAAAATGGAGCAATGTATCCATGATTTCACTGCAACCAGAGATCTGTTCAGATATTGGACAGAAAAATTGTGTGTGTGAAGCGCCATTAGAGATGTGGCTTCAATGTCTAAAGTGAGAATACCCATTTAAGGCTGGCTTCACACTGCAGTTTTTTCACTGATCAGTGTCCATCCATTTTTGTGTGCCAAAACAGAGAGGAACCAGGAGAGGATCTTGCAGAGAAAAAGTATAATTGAAAGATTGGCACCTGTTCTGAGTTGTGGAGGCACTCCTGGTTTGGCACACAAACTGGATGGACACTGATCAGTGAAAAAACTGCAGTGTGACGCCAGCCTAGGCCCTATTCACACACTGCTTTTTTGCTGCGTATTTTTAAGCACAAGCTCATCACAAACCAGGAGTGGGTGATTAAACATATAAGTGGAGCACTTGTTTCTATAAGGGCTCAACACACTCATCAGAGTTTCACTGAGGAGACTCGGAAAGGGCTGGAGCAGTGACCCTGAACAGCTTCCCCTATCTGGACGGGCTGTCAGCTGATTGTTTTTTTGTGCAGCTCCAGACTCCCTGTCCAGAGAGGGAGAGGTCGTTCAGGGTCACTGCTCCAGCCCTTTCCGAGTCTCCTCAGTGAAACTCTGATGTAACTAGGAAAGTGTGTCCAAGCCCTTAAGGCGCCTTCACACTTGCAGATGCATCTGCAGTTTTGCAGATGATCTGCAAGTATCAGCTGCAGACGCGGCCCTATGTTTTAAGGCGCACCGGTCTGAATGCTCTCATTGATTCTATATGTGAGCGTAAGCAGGCGTTAGCCTGCTTCAGATAGCCACTCCCGCCTCGCAGCTTGGCGCAAATCTCGCGTCCATAGTGGGGCGGGAGAGTGTGACTGAAGCAGCTACGCCTGCTTACGGCTCACATATAGGAATCAATGGCATTCACACCACGGCGTGTCTGATGCTGTACCTGCAGATGCATGCAAAACGCTGCAGATGCATCTGCAAGTGTGTAAGCCAGCCTTAAGGCCACTTTACACACACAGATATCTGTGAGCAAGTTCTGAACAGATCTCTGGTTGCAGTGAAATCATGGACACATTGTTTCATTTTGTGGCTGTGTACAAATGGAGCAATGTATCCATGATTTCACTGCAACCAGAGATCTGTTCTGAAGTTAGTCACAGATATCTGTGTGTTAAACTGGCCTTTAGACCTTTCCTCTGAGAGTGCCACTTCCGGTTTTGATTGTTTCACTCCTGGCTTTTTTTGAGCTTGTGCGTAAAAATACGCAGCAAAAATAGCAGTGTGTGAATGGGGCCTAAGGGAAACTTGTGACTAACTCATGCTGCTCAAACTATGGGTAAGGCGGCCGCACACGCTACGATATAGATAACATGTCGATACGATGTCGGATTTGCACATCGTCCGAACGATGTGTGTGATCGTTCATCGTACCGCTACACGAACAGACATCGCTCATACGACTCCCCATGAGCGATCCAGCGGTCGTCTGAGCGATCTACTTATCATCTGTGCACATCGTTAGCAAACAGTCACACAGAAACCTCGTAAACGATGTGGGGGTAAATGTGGGCGTATTTGAAGGTAAATTTGAGCACATAGGCGTGCCACATGTATTACAAGGCACGCCCCTCACTCCATCATTGGTGGCCAGTACTGACTGCTCATTGGTCAGATGTCTTTGGAAACATGGTGGCCTAATTATCCGAATGTCCTGTGATGTGCATCGCAAAGTCCATGTGTAAACACGTACTGCTATCCCAAAAAGCTGATATGTCACTAGCGAAATGTAAAATCGCTATCCCCTTGTGCGCCGTGCACAATCCGAACACTTATGCGTTGGTCAATGGTTGCCGTTTGGGCGACCCGTAAAGGACTGTCACCCTGTTGCGGCCATGACTGTGCTGCAATGTGCACGGGAGGAGCTAGCACCTTGCAGGCGGAGTGAAACTGAAAGCAAATTCATGACGTCAGTACGGCCGCTCGCGTGGGCCATACAAATTGAAACGCGCCGTACGCGCTGTGACACGGCAAGGAACACTTCTACGGCACCTACGGGGCAAGAACCCGGGGGCGTGGTGTAACGTAACGTTGTGTACAGCGTAACGCACAATCGTTGGGGGGGGTATGACAGCGTGCAGACTATATTGGGCCCATGCCAATACTTGAGGTTTTGAGCTTGGTGCCCTGGTGTCTGGCCGTAAATTCAAACCAACAAGGCAGGATCAGCCAAAGGCGCCTATGTGTAGTAGTGCTGAAGTGACAGCTCATCCAAAATGGCGGCCTGGGAAGTAAGAACCAATCGTAACGCAGGAGCTTCCACCAATAATAGCTGATGTGGCGCCAGCCAATCGTAATGCATGAGGGTTCACGAATCACAACTGAGGAGGCGTGACACAGGTGAATTCCCGGCACGCCTACGTGTTGGATTTGCCATCGCTCAATTCTCAGCTTTCATACGATATCGTTCATTTACACGCATCGATTCGGCGTATCCACTGAGCCGACATCATCAGATATGAGGTCCGGATCTCACATCTCGATCTTGCGATCTAATAATTTCTCGTTGATCGTATCTTGCCGTCACACGCACAGACATCGTTCGAGCGATGTTTAGTCTGGCGTGTTCAAACGATATCTTACCATATATCGTAGCGTGTGACGGCCGCCTAAGTATGATTGCAGCCAGGAATATTTCTGTCGAAGGCCCCTTTCACATTAGTGTTTTTGCTGATTTGTGGCAGATTTATCGCATCTGCAGCATTTGCCGCATAACGACTGCACTTGAGGCACACTTGCGGCAAGCCCATTCATTTTCTATGGGACTTGCGGCAAATGCGGTTTTTTGCCGTGATCCAGCACTTGCGACAGGTTAAAAAAACGTTCCTAGCTGCATTTTTTTGACCTGCAGCAACTGCCGCAAGTGCCGGATTGCGGCAAAACCCGCATCTGCCGCAAGTCCCATAGATAATGAATGGGGCTTGCCTCAAGTGTGCCGCAAGTGCAGTCATTACGCAGCAGATGCGATAAATCTGCCGCAAATCAGCAAAAACGATGATGTGAAAGGTACCTAAAAAACTCTTAAGTTTAAAAAAATAAATAAAGTTAAATGATATTGCCTGGTGACGACAAACGTTTGGTATCAACCTTGGTCATGTTTCTGATCTCACTGCTCTAGTTGATTGACAAGTCTCTACCATGACAAAAGATCCGTCAATCACCTGCAGCAGTGCTGGAAGATGCTAGCAGGGGTTGCATCGGACAAGTCCCATCTCTGCCTCCACCCCAGGCCTGCCTCCACTCCAGGCCTGCCTCCACTCCTCAAACCTTCCACAGTCCCACTACCCACTCTGGAAAATCTCCACTTCTGCACTCAACCCTCCTCCCCAAACAGTCTGAGTAGTCATCATGTAACCAATCATATGTATGCAATTTGCACACAGTTACGAGCTCATGAGCTGATCTTTCTAATTCTCTGAATGTTCAGTGAAAAACAGAAACAGGAAGAAAAGCTGTCACATGACTGTAAGTATGAAAATTGTATATACCGTATATACTCGCGTATAAGCCGAGTTTTTCAGCCCAAAAATTGGGCTGAAAAGTCCCCCCCTTGGCTTATACGCGAGTCACTGTATACTGTATACACTGTATACAGTGTATACAGTATACAGGCCCGCCCCCATCAGTATACAGGTCCCCCTTGCTGCACAATCCTGTAAAGGAAGAGATTAGTATACTTATCACTGTCCCGCTGCCGCTGTCCCGCCACCGCCATCGCGCTCCTCCATCTTCATCTGTCTTCTTCCGGCTTCCTCCGGTCGGCGCAGGCAATGACGTCATTGTCTGCGCGCCAGAGGAGGAAGCCAGAAGACGCTGGATGAAGACGGAGGAGCGCGATGGCGGCGGCAGGACCGCGGCAGCGGGACAGTGATAAATATACTAATCTCTTCCTTTACAGGATTGTGCACCAAGGGGGGGGCCCTGTATACTGATGGGGGAGCTGTATACACTTCTGGGGCTGCTGTATATGACTCACCGTGACCGGGGTGTTCAAGTCGCAGGCGTCTGCTTCTCTTGTCACGGAACCGCGCCTGCGGCTGTGAGGCCCGATGGTCCAGAACAATAGGGGAAATGGCGGAACAGTAGGGATGATTTGTCTTCGTGACGCCACCTGCGGGTGTTCTGGTAACTTTACCAGCGCTGCTAGGTCTTCGGGGGATGTTAGGAAGCAAGATGGGACGCTCCCCACAGGATGAGCGGGAGTCCCCGGAGCCGGGAGCTGCGCAAGATGTTGTGAGGCAGCTGCGGTAAGGCTGCTGTTAGGCCCAGGAGTCAAACACAGCAAATTCTTTTTAGTACCTTTACTGGTGGTTTTCAGGTACGCCAGACCGGGTCCGTGAAGTTTAGCAATCCTGGAGATTCACAGCAAGCAGTTTGTGTAGGCTTCCTCAGGGGCTGGCTGGCAGATTTCAGCCTGGGTGGCAAGCACAGTTCAGAGGCCCATTATGACGGCCTCTGCGCCTGAGGCGAAGTGAGGAGCGGGGGTGGGGGGCATCAGGGATCGGGGAGCGAAGCACAAAGCAGGAAAGCCGGCGGAGAAGTCCTCTTCTTACCGCAGGTTTCCCCGCCTGTTTTTTGCTCCACAATCCCGATGCTGCACTCCCTCCTCCCTGCAGTTGCTCCCCAGGCCTGGTACTAACATTAAAGCAAAGACCGCAGCCTTATCATTTCTAATGTGACGCATGGTGTCTGCAGATGCTTGCAGAGCGTCGTGCGCTCCCGTTGCCTGTCATGAGTGATCTGTGCGCATGCGGAGCCTGGCATGCGCACAGATCACACACTCTCGTCCGCACCGGGAACGCGACAGACAGGTCACTCATGGCGGGCAACAGGAGCGCACGGCGGTCTGCAAGCATCTGCAGACACCGTACGGCCCATTATAAAAGATAAGGCTGCCGGCTCCTTGCAGATGTCCTCCGCAGAACGCTGCGGAGGAATCTGCAAATGTGAACCCAGCCTTACATTTACATGTAAGCAGCAGCAGGACAACAAACTCAGGCTACCTTCACATTAGCGTTTGTGTCTGCATGCTGATGGCATGCAGACACAAACGCAGTCAAAAGCAGTGCCATTTCGATGTGTCCGCAGCGGAGAATGTCCGCCTGCGGACACATCACTGTGCAGCCCGGCAGCCAATCAGCGGTGTCCGGGGGCGGAGATCAGCACCAGAGATCTCCTCCTCCCGGACGCCGGTAAGCTCCGGGACATGTCGGCGGGGAGAAACAGCTGATTTGACAGCTGTTTGAATCTCCCGCGCCGACACCGAGAGGAGATGTCGCGCGGGAAGATTCAAACAGCTGTCAAATCAGCTGTTTCTCCCCGCCGACACAGCTAGGGTATTACCGGCGGCGGGTAGGAGACCATCAGAGGCTGAGCTGATCTCCCGGTGGCCGTCGGTGATCTCCTGTGACATCACCGGCGGCCACCGGGAGATTTTTCAATGGGTCCGCAGTGTTCTCCTGCGTTGTCAAGCGCAGAACACTGCGGACCCATTGATGACAATGCATGGTTTGTGCGCTTGGGGACGCTTGCTGATCTTCCAAGGTCCCCGAGCGCCCAAAAAATGCAACATGCTGCGTCCCGGGTGCGGACGCTGGACCCTGGAAGGAGCAGATATTGTCCGCATCCGCACCCGAACGCAGCAAACGCTGACAAACGCAGGCACTATGCGTTCCTATGTTAAACATAGGAACGCAGTGCGCATGCGTTTGGCTGCGTATGGGAACGCAGCATAAGCTGTGAAGGCAACCTCAGAGTCACACACACAAGCAGTTCACTTACATTTACACAGGCGAGGCGACTCAGGCGAGGCACGAGGCAGGCAGCAGTAGTGCAGCAGCTCACTACTTGTCTTTGCAGCAGCACCAGGCAGGGAGGTAGTGGGGGGACTCAGACTGGCCTGGCTGGCCTCCGCTCCGGCTCCAGTCCTCAGTCAAACCAACGGCACTGCCTGTGGGGCCACCTGGCTGCCACCACCAGGCTCCAGTCTGTCCCACCGGCAGCAGAGCAGCACAATCAAATTTCAAACAGTATGGCGGCGGCCGTCACTGTTTGCGCTCCGCTCTGGAGGGACTGAGTGGGTTCACAGAAGGTTCACTGCCTGCGTGCTGACGTAGCACGCAGGCTACACACCGCTCTGAACCCTCCCTCCTCCCTGGCGCAGTGGCGCAGGTGCCCTCTCCACTCCCTGCATCCCGCAGGCCAGCCGGGTGCTATGACAACGCACCCGCTGGCCGCTGCTGCCGGAAGCCCGGACCGGCCCCGCGGTGGCGCAGCCCAGTGCAGAGAGACCTGAGAGCTATTCTAAGAGGTGAGTGCGGCTGCGGCTGCGGGTGGCCGCGCCGAGCCGACAGACGGCCGCCCGCTAGCACTGACACAGTCAGTGGCTTAATCGCGCCCGGCGTCCCGCCGGTTGCCTGGATAACGCAGCCCTTGCTGCGATATGAAGCCCGGGCGGTCCCACTGCGACCGCACCTCGCTGACAGCCGGCCGCTCAGTCATCTGATCCTTTCCACTATTCAGGGCGGCTGCCGGCAGTACCGGGCGGGCCGGCCCTGAACTGTCACTATACCGGCGGCCCGGAGGGCAGTTGTCCCCCAGGAACCCGGGCCAGTCCGCCCCTGGGCTTCCTTCTCTATATACTTCTGGTGCTAAGGTCGGGTGGATGTGGAATCCAGCCGGACCGGGCAGTGTGTTCAATAGAACGGATTTCACCTGGCTGTCAGCACTGAGGGCACTGTAAAAGGGTGATGATAATTCTACCTTCTTCCCTGGGCTCTCGTTGGTAGGTGCGACAGGTGAACAGGGGCTAGACTCCCTGTGAAGTATGCTGGTTCTCTGCAGTTGCTATGTAGCTTCCACAGCTTCGGTTCCAGTAACCAGTTATTAGGGGAGAGACTTATGGTCACTCTGGTGTCCCTGAGAGGTGCTTCTCCTTTTCCTCTAACCCCAATTGCAAGGGTTTTCTCACTGGTAGCTAGGCTGACTAGGCCTGGTGTGTGTCTCATAAGCTTGAGATCATACACAACCTGCAGCTCTTGTAGTGTCTGCACACTCTGGTGTTTCTCCCTCCAAGACTCTATTTATAGGGGGAACTGGCTCAAAGTGACCAGTGGAGCTCCCCCTAGAGGCTCGGGGTGAAACCAGGTGTTCTAAGGTATTGTTGTGTTGTTTGGTGTTTTGGTGAGTGATGCTTTGCTGTTACTCCATTCATGCCCTAAGGATTTCTGTGGTGCCCAACAGGTGCCAGGGTGCCACATTCCCCCTTAGTTAAGCTCAGTTCTCCTGGCTGAGCAAAAAGTTATTTTTACAACTTAACACTAAGCATTTTATAACTTGTATTTACAGAGTCTTAAAGAAAAACACAAAAATCACTACAAAGGGAGTGAAAAATATGAAAAAGGTGAAAAGCAGTCCATACGGCACTAGTCCATCTGCCGCAGGCTGGAAAAGGTAAAGTTAGTGGTCACACAAGTCCTGTGACAATTGTCCAAAGTTTGTGAAAAAAAAGGAAAAGGTAAAGTCCACAAATATTTTCAAACTTTATACATTCCCTACGGGTGTCTCTGCTTGAGAGGCCGGTACTAACCTTCTATACCTTACCAGGCGCTTTCTGTCCCCAACTTGATATACTTGGGACAGAGCCCAGTTCCTCCACCCTTCTGTACACTACTTTTTACAGGTTTTGAAAACAGGGTAACTATTTACAAACACTTTCAGGTAGTATGGTTCCACTACATTCTTAAACCCATTCTCCAAGTTTGTTTGGGGGTTGTCCTAATGTACTACGTGTGGATCTGCGTAGTGTGGGTGTTTCCAAAGCTGTTGGTGTAGTGTACGAAGTGGTTGTTGGTTCTCTACTTCTGCTGCGTGTAAGACCATAGTAAGTGCGGAGTCTATCAACTGGACTATCTTCTGTAAGTAGTTGAGTAGGAATGGCTTCTCTTACTGTGGGACTAGCAGGTTGACCGATTACAGGAATCTCAGGTTCCATAATAACAGGCTGCAATTCTTACACTTGAACTTGTGGTTGGACTTGTTGAATTGGATTTGGTTGCTGATTTCCTACAGGCTGGTAGAAATGCATAACTGGTATGAGGAATGCATCACCGCATTGTGGCCAGTCAGCTGGTAAGTATCCAATGTCTGTAAGGACTAGGTTTTCTTTAGTTTCTTCATCTGTAGTTACAGCAGGGTAACTGGTTGCTTGTGGGATTAACTGTGCTGGACATTTCTTCAAATGATCCCTTGAAACAGTTGCAATAGTATTCCCATTATCTTTACTGATAACGCAAGTTTTTGAATTGTCATAGTGTGACGGCATAACGTGTAGGGTATAGATTCCCAACTGTTATCCAATTTGTTGGTTTTTCGCTTTCTTTTTAGCACTAAGTCTCCTGTAGCTAAAGGTTCAGCTGAGGCGTGCTTGTTAAAGTCTTTTTCTTGCTTGGTTCTACTGATTTCTAGGTTTCTTTCAACACTTTCTTGTACTTTTCTGTACTGTTCTTTGCGTTGACTGACCCAATCTTCATCAGAAGAGTCTTCTGTGGGTTCGATGGTTCCCATCTGCAAATCAATAGGCAGTTTACCTGGTCTTGCTCGCATCAAGTAAGCAGGTGTGTAGTTGGTTGAACTGACAGGTATGTGGTTGTAGATGTCCACGAGATCTGGAAGTTTCTCTGGCCATTGATTTCTCTCATCAACTGGTAAGGTCTTGAGCATGTCAATGACTATGTGGTTCAATTTCTCACATAAACCGTTCGTCTGGGGATGATAAGGTGTTGTGCGGATCTTCTTACACCCATATAGCCCTAAGAATTCTTGGAACAGAGCTGATTCGAAGGCTGGCCCTTGGTCAGTTAAGACTTGGTCTGGATACCCATGGGGGCGACAGAAGTAACTCTGGAACGCTTTGGCTGTGACTTCTGCAGTTAAATCCTTAACTGCAACTACTACCAGGAATCTTGAGTAGTGATCAACGATGGTGAGAGCGTAAGTGTACCCGGTTCGACTTGGGGTAAGCTTCACGTGGTCGAGAGCAACTATTTCAAGAGGTTTGGTGGTAATGATCGGCTGCAACGGAGCTTTCTGAGTTAGATGGTCTTTGCTTCGAAGGTGACATGGTCCACAATTTTTACACCATTTGTCAATTGAGCCTCGCATACCGACCCAGTAAAACCGATCCTTCAGGAGTCTCTCCAGCTTCTTCCATCCAAAGTGTCCTGCATCATCATGGTATGCTTCAAGGATCATTTGGACTTCAGTTTTGGGAACTACAATCTGCCAGATGAGTTCATGGGTTCTTGGATTGAGGTATCTTTTGCATAGTTTACCTTGGTAGACAAACTACCTCCCTTTCTCCTTCCACAGGCGTTTAGCAGTTGATGAGACATCAGAGTCCATGTTGGCGTGTTCTTGAGTGATTAGATCCCTTACCAGGCTGACATCTGGGTCGTTGGCCTGAGCCTCCTTCCAGTCATGGTGAGGTAAAGGGTTCACGGTCCTCTCTACACGTGTCTGGTTTCTCTGATGACATGTTGCTGTACCCGAACGGTGGAAAGCAGGTAGTTCAATCTCTTCCAGGTCATCTATGTCTTCTCCCTCTTCAGGAAGGTGAGGCATTCGGGACAGGGCATCAGCATTGCCGTTCTTGTGACCTGCCCGGTACTTTACAGTGAAGTCGTAGTTAGAGAGTCTTGCTACCCAACGCTGTTCTAGGGCTCCCAGCTTTGCAGTCTCTAAGTGTGTTAGAGGATTGTTATCTGTGAAAGCTGTGAACGGGGGGGATGCCATGTAATGCTTGAAACGCTCTGTGATTGCCCAGACCAGGGCCAGGAACTCCAGCTTGAAGGAGCTGTAATTCTCCGGGTTCCTTTCCGTGGGACGGAGCTTTCTGCTGGCGTAGGCTATCACCTTCTCCTTGCCCTGCTGGCGTTGAGCTAGGACTGCTCCTAAACCTTCATTACTTGCATCGGTGTACAGTAAAAACGGGAGATTGTAATCGGGGTAGGCCAGGATTTCTTCTCCAGTGAGAGTGGAACGGGGGTCCCCTGATCTTGCCGTTTTTGGATTGACCTACTAAGAGATCTTGCATAGGTGCTGCTATCTTGGTATAGCCTTTGATGAAGCTTCGGTAGTACCCGACCAGTCCTAGAAATTGACGTACCTCTTTGTGATTGGTTGGTGCTGGCCAGTCCTTGATGACGGTGACTTTATCTGGATCCGGTGCTACGCCTTCAGCGCTTACTACGTTTTCTAGGTATTGGACCTTGGGTTTCAGCAGGTGGCACTTGGACGGTTTCAGTTTCATCCCGTACTTGGACAGTGACTCGAACACTTCACTCAGGTGCTGGAGGTGATCTTCATAGGTCTGAGAGTATACAATGACATCATCAAGGTATAACAAGACAGTCTCAAAGTTATTGTAATAGAAAAAGGTGTAGAATCCGGTGCCACAAAATTCTTTTTCATTTTCAAAAGTTTTAAAAATCACACATGCTCCAGAGGAGCTCCTGGACGCGTTTCGTGGGACTAGCCCACTTAATCGTCAGTACAATGGCTTTGCCATTGTACTGACGATTAAGTGGGCTAGACCCACGAAACGCGTCCAGGAGCTCCTCTGGAGCATGTGTGATTTTTAAAACTTTTGAAAATAAAAAGGAATTTTGTGGCACCGGATTCTACACCTTTTTCTATTGCTACTGGTGGTTGCCAAGCCACTTTCCGGTTTGCCTGGGAGTCCTGGGAATATTAGGTGGTTGGAGCTAGTCCTTTTTTTTTATTTTTCAAAGTTTTTGTGGCCCAAACAACACTCCATAAGTCTCTGAAATGTTCCCGGGGCATTGCACAACCCGAATGGCATACTGTTGAACTCGCATAGTCCCATAGGTGTCGTGAAGGCTGTCTTCTCACGATCCTCCTCTGCAACGGCAACCTGCCAGTACCCACTAGTAAGATCTAATGTGGAGAAGTAGTTGGCAGATTTGAGTGCAGCTAGTGACTCTTCTATGCGTGGTAACGGGTATGCATCCTTGTGTGTGACTTTGTTGATTTGCCTATAGTCTACGCACATCCTCATACTACCATCTTTCTTTTTAACCAGGACTAGTGGTGCGGCCCAGGGACTACAGCTATCCCTAATGACTCCTGCATTTTTCATGTTCTGAAGCATCTCTTTTGCTTTTCGGTAGTGAGTGGGTGGTATAGGCCTGTACCTTTCTTTGATAGGTGCATGGTTGTCTGTGGGGATATGGTGTTGTACCCCTTTAATCCTCCCAAAGTCAAGTGGGTATTTGCTGAACACTTGCTCATACTCCCGAACTACCCGGTATACTCCATTTTTCTGGTGAGAGGGTGTATTGTCAGTGCCCACACTGAGTTCTTGACACCATTTCTCTAACTGATCTTTGGAGTGAGGGGGTTCATCAGTGACTGTTTGGTTTGAGTTACATCAATTACAGCATCATCTTTTACCTGGTGCAATTTTGCGACAGTTGCATATCTTGGCAGTCTGACTTCGTCATCACCATAATTCAATATGCGTACGGGGACTCTCCCTTTTCTCACATCGGCCAACCCTCTGGCTGTCAAGAGCGTAGGACTACTATCGGACATTACAGGTTCTACTACAGCTTGGTAGTCCTGCCCTCTGAGGCCTATGGCTGCTCGACACCAGATCATCATTTCACTTCTGGGTGGTACCACAATTGGAATGGGATCTGTAACCCGCACTCTGCCAATTTCACCATTGGACAATGTTACCTGTTGTTGATAAACCAGAGCTCGGATCTGCTTTTGGATTGCTCTCTCTGGGTCTACCAGCTTCAACACTCTGTTGGAGTAAAAACAACACTTCATCGATGCATTTTACCATAACATTAGTACCCAGTATTACTTACGGATCTTTGTTGTTAGGTTTATCTTGAACCACTAATATACCCTGGTTCTTCAGCTGGACCCTTCCCACCTTTACTGTAGCTTCCCATTGTCCCTCTATTGTAACTAGCAAACCATTAGTTGCCTGAAGGTTCATATCGGGATTTGGGGGTTCTAGCTTAACATCAGGCCAGAACTGTTTGTAAAGGGTACTGGGAATGGATGTCACCTGGGATCCAGTGTCTATCAAGGCGGATATAGCGATGCCATCGATGATGATTGGTAAGTATGGACAGTCTCCAACATACTTGTATTCCCAGCTGGACGTAGGGCCTGGACAGTCTACTCCTGGGGTTGGCCCTTCTCGCCCAGGGTTTGCCCGTTTAAAGGACGAGACTGTGAAGTACGTCCTCCTAGGTCGTTCTGCTGACTGTTCCGGCGTCTGTCAGGACTGCGGCGGTCTGCAGGTTTTCCTCGCGACGGCTGTGTCTTTCTCCTCATCCACAGGACGTCGTCAGGGCTGTCGGCGAGTTGAATCTTGTCCGATGACCTTGCATCTGTCTTGGGTCTTCTCCCAGCTTGTAGCTTGGCCATGTCTTTCATCAGCTGTTCAACATTAGCACACAGTTGCTCGAACCGGTCAGGTGTTACAGTCTGTGCACTGGACTGAATCGCAGGGATTGGTGATGCTGCTGCCGGCACAAAAGGGTGTCAGCATACTGCTGCTGCTGTGAAGCGGGATCAGGTACTTCGGCGAGCCGTTGTCCCCAAACTGTTAAGTCTCTCAAGGTATCAAACTCTGCGCCAGGATTTTGTATGGACCACCAGCTTGCTTGCTTTCTATCCTCAGATAGTCTAAGGCCCACAATAAATTGTCCAATTAACGCTTTGTTTTCATCTCTGACACCATCAGGATCAACTTGTTTTAACAGTCTGAATGCTTCTTGCAAGCGCAGTGAATAATCGAGGACACTTTCTTGTGCCCCTTGGTTACAACGATAGAATGACAGTCTTAATTCAGCTTCAGTATGGCGCTCAAAAACCCGGGTTAATTTAGCGAATATCTGCTCCACAGACTCCTGAGTTTCTACAGGCCAGCTGCGGCTCTGCAGTTCAGCTGCGCCGGTTAACTGTCCCATAATAACTGAAGCTCTTTGCTTACCGGTCATAGGGTACATGTCCAGCGTCTGGCATATCTTCCTCTGGAAGTTCTCCAAGGTACTGGGTACACCGCTGTACTTAGGTAACCAGGTCGCATTAGGAACGTAGGGTAGAGACATCGGCATAATCGGAGCGGGTTGCGGTGGCATACCGCCGGCTTGTTGCTGTCCATCAAGAGGTATGTTTTGAGGTACCGCTTGGTTTAGCGGGGGTACCGCGTTGTTGGGAACCGGGTTACTCATGGTCGCTCCCCCTTAGTTAAGCGTAGCCTTTCCCTCGGTTTCAAACGGAAGTGTCGGCCTCGCGGTGAGGAGTGAGGCACCACGGGAGTTTCCGGTTCCTGCTGCGTACGGAGGAAGTCGTCAGAGCGTGGGGGCGGGACCAATCTTCGCGCCCTCTGCACAGTCACGCCCCTTCTTTTCCCGCCTTTTCGCGCAGCAATGGCGGATCAAATTTACAGTTCGATATTTACAGTCAATAAATATCACACAATACCCGTGATAATGGGCCTGCTCGTATCCTGTTCGTGACGCCACATTTCTGACTCACCGTGACCGGGTGTTCAAGTCGCAGGCGTCTGCTTCTCTTATCACGGAACCGCGCCTGCGGCTGTGAGGCCCGGTGGTCCAGATCAATAGGGGAAATGGCGGAACAGTAGGGATGATTTGTCTTCGTGACGCCACCTGCGGGTGTTCTGGTAACTTTACCAGCGCTGCTAGTGTGGCACCCCATGGGTTAATGTGCCACAATAACATCACATGGGTTCTCCCCCCCCACTACACACTGACAAACACTAGCACCTCTGGGCCAGGAGGGGAGCACAACCTGCTTCCTTATATACTCTTGCCCATGAGGAAGTAGCTCAGACCGTGCAGCACGGTGTAGTGCTGTGAAGAGCACACAAAAGAGCAGGTTAGCTCAGTGCAGACCTAGTGAGGTCAGAGAAACAGGAGAACTACAGACTGAGGAACACGTCTGGAACTGAAGTGACACCCTTCACTCGCCCCAGAAGAACACACAGAACGGACACCGATCCGGTACTGTGTCTGCACCCACAGCACAGTGAATCCAGGAACATGGAGGGGTCAGCACAGCACAGAGGACTCAAGTTGCCTAGCCAAGTGGTACCAGCAGAACACAGAGAGAGAGACGTGAGAAGTCCCAGCAGCTCAGCTAATAGCAGCGGCCAGGACACACACACAGTGCAGCACAAGGAAGCTGACGACCCCGGACAGGGTGAGAAGAGAGCTCAGCCCCATTACAGACTCCGTGGACTATAATCTGCAATAACATCAGCAGTAAAGCTTTGGAAAACAGCAAAACTGTGAGTCTGTGTATTGATGGACCTTTGCTCCACATTCAGCACAGAGAGCTTCCCCCTGCTACAAGCCTGTCAGCTCTGCAGCCTCAGGAGAGAAGGAGACGTGCACCAGTGTCTACCAAACGTGAGTGTGTGTCCTTTAACCCCGTCTCCACCATCTATACCCCTTATAGACTATACCATCACTGCCCCTGGGGAATACAGTTCTACCCACAGGAACTATACCATCTATGCTGCCACTACATCATCCCCGGAGGTTCTGCAGCGGCGCGCCCCCTTACTGGACGCATATAGTGGGTGGCGTCATGACTGACATTTCCCCTGTAAATAATCCCCTTTTATTGCCGAGCCCGGGACACGGTCCGGACCAAGCCACCCGTGACTTCCCTGGCACCATCCGGTCCGGTACCGAGTACCCCTGTCCCGAGGGGCCCGACAATCTGGCGTCACGAACAGGATCTACCCGGTCCAAAAGAATTGGACCCAGTGCGCCATCTGAACTGCTAAGAGGTATGACCTGCACAAACAAGTCCACAAACTCAGCCTGGACCACAGTTTTCATGTAGCATATCCCGGGTGTCCGGAGTCAATCCCTCACCCACGACTACAGCCCCGTGCCACTCTACCCATATGTGATCAGGGATCATTTTCCCTGTTCATTGCAAACTTGTTCAAGATCTGTGGCCCATGAAAGAACAGTACACCTACTTCCAAACTTCCAATTTGTTACTGACTGCAGCAGGTTTTTTGGATCTGAGAGCTCTCTCTGCTGGGGGGTATACAGTGGCATGCAAACTTTTGGGCACCCCTGGTCAAAAGTACTGTTTTTGTGAACAGTTAAGCAACTTGAAGATGAAATAATCTCTATGGGTACCTTTACACGCCAATAACACGGCGAGAAATATTGCTGGCGATATGTCGCCCTGGAATTATCGCCATCAAAATTCCTCCCAATTGCGGCATGTATTTGGGGAATTTGGCAGCGATATGTTGCCTTGCCCCAGTCGCCTGATTTTGGAGCAGTGCTCTGAAATCAGGTGACCGTGGCGAGGCGACATGTCGCCGCCAAATTCCCCAAATACACGCCGCAATTGGAAGGAATTTTGATGGCGATAATTCCAGGGTGACATATCGCCGGCAATATTTCTCGCCGCGTTATTGACGTGTAAAGGTACCCTAAAAGGCATGAAGTTTAAGATGACACATTTCCTTTGTATTTTCGAGAAAAAAAATACATTTTCATCTGTAACATTTTAAAAATTGCCAAAAGCAAAATGGGCACCCTGCATAATTAGTGCCTAGTAGCACTGCCTTTTGTAAGTATCACAGCTTGTAAATGCTGTTTGTAGCCACCCAAGAGTGTTTCAGTTCTTGTTTGAAGGATTTTCATCCATTCTTCCTTGGAAAAGTCTTCCAGTTCTGTGTGATTCCTGGGTCATCTTGCATGCACTGCTCTTTTAAGGTCTAGTCTCAGATTTTCAATGATGTTTAGATCACAGGATTGTGAGGGCCATTGTAAAATCTTCAGCTTGCGCCTTTTGAAGTAGTCTATTGTTGATTATTAAGTGTGTTTAAGAACTTTATCTATTTGTAGAAGTTATTCACTTTTCCACTTCAGCTTTTTTACATATGGTTTTATGTTTGCATCAAGAAATTTATTGACATTTCATTGAATCCATTCTTCCCTCTATCCGTAAAATGTTCCCTGTGCCTTGGCTGCATCACAACCCCAAAGCATGATTAATCTACCTCCGTGCTTAATGGTTGGTGAGATTTTCTTTTAATGAAATTCTGTGCCCTTTTTTCTTCACACATACCTTTGACCATTGTGGCCAAAAAGTTCTATTTTAACTACATCGGTCCACAGGACGTGTTCCCAAAATGCATCAGATGTTCTTATGCATTCTTCTGGTGCTGAATTTTATGGTAAGGATGCAGGGGAGATTTTTTTTCTGATGACTCTTCCATGAAGGTCATATTTGTGCAGGTGTAGAATAATGTACCACAACTCCAGAGTCTGCTAAATCTTTCTGAACGTCTTTTGCAAGCAAGTGGGAGTTTAGATTTGCCACTCTAGCAATCCTACGATCAGCTATCACGGAAATTTTGTTTGGTCATCCAGACCTTACTTGACCTCCACTGTTCCTGTTAACTGCCATTTCTTAATTGCATTACAAACTGAGAAAAAGGCAACTTGAAAATGCTTTGCTATCTTCCTATAGCCTTCCCTGCTATGTGGGCCTCCACCATTTTCAAGCTCCTAAGCATTTGCTTAGAAGAAACCATGGCTGCTGTTTTTCAGCACAAGGCTAATGGAGGCTGCTTGGCTTTTATAAAGCTGTAAAATTTGCATCACCTGGCCTTTCCTCAGTATGATAATGAACAAGCCATAACCCTTACAGGCTAATTAAGGGCTGAAACCTTGGTCAAAGTTATCTGAGCGCACAAATCTCCAAAGGTGTCCAAACGTTTGCATTGGCCCATTTTCCTTTTTATAATTTTTAAAATGTTTTATATTCATTTTTATTTTTGCCTAAAATACAAAGGAAATATGTAATCTTTAATGGGATGCCTTTTGGAGATTATTTCACCTTCAACTTGCTTAACTGTTTACAATAACAGTAATTTTGACCAGGGGCACCCAAACTTTTGCAAGCCACTGTAGTAGGAAGACAGAAACATGGGCCCGATTCATCAAAGTTTTATGCCAAAATTCTGGTTATTGCAACTCCCGATTGTTAAATTCATGATGAGCAGTGGTGTTCCTAACACCAAAAATCTTACTGCAGTCCCCAACTAGAGTAAGATTTGTTTTGAGACCCACACAGGGGTGTAAGCCACTTGTCAGACACTTCTGATTCCTTAAGACACATGTGATTCTCAATGAAACAGGACCATCTGACTCCAGCAATTCTCATCAAGACGATAGAGAAAATCGCTGGTCTTGATGAATAAGGGCCTTGGTTTGCTGTCAAGAAGTTAGAATCTGGCAACTGTTCAGGAGGGCAGAACTAATGGCCCTTTATATGGTCTGATTCAGATCGTTAAAGGGGTTGTCTCTAGGATAGGTCATGAATGTCTGATCGCCGCTAGTGGGAATTACTCAGTTTCGGAACTGCACAGCTTTGTCAACTGTATAGTTACCATGGCTGGGTACTGCATAGCCACCCCTTGTTCGAATGAATAGAGGGTAGATGTGCAGTACCTGGCCGCCATCACTATTCCGTCAACAGAGCTATGCAGCTCCATCTGGCGACTCCTTTGGGAACAGCTGATCGGTGGGGTGCTGTGTGTCGCATTCCCACCAATCAGACATTGATGACCTATCCTGAGAATTGGTCATCATATTAAAGTCCTAGATAACCCCTTTGGCCCATTGGCTATATGATAACCAATCAGCGTTGATATACTGGCGTGGTTAGACAGTGTTAAAATATGTTATTGACCGCAAATCACCTGTTTTCTCAGGGTGATGTGCTACCGATAATGATAACTTTTTGCTTGTTTGTCTGGTGACTATTGGCTTGTTTAGATGATCAGAAATGGGAGTTCTTATAATCATGAAGGGAAGGCGAAGAGAAAAGCAGAGTTATGAAGAGGCAGAGAGACAGATTTTGCTACCGCTTTCTAACAAATACTTTTTTGTCTCTCCATAGTTGTGAATTTAGCATGTGGCATTGTCAGGCTTCAATAACATTATCACTAGGTAGAAAGCTAATTGCCCACACTATCATTCATTCAAGAGTGATCTCTACTCCTGCAGGGTGAGGCTCACACCAGCCGGAAAAAGCCTCAAGAATGTCTTTGTTGCTAGTTGCTCCTTTTAGGTAGCATGGTCCTCCCCTAGCTACTTACTTTTATTCATGTAGAAAATGTGCATGAAGTCCTGATGAGCCAATGAATAGTTGGGGCTGGTCAGTGGACCAATGGCAGGGTGGGCTCAGCAGCCATGCACGTTATTTATTTCCCTTAGCAAGTTGCTAACCTTGTCAGTTGTTTTTTCCCCTGGCAGACATTCTGAGCTCAGATCAGATCCTTTGAGGACTTCTATTCTAATAAACCCCTTGTATACCTTATTGGACTCAACCCTGGAATGTTTGACGCCTCTGTTGACTTTTGTTTCTGCTTGATTCCCTGAACTTGAAGGGAGTTCCTCAGCACAGAATTACTGTTCAAACCAAGTATAGGGGATTAGTTTACCATGACATGGCCAAACATTTAAAGGGAACATGTTGTGCGAAATAACTTCCTTAACCTGCAGATATGGGGGTAATCTGCAGGTTAATAGGGTTCTACAGCTGTGCGACCATCGCATTGAAAGCCTGAACTGGGAGAGAATTAATTTTATCACTCCCGGCAGTCTCCGGTTTTTAATAATAGGTGTGGCTGGCGTGACTTCAGTCACCGCTTAGTTTACAATGAGCGGCAGCTGTAACCAAACCCTGGCAATCACAGCCAGCTCAGCATTGATGCAATACACAGCCAGCTGTCAGTCCATGCCGAATGTGGTCCCAGCCACTGCTTACTGTAAACTGAGCGGTGACAGAAGCTGCACCGACCACACCTCTATGACTGAAATCACGAGGTAAGTACAAAAGTTCATTTCCTTCCGGCAGCTGGGCTATTAGTGTGGCACCTGCACAGCTTTAGAACACTTTCAATCTGCATATTAACCCCATATCTGCAGGGTAATAGCGTTTTTTGACATAGTAGATTCCCTTTCATTGCACCTTCCAAATACTTGTTTTCCATCTATCTCAGCCCTTCTCTGGCTCTATAATGACAGAGCTATCTATCAAAGAAGAGAGAAGGTGGAGATAGAGGGACAACAAGTAGGTGGGAAGGTGTACTTGAATATTTGGCCATGCCAACAGTTTATCAAGTGCCTGTACTTGGTTTGAACATCATTTTGTGCTGACAGACTCACTTTAACCCCAGCTAACATGTCACAGCCTTGTGATTATGTCATGGTCCTCATCTCTCTTGTTCTGAACCAGCTTACAGACCATTGTTTTTACAGCTCGCTTCACCCACCAGCAGCAACTCAGTAGATCAAACCCAGGAGCCACTACAAAGTAGACCAAATCACTTATAGAGGTGAAGGAGGGAAAAAAAAGAGTGCTCCCCCAACATGCAGAGTGGAGAATCCTGCTGCACACCTGTCCTATTAACAGTTAACAGATCCCTATCACATAGTTTCAACCAGTTATAGTGTACAATTCTAGGGTTTTTTGAGCCAAAAACAAATACTGGACACAAATAAGAAGACGACAAACATAAAACTGGCCCAATAGACATTTGGTGAAAACTTGAAACAATGATGACACATTTCAGTGTATATGACAAAAGTCCTATAATGCAGGGCAAGATGTCAGGAGAAAGAAAGATGGTGCCTACATGATATCAATATCAGAGATGAACTGCTGTAGAAGTGTATAAATATTAATTCCATTTTCCTAGAGAAATAAAAAATCCTGTCTGGGGGGGGGGGGGTAGTGTTTTTTTACATTTGTAATAGCAATATCAAAATTTGCAACATATATTGTCATATTTGTATTGTTTTATTCTATTCTGAAAACAAGATGAAAACAGTACATTATTGTAAAGGAGTACCGAGGACAAGATTGCTACTACGGTTGTGATTCCTCCCGACACTTCGATGCTAATGGATTCTTTTTGCATTAATGATAGATGATGCTGCAATCTCGCGGATACTATCAAGGCCTCTATCTGTGGCATCCTTCATGTTGTTTTATACTATTCTGTATACTTGAATATTATCAATCTTATCTATATTATTGTACACTATGGGTGAATTCAGGCTCATGGATGTTCTCCATGCACAGATGACAGTGGCTTGATGGCAGACGAAAATGTCTGAGTGCACACTGACTGTATTCAGACATAAATAAATAAAGCCCACGTGTTTTTTGTAAACAGGCAGGCGTTTCTTAATAGCACATTCTAGCTTTCCGGAATCCATTATTCCTGAAACAGATTGTTGGTGGGTGGATACGGTATAGGCGGAGAGTGGGGGTATGGATCTTCTCATTGTCCAACTTTGTATGGGCATACACGGATGTCTCATAGCTGGAGGTGCTGTGAACACAATGTACCGCGTGTTGTACTGCATAGTTCATGGACACTATTGTTGTAGAGGCAGCTGAAGAGCTGTCACTGAGAATCTGACAGGCTGCTGCGTGATGCATCCGCCCACAACATGCATTACACTATGTCACTGTGGGATAAAAGGACGGTGTATGCTCGCCACTGAAATATGCAGGAGACTTAGGAGGGAGGGGGATTCTCAGTCATGTGGAAATGGAACTGGACAATGACACCCATGAGAAGGAAAGGTGCACGGAGACCATGGCAACAAGATAATTGTTACTTATGGCACCAAAATTATAAGTCTTTGGAGGAGATGAGCTATTTAAGGCACATTGCCGTCTTTTCTTTATATCCTCTAACAGCTGCGGCTTATGTCTCTGGAGCAAATGCATCACTGCTATTAAACAGGTGGAGGATCGCGCTATTTTTTGCCCCTTTCAAGGCAGAACATATAAAGGATATCTTCATTCTATTAAGATTAGTTTTTCACAATGATATTTAGGAACCCTAACATCAGGTGTCATCTAGGCAAGGTCAAGGTCATCGGAGACCAAGTGGAAACAAACACACATTAAACGCACCGGCAGCTCATCTGCACATGGATCTATGGGTCAGACGTCACAGGGCCAGAGGGTATTTCTAACACGCTACACCTGCTCCTATACTGTGGAGGAAAGTAAGAACAGATCAGAACAGATACATTTGAAGGAAATCAGATTATTTTAGTGCATGGTGAATTATTGAGAAGTAATAGAAAGCACATGGGCATGTCATACGTGATAACAAAGCTCAACCCAAGCCACATGCTCTTCTCCAATGCTATGTGGGTGCTAATGGCTCATTGTGACACCTTCAAGGCCAGGCACGGCTCCTGAGATCATACAGACTGGGGTGTCATTACAACAGGTGCAGGGCTCCTGAGATCATACAGACTGGGTGTAAGTGCAGGGCTCCTGATGATCATACAGACGGGGTGTAAGTGCAGGGCTCCTGAGATCATAAGACTGGGGTGTAAGGTGCAGGGCTCCTGAGATCATAGACTGGGGTGTAAGGTGCAGGGCTCCTGAGATCATACAGACTGGGGTGTAAGGTGCAGGGCTCCTGAGATCATACAGACTGGGGTGTAAGGTGCAGGGCTCCTGAGATCATACAGACTGGGTGTAAGGTGCAGGGCTCCTGAGATCATACACACTGGGGTGTAAGGTGCAGGGCTCCTGAGATCATACACACTGGGGTGTAAGGTGCAGGGCTCCTGAGATCATACACACTGGGGTGTAAGGTGCAGGGCTCCTGAGATCATAGACTGGGGTGTAAGGTGCAGGGCTCCTGAGATCATAGACTGGGTGTAAGGTGCAGGGCTCCTGAGATCATAGACTGGGGTGTAAGGTGCAGGGCTCCTGAGATCATACAGACTGGGGTGTAAGGTGCAGGGCTCCTGAGATCATATAGACTGGGGTGTAAGGTGCAGGCTCCTGAGATCATACACACTGGGGTGTAAGGTGCAGGGCTCCTGAGATCATAGACTGGGGTGTAAGGTGCAGGGCTCCTGAGATCATAGACTGGGTGTAAGGTGCAGGGCTCCTGAGATCATAAGACTGGGGTGTAAGGTGCAGGGCTCCTGAGATCATACAGACTGGGGTGTAAGGTGCAGGGCTCCTGAGATCATACAGACTGGGGTGTAAGGTGCAGGGCTCCTGAGATCATACAGACTGGGTGTAAGGTGCAGGGCTCCTGAGATCATAAGACTGGGGTGTAAGGTGCAGGGCTCCTGAGATCATAGACTGGGGTGTAAGGTGCAGGGCTCCTGAGATCATAAGACTGGGGTGTAAGGTGCAGGGCTCCTGAGATCATAGACTGGGGTGTAAGGTGCAGGGCTCCTGAGATCATACAGACTGGGTGTAAGGTGCAGGGCTCCTGAGATCATAGACTGGGTGTAAGGTGCAGGGCTCCTGAGATCATACAGACTGGGGTGTAAGGTGCAGGGCTCCTGAGATCATACAGACTGTTTCAGGGCTCATCTACAGACTGGTGGTAAGGGCAGGGTCTGAATCATACTGGGGTAGAGTGCAGTCTTGAGATCAAATGGGGTGATAGTGAGGTTAGAAAGACAGGTGTAAGTGCAGCTCCGAGACATGCTTTTAATGCAGGGTCTGAATCTCTTTGGGTGCAGCCCTTCATAAGAGGTAAGGTCAGGCTCCTGAGATCATACAGACTGTGGGTAGGTCTATCATAGACTGGGTAGGTGCAGGGCTCCTGAGATCATACAGACTGGGTGTAGGTGCAGGGTCTAGATCATAGACTGGGGTGTAAGTGCAGGCTCCTGAGATCATACAGACTGGGGTTAAGGTGCAGGCTCCTGAGATCATAGACTGGGGTGTAAGGTGCAGGCTCCTGAGATCATAGACTGGGGTGTAAGGTGCAGGGCTCTGAGATCATAAACTGGGGTGTAAGGTGCAGGGCCCTGAGATCATAACTGGGGTGTAAGGTGCAGGCTCCTGAGATCATAACTGGGTGTAAGGTGCAGGCTCCTGAGATCATAGACGGTTGTAGGTGCAGGGCTCCTGAGTCATAGACTGGGGGTAAGGTGCAGGGCTCCAGATCATAGACTGGGTGTAAGGTGCAGGTCTGAGATCATAGACTGGGGGTAAGGTGCAGGCTCCTGAGATCATAGACTGGGTGTAAGGTGCAGGCTCTGAATCATACCTGGGGTGTAAGTGCAGGGCTCCTGAGATCATAGACTGGGTGTAAGTGCAGGCTCTGAGATCATAGACTGGGTGTAAGGTGCAGGGCTCCTGAGATCATACAGACTGGGTGTAAGGTGCAGGCTCCTGAGATCATACAGACTGGTGAGTCGGTCAGATCATCAGATGGTGTAAGGTGCAGGGCCTGTCATGATGTAATCATAACATAGACTGGGTATAGGTGCAAGGGATCCCCTGAGATCATAAGACTGGGTGTAAGGTGCAGGGCTCCTGAGATCATAGACTGGGTGTAAGTGCAGGGCTCTGAGATCATACAGACTGGGGTGTAAGGTGCAGGGCTCCTGAGATCATACAGACTGGGGTGTAAGGTGCAGGGTCCTGAGATCATAGACTGGGTGTAAGGTGCAGGGCTCCTGAGATCATAGACTGGGGTGTAAGGTGCAGGCTCTGAGATCATAGACTGGGGTGTAAGGTGCAGGGCTCCTGAGATCATAGACTGGGGTGTAAGGTGCAGGGTCCTGAGATCATTAGACTGGGGTGTAAGGTGCAGGCTCCTGAGATCATAGACTGGGGTGTAAGGTGCAGGGCTCCTGAGATCATAGACTGGGGTGTAAGGTTCAGGGCTCTGAGATCATAGACTGGGGTGTAAGGTCAGGGTCCTGAGATCATAGACTGGGGTGTAAGGTGCAGGGCTCCTGAGATCATAAGACTGGGGTGTAAGGTGCAGGGCTCCTGAGATCATAGACTGGGGTGTAAGGTGCAGGTCCTGAGATCATAGACTGGGGTGTAAGGTGCAGGGCTCCTGAGATCATAGACTGGGGTGTAAGGTGCAGGGCTCCTGAGATCATAGACTGGGGTGTAAGGTGCAGGGCTCCTGAGATCATAGACTGGGGTGTAAGGTGCAGGGCTCCTGAGATCATAGACTGGGGTGTAAGGTGCAGGGCTCCTGAGATCATACAGACTGGGGTGTAAGGTGCAGGGCTCCTGAGATCATAGACTGGGGTGTAAGGTGCAGGGCTCCTGAGATCATAGACTGGGGTGTAAGGTGCAGGGCTCCTGAGATCATAGACTGGGGTGTAAGGTGCAGTGCTCCTGAGATCATAGACTGGGGTGTAAGGTGCAGGGCTCCTGAGATCATACACTGGGGTGTAAGGTGCAGGGCTCCTGAGATCATACAGACTGGGGTGTAAGGTGCAGGGCTCCTGAGATCATACAGACTGGGGTGTAAGGTGCAGGGCTCCTGAGATCATACACTGGGGTGTAGGGTGCAGGTGTGGCGCCCCGCAACGAGTGCGTCACAAGGGAGTATTGCAGCCGCAATATTCTCTAGACAAAGCAGTGAAATAGTTAACTCAGAGATCCAACCCAACATACAACACCTAGAACAGGGGACCAATCATAGGTCCTGGTGGGTGGAGTGTTAGGGTAGTGAAGAGAACACAATAATCTAGACAGTCAGAACAAGTCGGGGAAATAGTCTAGAACTTGAAGAGAGCAGACTAGAACTTGGAGAGGAGCGGGGGCTCCGCACTCCGTGCGGGCCCCTGGGCCGTCACCGGTCGGGTGTCAGCACCTGAGGCCTTAACCACCGGGATTGGGCATTTCTACACGGGTTCCCAAAAGACTCCCGTGCCCACACTTACAGCCGGTTCACTGGTACCGAAGCTGGCAGCAGTTCACCTCTGTCACGCGAACCAGCCCCGTGGAGGAGCAGCTTTATAGGAGCACCCCACCACCAGCCAGTTTCCAGTCGTCTAACCAGCGGTGTACCCACCGAGGGACCCAAGGCTCCCCAAAGAATCCAGAACGTACATCATGGATAGGGCATTGAAGCAGCCTCCCCGTACCCGACCTGGTATTCCTGGGCGACGCTGGCAAGAGAAACTAAGGAGGTAGAGAGGAGGTACACTGCGGATCTCTGAGGAGCACTATCACTGCTAAGTCCACCCGGTCTTCTACTCAACCACTGTAAGCCATGTACTGCCTGCTGGTTACAGTAAAGAACCGTTGCAGAGACTATCTGTGTCCGTGTCTCCTTATGAACTGTCCGTCATGAACTTAAGGTAACCGCAGCTGCCGCACAACATCTTGAGCAGCTCCAGCCCCCGGGGATCACCGCTCAGCCTGTGGGGAGCGTAACATCTTGCTGCTGTCCATCACCCCGGGAGGTTCCGCAGCGTCGGTAGCCCTTACCGAATCTACTCATAGGTGGCGTCACGAAGAAAACAAATTAAAACCCCTTTTTAATCTGTTCCCGTAAGACGACCTCAATTTTGATCTGCACCACACCGGGCCCCCACTACCGGCAGGCGCGGTCCACCCGTGACAAGGAAGGAGAAGAATCGCCTGTCTAAACCGGGAGTAACCCTGGCCCCTGGTGTGCGTCAGAAAATGGCGTCACGAACAGGATACGAGCAGGCCCGTTACCAACGGGTATGTTGTGCTTAAACTGGACTTTATTGTCTACAATTGGACTTTGTTCGTCCCTAAAAGAACTTTCCCGCCTTTACACCATTGGGTCAAGATGGCGCCCAAGATGGCGTTCCCGCCACAAGAAGCCGCCACGTGAAGCCCAGGAGTGAGTCAACCCCCCGCCTCACTGTGGGAGGGCTAAGGACGAAAGGCGCCAAACTCTTTGTCCGCCCTGATTGCTCGAATCAACCATGGGGGCGGACCCCAAAGACTTTTCCCACGATTGGACTACAGAAGCCCAGAGGAGATGGGAGTGTCATACCTAGACACACCGACAGAGAGAGAAGACATCTTCACCAGCTCAACCAGAACGTCTTACCGGTTGATCGGGTGTGGTTTCCCTCCAAAGAAGAATGGCCAGCATGAGACTCCAAGACCTGATGCGGGAGGTCGAGGCGGAGGCCAGAGCAGCCATAAGCCAACCGGGTCCGGATCCTGCCCTTACCATAGACGGCAGCCCCGACTTCTGGCTAGAGGCTCTACAAGACCTCCGGGTGCGGTTACTAGAGACAGTGGAATGGACGATTCGCAGCTGGAGCGCGACCCTAGGCAGACGACTACACCATGCGATGCAGCAGAGCCGACCGGGTGCAGCTTCTCCAAGCCCAGACGACGTCACCAGCTTCTCGACCGCCTCACCCTCGCCTACCACCTGTCCTGCTCCGTCACCTGAGCCAATAGACTGTGTCATTCCGGTGGAGGCCGCAACTCGACCCGTTCCAGCGACCAACATCGCAACCGATTCCGTTCTTGAGCCGGAGCTCATAACACGCTCCATGGAAGAACTCGATCTCTACCAGGTTCCACCTGCGGAACCCGCGACTAGTTTCCACACTACCGAGACTGTCGCTTGTTTCTCCCTTGAACCGGAGGCCTCCTCTGCAACCACAGAGGCCTACCTGGTAACCGGGATTGAAACACCTTTACCTGCGGAAACAGATGAAGAGGCAGGCAGCCTGGAAGCCCTGCAGGACGTCCCTACGGAAGGATCCGCAGCACCACCGCCCCGTTGTACAACGGAACAAGCTTTAACGTCTTTCATCAACAAGCAGCCTGATGTGATCATCGAGGAAGAGGTCGGGGAGGATGACGACGAGACCCACAGCACCGCTGAGGATTTCGACACCGGGTTCGCTTGGGGAGACAACAAAGAACTTCCTTCCGGGCACACAGCTCGGGTACACTGGTCGGGTGCACTGCCGACACCTTCCCCTGTGCCGTTCCACCGGGTTCCGATACAGACAGCCCGCCAAGTTCAAGCTTCCCGCCAAACCACCAGCTCCATTACTCATCTTTACACCCCGAGCCGTAACGACGGAGATGTACGCCAGAGACGACGAGAGGAGTGGCAAGCCAGAGAACGCGCCAACATGGAGGCCCGTGCCGAGGCTCGCCGCCAGCCGCCGCTGCCTGATGAACTCCGCCGTGAAGGTAGAATTTCCACCTTTAACTTACATACCGGGTGGGGGTTCGCTTGGGAGGTGGGTTTGAATGAGGAGGTGTTTGTGGGGCGCCGGGACGTTGAGTCAAACTTGCCAAGAGGACATCCCGATCGCGACCTATACCGGGGCGATATTATCACCTATGAGCGCTATGCTTGTGCAGATGGGTGGTTTGCTATCCGGGTGCGCCATCACCCTCAGAGCCAGTGACTTTAAAAACTTGAACTTTCATCAATGACTCTGTTTACCGTTAGTCACTGACTGTGTGATCTCGCGGCTACAGCCTGGACTCTAGTTAAAGTACAGTCGACCGCCCGCCGGGTCCGCACAAAGTGATTACCTGTTTCTTTGCTTATAACATCAAAGCATTTCTTTACCTGTTTTTCTATTTTAATAAAAGTGTGTCATATATGTATAAAAATGTAAAAACCTCTGTAATGTGAGTAGTTTGACGCTTGGGGACAAGCTGATTTAACCAAGGGGGAGTGTGGCGCCCCGCAACGAGTGCGTCACAAGGGAGTATTGCAGCCGCAATATTCTCTAGACAAAGCAGTGAAATAGTTAACTCAGAGATCCAACCCAACATACAACACCTAGAACAGGGGACCAATCATAGGTCCTGGTGGGTGGAGTGTTAGGGTAGTGAAGAGAACACAATAATCTAGACAGTCAGAACAAGTCGGGGAAATAGTCTAGAACTTGAAGAGAGCAGACTAGAACTTGGAGAGGAGCGGGGGCTCCGCACTCCGTGCGGGCCCCTGGGCCGTCACCGGTCGGGTGTCAGCACCTGAGGCCTTAACCACCGGGATTGGGCATTTCTACACGGGTTCCCAAAAGACTCCCGTGCCCACACTTACAGCCGGTTCACTGGTACCGAAGCTGGCAGCAGTTCACCTCTGTCACGCGAACCAGCCCCGTGGAGGAGCAGCTTTATAGGAGCACCCCACCACCAGCCAGTTTCCAGTCATCTAACCAGCGGTGTACCCACCGAGGGACCCAAGGCTCCCCAAAGAATCCAGAACGTACATCATGGATAGGGCATTGAAGCAGCCTCCCCGTACCCGACCTGGTATTCCTGGGCGACGCTGGCAAGAGAAACTAAGGAGGTAGAGAGGAGGTACACTGCGGATCTCTGAGGAGCACTATCACTGCTAAGTCCACCCGGTCTTCTACTCAACCACTGTAAGCCATGTACTGCCTGCTGGTTACAGTAAAGAACCGTTGCAGAGACTATCTGTGTCCGTGTCTCCTTATGAACTGTCCGTCATGAACTTAAGGTAACCGCAGCTGCCGCACAACATCTTGAGCAGCTCCAGCCCCCGGGGATCACCGCTCAGCCTGTGGGGAGCGTAACATCTTGCTGCTGTCCATCACCCCGGGAGGTTCCGCAGCGTCGGTAGCCCTTACCGAATCTACTCATAGGTGGCGTCACGAAGAAAACAAATTAAAACCCCTTTTTAATCTGTTCCCGTAAGACGACCTCAATTTTGATCTGCACCACACCGGGCCCCCACTACCGGCAGGCGCGGTCCACCCGTGACAAGGAAGGAGAAGAATCGCCTGTCTAAACCGGGAGTAACCCTGGCCCCTGGTGTGCGTCACAGGGCTCCTGAGATCATAGACTGGGGTGTAAGGTGCAGGGCTCCTGAGATCATACAGACTGGGGGTGTAAGGTGCAGGGCTCCTGAGATCATAGACTGGGGTGTAAGGTGCAGGGCTCCTGAGATCATAGACTGGGGTGTAAGGTGCAGGGCTCCTGAGATCATACACTGGGGTGTAAGGTGCAGGGCTCCTGAGATCATACAGACTGGGGGTGTAAGGTGCAGGGCTCCTGAGATCATAGACTGGGGTGTAGGGTGCAGGGCTCCTGAGATCATAGACTGGGGTGTAAGATGCAGGGCTCCTGAGATCATAGACTAGGGTGTAAGGTGCAGGGCTCCTGAGATCATAGACTGGGGTGTAAGATGCAGGGCTCCTGAGATCATACACTGGGGTGTAGGGTGCAGGGCTCCTGAGATCATAGACTGGGGTGTAAGGTGCAGGGCTCCTGAGATCATAGACTGGGGTGTAAGGTGCAGGGCTCCTGAGATCATACACTGGGGTGTAGGGTGCAGGGCTCCTGAGATCATAGACTGGGGTGTAAGGTGCAGAGCTCCTGAGATCATACAGACTGGGGTGTAAGGTGCAGGGCTCCTGAGATCATACACTGGGGTGTAAGGTGCAGCGCTCCTGAGATCATACACTGGGGTGTAGGGTGCAGGGCTCCTGAGATCATACAGACTGGGGGTGTAAGGTGCAGAGCTCCTGAGATCATAGACTGGGGTGTAAGGTGCAGGGCTCCTGAGATCATAGACTGGGGTGTAAGGTGCAGGGCTCCTGAGATCATAGACTGGGGTGTAAGGTGCAGGGCTCTTGAGATCATATAGACTGGGGTGTAAGGTGCAGGGCTCCTGAGATCATATAGACTGGGGTGTAAGGTGCAGTGCTCCTGAGATCATACAGACTGGGGTGTAAGGTGCAGGGCTCCTGAGATCATACAGACTGGGGTGTAAGGTGCAGGGCTCCTGAGATCATAGACTGGGGTGTAAGGTGCAGGGCTCCTGAGATCATAGACTGGGGTGTAAGGTGCAGGGCTCCTGAGATCATACAGATGATGAACCTATAGCCAAGCACTGGCAGAGCCATCAGAATCATCCACCCAGGCTGGAGCTGCTGGATCATGTGTTATTGTCCTGACACTGACACCTTCTCTCTGCATTACTAGATGATTGCAGGCTGACAGGGTACAGATGGCTGCCCTGCTGCATTAATGTGATGTGATGATTGAACCCATGGATAGGGCATTCACCATCTATCTAGGGGACTGATCTCCAGAGTGCAGCCAGTGGGATCAGCGTCATATGCTGCACACACTGCTTGTCCCATAGCTGTTCCACACCACGTACGATGATGCCGGTCTATGACATTTGATACCTGCCATGTGTCAGGGCACATTCATGGCGCTTGTTGTGTAGCTGTCAGTGGGGTGCATTGTAGCCGGCGCTGACGTCATGAGACAATGCAGCGCAGACCCCGCATGTACCCGGGTATGTGAGGAGCCCGCCCCCTGGTGACGTCACACGAGACGCGCCCGCTGACAGCTCCATACACTGCACGCATCGCTCTTCATTACTACTAGAGATTGTTTATTATTTGGGAGGCGCGGCAGTGCCATTGCCCTCACCTCCACCAATCACAGCTCTTCTCCCTGCTGATGGAAGGGTCGAGATGACCAATAAGAGGGGACCCCGGCGGGTACCGCTGGTCACGTGGTTATTAATAGAATGACATCATCTGTTTGGATGCGTCAGCCTAACTTGGATGAGGAGGAGGAGGGCGGAGGCGGGGCTAGGGGAAGTGGGTGTGCCTGATGCCTTTAGATTGACAGCTTATAGTAGGAATTAAAGGGGCAGTGTGTGGTGCTCTTCGTGTGATCCTGTCGTTCAGGACAGCAAGCTCCAATAAAGGGGATGTATATCAGGAAGCCATGGTGCCTTGGTGTAGAGAGGTGTGTGCCTGTGTCAGTATAGTGTGTACTTAGTCCTGGACCCAATGCTGCAGACTGCTTGTTGGTGGGAGCCATCGCTGTTTATGTATAACTGTAACCAGTGCAGTAACTAGAGTCCAATGGGTCCCGATGCAAAATGTAGACCTGCCCCTCCCAGTGCACAGGTTGGTCAGATGTATGTGTGGCGCCCCTGCGTCCAGGAGGCCACAAAGGGAACTGCAGCCAGGCAGGTAGGACACTTGTTGCACACCAACACCCTCACAGTCCACACAACCCACGTGTAAGAGGAGGTAACATCCAGCCCTGAGATGAGATACCCTATGAGATTGAGGGGTAGTGGATCAGAGGAGTGGGTTGGGCACACCCGTAGTCAGGTGACTTGAAAGTAGTGAGGGGGAGGAGTGAAGGGAGTTAGTAGGCTCAAGGTGCCGAGATGCAAAGACCAGAAGCTGAGCTGCACAGACAGAAAGACTTACACACGTCCTGTGAGTGCAAGGCCGACGAGCGCAGAATCCGTACTGAGCCAGTGTGAGCCAGAGGGGAGAGAAAGCCCATCCGACGCTGACGCCACCAGGAGTGTGACAGAACAGAGAGGGACGGTGGAACCCGTGCCCTAGACAGCAGCTAAAGCCACTGACTGCAGGCGGAGTAGCCCTCCTATGCTACCGAGAGGAACAGAGAGAAGGAGCCTGGTAGAGCCTCGTGCTGAGGACTGCTGGAGGCTGGGCTGAGTAGAGTGTCGGCTCTAGAGGGGACCGCAGTTTACCCAGAATCCCCAAACAACACGACGGGGGACCACAGCTCCACATTAGGGTCCCCAACCCAAAGGACAGGCAGCTCAGTGACAACCAAGAGGGCCCACCAGGGGTCCGAGTCACCGCCATACTGTCCAGCGCACCACACACCACCCGTATAGACGGAGACCGTAGACAGCCCGGAAAGGACACTAAAGACTGTATGAGGGGTCACAGAGAGAGGCCTGGCTGCAGAGCAAAGGGAACCCGGAGAGGGAGAATGTGCCCGTGTACTGTAACTTGTAAGAACTGCAAATGACTTGTAAAGTAACTGAAAGAACTTGGAGTAAAGCTTTGGAAAACCCTGGAACTGCTTCCCTGGAGTCTCTGTGTGCAAGCTCTCCATACAGGATCCAGCCTGTCAGCACCAGCCAGGAGGAGAGATCCCTGCAGCGTCTGCAAGTAAGTGTGCTACAGCCTCACCATAGACTTAACCCTTACTTCCCCGGGGGATACAGTTCTTCCCACTGGAACTACACCATCTCCGCTGCCATCACATCACCCCCGGAGGTTCTGCAGCAGCGGCGGCCCCATCACTGGCCGCATCAAGTGGGTGGCGTCACGAGTGACATTTCCCCTGTAAATATTCCCCTTTATTTGCCGAGCCCGGGACACGGTCCGGACCAAGCCACCCGTGACTTCCCCGGCACCATCCGGTCCGGTACCAAGTACCCCTGTCCCACGGGGCCCGACATATGAGCTCCATTTAACTCTCTAAATCCTGTATAGACTCATAAATTGACCCCTCTCCCCTTCATTATGTAATAATGTCCTTCATCCTGCTATATATGGTCCTCCTTTTGGAACATGGCTTTATCCTGGTATATATGTCCCCCCTCATGGTCTATATGGACCACCTCCTCTAATTATTATAACTCACCCCCATTATCCTTCATAAAGTACAGGGTGGGGCGCTGTGTGGATGATGTAGGATGTGCTATCCCCATGAAGCAGGGCAGGAGGGTAGGGATAGTGGAGGTGACTCGCCCACCAGGGCCATGGGGTACTCGGAACCAGGCGGCAGTTCCTGCTGGGGTTGTCACAGGGGTCAAGACCCGGCTCCGTGGCCCTGGGCGGTCAATAAAAAGACGGGGGGGGGTTATAATTGGGAATTAACGTTGTGTGCGGCCATGGGTAGCCGCCATTGTAGTCGGGACCTCTGGGGATGATGAGAGTATCATCGAGGATATTGAGCCCTCCACGGGTAAGGCTGGTTCCCAGGGCAACCGTGAGGTCTATAGGTAAACAGGGGTACAGTGTTCACAGCCGGGTTTCCAAATCAGTCTATCTCCTCTCACGCGCACAAGAATTTCAGTCTCAAACAGCAAAGAGCTTTAACCGGGTTTTACTCTCTTTTCTCAACAGATGGTACAGAGTTTTACTCTCTTTTCTCAACAGATGGTACAGCTTACAACAGTTCATTTGCAGCTCCAGTGTGGTCTAAGCAGCCGGGATGGTTAGTCTGCATCACCCCCTTTCGTGTCTCTTTCAGGCCTTTCCAGTCTGCATGCTAGCTACGATCCAGTGGTCACGGGCTTTCAGTGGGTGACTTTCCAGGTCCCGAAGCCCTAGTACTTCTCTTCACTGCCTTCTCTTCACTGCACCGGAGGTTGGGTCTCGGGACATAAAGACACCGCATCCCACCGGGGTTCGTGGTTGGCGCATACAGCGTCCTGGCCACTTCAGCAGAGCTGGCACTCTGGTTCCTGCCCAGTCCTCAGTGTCCCCACTAATTTGGGCACATCTAGACTCCTTCTGTCTTTCACCTACAGCCTTGGACCCACCGAGTCCGTGCCCTTTCAGTCCTGTATGATGGTCTCGCCTCTCCTTCTGACTTAACTTGACTGGTCTGGGGTCTGTTCTACTTCTCCTACTCCTCTGAACTAGCTGTTGTGTTCGTCCGTCTGTGTTCTTTTATTAACTCCTCTACCCAGGTTCTTCTCTAACTTTCCACCCACCACCTTGCTCCTTCTGCTATCCCGTTGCTAAGCATAGAGTCCCTAGACTTAGGATCAGGAGTGTGTTGGGTGTTTGTGTGGGGAGACCGATTTACCAATTCCAGCTGCTGCACCATCTAGTGGCGATCGGTCCGCAGGGGCGCACACTCCCCCTGAGCAAAGGATAGCACATCCGCATGCTAGTGTCGAGCCCCAGGCTGTAGGGTACTTGGGTATCGGGCTCCAAGGGGTTAACGCTCCTGTGACACGGAGAGTGGTGGCCACGCCTGATCCCGTGTCCTGGGTGACACTTCAAAAAGGGGTTATATGTACATGGGATTAGAGTTTTTGTCATGTGACGCCACCTGTAGTGTCTGGTGATGGGTCACTAGCGCCGCCACAGTCCGCCGGAGGTAGACGGTAGTGCAGCTTAGTTGGTAAAGTCCCCTACAGGTAGGGCTGGACCTCTGGTGCAGCGTAGTGTGAAGGGGCAGCTTGGAGTGGAGTTATAGATAGGATGGGGAGTGATGGAGCAGTCTATGAGGGCACTGGGAGCGGAGAGGAATGACGCACACACACTGCAGAAGTCTCTTTTACCTTTTTACTTTTGGTATGGCAGGTAAAGATGTCCAGGGCACTGACAGGTGACCAGGTGCACAGTGGGTCCCCACAGCAAGTGGCTCTAAGGCCTCCTCTGTTTCTCTGTGGTTGCTCAAGCCCGCCTGCATGCAGCCAGACTGGCCTCCTCTCTCTTCCTGTCTCAGCTTTCTGCTCTCTCTCCTTCTGTGCAGTCCATGGGTTACCCTCTCTGATCACTGCGGTGGTATACTGCGGTGTCTGGCTCCCTCTCTCTGACCCACAGGGGGAACAGGTGGCTGAAGCCTCCATGGCGTGATGGAGTTTTCTATAGTCCTGAAGTATCCTACAGGTGCGGATCCCCGAAGTCCGGTACGTCCTTGGGTGAATTTCCACTAGTTCCTCACTCCCTTTTGGCTCTTTACTCCTTGCCTTCTGTCCCCACTCAGGCTTGCGGGACGTCAGAAGGGCCACTCCGGGTCACTGGCTTGGGCCTAACCGCGACACCGACCACCAGGATGTCTTCGCAGCTCTCCTAGCGTCTGCACACTCTCTCTAACTCCTCCCCCAGCAGCAGTATTTATAGGGGATTTTGCCTAAGGCAGCAAGTTGAGCTCCCCCTACTGTGCTGGGGTGGAAGATGTTGCATGTAGTAGGTACCTGCTGTGGAAACCCAACTGTGCACTAGGGAAGTCTGTGGCTACCTGCCTGCGCAGGGCGCCACACTAGGACCTGGTTCGGTGGTACACAAAAGCTCAAAAAAAATTTTATGCATATAACAACAACAAAAACTTACAAGAATGCTTCTTCTTCCCAGAACGGGAGGTTCGTGACTTAAACGTTATATAACAAAACACATCTATCTTATAAAAGGGGCATGGGGATAGAAAAATAGAAAACGTAGAAAAAGTGTAGTAGTTAAAACCGTTCAATGATTGTCCATCGTCTCTAGTCTTTGGGAACCCACCACAAGAAAAACCCTTTGCAAGCCCTGGGTGTGGCGGCAGGGACTAAACTGACTGGTACTTTGCTACACCAGTGGGTATTTGAGCGTTGCGGTCACAAGTGCTATCGTTCATTTTAAGCGCAAACGGTTCACATACACATAATAAAAGCGTACTATAAAACCAATAGGGAGCACACCGTAGTGCGCCAACTATATACAACATTGAGTCCTAATCATACATAGTCCATAGCCTTTGGAAGTACACTGAGCTGTAGGCTGATTTTCTGCTAAGGGAAAAAAAAAAACCTCTTTATATCTGATTTTCTAGCGAGTGTGGCGAGCTGAGTGTGACAGAGCGCAAGTGCGACAGAAGTAAGTGTGTGACTTGTGATTCAGTGACTTTGGATTAAGGGAGTTTGGAAGGGAGGACTTACTGAATTGCTGGTTAGATTTTATTACTACTTTGCATTTCTTTTTACTTATCATTTCTGTCTGGTGCAATCCCCATTAGGAAATGAGCTCCATGATTGGCAATGCCATCCAGTGTACATCTTGCCACATGTATGCATTCCTTGACCAGCCGGTTGAGGGTGCATACTGCTGTGTGAGATGTGAGTACGTTGTGCATTTGGAAGCCCAGATACTGGATCTAAATGAACAACTGACAACGCTGAGATCCATAGACAATATGGAAAGGAGTCTGCCGCTCACTGAACAGCTGCTCAATGGGATAGATGTGGGGGAGGATGGTAGTATGGAGCTGCAGGACCATGAGGTAGCTAGCTGGGTGACAGTTAGAAGGCGGGGTAGAGGGAAGGTTGCCAGGGAGGCTAGCCCTGATCTGGCACACCCAGGGGTGCACCGAGCCCCACTGCCGCCTGAGCCGCGGCACTGATTACGGGGGGGGGTGCTATTGAAGCCTGGGGCTGCCGCCCCTTCTACAGTGACCGGGTCGCCACTGCCGCCTGAGCCGCGGCAGTGATTGCCGGCTGCGGCCGTGAGTACGGGGGGGGGGGGTGCTATTGATGCCTGGGGCTCCTGCCGCCCCTTCTGTGCCTCTCCCCCGGCGGTCGCCGCTTACCTCCGGTGCGCGGGGTGAGCGGCCGGTGCCATGACAGGGGGAGGCTGTTTGCATGAGGCGCTGCCCCCTTCTGCACAGCCACTCCCCCTGCCGGCTGCCGCCTGAATGACAGGGCTCACACTGTCCAATGGACGGTGCGGCCCTGGGCACACCCCAATAAATTTGCTATGTTAGCAGATGAGGGGGGTGTGAGTTCAGGTACTGCACTGCTGCAGCAGGGCATGACCTCTGAAAGCCAGAGGAGTGGCTGCTCCAGTAAGGGGGAAAACAGGAGAGAAGGACAGGCCAGACAGGTGCTGGTAGTGGGGGACTCAATTATTAGGGGAATAGATAGGGCAATCTGTCACAAGGTAGTATTCTCTGAAATACTGCCTGTACCACGTGCCACACCAGAGAGGCAAAGGGAGATTAGGGAGATAAATAAGTGGCTCAGGAATTGGTGTAGGAAGGAGGGGTTTGGGTTCCTGGAGAACTGGGCCGACTTCTCTGTTGGCTACAGGTTCTATGCTAGGGACGGGCTGCACCTCAATGGGGAGGGTGCAGCTGTGCTGGGAGAGAAAATGGCTAGAAGGTTGGAGGAGTGTTTAAACTAGGGATTGGGGGGGAGGGTATTCATTGTATAGGAGGGGAAGATAGTGTAAACAGTAACCTGGGCACAAGTAATAAAATTGGGGGTGGCATGGGGGGTGGGGTTAGAACAGTCAATCTAGTAGGAAGGAATAGAGGTAAAGAGAGATGCATAAAGTGCATGTACACTAATGCCAGAAGCCTCACCAACAAAATGGAGGAATTAGAATTGATTTTGTTGGAAAATAATTATGACATGGTGGGGATTTCGGAGACTTGGCTGGACGAGAGCCATGACTGGGCTGTTAATTTACAGGGCTATTGTCTGTTCAGAAATGACCGTACAAATAGGCGAGGAGGAGGTGTATGTTTATACGTAAAATCATCCTTAAAACCCATCCTGCGTGATAATATAGGTGAATCTAATGGAAATGTAGAGTCCCTGTGGGTGGAGATAAGGGGAGGGGGAAAAAATAATAAATTACTGATAGGGGTTTGTTATAAGTCCCCAACAATAATGGAAGTGGAGGAGAATATCCTCATAAAGCAAATAGATGAAGCAGCGACTCAGGGAGAAGTCATTATTATGGGGGACTTCAACTACCCTGAAATACATTGGGGATCAGAAACCTGCAGTTCCAGCAAAGGTAATAAGTTTTTGAAAACTATGAGAGACAATTACCTTTCACAACTGGTTCAGGACCCAACAAGAAGGGGGGCACTGCTGGACCTAATATTAACCAACAGGCCGGACTGCATATCAAATATATGGGTTGGAGGTCACTTGGGTAATAGTGATCATAACTTAATAAGCTTTCAAGTATCCTTTACTAAGACGTGTAGTAGAGGGGCTACAAGGACACTAAACTTCAGGAAAGCAAATTTCCAACGGTTGAGAGATGATCTTAGTGCAATAAACTGGGACGATGTCCTGAGACATAAAAGTACACAACACAAATGGGAGATGTTTATTAGCATCCTGAATAGGACCTGTGCACAATATATACCCTATGGGAATAAGCATGCTAGAAATAGGAGGAAACCACTATGGCTAAATAAAGTGGTAAGAAGTGCAATATGTGACAAAAAGAAAGCATTTAGGGAATTAAAGCAAGTAGGTAGTGATGAAGCATTAAATAAATACAGAAAATTAAATAACATTTGTAAAAAGCAAATCAAGGCAGCAAAGATTGAGACAGAGAGACTCATTGCCAGAGAAAGTAAAAAGAATCCCAAAATATTTTTTAACTACATAAATAGTAAGAAACTAAAAAATGATGGTGTTGGCCCCTTTAAAAATAGTCTGGGTGAAATGGTGGATGAGGATGAGGAAAAAGCCAATATGCTAAATGACTTTTTTTCAACAGTATTTACACAAGAAAATCCCATGACAGACAATATGATCAGTGATAACAAAAAGTCTCAATTAAATGTCACCTGCTTAACCCAAGAGGAAGTACGGCATCGTCTAAAAATCACTAAAATTGACAAATCCCCGGGCCCGGATGGGATACACCCCAGAGTGCTGCAGGAATTAAGTACTGTCATAGATAGGCCATTATTTTTAATATTTAAAGATTCCATAATAACAGGGTCTGTACCACAGGACTGGCGTATAGCAAATGTGGTGCCAATATTCAAAAAGGGGACAAAAACTGAACTTGGAAATTATAGGCCAGTAAGCTTAACCTCTACTGTGGGTAAAATCCTAGAGGGTTGTCTAAGAGATGCTATACTGGAGTATCTGAAGAAAAATAACCTCATGACCCATTATCAACATGGTTTTACGAGGGACCGTTCCTGTCAAACTAATCTGATAAGCTTCTATGAAGAAGTAAGTTCTGGACTGGACCAAGGAAATGCAGTGGATGTGGTGTATATGGACTTTTCAAAAGCTTTTGATACGGTGCCACACAAAAGGTTGATACATAAAATGAAGGCAATGGGGATAGGGGAAAATATGTGTAAGTGGGTTAAGAACTGGCTTAGTGATAGGAAACAAAGGGTGGTTATTAATGGAACACACTCAGAATGGGTCACAGTTAACAGTGGGGTACCACAGGGGTCAGTGTTGGGCCCGCTTCTATTTAATATATTTATTAATGACCTTGTAGGGGGCATACGGAGTAGAATCTCAATATTTGCAGATGACACTAAACTCTGCAGGGTAATCAATACAGAGGAGGACAATTTTATATTTCAGGAGGATTTATGTAAACTAGAAGCTTGGGCTGCTAAATGGCAAATGCGCTTTAATGGGGTTAAATGTAAAGTCATGCACTTGGGCAGAGGAAACAAAAGGTATAATTATGTGCTTAATTGTAAAACACTGGGCAAAACTGTCACTGAAAAAGACCTGGGTGTATGGGTAGATGACAAACTCACATTTAGTGGCCAGTGTCAGGCAGCTGCTGCAAAGGCAAATAAAATAATGGGATGCATTAAAAGAGGCATAGATGCTCATGAGGAGAACATAATTTTACCTCTATACAAGTCACTAGTGCGACCACACTTAGAATACTGTGTACAATTCTGGTCTCGGTGTATAAGAAAGACATAGCTGAACTAGAGCGGGTCCAGAGAAGAGCGACAAAAGTCATTAGAGGACTAAGGGTCTGCAATACCAAGACAGGTTATTAAACTTGGGGTTATTTAGCTTGGAAAAACGAAGGCTTAGGGGTGATCTTATAATAATGTATAAATATATGAGGGGACAGTACAGAGGCCTTTCTAATGATCTCTTTACTCTTAGGCCTGAGACTGGGACAAGGGGGCATCCTCTACGTCTGGAGGAAAGAAGGTTTAATCATAATCACAGACGCGGATTCTTTACTGTAAGAGCAGTGAGACTATGGAACTCTCTGCCACATGATGTTGTAATGAGTGAGTCACTACTAACATTTAAGAAGGGCCTGGATGCCTTTCTTGAAAACTATAATATTATCAGTTATACATACTAGATTCTTTGATAGGGCGTTGATCCAGGGAATTAGTCTGATTGCCGTATCTGGAGTCAGGAAGGAATTTTTCCCCCAATGTGGAGCTTAGTGTTGCCACATGGGGTTTTTTTTGCCTTCCTCTGGATCAACATGTTAGGGCCCTTTCACATCAGCGTTTTTTTAAATTTGCGGCAGATGCGGTGAAAAAACCGCATCTGCCGCAACTGCCGCATAACGGTTCCACTTGCGGCACGGTTGCGGTTTTTTCCATAGGAAGTATAGGGGCACTTGCGGCAGATGCGGCAAGTGCGGTATTGCACTTGCGGCAGGTGCGGCAGAGAAAAAAACCGCGGCTTACTGCGGTTTTTTTCTCTGCCGCACCTGCCGCAAGTGCAATACCGCACTTGCCGCATCTGCCGCAAGTGCCCCTATACTTCCTATGGAAAAAACCGCAACCGTGCCGCAAGTGGAACCGTTATGCGGCAGTTGCGGCAGATGCGGTTTTTTCACCGCATCTGCCGCAAATTTAAAAAAACGCTGATGTGAAAGGGCCCTTAGGCTATGGGTTGAACTAGATGGACTTAAAGTCTTCCTTCAACCTTAAAACTATGTTACTATGTTACTATGTTACTATGTAATGTGCGTTTTTCAAATAGGGGAACATGCTCTCAGGGAAAATCTGGGGGAAACAAATGCTTACACACAGTCTGGTACCTGTCCGGTATTCTAGTGCACCTTCCACGGCAACACCTCCTGCCTCGCGCTGGTCACATGCAGGGCCGGTGCTGAATATCCCAGGATCGGGGTGTAGGTTCCGCAGTCCCGTGTAGCTGGTGCTGATGTGGCTTCTTGCCGTATCCGGTGAACCTTGAGGGCGTATGGTCCCCAGTCTCCCTCCTGACGAACATAGGTGACTCTGTCTCCAGGTAACAAATCCCTGCCCGGATGTCCTACAGGCAGGTGGGACTCAACGTCTGTCCGGGACACAAAAACGTCTGTTGGATCCGTGCTCCTGATTGAACCCCCACCCTTTTCCGGCACAAAAAGCTGTGACTACCCCCTCTCGACGTGAGGCCTGATGGGTGGACTGGGTCTTACGGGTCTCAGCCTTAGCCTGGAGGGTCCTTTCTACCCTGGCCTTCTTTAAGGCCCACTTCTCCTCCTCCTCTGCCTCCCACCGGGCAATCAACCTGTTCCTGTACTCTTCCTGGGTGAGGACCTCCACTTGTTCTCGGTCCACCACCACCTCCCCTGGGAATACCATCATATCCACTCCAGGGTTCTTCCACCAACATCATATCTCCTCCCCATGGACCTCCTGGGTCGATGGTTCTGAGATCAGGGGCTCAGCTAAGCTCTGCATGGGGGCTGGGGAGTCCTCCCAGGCCAGGCTATTGCTTGCCGGACCGAGGCTGCGGGGGCTAGGAGAGTATTGGGATGAGGGGTTTAGCTCCTGCAGCAGTGGGGCGGCTGGTGTACCTGCTCCGATACCAGGCTCCATCTCTTCCTCCGCGATGATCAGCTGGGCCCGTTCCAGCTGGTGGCCCAGTTCATCCACCTCCCTTTCCAGGGAGACAAGAGTCTATTCTGGCAGCTGGCTGGTCTCTGGGGAATTGGGAGAGTCCGCACATCCCACTCCGCTCTCCGCCATTCTCCCACCACCTTCCTGCTCCTTGTGCTGCCATCATGGGTCGACTTGGGAAACCCTGTCCATGCTCCATACGCACAAAAGATGAGGTTAAAACTTTTAACGGGTATTATTTACAGGAACATGAGAAATGGAAATTGCAGCGAAAATAGCAAGTAAAAGTAAACAGGTAATGTTATGCAGTATTCTACAGAAGTGCAAGAGGCGCTTTGCAATAGACCTGAATGTTAGGGGTGATGCTCCCTTCTAGCTAACTTCAGTATACTTCTCCAGCAAAAGAACTAGAAGTCCCAGCAGTAGCTACAGTACTTACTCCTTTTAGCAGCAAATCTTTGTTCACCCAGAGTTCCACACTGGGGCTTCAGGGTCCAAATGTTTGTAAAGGATGGGAATAGCAGGCAAAATCCTTCTAAGTAGGAAACCCAGAGGAGGGGGCAGTTTGTCTTCAATTTCATTGTGCTGCAGTTTCAGGAGTCAGTCTCTTCTCACAAAGAACTGCAGAACTGAGTCCTTAGCACAGGCTTATCACTCCTCCAAGATGGCTGAATTCCTTAACAAACTTCAGTACAGTTCACTTCCCCCTTCTTCAGCTGGCTCAGCCAATCAGTCCTGTTCTCTACTGCTGCTCCACCTTCCCCAGAATGCTGAGAAGAGCAAGATGTCTTGGGAATTGTAGATCTAGTCTGTGCAGCAAAATAATCAATATCTGTAGAGGGGAATATGTGTGGACCTCTATACATAGCTTCCACAGCAGGTGCTACATTTACATATACAGGTCCCTGGGCAAGATATTATTTTGCCCAGACAACCAATTTAAAAGACTGTAAAAGAATGGTGGAAACAGGCTGTAGAGAGCATCTGTACAAGAACTTTATAGGTGACCCTTTTATCCAATAGCTCATGACAAATTCACTAATAATTGTGAGTTATGAAGTTAAATTACCTCTTTCCTATACCCACAATCTATGGGGCACCATAAGCAATAGATAGCTGTCAATTGAAAGATGTTTCGGCTCATCATTCAGCCAGCCACTATGTGTGCCAACTCTACCACACCTAGGAGCCCTCATATTGTGAGTGCATGTTTATTCCTTAAGAGAGAGCCACTGCCAGACTGAGTTTGAACAAAAAGATTGGCAGTACGATATTGAACAAGCCAGATTTTTCTTATCTGTCAGGGGAAAGTTGAGAGGTCCCCATACATAATAAGGTACCTTTACACGCAGCAACTTTTCTAGGAATTTCTCTGGCAACTTACTGGTTGCAGTGAAATCATGGAGACATTGTTCCAATTGTACACAGCAACAAGATAGAACAATGTGTCCATGATTTCACTGCAACCAGTAAGTTGCCACAGAAATTCCTAGAAAAGTTGCTACGTGTAAAGGTACCCTTAGATTTGTAGGCAGAGCCCACTGATATCAGCCTCATTTGAATATAGAAGTAAATTAAAATAGCATTTTTTTCTGTCAGGAGTCAAGAGATTGGATCAATTAAGTTATAGATGACATATTTTACAGAGCAATAGACAATATTAGCAATTTAGCTAGGTGGATTGTGCTGATCAGGGGTGGGCCTACCGTGGTGCAGCTGGTTCAGCTGCACCAGGGCCCCAACCGGGTAGGGGGCCCTCAAGCACCTGCAGGGGCCCCCCCGTGACCCTGTGTCAGAGGAGAGGAGGTTAACTGAGGGAAGCATTATGCTTCCCTTGGCTGTTCCCCCCCTCCTCTCCAGCCCCGGCTCCCAGATCTACAATGCGTGGCTTGGCGCAGGTAAGAGCTGCGCGCAATTCCCCCATTCCCCCCCGCTTGCACCAAAGCTCCTCACCCAAAGCTGCCAGCACCCCCCCTACTCCTCACCTGACGCTGCTAGCACCCCCCCCCCCCGGTCCCCTGCACCAGGGCCCGCCAGGCTGAAGGTCCGCCACTGGTGCTGATAGATTCCCTTTCAAAAACATAGATCTCAAGAGCGCTTTGTCCTGTTTCAACAGGACATGTGCTGTCGAGAAGTATGATATTTTGGCTATTACACGACCGTCTATCACCTTCTACATAGTCTATTGGCGGTCATTTAATGGTCGCAGGTCGCTCAGTACAAATGCATCAAGCTGTTGTCACAGACATCTAGAGTCTACTTATCTGTCCTGAGAACAAAGGACAAGCATGCTGAAATCCAAGATGTGAGACCTGTTTTCCCCACGATAGCACAACCCAAATTTCTTAGAAAAGGTGCTTCAGAATTGTTATGTGGAAAACAAATCCTGATTTTATTTTAGATAGTCTTAAGCAACAAAAGTAAATGAAGCTAGCCATAGATGTCAGAGGAATATGAGTCGGTCCTAACTTGTAGACAGTCATATATACAGTAAACTTGCATTATCTAGTAGAGCCCGGAGAGGTTTCCAGCAATTATTTTCCTGTAATGCCCTGGCATTATATATTATATGCGCTAATGTAATCTCTTTTCATCAATAATGTATTCAGTTCATTTTAATCAGTGAAAAAAATAATTTAATGAAACAAGAACTGGGATCTTTTTTTATAGCAACTTCCCCTGCAGTGTTTTCCCGGCAAATGAATATTGTTTTGGACCTTGGTTCTTTGTTGGTCACTATCTTCTTTGTTTGCAGTAATATATGGAAATGTCATTCTTTACAATAATTTACTTCAAATGCAGAAACAGAGCCTTAAATCACAATTCTCTAATTCCCTAGAAAGCAGCTTAGTACTTCATGACCTACTTATCTGAGTATTGACTCAAGAGCTCCCTTCCTGAAAGCGTTCTCCTACTGAAATTGAAATATGAATGAAATGGGAGGAATACATTTTCATATTTTATTTACAGCGCAATGTAATTTTTAGATGTCATCTGGATGGTACTGAGTAATTATTGTGGAAATGTTCTTAACACTATTTAGGGTAGGTTCAAATGAGCGTAAAAAAAATCAGTCCAATTTTTTTCCAGAAAATGGGTATGATTTTTTTTAAACTAGTCATACATATACAATGTATTTTTACTTAGCAGCTATTAATCACTTAGTTTCATATAATACAAAATTTTAATGTATCCATAAAAGGATGCTATACCGTATCATCTGATATTTTTTTCTCGCACCAATACACCTAAATGTGTGAGTTTCATCTGATTTCAGAGTCAAATCGCAACATGCTGATATTTTTTCACAGAGAGATTTTGTCAGTGAAAATAATGGATAAGGCTGGTTTCACACTGGCGTTTTATGGCATCCGTATGTATCCAGCTTAAACTGGATGCACCCTATCAGTTTTAAGCCCCATTGGCAGGCACTTGCGGGTGCATCCAGTTCATTACTTTTATCCCTGATCCGGGTGTCACTGTTTTTTTCACTGAGACTAAAAATGCATTTTGGTGCATTTTTGGTCTCTGTGACAAAACCCAGAAGCACCCGGATCCAAGGCACTACAGGTTAAATCAGAATATGCCCAATGAAACCTGCATCCGATAGACCCCGGATCCCTCTGCATCCGGATGGTGGATCCGGGTTTTTATACTGCGAATGCCCAGAATGCAGTTCTAAGTGACACACTCCCTAAAGGTACCTTTACACGCCGCTACAACAAGGTGGAAACAACCGGGTGCTTCACGTGCACGAGCACGCACCAACGGTTACAAACGGTACCCGATACCGCCTTTACACGCCGCTACATGGTGCTTTACAGAAGGTTGAATCTATCTCTGGATGCACCGCCGGGTGCCTAAAGTTACCTTCTGTAGAGCACCATCCCTCATTTACACGTCGTAACAGAAGGTAATATGGGAGGACCTGGTGCAGCAGGGACAACACATAGGCGTGCCAGAATTGTGGATTACGAGAATTTCGTACGCTGATAGGACAAAGCAATAGCATCATGATTGGCCAGCCAGCGCAGGAGGCTGACTAATACATGACGCTCGAGCAATTGTGTAGTGTGACTGGTCAGCTCCTTAAATATGCCGCCCTACGCAGCGACAACCAACCACAACGCAGGAGCTTCCACCAATGATCGCTGAAGGGGGGTGGTTTCCCGGAGGCTGTGTCACGCCCCGGGGAGTTATCTAGGTGACGAAAAAACCTTACCCTACCGTACTGCTCAAGTGACGGGTGGCAACAACCGCCTTTACATGCCGCTACCTCGGGTTGATTTGACGGTGCAAGATACATTTGTCTCATAAACCCGGTTGTTTCCACCCGGCTGTAGCGGCGTGTAAAGGTACCTTTAAGGTACCTTTACACGCCGATACGGAAGGTTAGAAACCACCGGGTGTCTCGCGTGCACTTTTCAACGGTTCCTAACGGTACCTGATACCGCATTTACACGCCGCTACAAGGTGCTCCACAGTAGGCTTTTTCTATCCCTGGAGGCACCGACGGGTGCCGCAGGTTACCTTCTGTAGAGCACCCTCCCTCATTTACACGCCGCTACCACAAGGTAATATGGGCTGACCTGGGGCAGCAGGGACAACACATAGGCGTGCCAGAGTTGTGGATTACGAGACGCTCGTACGGTGATTGGACAAAGCAATAACATCATGATTGGCCAGCCAGCGCAGGGAGGCTGGCTAATACATGATGCTATAGCAAATGTGTAGTGTGACTGGTCAGCTCCTTAAATATGGCGCCCTATGCAGGGACAACCAATCGTAACGCAGGATCTTCCACCAATGATCGCTGATGGGGCGCGGTATCCCGGAGGCGGTGTCACACACCTTTACATGCCGCTACCGAAGGTTAGAAACCTCCGGGTGTCGGAGACAATTGTAACTTGTACCTTCAAAACACGCGAGGTAGTGGCGTGTAATTCAGGTTGTTGCCACCGGTCACTGTCGACACCTGTCTTTCAGCCGTGCTCAAAAACAAGTAGGTACAAACCCTATGTAGCGGCGTGTAATCGAGGAACAGGAAGGTATTTTCGACACCTAGTGAACTCCCTGGGCGTGACACAGCCTCCGGGATACCGCTCCCCATCAGCGATCATTGGTGGAAGATCCGGTGTTATGATTGGTTGTCCCTGCATAGGGCGGCATATTTGAGGAGCTGACCAGTCACACTACACAATTGCAATAGCTTCATGTATTAGCCAGCCTTCCTGCGCTGGCTGGCCAATCATGATGTTATTGCTTTGTCCAATCACCGTGCGAGCGTCTCGTAATCCACAACTCTGGCACGCCTATGTGTTGTCCCTGCTGCCCCAGGTCCTCCCATATTGCCTTGTGGTAGCAGCGTGTAAATCAGGGAAGGTGCTCTACAGAAGGTAACCTGTGGCACCCGTCTGTGCCTCCAGGGATAGAAAAAACCTTCTGTGGAGCATCTTGTAGCGGTGTGTAAATGCGATATCGGGTACCGTTAGGAACCGTTGAAACGTGCTCGTGCGACACCCGGTGGTTTCTAACCTTCCGTAGCGGCGTGTAAAGGTACCTTTAGGGTGTCATTTGTCACCAGATACGGCAGAAACAGGTAATCCACCGGATGCAATGGGAGGCTCGCGCAACGGTATTATAGTGATAGTACCAGTGATAATACCGGTGCAGGTGCATCCAGTTGCATCCTGAAAATATACTTGCGGAGGGATCCAGGGGAATCCAGGGGAATTCAGACTTTACCTGCATTACCCCAGTTTAAAAAAAATGCCAATGTGGAACTTGCCTAATCTGCACTTCTTCATTAAATACATGGGTCAGTGTGCTATCTGCTAAAAAATTGGATGGCCCACGTCTTATTTATACATTCATCTGATGAGTCCTAAGCGTTTTTAAGGTGTTTTCCCACAAACAAAGTTATTTTTAATCTTAATTTTAATCAATAGATCTTGGAATTTTGGTAACTTCCACAATTGGATGTGTTTAAAAAAATTCTCCTAGCCAAGGTCAACCCCCGTCCAGGTATGGAGAATGGGTATAAAGTGTAAAGTCAAGTGTCAGAAGGGTAAAATGTAAATAGAAGCATGTATGTACATTAAATGTGAATAGTAGTGTACAGAAGGGTGGAGGAACTGGGCCCAGCCCCATGTACACTAAGTTGGGAACAGAAAGTGCCTGGGGTGGAGAGAAGGTACCAGGTCTCCTAAGCAGAGAAACCCATAGGGAAAATGTTTATTTTGTATGTATTGGACCTTTGAAAGACTTTAAACCCGTTTAAGCCCTGAGCTTACAGAGACTATCCTGTACAGACTCTTAACATCTTCCCTGAACCTTTCCCAACTTTATTTAAAAAATGGACCAAAGTTGCAGGACTGGTTGTGACAACAAACTTTTACAGCCTGTGGTGGATGGACTAGCACTGTATGGACTGCACCCTATTTTGCTTTTACCATTTTTCAGTGTTTTTTGTAAATTTTTCCTTTTGAGACCCTGTTATAAAACCTGTTATTGTTATTGTATGTTTGAAAAATGTTTTCTCAATCTAGGAGTACTGACTTTAACTAGGACCCTTACAGGAAGCTACAGAACCACCTAAGGCATGAGGAGATTTCCACAACAGGTACCCTTACACACACAACACCTTCCACCCCAGACCTGTAGGGGGAGCTCCACTTGCTGCCTTAAGCAAGATCCCCTATAAATACCGGTGCTGGGGGAGGAGTTAGTTAGTCCATGCAGTACTGAGTAGTACTGTGAAGACCATCTGGTGAAAGGTGCCGCGTTAGGCCCGTACCAGAGACCAGCTTAGCCAGTGTGAGGGCCTGAGAGTGAGGGTCATAGGCAAGGCAAAAGACAAGTTAAGGATTAGATTGGGGGCAGAGGAGCCATACCAGTTCACCCCAGGAAGCAACCCGGACATCGGAGTCCGAGTCTGCAGGAGAGTATCAAGCCCAGCAGAAAACACAGGTTCACCGAGGAGACTCCTTTCTCCGGACACCTGTAGCGCAACCAACCTGAGAGCCGGGAACCGCAGGGAAGTAATAGTGGTAGCCACCAAAACTACCATACGGGTGAGAGAGACACAAAGGAGGCCAGGCCTAGTTCTACACAGTTCAGGGGCATCACCACGGGGAAAGAGACAAGGAGGCCTTACAACCCACTCACTGTGGAAATCCTGAAGTGCTTCCTGGCCACCTGGAGTGTACCCTGGACAGTGCCTGCCATAACATCAGTAAAGGTACTGAACGACTCCTAGCATGTGTGTCCGTTATTTCAGCCCTGGACCTGTCTAGCACAGAGACTTTAACATCAGCCCGGCTTCCAAGCCACCTCCCTGTGCAAATCCCCATCACCGCATCACTGCCCCGGGGACACCCGCTCCACCTACTGGGAGCGTTGTCATCTGGCTGCCAGTCCATCATCTCTGGAGGTCTGCAGCAGCGCCGCTGCCTTCACCGGACACCGTAGGTGGCGTCACGAGATTTTACTCTTTTTTTTTTTTATTTTGATTCCCCAACTTTTTAGCAACCACCAGGGCCACGGCTCTGGGCAGGCCGCCAGTGACATCCCCTTACAGTAACCGCCTGGGTACCGAGTCCCCACGGCCTTAGGGGTGGGTCACTACAAGTACAGGGAGGAAAGACTGTGCCAACACCGTGATCAGGAGGCCCTGCAGGACGAAACCCACTTCCTGCTACACTGCTCCAAATACTCAGCAGTGAGGGACACTCACTTCAGGAGACTCACATCTCTTCCAAATTTCATCACCATGAAGGGAGAAGAGAAAACATATATCCTGCTGGGAGAAGAAGAGAGTGCAGTGGAGATAGCAGCGCGATATGTGTGTGAATGTCATAGACTGCGAGAAAGAGAACTATGATATGCCATGGACGTATTTTGCGTCTTGGGCAGTGTCACGGTAAGAGACACCCGGAGAGGTGTTCTGAACTGTTCACGTATATCAATACGATATACAATTCGTACAAGGCATGCTGTGGGTCCGCCTGGTGGAAGTACGATGAGGACTTCCGCCACCGACTAGCCCTGGACCCCCAGTTGGGTTGAGGCTAAAGGCCACAGACTCATGGCTTATGATGCGGCCAGGGCTAAGGGGGTATTCAGCCACCGGGTCTGCTGAATAGGGAGTCACGGGTGGACGGGATCCCGGTGCCGTGCCCTGGTGATCATTTGAGGGGATGTTGATGATGGGAGAAGGGGTTATTTACAGGGGATCGTGACGCACCTGTAGTTCCTGGTAAATTTGTACCGGCGCTGCAAGCCGGCCGCTGAGGTGATGGTGGGTGCAGCAGAGTAAGGAACAGCTCCCCACAGGTGGAGCTTTACCTCAGGGCAGCGATGAAAGTAATTGTGGATGATGCTGGGGATGAGGGGAGTAGTAATAGGTGTTGGTACTGCAGTTATTACCCCTCTGCTGAGCTGCTGCTGCTGCTGAGCCCTCCGGGCACCACAAAAAGGATTACAGAGTCCAATTCAACTTTACTCCACTTTAATAAGTACCGGCAGATGATTATGGTGTATGGTACAGTCCGGTTTACCGGGGGTCGGTCACCAGCTCCAGGTTCCCTGTTATGGAGTCTCTAGATGTCCTTCCTTCTATGGCTTTCTGGGATAAACTTGTCCTTCTTACTCTCCACCCTCGCAGAGCTCTCCCGCCAGTCCCCTGATCTCCCTCGCTGAGGCACTGAGGCACGGTTATCCTTTCCCGGATTTAAGAGGAGTCGTTTTCTCCCCTGACGTCGGTAATCAGGCCGTTACCCCTGCGGTCCTGGATCTACCGTATTGTGGTCCTGAGGGGCGAGGTACCAACCCGGTTATCTTGGGCCCGCAGCTTGTCGGTCTAAGCCAGGGATAAACGCCTGACTACTTCGGCTACACGCACTGCCGATGCTTCCCCAACGTGACCAGCCGGCTCCAAGCAGTCCTGGTCCGTTGCCTTCTGTCCTGGGCCCCCACTTAGAGATGGAGCTCCCTTCCTGTCAGCTGGGCTGTCAGGCCTGACCTCTCTGTCTGCCTTCCCAGCACCGTCTGAGGTAAACTAAGCTTTCCTCTCTTCCTCTATCCTAGGCTCCACCCCCCCTCCTGGGACCTACTAAATTACCGGCCCCCCTATTCTAGTGGTGTGGTCCTAGGTGGGTGTAAAAACAGACTCCATAAGGTGAACTCTGAACTGATGACCTTACAGGGAACAGAAAAAAACACATTTTTATATTAAAGTGTAATACTACCCTATAGAATTATAAGGGATAACCTTTTTGTTCTCATTAACTGTTTTTATTTTAAGGGTTTTTATAAAAACATGGTGTAAAAAAAGTGAATTTGTGCAAATGTGCAGACTTCCCACCCACCTAGACAACAAACACACAACACAGCCCACTAATGGTGCTAGAGCGGAGGGTTTGGTGGGGTTCGGTTGACGGTCTGTGAAGTCAAACCCAAGATAGATTGATGCTAAAGGGAGGGACCACCGGATACACTGTGCATCATTGGTGGTCCACAACCGATAACAACAATTGGTAGACGGTCGTGTGTATTGTAGTCGTCACCCTGTTACAGGTCCAAACCCAACCCTCAGTTCCAGGTCCACATCAGTGGTGATCGGTCAAGTCAAGGTCTACAGATTAGTGATATAACCTGCTTAGCAAACAAAATATAGCCCGATGCGTTTCGCCTCTCACAATAGTTTGAGAGGCTCATCAGGGGCGTTATACAATATGCTTCTACAGTAGTATAAGGATCAAATCTATTTATATTTGATCCTAGGTTATGAGTTCATTGAAACAGATTCCAGGATGGTTCCAGTTGCTAGGAGAACATATGAGGCAGTCCTTAGTGGTTCAAATAGTATCTTCTTCACAATACCTAGATGGTATCAAAAAGCCTATATGAGCATAGTTATAGTAGTCAGTCATGTTACCGTCACCCAGTGTTCAGTGGTATTATAGTAAAGGTACTTTTCTAGTCACCCAATGCTTGTGATAATGGAAGGACCACTGATATAAATATTGTCGATGTAACGCCGCCAACCCCTCACAAGGTGCCAGAATGGTGACCTGTACACATGCTCGCCCTCCAGGACAGCCATATAGATGTTAGCATAAGTTGGGGCTATATTGGACCCCATGGCTGTCCCGCGGCCAGTGTTTTAACTTTTAAAACATGGTGAACCATGCAAAAATAAAAAAAAAACAATAAGCGAATTGCTGATTTTTGTTCATTCTTCAACTTAGAAATCTGAATAAAAAGCGATCACAAAATGTTATGGTCTCCAAAATGGTATGAAAAAAATGTCCAATTCATTACAGAAAAATGAATCCATTATACAGTTCTGTTTGTCAAAAAATAAAAAAGTTTTAGCTCTCAGAATGTTACAATGGAAAAATTATTTATTATAACACAGCATTTTTACTATGCGATAGTGACTCACCGTTGCTGGGTTCTCAGGTCTCAGGCGTTGCTTCCCTCGTCACGGTTCCGCACCTGAGGCTGTGGGGCCCGGGGTCAGATCAAAGGGGATGAAAGGATTGGGATGATTCTTGTTTGTCGTGATGACACCTGTGGGAGTCCGGTGAATGCACCGGAGCTGCTTGGGTCTCCGGGGGATGTGCGGCAGCTAGATGGGATGCTCCCCACAGGATGAGCAGGAGTCCCCGGGGCCAGGAGCTGCACTCGATGGAATACAGCAGCTCAGTAGTTGCTGCGTGTTAGTCCAGGAATGATGCACGGACACATAGAGTCTTTTAGTACCTTTACTGGTGACAACAGGTACACTCGACCGGGTGATTAAGTAGGCACTCCTGGAGGTTCCACAGCAAGTAGGGGTGTAAGCTTTCTTGTATCTACAGTTCTGACGAAAGGTCTGGTGGATAAGGAATCCTGCTGGACCGGGTTGCACGTTCTGGTGGGACGTGTTTCACCTGAGTTGCTGCACTGAGGGCACTATAAAAGGGTTGGACGTAGCTACTCCTTCCTTCCCCAGGCTCTCATCTGGTGGTGCTTTAGGTGTACAGGGAGATAGACTCCCTGGTTTAGGTGCTGGTTTCTCTGCAGCCTGCGATGTAGCTCCTGCAGCTTGGACCCAGTGACCGGATTGTTAGGGAGAGTTGAACAACTCTTCTGTCCCTGTGAGGTACTTGTCTCCTGTCCTATAACCCCAGTTGCAAGGGTCTCTCACTTTCTGGGTGTGCTGGTATGGGCCTAGTGTGGCTCCAGTACCAGGTCAGCTCTCCTAGCTGTTCACAGTTCTAAAGCGACTGCACACTCCACTGTGTCTCCCTCCAGGACCCGTATTTATAGAGGGAACTGGCTAAAGGTAACCAGTGAAGCTCCCCCTAGAGGCCTGGGGTGAAAAGGGGTGTTAGTTGTGAGTTCTGCTTGCTGTGTACATTCCATTTGTGTACTAAGAGTTCTGTGGCGCCCCAACCAGGTGCCAGGGTGCCACAATAGCAGCATAACTTAAAAAAACTGTATAAATTTGGTATCACTGTAATTGCACCGACCTGCAGAATATGACCGTCTTTTTACTAATTCCACAGGGTGAACTGCACAAAGATAAAAATAAGATTTATTCTTATGTTCCTGTCCATTTCTTCATTTTACCTTCCAAAAATTAGAATACGGTCTGGCTCACACTTATCCTGCACACATACATCAGGATTTCCATGTAAGGGCTTGGACACACTTTCCTAGTTACATCAGAGTTTCACTGAGGAGACTCTGAAAGGGCTGGAGCAGTGACCCTGAACGACCTCTCCCTTCTGACAGGGAGTCTGGAGCTGCACAAAAACACAATCAGCTGACAGCCCCGTCCCGATAGGAGGAAGCCGTTCAGGGTCACTGCTCCAGCTCTTTCAGAGTCTCCTCAGTGAAACTCTGATGAGTGTGTCCGAGCCCTTAATCCCAGAATCCATGATGCAGTCAAAACCCCCAACATAACTCACTCATAATGAGGCAGATGGAAACACTTTGGACTCCGTCTGGTCTCTGTTCCGACAGCGTCCCATCATTTTAGGCATCTTTTTAGCACAAGTGCAGACAACCACGGTTCTGTGTATGCCTAAAAAGATGGACACCAGATAAATAGACACCAAACAGAGTCCAAAGTGTTTCTGTCTGCCTTATGAGTGAGTGGTTCCATGAGGGATTTGTTTGAATCACATGGGGGTTTGTGGAGTTTACACAGAAACTCTGATGTAAGTGCTCACCGCAGAACACAATCTATGGTCTCATTATAATAGTGAAAGAGATCAACAAATAACCTATACCCCAAAATGTTATCAATAAAACCACTAACTGCGCACAAACCCAGCCCCCAATCAGGTCCTTCATCTGTCACTGTTAATATGAGGCTTCCCACTTTACTGGTAGATCATAGACTCAGGAAAAGCGACAGCTCCCCCATTCAAATAACATACTATGAATTCTGTGCTCCAAAATCTAACTGCCCCCCTCTTTCACAGCTTCACTGTGCCTAAACTGTAGTAAGTGATCACCTGGGTGGCATTAATGTAATGGGGAGAGCACATTTAACAATTTATGGCATGTGTGTCTCCAGAAGCCAGGCACAATGTATGAGGCACAATATATGGGCACTAAACTGCAATATTAGTAATTCTCCATAAAAACAGTGTGGTGTGGATGCTACTATAGCCATAGAGAAAGAAACAGTATATCCAGACTGGAGTTGTGGAGCTTACACCACCGTGAATGTCACAAATAAAAGGACTGGTAGGAAATTCAATAGCTTGGTATTTAAACACTATTTATTTCTAAAAGACAGTACAATGCGTTCTGGCTACGTATCTGACTGTAGCCTTCTTCAGCGATAGATAAATTATTTGAGAGGCTCAATTTCTACAATGGGGTGAATTTAGTTTCTTTTCTGCTGTTCTGGCACCTTGGGGGCTTGGCAAATATCACCCGTAAACTATTCTAGCAAAATCTGTGCTCTAAGAGCCAAATAGCGTTCCTTCCTGCTCAGCTCTACCATGTGCAGCAGTTTCTGATGACATATACGACTTCACCAGAAGAAATTTCACAATAAATTGGGAGGTATCTTTTCACCTTTTAACCCTTGTATAACTTTCAAATTTGCAGCTAATAAAATATTTTCATTTTTACCACTAAAATGTTATATTTCCATGTCCCAATGTTATAAAATTCTGTGAGGCACCTGTGGGTTCAAAATTATCACTATATCCCTAGATTGATTCCTTAATCAGTGGGTTCCAATATGGGGTGACTTGTAGGGTTTCTGCTGATCTGGCACCTCAGGGCGCTAATGGAGACTGCAATCTATACAAATGGAATCTGCATTCTAAATACCAAGTTGCACTCCATCTGATCCCTGTAGGGGCAGACGAGGACAAGAACGTAACATGACGACAACTGAATCATACAGGTACGGTAGGGCAGAGGATCCTGTCCACGAGGGCTCACAGTCTATAGATTTTAGAGAAAAAACCCAACATGTTTCATCTTTACGGACAAATCTAATAAAATCCGTGTAGTCTGTGGTTAAAAATACTCACCACACAAGTAGATGAGTTGATTATAGGGTTTAGTTTGCCAAATGGGGTCAGATGAGGGCGTTTCTGCACTTTAAACACTAAGGGACTCTGCAAATGCAACAAGTTGGCCAAACTTGCATTCTAAAAGTTAAATAGTGCTGTCTGATTTCCGACACCTGCCATGTGCCCAAACTATCATTTTTGACCATGCATAGGGTATTACTGTGTTCAAGAAAAATTGCAAAACATATTATGGGTTCCGTTTTTTCCTAATATCCTTTGTCAAAATCACTAATTTTGGCCTAAAATAATGTTTTAGCATAACAAATGTAACTATCATTATCATTTTCACATACACATTTACAAATACTTAACACACCCCTCTATAAATTTCTTAAGGGTCTAGCTTCCAAAATCGGATCACTTGTAGAGGTTTTCTTATGTTTTGATACCTCAGGCACTCTGCAAATGTGCCATGGTGCCTGCAATCTATTTCAGCCAAAATTGCCTTCCAAAATTCAAATACTACTCCTTCACCTTCTGAGTAAGCCCATTTGTCCCAACAGAACTTTTTGACTACATGTGGAGTATTGACGCACTCATAAAGTGAGTAGCAAACTGTGCGGTCCACTTTTGGAGGCCCACTCTTGTAAAAGTGAGAGATTTAGAGCTAAAGAAACGTCTTCATGCCAAAAATGAAATTTTTAAATATGACCTAAAGTTATCATATTCTGTGAAGTACCTCTGGGTTCAGAATCCTCACTATACGCCTGGATAAAATCTTTGAGGGATAACTCTAGAAGACTTCAACAGATCCCAGTGATTCTAAGATTTTTTTATGACATATTGGACTTCATGTTAGTGGTAAATTTAGAATGATATTTTTTGCATTTACTTGTGAATTTTTTTTCAAAAATTGAATTGTTATGCCCTTAAACCAGAGAGTTATGTGACACAAAACAGATAATAAATAGCATTTCCCACATGTCTGCTTTACATCAATTTTTACAATTTTGAAACAATTTTTTTGTTGTTAGGAAGTTAAAGTTCATCAACAATTTCTCATTTTTACATCAAAATTTACAAAACCATTTTTAGGGACCACATCTTGTATGAAGTCACTTTGAGGGCCTATGTGACAGAAAACACCCAAACCTGACACCATTCCAAAAACTGCACCCCTCAGACTGCTCAAAACCACATTCAAGAAGATTATTAACCGTTCAGCTGCTTCACAGGAATTGATGCAAAAGGGACTGAAAAAAAAATTACATTTTAACTAAAAATTATGCTTTAGCCATAATTTATTAAATTTTACAAGAAATAGCATGACAATATGGACCCCAAAAACTGTTCTCCAGTATCTTCGGAGCAAGCTGATACCCCACATGTGGTAGTAACAGCAGGGCTTGGAAGGGAAGGAGCGCTGTTTGAATCCTCAAGCACAAATTTGGCTGAAATACATTGTGGCACCATGTCACATCTGCAGGGTCCCTGAGGTACCTAAACAGCAGAAACCCCTCACAAGTGACCCCATTTTGAAAACTAGACCCCCTGAAAAATTGATAGTGGTCAGATTGCTAAAATTTGGCTTTGTCATTTAGGTCAAAATTGGCTCCAGCACTAAGGGGTTAAATTATACAGTGAAACATAACATGATTACATAAAGAGTGGAGAACCCTCACAGCAAGCGATGTGAAGATTCAGAAGTCTCCAGTCACAGAGAGACTGCAGACTTTTCATGATATGCTTTTTCCCCCATGTGCTGTCTCTTCTCCCCATGTGCTCTCTCTCCCCCGTGTGCTGTCTCTCCCCCGTGTGCTGTCTCTCCCTCTTGGCACTGTCTCTCTTCCTTGTGTGCTGTCTCTCTCCCTCATGTGCTCTCTCTCCCCCTTGTATGCTGTTTTCCCCAGTGCGCTTTGTCCCTTGTGCGTTCTTCATTCCCATGCACTGTCTCTTCCTCCCCCTGCACTGTCTTTCTCCCCCTGTGTGCTGTCTCTCCTCCTGTGCACTGTATTTTCCCTTATGCACTGTTTCCTTTCCTGTATGCTGTCTCTTTCCCTGTGTTGCTGTTTTCTTCTCCCGTGTGCTGTCATTTCCCCATGCACTGTCTCTTTCCTGCATGCACTGTCTCTTCCCCCGTTTACTGTCTTCTTCTCCCATGCCCTGTGATTTACCCTATGTGCTGTCTCTCCCCCCTGAAATCTGTTGTCTCCTCCCATGCATTGTCTCTCTCCCATTCACAGTCTTTCCCTTGTGTGTTGTCTCTCCGCCTTGGGTATTGTCTTTCCCCATGTGTTGTCTCCTACCCGTGTGCTGTCTTCTCCCCTATGCACTGTCTTTTCTCCTGTGCACTGTCTCTTCCCACCGTGTGCTGCCTTTTCCCATGTGTGTCTTCTTCCTCTGTGTGCTGTGCGATGAGTGCAGCATCTGAACGGTTGGCAGCCTATGAATAGCAGTAAGGCTAGGGCCACAATTCAGTTTGCAATCCAGTTACTGGATCCAGTTTTTCATCATGAAAACTTCATCAGGTACCTGACCCATAGACTCCAATGTTAACAATTGTTTGCCAAAGTGCAATCTGTCTTCTGGATCCAGTTTTTGAGAAGTCAGGTTTTAATAGGGTCTGCAAAATTTTTTGGCTTTTTAGCAAAACCTGATCAGTTTTTTTAACATGGAACCCTATGGGAACCTGATCCGGTACTGGATGGCACATATAGGTACCATCCAGTACCTGATCCAGTACCTGATCCGGTAAAAATGCCTCAAAACAGACAAGGGGAAAAACTGGATCCAGTAATGCATCCAGTTACTGGATGCAGCCTCCCAAGTGTGGCCCTAGCCTAAGCCAGCAGCAGAGTAGTGTCAGCAGAGCAGGAGATCAGTGCTGCCCCTCAGGTGTTGTTACTGGTCTCTGTCACATATTGACACTGCTCTACTGCCGGCTTATTAGTATTCATTAGCTACCAACAATCTGGACATTGCTCACATAGGGAGAAGCAAGTGCAAGGATGAAGAAGGGAAGGAGAGAAAGTGCACAGGCCAGGGAACAGAGTTACTGTGGGCACCATACAGCATTAAGGGCTGGGGACACCATGCGGCAAGTGGCATCGACCGTGTCCCCTACGGCGAGTGGGCCCCCCATTTGTCCAGGCCCTGGCACTCACCCAGGGACACCGAGTGCTGACACTTACCCTGATCTAAGCCTCAAGTTATCAAAACAATTTTGACAGAATTCAATTCTGAGTTGCGCCAAAACTTTTCAACTTTTGGTGACTTCACGTCAGTTTCTCCCAGCTATGCCAAAAGAGGTGGAGATGGGTGGAGGCTGGTAGTGGCACCACACCACAGCTTGTTTAATTTTAACTTGGTATGACACGTCCCAAGTAGTAGAAGTGAAGATGATAGCACTTACCACATCATGGAAAAATCTTTATTATTTTATAGCAAGCAATAAAAATCAGGTGGGTAGAATACAGGTAAGGAGCAGTAGGCTATGCCAATCTCATGTTTATAGACATTTCTACAGGCCTGTATGTCTTTTTTTCACAGTTTGGTCACATACATTTTTTTAATAGTTGTAATCTTTATTGAAAGATTTTCATTTGTTAACAAGACATAGGATTTCAGAAAAAAACGTGACTTTACAAGTTTCAATGAAAAGCCAATAAACTACTTTTGTAAGAAAAATGCATCAAATTACGGTCACATTTATTTTAAGAACTAACTGTTCATTTGTTGCCTAATATTTCTGAACCCGTGGCATAAGCTGTTGCACAAGATAGGCTAGGGTCACATTTACGGTCCTAGCCTTTGCTTGCATCAGGATTTGCTTGCAGTTATGTGACAAATCTGCAAGAAAAAAATGCATACAAAAGTGGCAAAAATGCAAATGCAAGATTTCCATTTCTTTTGTTTCTCACATTAAAAGTTTTTTTTTTTTTGTTATTTAACAGTGTAAAGCTTAGATGACTTCTTCCCTGCCTTGGTGACACAATGCATAACAAACAGACGTCTGCATACTTGTGGAAATGCTATGACTTGATTGTGTCTCTTGGACATGTCACCACTTGTCTGCACAGACTTTTGGATAAGTACTAACTTGTTCATACGTTCAGACTGCATAGCTATCTACAACATATGGTATCCCCTATTAAGTTTAGTAAGGATCAGCACAGCTTCATAATGTAACCGAATATTAATGCTTAAAGTGTAACCGTGTTTTTAATTTATATTTCATAAATCAATAGTACACATTACAATAAGCAATTTTGTAATATATCTTATCAGACAAATCTGCTGAATATAGATTTGACCTCATTTGAGAATTTTCCTGACTGACTGGCAGAGAAAGTAGCAGATTTGTCTGATAAGATAAGAAATTTTTGGCCATATTCATACTTGACAGGCAGTTGATATTGTTGTACATGGGTTAATATCAATTGCCTCTAATATCCTCCTAAAGGACCCAACTTTCTAGCAAAAGTCAAGCCCAGCCCATTAGCTGGCAGCTTTTATCAAGAATTATTGGCAGTCTGAAATTGGACATGCACAACCAATTTTTCCCCCAATCATCATTCGGGTGGCATCCCCCAAGGCATCTTTCACATCAGCGGTTTTCGCTGATTGCGGCAGTTGCGGTTTTTTTACTTGTAATGTCTATGGGGCTTGCGGCAGGTGCGCCAAGTGCGGTATCGGCATACCGCGTTTTTTTCGTTGCCGCACCTGCCGCAAGTACTGAAACCGCACTTGCCGCACCTGCCGCACACTTACCACAAGCCCCATAGACATTGTATGGGGCTTGCCGCAAGTGCGGCCGTTATGCAGTAATCGCGGCAGTTGCGGTTTTTTTCACCGCAACTGCCGCGATCAGCGAAAACCGCTGATGTGAAAGCAGCCTAACACATTAGACTCATCCCATCAATATTGGTGGGTTCGGCCAACATCAGCCTAATGTGTTAATGTGTAAGGGTCCAGTCATACTTGGCGACGTTCCAGCGATCCCGACAACAATATGACCTGGTAAGGATAGCTTGAACGTCGCTACGTGGTGGCTGGTGAGATGTCATACAGTCAGATCTACTCAACGATGCAGCAACGATACGGCGACCTGTATAATGATCTTGGCGGTCGTTGGGACCCTGTCACACAGCAGCTAGTCTGACGACTCAGACCTGCGCGGCTGAGTTCTGAGTCGCCAACGAGGTTGTTGTTAAGGGTCAAACACACAGATGCATGCTGGCCAGCGGGAGCCCTATGATCAAAAAACGGTCCAAGCCATTCCGACACGATCGGCGATGTCACAGTGGGGGCCGGTCGCTGCTACGTGTCAAACATAGCGAAATCGCTGGCGAGGTTGCTGTTGCGTCACGAAACGTGTGACGCAACAACGATCACACTGGTGATCTCGCTATGTGTGACGGGGGCTTAAGGGTGCTTTAAGTGGATAGAGGATGGTCACCATTTTAATGATGTCACCATTTGGTAACCACTTAGCAAAATATGTGGAAAAGCTTGCTTAGTATAAAGACGATATTTCGCAAATTGCTTTTTTTCACATCAAACAAGCCGCAGAGAGTTTTGGGATCACTGCTACACATTCAAGGTTTCCACTGGATGGAAAGTTTAGGGGGGCTTTAGTGACCCTTAGGCTACGTTCACACACAGCATGTTTTGCTGCATATTCTGCAGTGCTGCTTTTTTGCACACAAAAAAGCGCTAGTGCATGCCGACGCAGCGCTTTTCCCGGCGCGCTTTTTCTGAGGCCTTGTTAACATGAAGCCTATGGGGAAAGAGCGTCAAAAAAAGCGCCAACAATTGCCTTGTCAATTCTTTTTGTGCGGGCGCTTTTGCAGTGAAAGCGCCCGCGCAAAAATAGGTGGCAGAAAGTCGCATCTGCACGCCTTCCAGCAAATGCCATAGCTTTTGCTGGAAGGCGTGTCCAGCTTTGTTTTGCACTACTTTTACGCGAGCGCTCTAAAGCGCCGCGTAAAAGCAGAAATGCACGGCCATCACGTCACGTGCGAACGTAGCCTTAGGAGTTTTTTTCTTAAGGGTATTATTGAGAATATTAAGCCCAGTCTCATGGTATCCACTTTTTTGTTAGATAAAAAGGGCAGCCCCAGGTTGGTGGTGGTATGCTTCTATGATGACATAAGATATTAGAAACAGGGGTGCACAAGCTTCAAATTGTTATAACATAAGGTGCGACCCCACTCAGTGGTAGGATTAAGGAAGAAAAAGGAACCACTGTAAGGGCAGGGGTGCACACTTTGGTGAAATGTTTTTTATTTACTTTTTAGATATTTGCAAGTGACAGTGTACAGCAGAGACAATTAAAAACATTTAAAACAGTTACAAGATAACTTGTCACATACCCAAACATACTCCCACCAATAGTGGTCGGCGGGAGGGATCAGTTGTAAGCAATAGGCTAAGTCATCAATTGTTATAACATATTAACAGGGAATGTTTACGTGCAACAACAATAACAATTGGCCAAGAGGTAAATTAGATTGCAAATGTTGAGGCAATATAGAACATCATGAACATATAAAAAATATATAGAAAATTATGAACATATTACAAGGTAGATACAGTACAATATAACCCATATACAAGTAACAAAACCAGTAATACCTCATCAAAACCACAGAAAGTGCACTCAGTACTGCTGCCAGTGACCAGACATCAAAGCCTAATGCGGATCCCTGCCAGGATATATAATCATCCTATGGCGTATGGGGTGCAGTGAGCGGCCCGACGCGTGTCGCCAACCAGGCTTCGTCAGGGGCTGAGGCTGGTCGGGTATCTGTTCCGTGCCCTGGGTACTCAAAGGCTGATGGGGATGATGATTGGGGAACTTGGGGATAGGGAATCGTGACGCCACCTGTGGTACCTGGTAATATAGTTATCAGCGCTGCAGCCAGCCGCTGAGGTGATGGTGAAGCAGCTTTGGTAGTACAGCTCCCCACAGGCGGAGCTTTACCTCAGGGCAGTGGGGAGGATGTGAGGAGTCATAGTCCTTGGCTCTGTGGTGCTGCAGAAATCTTTCGGGCGATGAATAATTGATGCCAGAAACCAGATCAGCTCAAACCGTTGTTTACTGGTTCCAGATCATAAGGGTACATGGTACAGTCGGGCTCACTGAGGGTTGTAGCCGCGGATTTTGGAGGCTTTTGCAGAGTCTGTCAGAGGAGTCTCTACAATAACTTTCTTGGTCTGTGTTCTACTGAGTCAGTCAACAGGGTAGGGGGTACTCGGATACCGAGACAGGGGATTCACTTCGGTGGGGGGGGGGGGGGGGAAATCACAGCTGGTCGATTCCCGGTTCCATGCCCTGGACCCTCAATGGCGGGGTAGGGTGATGATGATGGGGGAATGGTAACGTGACGCCACCTGTGGTACCTGGTAATAGGGTTACCAGCACTGCGGCTGGCTGCTGAGGTGATGTACAGGCAGCTTTGGTAGTACAGCTCCCGACAGGTGGAGCTTTACATCAGGGCAGCGGGGTGGATGAGGGGAGTAGTAGTCCTCACCTCCGGTGGTGATGATGTAGCTCTCCGGACGGAAGGAGAACAGACACCACTTCAGCTCAAATGGTTCTTTACTTGCACCAGATGGAAACAGGTACACGGTACATTCTGGGTTAACGGGTATTGTAACCACAGATTGTGAAGGTTTCTCCAGAGTCTGACAGTGATGCCCTCAATGTGGTGCTCATGGTTTTGTTGAGTTTCAAATTTACCGCTGGAAGTGATGCGCTATTCTCATTGGTCGGCGCCAGCACACAGCGACCAATGAGAATAGCGCCTCACGTCCCATTGAGATACATGGAGGACTTTGAGTTTCACATTTAGCGCTGTAAGTGAGGCGCTATGCTCATTGGTCGGCGCCAGCACACAGCGACCAATGAGCTTCGCGCCTCACTTACAGCGGTAAATTTGAAACTCAAAGTCCTCCATGTATCTCAATTGGAAGTGAGGCGCTATTCTCATTGGTCGCTGTGTGCTGGCGCCGACCAATGAGAATAGCGCCTCACTTACAGCGGTAAATTTGAAACTCAAAGTCCTCCATGTATCTCAATGGGAAGTGAGGCGCTATTCTCATTGGTCGGCGCCAGCACACATCGTTAGCTTTCTTATGTTGGTCATACACCATAGATAGCTTTCAGTAGAACCATATCTTTTTCGACTTCCATACACATGAACATTGGGCTCTGTCGAAAGGTCATGTGTTTTCAATGGAGAGAGTGAAGGAATCTGCTTCTGGACATATCTCTGGTTTATGTGCCAGAGGAAAAAAAAGGTTAATGGGCATTTAAGATAATAGTAAATAAGCGTTGGTGAAACTACTCGTTTCACAAATATCTTGCCATGTAAGCAGGGTGCCTATCACCCAATGAACAAGAAAAATGGTCCTTCATTGGGTGAATTGATATTTTATGTAGTAGAAAAGATCATGGTTGTCATTGGTGTATCATCCTGTGTAAACAGTTCTTTTACTATTGAGAACTATGACAGCCTATGTGCACTGAGGTGGCGTACCTTCAGGCCCTGGGGCCCCGATGCGAAAACGCCAACGGGGCCCCCAATTATTGCAAATCTTTAATAGTGTTAGTCTTTTTCTATGGGCCAAAGCGACTTTTGGGGCCCCCCTAGGCTGCAGGGCCCGGGTGCGACCGCAACCCCTGCACCTATTGTAGTTACGCCCCTGGCACTGAGTGATCTAGTATGGAGTGCAGACACAGGCATTCAGAAGACCACCGATCAGTAACAGACGCTTTGTGCCGCCAGTCAGTCCATGTAAATGTACCTTCAGACTTTTGAACTCAGACCCTGACATCCCTATGTGGCGCCCAACTGGGTAGGCCACCACCAAGGATACTGCACTCCTGCGATTAGGGAGCGTTGTGCCTCTGCTCTCCAGGTTCTGGGATGGTGGAATTGAGCCAAAATACACACACTAACACACAACCTGTAGGCCCCTGGGAAGGTGGGTGGACCCAGAGGGAGGAACCAGGCTCCAAAAGGGGGACAGGGAAGTGTAGTGAGTAGTAGTCAAGGAGTTGGAGAGGAGATACCAACGAGACAGGAGTGGAGTGGAAGTCGGGAGTGTAGGGGCGGTGTGGTGCTGACTCCCGTGGCTGCAGCATGACCACGCTCGTCCTGGGAGGGAAAGACTGAGGGGTGTGGAGGAAGAAGGGAGCCCTTGGGGTAGGGAACGAGACGTAAACCCCGTACGCCTGTATCTGGTGAGACAGAGGGGCTGGTGGATCACACGGAGACCTGGCCCTGAACATGGCGCGGATGCTTCATGCCCAAACCATTGAACCGGAGGCCCCCAGGCTTCTAATGGGAGCTGTGGCCAAACACCCAACACAACTTGGGAAGGCGGCTGAACTAGGGAGTAGTGTCCGGGAGGGGTACCCGTGGCTGTAGGTATTTGACTCTGTGCTGCGGAAGCGCTGAGTAAGGAGCAGAGAGACGAGCTTTAAGCACAAGGGGACACACCTAGTGAGAAGGAAAGGGGCACAAGCCGAGGCTCGACTGCATTAACCCAGTTCTGGAGACAACGCTGAACCAGAGGTTGGCAAGGGACATACCTGGTGGCCATACTGAACCCACCAAGTAAAGGTAACAGAACTGCCACTCTGGCGTGTGACTTTCTTTAGTGGCGACCACCGGCTGCAGAGGCCGCATGAGACATCGGGGTATGTCCCCAGGTGACCCAGTGAACATCTGCCAAGGTACGAACTGACTCCTCCATCCTACTGCCCTGGGGACTGTGCTCCACCTGCGAGGAGGGAACCATCCAAGCTGCCGGTCACCGTCCCCTGAGGTTCTGAAGCAGCGGCGGCCGCCCTGGCCGCATACCGCAGGTGGCATCACAAATACCTCTTTCCCTAGTCACCCCTCGTCATCTACCCCCGTTTTTTTTAAATGACAACCAAGAAGGGAAGAAGAACAACTGCTGCCCAGTTCCCGAGTCTTCCCCACCCTGGAGTGGGCGTGTCACCTATCTTACCCAACATCATCTGAAGATTTATGAGGTCCCCCTTATACATTTGATAGTTGGTCAATATCAGCGGGTTCAGACGACTTAAGTGTATATGGGGCCATTAGGCTATGTGCCGACTAGAAAATAGTGGTGCAGCTAAGGTACTTTTTTTTTTTTTATTTAACATCTATTCCAGACTCTGCCAAATTCAAGAGAGAGAGACAGGGTGAGACCAGAAGTGAAATGGTGTATTATGCATTGGGAAGTGCTGCATTATGATGGAAAAATAGGCAGATTTTCCTGCACTGAAAAACAGTATTTCTGCCGCTGAAAAAATAATCAGCATCGACACAGGTCTTTACAATTCACATATACTTTGCGTATCATACACTGTGTTGCAGATGTGTTGCAGATCAGCAGCATATATGCACCAAAAACATGGCAAAATCTGCAATATATCTGCTTCATTGGCACATAGGCTTAGCATTCTACACTGAGCCGATGACAGTTATCTATTTACAAAGTGCAAAGCTATTTATCAGGTTTGGCTTTCCACATCATTTCTTTATCTTTGATAACCAACTCTACTACAAAATGTCTCCTCCTCTCTTGGGTAGAATCTGATATCCCTATCACAATGTGCAGCGCTGCCATCACTCCGAAAATGCAAACCCGATATCTTGGCATCATAATAGACTCAGTATTTACTTTCATCCACTTTCTAAAACATGCCAACGCCATTGCTTCAATGAAGCAATCCAATAAGGGGCTATTTCTCCATGAAATGTACAGTTGAGTGCCTATCACTAGCAATATTAGGACATAACAGTATAGATGACCTCATGACAATCAGCTCATGATTTTTGGTTACTTTTGAAATTGTTTGCTTGTTTTGCACCTGGTATTGGTGGCACGTAGCTCTGCTTTATGCCTATAGTCCTCAACTGACTAATTCTTCATTGCTTTTGGGATCCTGGGATAAAGGCAAGTCAATAAAATTACTCTGGACTCTGGAGTTAAGCACAGAAAGAAAGGTCAAGGAATGTTTAAGACATACCTTAAAGTACACGTACTCAGTAGGTACAAGGACTGGTCAAGCCATACTTTACAAGGGGTCATGTTTGATAAAATGCTGGACATTTGGAAGACTGACAGTGGACAGAACAGATCACAGATATTCTGATTCTAGTGCTCACTAATCAGGTCCGTGGAGTCGGTAAGCCAAACCTCCAACTCCAACGCCTCAATATCCTTGAATCTGACTCCGACTCCACCAAAAGGGCACCGACTCCACAACACCGATTCCACAGCCATAGTGTGGAGTCGGTAAGCCAAATCTCAAACTCCAACTCTTCAATATCCTTGAATCTGACTCCACCAAAATGGGCACCGAGTCCACAACACCGATTCCACAGCCATAGTGTGGAGTCGGTAAGCCAAATCTCAAACTCCAACTCTTCAATATCCTTGAATCTGACTCCACCAAAATGGGCACCGAGTCCACAACACCGATTCCACAGCCATAGTGTGGAGTCGGTAAGCCAAACCTCCAACTCCAACTTCTCAATATCCTTGAATCTGACTCCACCAAATGGGACCGAGTCCACAACACCGATTCCACAGCCATAGTGTGGAGTCGTAAGCCAAACCTCCAACTCCAACTTCTCAATACTTGAATCTCTCACAAAATGGGCACCGAGTCCACAACACCGATTCCACAGCCATAGTGTGGAGTCGTAAGCCAAACCTCAGACTCCAACTCCTCAATATCCCTGAATCCGATTCCAACGTCAAGTCCACAAAATAGATTCTGACTCCACAGCCCTGCTCACTATACATGTTATTCTACTGTTCCTTCAGAAAAAGGGAATCACTGTGACCATGCTATTTTTCTTGTGCCCAAATATGCAGATCAAAAAGTAGGGTAGACCCTCATCAGCCGTGTGCCACATCTTATGGTACCTTTACACGCCGCTACAGAAGGTTAGAAACAACCGGGTGTCTCACGTGCACGTTTCAACAGTTGTTAACGGTACCTGACACCGCCTTTACACGCCGCTACAAGGTGCTCTACAGAAGGTTTAATCTATCCCTGGAGGCACCGCAAGTTACCTTCTGAGAGCACCTTCCCTCATTTACACGCCGCTACAGAAGGTAATATGGGAGGAACACAACACATAGGCGTGCCAGAGTTGTGGATTACAAGACGCTCGTACGGTGATTGGACAATGCAATAGCATCATGATTGGCCAGCCAGCGCAGAAAGGCTAGCTAATACATGATGCTACTGCAATTGTGTAGTGTGGCTGGTCAGCTCCTTAAATATGCCGCCCTATGCAGCGACAACCAATCGTAACGCAGGAGCTACCACCAATGATCGCTAAAGGGGGGCGGTTTCCCGGAGGCTGTGTCATGCCCCAGGGAGTTAGCTAGCTGTCACAAAAACCATCTTGTTCCTCGTTTACACGCCGCTACCATCGGGTTTAAACCAACCTGTTTTTGAGCACTGCAGTAAAACAGGTGTCGACAGTGACGGGTGGCAACAACCTGATTTACACGCCGCTACATCGCGGTATTTTGACGGTGCAAGATACAATTGTCTCCGACACCCGGTTGTTTCCAACCTTCTGTAGCGGCGTGTAAAGGTACCATTACTGATGATACTTTCTTATCTGTCAAAGGAAACTATGTAGGACTGCTGTTTTTGCACCATCCATAATGTCAAAAATAGAGAATGTGTTAATGCAGATTATGCTGTAGATTTCCATCTGACGTGTCTGTTTAATTTGCAGTGGGTGAAACTCCAGCTAACATTTACTATAAATCCACAGCAAAATAGACACGCTGTGGATTTAGAAATACAGGCCACAAGAGGAAATTGTAATACAAAATGGAGTTACATTTTAACTTTGCCATGGACTTTGACCAAGATCGGGCAAGGCATCATTAGGTCCCAATTGACTTTAATGCGAATAATGCATATGTGTTCATTGCCTGTGTAACTGTAAGGACATATTCACCTGAGGTGGTTATTTACAATTCCACTTATATTACAGTTCATTAGGGAACAAACAGATCCAGGAGAAAATGGTGAATTTCAACTATATACAGTAAATATAAGTTGTCTCCATGTCTAAGGTGGATGCCAGTGGAGTTTCCTGAAATGTAGGGATCTACAATGTTTTACCCTCTTGCTATATCCCCTGTAGGTGTGATGATTGGGAGGGAAAGGCAGCAATGCTGAATATATACTTGGGAAGTGAGTTTACATAGGTTTGCCATGATTACTTTTTTTTCTAGTATTTTCTTTTATTGTGCCCACAGTCATTGTCCCCCCTAAGTGACCCCAACTCACATCGATTAATGATTCCATTGTCTGTGCTTTTGTGTGAGGTTCAGAAACGACATTATCTGTAATATAGCTGCTATACACATATGGCCATCTGATTCCAGAATATGATGTGGGTATATTAGATTCATGTCTCTAATGAATCAATCCATTGGGTGTGTTTGGGGGATACACATATTGCTGGAGGATACGAAAGCACAATTACAAGTGCTGTGAAAATGCCCAAGTACAACAGACATTAGTTCAGGTGTATTATTTGATGCCTGCTGTAACATCTCTAGTGGATTCACCAACTATACAGGGACGTTTGGGGCTCCCTAGGCTCTAGGGCGTGATTGCAACCATTGCATCTGGGGTGCCTCGTGTGTATGGTGTGGTGGGCACTCTGTGTGCTCCAGTGGGTGATGTGTGGTGGCACCTGTGTGCTCCAGTGGGTGATGTGTGGTGGACACTCTGTGTGCTCCAGTGGGTGATGTGTGGTGGCAGCCCGTGTGTCCCAGTGGGTGATGTGTGGTGGCACACTATGTGTCCCAGTGGGTGATGTGTGGTGGCACACTGTGTGTCCCAGTGGGTGATGTGTGGTGGACCTGTGTGTCCCAGTGGGTGATGTGTGGTGGACACTGTGTATCCCAGTGGGTGATATGTGTGGCACACTGTGTGTCCCAGTGGGTGATGTGTGGTGGCACACTGTGTGTCCCAGTGGGTGATGTGTGGTGGCACACTGTGTGTCCCAGTGGGTGATGTGTGGTGGCACTCTGTGTGTCCCAGTGGGTGATGTGTGGTGGCATACTGGTGTCTCAGTGGGTGATGTGTGGTGGCAGTCTGGGTGTCTCAGTGGGTGATGTGTGGTGGCACACTGTGTGTCCCAGTGGGTGATATGTGTGGCACACTGTGTGTCCAGTGGGTGATATGTGGTGGCACACTGTGTGTCCCAGTGGGTGATGTGTGGTGGCACTCTGTGTGTCTCAGTGGGTGATGTGTGGTGGCACTCTGTGTGTCCAGTGGGTGATGTGTGGTGGCACTCTGTGTGTCCCAGTGGGTGATGTGTGGTGGCACACTGTGGTCCCAGTGGGTGATATGTAGGTGGCACACTGTGTGTCCCAGTGGTGATATGTAGTGGCACACTGTGTGTCCCAGTGGGTGATGTGTGGTGGCACTCTGTGTGTCCCAGTGGGTGATATGTAGTGGCACACTGAGTGTCCCAGTGGGTGATGTGTGGTGGCACACTGTGTGTCCCAGTGGGTGATATGTAGTGGCACACTGTGTGTCCCAGTGGGTGATATGTAGTGGCACACTGTGTGTCCCAGTGGGTGATGTGTGGTGGCACACTGTGTCCCAGTGGGTGATATGTAGTGGCACACTGAGTGTCCCAGTGGGTGATATGTAGTGGCACACTGTGTGTCCCAGTGAGTGATGTGTGGTGGCACACTGTGTGTCCCAGTGGGTGATGTGTGGTGGCACACTGTGTGTCCCAGTGGGTGATGTGTGGTGGCACTCTGTGTGTCTCAGTGGGTGATGTGTGGTGGCAGTCTGTGTGTCCCAGTGGGTGATGTGTGGTGGCAGTCTGTGTGTCCCAGTGGGTGATGTGTGGTGGCACACTGTGTGTCCCAGTGGGTGATGTGTGGTGGCACTCTGTGTGTCTCAGTGGGTGATGTGTGGTGGCAGTCTGTGTGTCTCAGTGGGTGATGTGTGGTGGCACTCTGTGTCTCAGTGGGTGATGTGTGGTGGCACTCTCTGTGTCTCAGTGGGTGATGTGTGGTGGCACTCTGTGTGTCCCAGTGGGTGATGTGTGGTGGCACACTGTGTGTCCCAGTGGGTGATATCTAGTGGCACACTGTGTGTCTCAGTGGGTGATGTGTGGTGGCAGTCTGTGAGTCCCAGTGGGTGATGTGTGGTGGCACACTGTGTGTCCCAGTGGGTGATGTGTAGTGGCACACTGTGTGTCCCAGTGGGTGATGTGTGGTGGCACACTGTGTGTCTCAGTGGGTGATGTGTGGTGGCACTCTGTGTGTCTCAGTGGGTGATGTGTGGTGGCACTCTGTGAGTCCCAGTGGGTGATATGTAGTGGCACCTGAGTGTCCCAGTGGGTGATATGTAGTGGCACACTGTGTGTCCCAGTGAGTGATGTGTGGTGGCACACTGTGTGTCCCAGTGGGTGATGTGTGGTGGCACACTGTGTGTCCCAGTGGGTGATGTGTGGTGGCACTCTGTGTGTCTCAGTGGGTGATGTGTGGTGGCAGTCTGTGTGTCCCAGTGGGTGATGTGTGGTGGCAGTCTGTGTGTCCCAGTGGGTGATGTGTGGTGGCACACTGTGTGTCCCAGTGGGTGATGTGTGGTGGCACTCTGTGTGTCTCAGTGGGTGATGTGTGGTGGCAGTCTGTGTGTCTCAGTGGGTGATGTGTGGTGGCACTCTGTGTCTCAGTGGGTGATGTGTGGTGGCACTCTCTGTGTCTCAGTGGGTGATGTGTGGTGGCACTCTGTGTGTCCCAGTGGGTGATGTGTGGTGGCACACTGTGTGTCCCAGTGGGTGATATCTAGTGGCACACTGTGTGTCTCAGTGGGTGATGTGTGGTGGCAGTCTGTGAGTCCCAGTGGGTGATGTGTGGTGGCACACTGTGTGTCCCAGTGGGTGATGTGTAGTGGCACACTGTGTGTCCCAGTGGGTGATGTGTGGTGGCACACTGTGTGTCTCAGTGGGTGATGTGTGGTGGCACTCTGTGTGTCTCAGTGGGTGATGTGTGGTGGCACTCTGTGAGTCCCAGTGGGTGATATGTAGTGGCACACTGTGTGTCTCAGTGGGTGATGTGTGGTGGCAGTCTGTGAGTCCCAGTGGGTGATGTGTGGTGGCACTCTGTGTGTCTCAGTGGGTGATGTGTGGTGGCACTCTGTGTGTCTCAGTGGGTGATGTGTGGTGGCACTCTGTGTGTCTCAGTGGGTGATGTGTGGTGGCACTCTGTGAGTCCCAGTGGGTGATATGTAGTGGCACACTGTGTGTCTCAGTGGGTGATGTGTGGTGGCAGTCTGTGTGTCCCAGTGGGTGATGTGTGGTGGCACTCTGTGTGTCTCAGTGGGTGATGTGTGGTGGCAGTCTGTGAGTCCCAGTGGGTGATGTGTGGTGGTACACTGTGTGTCCCAGTGGGTGATGTGTAGTGGCACACTGTGTGTCCCAGTGGGTGATGTGTGGTGGCACACTGTGTGTCTCAGTGGGTGATGTGTGGTGGCACTCTGTGTGTCTCAGTGGGTGATGTGTGGTGGCACTCTGTGAGTCCCAGTGGGTGATATGTAGTGGCACACTGTGTGTCTCAGTGGGTGATGTGTGGTGGCAGTCTGTGAGTCCCAGTGGGTGATGTGTGGTGGCACTCTGTGTGTCTCAGTGGGTGATGTGTGGTGGCACTCTGTGTGTCTCAGTGGGTGATGTGTGGTGGCACTCTGTGTGTCTCAGTGGGTGATGTGTGGTGGCACTCTGTGAGTCCCAGTGGGTGATATGTAGTGGCACACTGTGTGTCTCAGTGGGTGATGTGTGGTGGCAGTCTGTGTGTCCCAGTGGGTGATGTGTGGTGGCACTCTGTGTGTCTCAGTGGGTGATGTGTGGTGGCAGTCTGTGAGTCCCAGTGGGTGATGTGTGGTGGCACTCTGTGTGTCTCAGTGGGTGATGTGTGGTGGCACTCTGTGTGTCTCAGTGGGTGATGTGTGGTGGCACTCTGTGTGTCTCAGTGGGTGATGTGTGGTGGCACTCTGTGAGTCCCAGTGGGTGATATGTAGTGGCACACTGTGTGTCTCAGTGGGTGATGTGTGGTGGCAGTCTGCGTGTCCCAGTGGGTGATGTGTGGTGGCACTCTGTGTGTCTCAGTGGGTGATGTGTGGTGGCACTCTGTGTGTCTCAGTGGGTGATGTGTGGTGGCACTCTGTGAGTCCCAGTGGGTGATATGTAGTGGCACACTGTGTGTCCCAGTGGGTGATATGTAGTGGCACTCTGTGTGTCCCAGTGGGTGATATGTAGTGGCACTCTGTGTGTCCCAGTGGGTGATGTGTGGTGGCACATTGTGTATCCCAGTGGGTGATATGCGGTGGCACCCTGTGTGTCTCAGTGGGTGATGTGTGGTGGCACCCTGTGTGTCCCAGTGGGTGATGTGTGGTGGCACTCTGTGTGTCTCAGTGGGTGATGTGTGGTGGCACTCTGTGTGTCTCAGTGGGTGATATGCGGTGGCACCCTGTGTGTCTCAGTGGGTGATGTGTGGTGGCACTCTGTGAGTCCCAGTGGGTGATATGTAGTGGCACACTGTGTGTCCCAGTGGGTGATGTGTGGTGGCACACTGTGTGTCCCAGTGGGTGATGTGTGGTGGCACACTGGGTGTCTCAGTGGATAATGTGTGGTGGCACTCTGTGTGTCCCAGTGGGTGATGTGTGGTGGCACACTGGGTGTCTCAGTGGATAATGTGTGGTGGCACTCTGTGTGTCCCAGTGGGTGATGTGTGGTGGCACACTGGGTGTCTCAGTGGGTGATGTGTGGTGGCACTCTGTGTGTCTCAGTGGGTGATGTGTGGTGGCACTCTGTGTGTCTCAGTGGGTGATATGTAGTGGCACACTGTGTGTCCCAGTGGGTGATGTTTGGTGGCACTCTGTGAGTCCCAGTGGGTGATATGTAGTGGCACACTGTGTGTCCCAGTGGGTGATGTGTGGTGGCACACTGTGTGTCCCAGTGGGTGATGTGTGGTGGCACACTGGGTGTCTCAGTGGATAATGTGTGGTGGCACTCTGTGTGTCCCAGTGGGTGATGTGTGGTGGCACACTGGGTGTCTCAGTGGGTGATGTGTGGTGGCACACTGGGTGTCTCAGTGGATAATGTGTGGTGGCACACTGTGTGTCCCAGTGTGTGATATGTAGTGGCACACTGTGTGTCCCAGTGGGTGATGTGTGGTGGCACTCTGTGTGTCCCAGTGGGTGATGTGTGGTGGCACACTGGGTGTCTCAGTGGGTGATGTGTGGTGGCACACTGGGTGTCTCAGTGGGTGATGTGTGGTGGCACTCTGTGTGTCCCAGTGGGTAATGTGTGGTGGCACTCTGTGAGTCCCAGTGGGTAATGTGTGGTGGCACACTGGGTGTCTCAGTGGATGATGTGTGGTGGCACACTGGGTGTCTCAGTGGGTGATGTGTGGTGGCACACTGGGTGTCTCAGTGGGTGATGTGTGGTGGCACTCTGTGTGTCCCAGTGGGTAATGTGTGGTGGCACTCTGTGTGTCCCAGTGGGTAATGTGTGGTGGCACTCTGTGTGTCCCATGCTGTGGCTGATCCATAGAAGAAACAGATCGTGCTGTACACAGGAATGCAGCAGGGAAGGAGTGTGCTCTGTGGACTCTCCTCCTCCCATCTGCGCCTCCTCCCAGTGGGCAGTTCTGGCAGGGTTAGGTTGTCTGCTCCCTGTGTGTGCCCCTCACTAGCCAGGAGGGGACTGTAGGAGGGTGGCAGGCTGTACCCACGGATGGGCAGGAGTTGTCAGCTGCCTGGTTCATTGGCAGAGCTGTGCCCACTGCACCTTTCCCACCACGGACCTGAGTGAGGTGTGCAGAATAGTCAAGATGGCAGGAGCGGGGAGGTGATGTGCAGAGATGCCAGGGCTGCACATGGACGGATGTGTACAATAGGCAGGAGGGAGGTATATGCTGCTGTGTGCCCCCTGTGAGCCTGGGACAAAGCGTGCACCGAGCCATGGAGCCCGTGTAGAGCTCATGATGCCCCTGCAGCACTAGGCTCTGCCCTCCGCAGCTCCACTACACACATTGGCATCTCCCCTGCTCTCTGGCAGCATGGCAGCCGCTGTGCCCCCCGCCTCCCCGGAGAGGGACGTGGATATAGACCCTGACTTCGAGCCGCAGAGCCGGCCGCGCTCCTGCACCTGGCCCCTGCAGCGCCCTGACTCTCAGGCCAGCCCGGCCAAGCCTGGCATCGCCGGGGACTCGGCCATCATCCCGGAGGAGGACGATGATGATGAGGAGGTGTCCGCCGCTTCAGCAGCTGCGGGAGACTCCGGGGAGAGAGGCACGCTGCTGCTGGTGAGCGGCGGGGATGTGGCGGCGATGACTGTGCTGGCCGCCCCGGTCGGCGGACTGGAGACCGTGCACACTGCGCTGGGGGCCGGAGGGAGCGCAGCCAGCGGGCGGCCGGGCAGCAGAGGAAGTGCTCATCCCGGAGGAACGCCTGGGGGAATATGTCCTATGCAGACCTCATCACCAGGGCCATCGAGAGCTCCCCGGACAAGAGGCTCACCCTGTCCCAGATCTACGACTGGATGGTCCGCTCCGTGCCCTACTTCAAGGACAAGGGGGACAGCAACAGCTCCGCGGGCTGGAAGGTGAGACCCTGCCGACCTAGCCTGGCACACACTGGGACACTGCCAACATAGCCTGGCACACACTGAGACCCTGCCGACCTAGCCTGGCACACACTGAGACCCTGCCGACCTAGCCTGGCACACACTGAGACCCTGCCGACCTAGCCTGGCACACACTGAGACCCTGCCGACCTAGCCTGGCACACACTGAGACCCTGCCGACCTAGTCTGGCACACACTGGGACACTGCCAACATAACCTGGCACACACTGAGACCCTGCCGACCTAGGCTGGCACACACTGAGACCCTGCCGACCTAGGCTGGCACACACTGAGACCCTGCCGACCTAGGCTGGCACACACTGAGACCCTGCCGACCTAGGCTGGCACACACTGTGACCCTGCCGACCTAGCCTGGCACACACTGAGACCCTGCCGACCTAGCCTGGCACACACTGAGACCCTGCCGACCTAGTCTGGCACACACTGGGACACTGCCAACATAACCTGGCACACACTGAGACCCTGCCGACCTAGGCTGGCACACACTGAGACCCTGCCGACCTAGGCTGGCACACACTGAGACCCTGCCGACCTAGGCTGGCACACACTGAGACCCTGCCGACCTAGGCTGGCACACACTGAGACCCTGCCGACCTAGCCTGGCACACACTGAGACCCTGCCGACCTAGGCTGGCACACACTGAGACCCTGCCGACCTAGCCTGGCACACACTGAGACCCTGCCGACCTAGCCTGGCACACACTGTGACCCTGCCGACCTAGCCTGGCACACACTGTGACCCTGCCGACCTAGCCTGGCACACACTGTGACCCTGCCGACCTAGCCTGGCACACACTGTGACCCTGCCGACCTAGCCTGGCACACACTGTGACCCTGCCGAACTGTGACCCTGCCGACCTAGCCTGGCACTCACTGTGACCCTGCCGACCTAGCCTGGCGCACACTGTGACCCTGCCGACCTAGCCTGGCGCACACTGTGACCCTGCCGACCTAGCCTGGCGCACACTGTGACCCTGCCGACCTAGCCTGGCGCACACTGTGACCCTGCCGACCTAGCCTGGCGCACACTGTGACCCGGCAGACCTAGCCTGGCACACACTGTGACCCGGCAAGCCTAGCCTGGCACACACTGTGACACTGCAAGCCTAGCCTGGCACACACTGTGACACTGCAAGCCTAGCCTGGCACACACTGTGACACTGCAAGCCTAGCCTGGCACACACTGTGACACTGCAAGCCTAGCCTGGCACACACTGTGACACTGCAAGCCTAGCCTGGCGCACACTGTGACACTGCCAACCTAGCCTGGCGCACACTGTGACACTGCCAACCTAGCCTGGCGCACACTGTGACACTGCCAACATAGCCTGGCACACACTGCGACACTGCAAGCCTAAACTGGCACACACTGCGACACTGCAAGCCTAAACTGGCACACACTGTGACACTGCAAGCCTAGCCTTGGACACACTGTGACCCTGCCAACCTAGCCTTGGACACACTGTGACCCTGCCAACCTAGCCTTGGACACACTGTGACCCTGTCAACCTAGCCTTGGACACACTGTGACCCTGTCAACCTAGCCTTGGACACACTGTGACCCTGCCAACCTAGCCTTGGACACACTGTGACCCTGTCAACCTAGCCTTGGACACACTGTGACCCTGTCAACCTAGCCTTGGACACACTGTGACCCTGTCAACCTAGCCTGGCAAACACTGTGAACCTGCCAACCTAGCCTGGCACACACCATGACAATGCCAACATAGCCTGGCACACACTGTGACCCTCCTGCCGACCTAGCCTGGCACACACTGTGACCCTCCTGCCGACCTAGCCTGGCACACACTGTGACACTGCAATCCTAGCCTGCCAACCCAGCCTGGCACACACCATGACAATGCCAACATAGCCTGGCACACACTGTGACCCTCCTGCCGACCTAGCCTGGCACACACTGTGACCCTCCTGCCGACCTAGCCTGGCACACACTGTGACCCTGCCAACCTAGCCTGGCACACACTGACACTGGCAGTGTTCTCATAGAGAGAATTTGCATGATAGTATTGTTTGTGTGGTTATATTTAACTTCTATCAATCTGTCGATACATATGAGGTTGTGTATACATATATATGCCTTATATGTATATGCAAGTTTGTGCATAAGCAATATATGTCTGCTCTGGATGTGTAGTTATATGGCGTGTATGTATTATAGTTCTGTATTTGTAGTTGTATGGCATGTATGTGCGATGGTTCTGTATGTGTAGTTATATGGCGTGTATGTATGACGGTTCTGTATGTGTAGTTATATGGCGTGTATGTATGATAGGTTCTGTATGTGTAGTTATACGGCGTGTATGTATGATAGGTTCTGTATGTGTAGTTATACGGCGTGTATGTATGATAGTTCTGTATGTGTGATGGTTCTATATGTGTAGTTATATGGCGTGTATGTGTGACGGTTCTGTATGTGTAGATATATGGAGTGTATGTGTGACGGTTCTGTATGTGTAGTTATACGGCGTGTATGTATGATAGGTTCTGTATGTGTAGTTATACGGCGTGTATGTATGATAGTTCTGTATGTGTGATGGTTCTATATGTGTAGTTATATGGCGTGTATGTGTGATGGTTCTGTATGTGTAGATATATGGAGTGTATGTGTGACGGTTCTGTATGTGTAGTTATACGGCGTGTATGTATGATAGGTTCTGTATGTGTAGTTATACGGCGTGTATGTATGATAGTTCTGTATGTGTGATGGTTCTATATGTGTAGTTATATGGCATGTATGTGTGACGGTTCTGTATGTGTAGTTATATGGCATGTATGTGTGACGGTTCTGTATGTGTAGTTATATGGCGTGTATGTGTGACGGTTCTGTATGTGTAGATATATGGAGTGTATGTGTGACGGTTCTGTATGTGTAGTTATATGGCATGTATGTATGATAGTTCTGTATGTGTGATGGTGCTGTATGTGTAGTTATATGGCATGTATGTATGATAGTTCTGTATGTGTGATGGGGCTGTATGTGTAGTTATATGGCATGTATGTATGATAGTTCTGTATGTGTGATGGGGCTGTATGTGTAGTTATATGGCATGTATGTATGATAGTTCTGTATGTGTGATGGTTCTATATGTGTAGTTATATGGCATGTATGTGTGACGGTTCTGTATGTGTAGATATATGGAGTGTATGTGTGATGGTGCTGTATGTGTAGTTATATGGCATGTATGTATGATAGTTCTGTATGTGTGATGGGGCTGTATGTGTAGTTATATGGCATGTATGTATGATAGTTCTGTATGTTGTGATGGTGCTGTATGTGTAGTTATCTGTACGGTACATGGATGTGTACCACACAGTGTATTTGTATATAGAACACCTGAAAGCTTTCTGTGCCTATATACAGTCAATGTAAGACATTGTGTGTCTATGTTCTGTATACAGTGTATGTATCATAGTGTGCTCCTATAGAATATTGTTTATATAGTGTGTGTGCTCTTCTACATATACATAAGTGTATGTTGTATATCCTCTACATGTATGAGATGGAACATATTTTTGTGTATACATTATACACCGTAATGAAATGAGTTTTCTGCTAATGGTAGATCTACCTCTATCTGTGTGAAGCGGGGGGATCAGCGACCGTAGCTTTTTCTGAATTTCTATTAGACCCATCAAGTGCTGATCTTGTGATCCAGGTTTGCAGCGTAGGGTGCACTGTTTAAATACACCCATCCATAGATATGTACTTATAATTGTGTATATGTATATATATTCCTTCCCTATGGACAAAATGTAAGTAATAAGTGCAGTGATCCAAGGTTCTTATAGTCTTCTTGGTAAATACAAGTGAACACAAGCTGATCTTACAAACCAATGGCTACAAGAAGGGGGCCGAATGTTTACATATGCAGATATGTAGGCGTACAATCTAGATCAATGTAATGTGTCTTGTTTTTATGAAGGAGACTAATGTAAACCAAGACTCTGTCCTCCTGATTGGGGTATATGCGGAATATGTATTTGGGCTAAACACCATTGCAGCATTTTAATCATTCACTATTAAACATTGTCTTTACGATGATTAAGACCGCCCGCCATCCAGGTAGGTATTGACCAGTAGTGGTCATACCGTTCATGGTGCTCAGGCAATAGGTCATCACGTTTTCCCTCCATTAGGTACTTATATATATCTTACATGACATTTCTGTGCCCACTCACCTCCGGCTATGAATCTATATATGTGTATGTACAGGCAAGCCATGGTGGGTATGGCATGGCATGGTGTAGTATATTTAGATAATCATGGTATATAGGTAAGTAATGTGCAGTTCCAGCAGAATAGTGTCCTTTATGTTAATAGGTTTATTTTGACACCTTTTAATTATGTTGAGTCACCTGCTGCCAGGACAACAGGAGGATATTGTATTTTTTATATTGTATATTTCAAGCGCTTGCACTAAAAGACTAGGAGGTATTTCAGGTGTTCATCCGGTCATGACATCTAGGCCATGTAGGGGGAGGTATTGAGTTCTTTTGATGGTTAGAAGGGATTGATTTTATGCATGGAGATGTCTGACCAATCAAGACCAATTTCACAGCTAATGAAATTGGACCAAGCTACCATTTAAGGGCCTGTCACACGTGTCAATGTCGCCTGCGATATCGCTCATGCGTCACAAATTATTAATCGCCTGAGCGATGTGTAATTATCGCAGGTGAGATGTCACATGCGTCAATATGACCCAGCGATGCGGTGATGTCGCCATCTTGCGAGCGATTTTATTTAGTCGCTTGTACGTTATCAAAATAGAAAATACGTCGCTGAGTTTAGTGTCACACGCAGCGATGCACAAGGTCTACTGAGCGATGAGCGACAGGTTTTACATCTGGCAGTGAAACCTGCGATCGGCGATCAGCGACATGTCGCTGGTTGCTTCAATGTCGCTCCTGCGTCACTTTTATGTCGCTTGAGCGACTGAAAATCCGTGACGTACGAGCGACATTGACAGCGATATCGACGCGTGTGACATCCCCTTTACACGTAAATATATTTTTTGGATAGAACCTGAAGGCCCCCATACACATACACTAGACCAGGGGACCCCAACTCCAGTCCTTGAGGGCCGCCAACTGAAGGTTTTCAGGATTTCCTTAGTATTGCACAGAGATTGGTGTGCAGGTAATTAAATTATCACATGTGCAATACTAAGGAAATCCTGAAAACAAGATATGTTGGCAGCCCTCAAGGACTGGAGTTGGGCACCTCTGCACTAGACTAACGTCAGCTAAGCTCACCAATATCGACATATTCCACCAAAGTCTAATGTATATGGGAGCCCCTGACAGATGATGTGAGGCGACAGAAGGATTCGGCATGTCTGATTTCGGACGGCTAATCCTATAGAGTACAGAAGCAGGGAGAGCCTTCCTGTGTATGGGAGAGCAGCTTGAGATAGGTATTGGCCGACATTTATGTAAAGTGTATGGAAGGCTTTAAAGCCCCCAAACGCATTGAACCCACCAATATCGATAGATTTAGCCAAAAGTGTAATATATATGGGAGCCCCAGACAGATGTCAGGTAAACTAAGGATTTGGCATGTTTAATTTCGGACTGCCAAGTTTGGTAGCGGCTCTGTCATAGAGAACACAGTAGCAGTAAACCGAGTGAGCACTCCTGTGTATGGTAGAGGAGCTTGAGATAGGTTTTTTGCCGACATACATCTAAAGCGGCCGTCACACGCAACGATTTTAAGCCCGATATCGTTTAAGCGATCTCCTTTTTGATCGCTTAAGCGATATCGTTTTGGCATCGTTGCATGTAATCAAGCGATTTTACTATGTAAAATCGCTTGATCGTGACATCACAGATCTGAGCTCCGGAGCTCAGATCTAGCGATGAACGATGTCACGATCTGCTTCATCGTGGTGTATGACACCACGATCAACGATCTCCCAGCGGCAGAGCCTATGCTGGGAGATGGTAACTATGGTACACGTCGGGTTACTAAGCGCCGCGCGGCGCCTAGTAACCCAATGTGTACCATAGTAACCAGCGAGATCGCGGCTCCACATCGCTGGTGAGTCTGTCTGTGACAGCTCACTAGCGATGTGAACGATATTGTAAGCGATCGCGCGTGCACGTGATCGCTTACAATATCGCTAGCGATATCTTAGCGTGTGACGGCTGCTTACAACAGAGGTCCCCAACTCCAGGCCTCGAGGGCTGCTAACAGTGCAGGTTTTCAGGATTTCCTTAGTATTGCACAGGTGTTAATGAGATCATCTGCACAGGTAATGATTCCAACTCCTGTGCAATACTAAGGAGATCCTGAAAACCTGCACTGTTGTCGGCCCTCGAGACCTGGAGTTGGGGACCCCTGATCTAAAGTGTATGGAATATTTTAAGGACAGGTTTGACTGGTTGTTGGTGGGGGGAGATATCGATCAGGCATATCTGACTTGCAACTGCCTTTCACATTGTTCTCCCTGAGGTCAGCACCATGTCAACTGATGGCTCTCTCATAAGGGGGTGTCACACGCGTCAATGTCGTCAGTGAGATGATCGCTGACGACATTGACGGCTGATCGCTGGTGAGCTGTCACACAGGCAGACTCACCAGCGATCAATGGACCAGAGACATCGTGGAAACGATTTAAATATCGTTTCCACGATGTCTTGCTCCCGCTGCCAGCCTGCTGGAAGCGGGAGCAGGCTGGTCTCCAAGGTAAACTGCGGGTATCTAGGCAGCGCGCGCTGCCTAGATACCCGCAGTTTACCTTGGATACCAGCTACCAGCGCTTGTGAGAGGCGCTGGGAGCTGGAATATCGCTACTCCCGGTGTCACACGCAGCGATGCTGCGTGTCCACTGGGCGACCATCGCCAGGTTTTAGAACAGATTCTAAAACCTGGCGATCATCAACCAGCGATTTATCGCTGGTTGATTCAGTATGTCACACGCATCAATATCGCTGCAACGTCACGTGCAACCGTGATCGTGCAGGCGATATTGACGCGTGTGACATACCCTATAGAGAGCACGGTGGGGCTTGGCTGGGCAAACGTTCCTGTTAATGGAAGAATTGGCTGAAGCATTGTTCGTCCGACAGCCATGTTATGTGTATGGATTTCACTCTCATCATCCTCAACTGTTATCAGCAGCCCAAAGTATGACCTACCTATTCCCTATAATGGACGTCTGTCAGGTATCTTTACGATGCTGCTATAATCATGACTGGTAGACTGAGTGGTAGAGCGATTTCAATCAAAGCAAGTCGCCTTCTACATACACCAATTTAAAAATGATATTGGCCTGATTGAAGAGAAATAGGTGTGTGTGCCTAAATGCCTACTATTCAAGAGTAGTGATCACTTGTGCAAACGTCCTTAAAAGTGCTCATTCGCCATCATTGCCCTGTGTAAATGTGCAGATATAAAGAAAAGTGACCTATCGACTGATCTTTGTGGAAGCAGCACATCCCTTTATGTAAACTATGCCAAAGACAATAATGAAAGTGAAGAAAGATATGATTGTTGGTAAGCACCCTCTAAAGAGACTTGTATGAATGAAAGTAAACAAGCCACCCATAAACCCCCATACACATTAAATGAAAGATTGACAAGGCTGCTCTAGGCAGGACCAGATGACCATCTGTTGTGTGTTGTGGGGCCTCCCAACTATTCCACATCAGATTAAATTGGAGGCGAGAAGGATTGAACAGTTGGATTTTCCACAGCCAGTCCATTTATATTCAGGGCACATAAGGCTCTGCCAAAGGGGTTTGGCAGCAGCCTTCTCCTCTTCCAATGAAAACATATGAATGATCGGCCAGCACTGGTGTGTATGAAGGAGTTGGACGAGATAGCTGTCTACCCAACAAATATTATATTCTTCTGTTAGCTCTCATGTGTATGGGTAGCTTTAGCGTCAGTGAGGCTTCTACCCATCTATGGCTGACTTTAAACCAAATCGTATCTCTGTCATCTCTAGAACACTGTGGAATTATATATATTCTTTGAAATGATCTCACTAACTAGACATGAAATGTGCGTGAATTTATCGAAGATTTATCAAACCTAGTGTAAAGCAAAGGTGGCGTTTATAGCAACCTCTCACCTATGAATCTATGCAATAAATGTTAAGAACCAAGGTAGCCTTTTCATTGCACAAGCTAGTAAAGCTCGTAGGTATGTACCTTAATAGGTATTTCTTCAGAAAATGATCCCTTTAAGGCTTGATCCTGCTCAAAACAATCTGAAAACATTGTAAGATAAACTGTGTGCTAGTGAATGGGCTGTAAGAAAACATGCAGAATATTTCACCCTTGGCAATGCATGTAACACATTTGGCTTTTTTTTTTTTTTTTTTGTCATATGCTATGGATATTTTCCAGCTTAGGACAAAAAAAATGAAAGCGTCAAAGATCTTGCTCTCTGCACTAACCTGACACCGCCGTGTGCTGTACTATAATAGAGTACGCGGCAGCACTCAGTTCAGTTAGCAAGATCTTCACTGTTTTCATATCAAGAGGAGCCGCAGAGGATGGTATCCCGCTCTGCTGGGATCGCACAATGTAGATGTTTTGGTGACATATCAGATCCTAAATGCCCATACATATTATACTAATGCTGATTGATCCCGCCGATAACAGTGGGTTCCGCCAACAGTTTAACATGTATAGGACCCTATGGCAATTGATTTTTGTTGTAGTTAAAGGGAATCTATCACCAGATTTTTGCCACCTAATCTGAGAGTAGCATACTGTAGGGCCAGAGATCCTGATTCCAGCGGTGTTGGGCATCCTTTACAAACCTACAGCTTGGTCCTTTTGTAAAACGCATTTACTATGGAAATTCCTTATTATAATTTAGAACGCAACTACAAACCACAGTGTCAATTTAGTTATGAGTGACCTATGCTTACACTCATATTATGCAGATGTATATAATAGATATATAATGTCATGCAATTAAAATTACAACACGGTTATTAAATCTGGTTTTATATGAAGTGTGACATCAAAGGTTGTACTGCCCAATTTTCACATGGATAGTGTTTAAGAAGCATGCCAAGACACTTTGTCCTGTTCTGACAGAGAAAGGTGAATAATCATACGAGTGAATGCAACATCTCACCTTCTGTTAGAGCATTAAAAATTGACATTTTGCAAATATTTTCACAAATTTGTTCTAACTTCTTGTAAGACCTTGAGTATTTGGGGAGTTTTATACCTCAGTATTTGTAAAGGCCCCGTTACATGGCACAACGTTGGAACGATGTCTGCAATGATCTTGTGGGCGCGAGGTCGTTTCTGACATTGTTTTGACATCGTTGGTGAGATGTCACACGTCTAGATATCGTGGACGACGCACCAACGGTGTAGTGAGCAGGTATTTCGCAAACACAGCAACTATACCTGTCATTTATGTGAATGGGCGAAGTCGTAAGCGACATCGTTATCGCGGTGTCACACACAACAATATACCAGGTTGGCTGATCGCAGGTTTGAGAACATGTTCTCAAACCTGCAAACAGCGATCCAACGACTTATCGTAGTTGAATCTCACAACGTCCTAACGACTGGAACGACTCCAAAGCCGTGACGATTAAGCGATATCGTTAACTATGTCGTGATGTGTAACGGGTCTTAAGTCAAACCAGGAATAGAACAATCAGAGGAAAAGTATAAGGGTACGTGCACACGATCAGCAAACGCAGCGTTTTGGACGCAGCTCTTGCCGCTGCATCCAAAACACTGCATAGTACAGTATAAGCATGGTGGATTTCAAGAAATCCCATCCTCACTATGCTTATCCTGACCGCAGCAATCTGACAGCTGTGGTGCAGGTGCCGGCATTCCGATACATATCACATGACCGCAAACAGCCAATCAGCGCCGGGAACGCCCCTCTGACGTCACCGCAAGTCCTGGCAGAAGACACCTCACTTGAAACCGGACACCGGGAAAAGGCGTCAGACAGGTAAAGTATTCATTCTTTTTTATTTTTCATACACTTGCCTTTCTTTAATTTAGATTTCGCAGTGTATATTAATACACTGTGAAATCTAATGGGTGGTCACAGCTGTCACACAGGGGAGGAGGAAGCAGGATTCTTCCTCCCCTCTGTGACATCACAGGGAAAAAACGCAGGAGCAGCTGCGTAAACAATTGACATCTCAATTCTTTACACAGCTGCGTTTTCTCTCATAAACGCACTGCGTATTTTTGCGCAATGTCTGCACTGCAAAGTGAATTTCACATTCACTTTGCTGGCAGACAAAAGGCACATTGCGTATTTTGAAAAAGCCGCATAAAAAAGTGCGGCAAAATACGCAATGTGTGAACGCAGCCTAAAATAGACTCTAGAAATGTCACAAATAGAACAATAAATTGGTGCAAACAAAAAGAGGAGCAAAACACACAAAACTAGACAAGAATAGCACAAACAATGATGAAACAGGGCCTCTGTCTTTTCTGTCTTAGGCACCTTTCACATAGGCGTTTTTTATGAAAATGCAGTAGATAGCGGCAGCATTACCACATATGCGCATCTTCCGCCTAACGGCCGCACTTGCGGCTCACCTGCGGCAAGCCCATGCATTGTCTATGGGGCCTGGTTCAGGTGCGGCAAGTGCGGTTCCGGCAGTTACGGCCGCGAAAACAACGCGGTCAGCCACAGGTTTTTTTTTCGCGACCGCAAGTGCTGCATCTGCCGCAACCGTCAGAACCGCGCTTGCCACACCTGACCGCAAGCCCCATACACAATGCATGGGGCTTGCCGCCAGTGTGCCTCAAGTGCGGCCATTAGGTGGAAGATGCGGCAGATGCGGTAATAAAACGCCTATGTGAAGGGGCCTTACCTGTGTTGTGGATCCACAGAGACTATTGGCCAAGTTTGATCTGTAAAATGGAATGAGAGAAGAACACGCTCTGAGTCTCAAGGATTCATTTTATAAACTGTCGTCTGTATGGCTCAATTAAACTCTATCCATCTGTGTGCTGTCTGAGAAGAAATATGGACAGGACATGGACGTGTCACATGAATGTGTAAATGCAGCCTTAACTTAAAGATATAGGAAGAACCCCCCAGCCATTAGACACTTAACACCTATCTGGAAACAGCCCATTAGATTTACTGTTGTTTTCTACACGTAGATTTATCATGAATTGTAAAGCCAACCGCTACGGCACTATAACATTACCACTCACTATATACCACTTGTATAGAACTAATGAATTAAGACACAGGACTCATTGACTTTGGTGGAATAAGTATTGGCCACTTTATTAAAGTTCCATAAACATCTTATATTTAAGTTAACTTATTACCTTCCAGCTAAGCTCAGCAAAATGCTCAAGCCCATTACCAACTAAAACAGTATACCATAAACTGTCCATTCAGTGTCTTGAATGACTAACCCCATACAGCCATCATGCCACTACCTGGCCAAGCATGGCCCAGCCCCACCAAGTGCTACCTCCACCATTGCTTGTAGATCCAATTTTAATATATTGTTACCATCTTGGATAGATGCACTAAATCCTTCCAAGAAAGGCCAGCCACTTTACCCACCAAGTCAATGTGACGAAATGAGAAACCACCAATAGCATAAACTAAAATAGCATAACCTTGCCCTGTTGATTTGTTTCCTTATTTTCTCACAGAATTTTAGACTGTTCGAATTCACCTATAACAATCTGGAAATTATTTCAGAAAATATGATTCTAATTCCCAGCAAAAGCTTCAAAATGTCTCCTACTTTTCTTCATCTATACCAGAAGATCCACTGTTCCTACATTTCCTATATCCCTATTGCCCAGGTGAATGATGAGGAAGTCAAGCATGGGATACCTATCATGAGCACCTGGTCGATCAAACCAACCCATTTCTATCCTCTGATCCCAAACCAAAACTGACCTTGATCCAGTGATGTAGACAAATGTGGGCTATAGCAGTGGTGGCGAGCTCTGTATTCCGCCCAATATATGAATGAATGGCCTAGAATCCAAATTGTATAAACTATAAAACAAAATTAGTAATGGTTTTAACTGCTCATGTACAATTGTATAACAATTCGATCTCCATCTTCCATGTTTCATAATGGCAGATCTACTTAAGCCCAACCAAGCAGCCTGTGTCGCAGCTGGAGTACGAAAAGAATGAGTGGAAAACTACTTCCCACCTAAACCCAAACGCAATAGACATTTGGACAATATGCTTCGAAATTGAAATTGCGACAGCGTCCCACCAGGCCAATGCATAAGCAAATGGCCACCGCTTGCTGGCCAGATACTCAAGTAATTTTTTTTAAATAAAAACACTGGACATATCTTTGAATCGGGTGCGTACATTAATTTAAATTTAATTTTATTTGCCCGCCTGATCTGTTTTTGACCTTACCGGGTGAATCACTAAGTAGCCCTGAACTACCAGTACCTGACACACTCCCAATCCTTCTACACTGTTTACTTTTGGGAGGAGGTCTTTGATCCACAAAGCCCCAAAGAACAGTAACTAAGCAGCTGTTGAAAATAAGGACCCTTCAAAAGCATCGAAGCCACACACTTGAGTCATAGAACACAAATCTCAGAATTGTAGGCGTGATAGTGCATCTCCCATTCCGAAAACAATGGTCCTTCTTATCACCTTTTAAGACCAGTTTCACAAAAAATTAACTGTTAAGGCCCTGTCACACAGAGATCGCTAACGAGATCGCTATTGGGATCGCTGCTGCGTCACGAAATTCGTGACGCAACAGTGATGTCGTTCTGTGTGACACGCACCAACGATCTGGCCCCTGCTGTGAGATCGTTGATCGTTACACACTGCTCTGGGTCATGCCTGCGTCGTTGTGTTCGACAAATAATGAGCAACGATCTCAATGCGCTATGGAGAGAAAATTCACAACGACCTTGGTATAATTCTGGATCGCTAGTACGTCGTTTTTCACATCGCTGGTAAGATGCCTGTTTGACATCTTAAAAGTGATGTGTAGACGACGCACCAGCGATCTCTGCACATCCTTACGGGATCGCTGATGCGTCGTTATGCGAGACTGGACCTTTAGGGTACTGTCACACTATGTGACGCACCAGCGATCCTGACAGTGATCCGACCTGCCGGGATCGCTGGTGAGATGTCAAATGGTCTGATCTCACCAGCGACCCAGCAACGATCTGGAATGATACGGAGGTTGTGGGGACACTGTTTCTCAGACCTGTAGTATTGAGATTGTTGGTCGTTGTCCCTGTTAAACAGCGATGCACACTGCCCAGCGGGAAACCGACGACCAAAAAATGGTCCAGAACGGTTTGTAACGAGCAGCGATCTCACAGCAGGGGCCTGATCGTTCCTAAGTGTCACACAAAGTGAGATCGCTGTTGAGGTCGCTCTTGTGTTACAAAATTTGTAAATCAGCAGTGTTCTCGCTACCATTCTCGTTTAGTGTGACAGGGGCTGTAAAAATATCTAAAGGGTTGAGAATGCGCAAATAGGGTCTTATCTTTTTTAGACAGATGTATGATGTGAATATTGGTATTGCTCACCTGATGTGGTTGTGTAGCACACAACCAGCGTAATCGCTCAGAAAAAACAGCTGCTGCAGGGACCGTACTTCCACAGGATGCGGTGCTCAAATCACAAGGTTATTCGGACGAAGTACCTGTTATGTCCGCGCTGCTGTCAGACCGGTATACCAATGACACTGGACGTCTAGGTATTGAGATATAGATTTTTATTTCCAACGTGTTTCGGAGCCACGTGCCGAGCTCCTTCCTCAGGGAACCTGTGTCATTGGTATACCGGTCTGACAGCAGCGCGGACATAAAGGTACTTCGTCCGAATAACCTTGTGAGGGGCTGTAAATAACTGTTGACCAAACATCTTTAGAAAAAATGATACCCAAGCTAATATCTTGTACTGTCGTAAAACATGCCCAGAATACTAAAGTGTCTTGCTTCGAACTTTTGAACGTATCCCACTTTCTAAATTAACAAAAATTGGACCTTGTTCCCACACGGCTAGGTAACCCTTCTATGTCGCCACAGCTACCAACATTGTAAAAGCTCCAGTACTAATGTTATATTTAATCCCCTCAAATACTCCAGACAATCCTCACCTGCTGGTTTGGCCTCTGCTTAAAAATCTTGCAAACTGAAATCAAAAAGTGCGTCCACTATAATATTACATTTTCCTTCAGTCTGCACAGTCAGACGTTACATTTTAAACACAACACTTGATGCTGCAATAAGATAATCACCAAGCTGAATTCAAATGTGAGACAGTTAACGGCAAAAAACACGCCCTTGTTATCTGATCTAATCAAAATGCATTTATTAGAGAGAAAACTACCCCATAAAGCTAATGCCACTAGCACGGATTCACTATCCATGATTGATGCCACCTAGCTGCACACCACTCTCTTCAATACTCCAAAACTGTGCCACCTCTGCCACATCTCCCTCCGAATACTGCCAAAACTTGATGCCACTACTGCACACATCTCTCCTTCCAAACTGCAAAACCTTCTCAACCCGCTGCATCAGTAAAAAGATTGAAATCATCAGCTGCAAGAAATGGTTTCCACCGTACAGACTTGCCATTAAACATTTTCAAAAATTCTAGCCAGATCAACAAATAAGCCTTAATCTCATTGGTGACTCTCTTAAGGGCTCGACTTGGAGAAAATAGAACCGGATGGATAGAAGCCGCGTTGACCACAATAAGAGTAACAGAGTAACACACACACACTGATTATTCAGTCTACGCGTTTCGTGGCAAACAGGCCACTTCATCAGGACATCCATGAAGTGGCCTGCTTTGCCACGAAACGCGTAGACTGAATAAACAGAGTGTGTGTGTTACTCTGTTACTTATTGTGGTCAGCGCGGCTTCTATCCATCCGGTTCTATTTCTCCAAGTGGATCCTTACTTTTTGCCGGGAGCCTGCTGCGACCATACATGCTTGTCCAAGGGAGTTGTGACCATTCACAACCAGACCAGGTGAGTCTGTATTGTGGGAGTCCGTGTGACCATCAAACCCGAAGGTATTACTCTATGTGCGCTTCTTTTCCTTCTTATCTTAAGGGCTCGGACACACTGGCATGAAAGTTGGACGACTGCAATGCAGTAAAAATCACATTGCAGTCGGACCAATGTTATTCAATGTCCGAGAGCACATTTACGAGGGTCGGACGTTTTTTTCTCATCGCTTCATGTACGACAAAGCAGTCACAACATGCTGCGACATTATGCGATTCATGGCCGAGACTCGCCAATGCAAGTCTATGGGTCCTACAAAAATCACGGACCATCCGAGTCGGATGCCATTTTTCACTGATACATTATCATTCTGTAGCTCAGCAAATGTAAAAAATGTTCCTGTAAATGATTATACAGTAAGTAGCTGCTGAGAAAAAAAACAGATTGCACACGGAAGCCACACTGACCAAAACTTGGACGACACTCGTACGACTCTCGGATACGTCAATTGGGCCTTTTTTTTTTACACGCCAGTGTGTTTCCAGCCTAACATGAAAAGATGGATTTTGTATACCAGCGACAATGCAGAGCTAACAGCCTACTGAAGACTCTCCCCAATGGCATATCTCTAGCATTAAATGCTAATAAACCCAAAAAGAGACTCCAATTTCTTTGACGGTTGCTTTCTTTTGAAACTTGGTGAAATTAAGGCATTCCTACACTTAATAATCTTCACTCCTGGGAGCCTTCATTCACTTTTTAACGGTATCAATAACAATGCCCAAATATTCAATGGAACTACAAGGGAGTACTGTCTTATAATTGGGCATAGGGAAACGATTGCAAGTTGACACAAAAGTCTATAGCAATCCATTACATTAGACTTTTACGGACCGACAAATAATCAAGAAAATGTGCTATTTTTTTCCCCTTACACTGAACCGAAACTACCCATTCAATAAAATGCTTCAAAGTAATAACAGGACAATGAGCAACCCCTGGGTAGACACATAGCTACATAAAATTAAACATTAAACTCAAAACGCAAGGATTGATTGGCACTAACCTAAATGCTGATTCAATGTCTACCTTTGCCATAAGGGTGCTGCGCCCAAAACGTCTAACCATATCTGTGGCTTGATCAAAAGACTTGTAACTAATGGAATACAGATCAGCACTTACACCGTCATTCAGGGAGGAACCATATGGGTCCAACAAGTGGTATATTAAACTAAAATAATTGGGTTCCTTTTTTGCCACTACGCCCAGTGGTGAGAGGCGGAAATTTTATATGGCTCCTACTGGCTTTAATTTCCTGAGCTATCTTATCCGCCACTACCTCCGGATGCTGCAGCACGGATCTTACATTGTCCACCCAGACACAACCAGCATCATTAAATGCAGGAAGGTGAAAACCATTAGAAAATTCATCAATTAGCTGCTTGGCCATCCTGTGATTTGGGCAGTGTTGTAACCAGTCTAGCACTAATACACCACTTCTGTATTTTTCATCCACTCCTGGTTTTGGCTTATGGAAACTCTTGTGAAAAACTGACCATAAACTGAACATGTGAACATAGCCAAAGGGCCACGTCACACCAGGTGACGTCACTGGAGATGTCGGCGGCAACGGGCGGGAGCGCGCACATTTTTGGCGCCCCGCCGTCGTATGTTTACATGCGGCGACACCTCCGGCGATCTCACAGGCGGCGGCACCGCTGGGGTGTGTAAAAAAAACCCAGCGGCGATGCCATAACATGCCTGTGAGATCACCAGTCGGCGTGTTACATGGGGCGATGTACACATTGCCCCAGAGTGGTCGCCTGGTTTCACAGCGCTACTGTGAAACCAGGTGACCACTCAAATGCGTTGCCCTCGCCTATTCACTTTAGGCGACGTATTGGCGATGTTGTCGGTGATAGGCCACGTCCCAGCATCAAACAAAAATAAACCGAATAGTACCAAATATCAATATGAAAAACTCACCTAAATGGTGCATTTATTTTTACCCCTTGCATCAGCAGGTGGCTGCAGATTCCCCAGAGTACACATGCTCTAGACCGTACACAGACCCTGCAACCTATAAAGGGCGGTTTGTCAACCAGCGACCATCCAGTATATCAGTGAGAGCTGTGGAAATTTCAGAACATGGACACCATAGGCCCCTGCCACACAAGTGGTTAATAGTTCTAGCACCTATTGTGACCTCTATTAATCGGGTCGGCTGTTCAGCACTATATGCACACGGGTGACAGAGCCCCTAGAGGAAACAACCTCACACTGCAAAAGATAAGAAGATGCAGTTGACACTAATCAAGATGTAGGTGTCAGTTCTTACATTGTCCACCCAGACACAACCAGCATCATTAAATGCAGGAAGGTGAAAACCATTAGAAAATTCATCAATTAGCTGCTTGGCCATCCTGTGATTTGGGCAGTGTTGTAACCAGTCTAGCACTAATACACCACTTCTGTATTTTTCATCCACTCCTGGTTTTGGCTTATGGAAACTCTTGTGAAAAACTGACCATAAACTGAACATGTGAACATAGCCAAAGGGCCACGTCACACCAGGTGAGTCACTGGAGATGTCGGCGGCAACGGGCGGGAGCGCACACATTTTTGGCGCCCCGCCGTCGTATGTTTACATGCGGCGACACCTCCGGCGATCTCACAGGCGCGGCACCGCTGGGGTGTGTAAAAAAAACCCAGCGGCGATGCCATAACATGCCTGTGAGATCACCAGTCGGCGTGTTACATGGGGCGATGTACACATTGCCCCAGAGTGGTCGCCTGGTTTCACAGCGCTACTGTGAAACCAGGTGACCACTCAAATGCGTTGCCCTCGCCTATTCACTTTAGGCGACGTATTGGCGATGTTGTCGGTGATAGGCCACGCCCAGCATCGCCTATAAAATCACTGCCGACATCGCCAGGTGTGCCGATGCCCTTAGATTGCTGGCTCACCCTACCAAACTATAAGTGTGGCCAAGTTTTTTGTTATGGAAGAAAATATTCCAGGGATTAAACCTTATATATATGCTTAGATGTGGTCCGTAGTCACCTGTGGCTTGAAATCCATCTTTTCTCAAAATATTCTCTGTAGTAAAGGGAGTGCTTTAAGGAAATGAGTAATATAAACAGTTTTAATGTTTTTTTTTCCAAAAATATCTGTTCATGTAATTCTTGGGAGTTATTAAGAAATTTTCCACCTTAGTAGTTTCTGAGCAGTACAAGGAATCCATTCCGGGAGATTGTCATAAAAAGCACTCTGGCGTCATTTGCTTTTATTTTTTTCTGTATTTATTTTTTGAAGTTTATTTTTACAATCATAGATAGATGAGCCAGGAACGACTTGTATTCATCGTTCTGACATCTCCCGTCATGGAAGATTTCCTCAATCACTAAGCCAGTGCTACATCTTTGTAGAAGTATCCAGCTCTTGTAACATAGTGGGAGGAGGAAGAGCGGTGCCAGATGTAGACACATCTGTTTCTAATCTCTTCTGTGCGTAAGGACTGCAATTCTAAAAGGATACAAGCGGAGTGTCACAACCTTTTTTTCATATGCTCCATTTTGGAAACGGTGAACCAAGTCGGCGTTGCTCATTCCCATTTACTGGATCAGCTGTACAGAAAGTAGACCAGAACTTTATTTGCAGCATTGACAAGATGTGAATGAATGTACTTGTTAATGTTCTGTCAATAACCTCTTTGTCATCTGCTTTACTAATTGTTCAATTGAATATCGGTGTAACCTACCGACTGGTTCATTATTGCTGTTTTTTTTCTGAAAAGATTGCCAACTGTTTCCCTTTATGCCAAATCCTTTGGGAAACAAGCATATAGTCCTCCAAATTGCTTTAAGGGTTGCCCCTTCCCAAATGATAATTCTGCATTTACTCTATATGTGATATGCATGTCCCTGGCCAGTACCCGACTAGTGTGCATGGCCCCAGCTCAATACTAATGTAGGACGCAAGGTTGCACCTACTAGGCGGACACGCGCACCAGTTGGGTCCTGGCCAGGAACATGCATATCGCATGATTATGGTGTGTTCCCAGCTTAGAAACCGGCAAATCCTTGCTGCACATGGTGTGCGCCAGGAGGATTGATAAGTCTGCAGTCACATTGAGAGACTGGAGAATTATCATTTTAGATCGATTAACCCCTTCAACAGCAACCATAGCTTGTGTGGACCTCAGTCACACAGGGATTTTGTGGCACTTTTTTTTACGCCTGTAAAATAGTATGATTACCTTATTTTTTTTGTTTTTTGTTTTTTTCATTTTTTAGGCATTTCAGTGCTTTTTTTTTTTTTAAATATATAGCCAGATGTTTTCACATCAGATATTAAGTCTTAAAGCACCACTCCAGCATTTTATTTTTTTCAGTGCTGGATTGGGCTTAAATCAAATTCCCCTCCCCTCCCCGCTCTTGTACACACCCTCAAGTGCATCCACCTTTTTTTGTCATAGCTCCGATTCCGTGTTGCTATCTTGCGCAGGTATTTTCTCATTGGCTGGAATTCAGAAGTTATGTCACAAGCTCTCAATACAAGTCTATAAAAGCCAGAACGTGGCCCTCATAGACTTGTATTGATTTGTGACCTGACGCGCGCTCTATGAAACACTGGAACAGCCAGCAGGTTGCAAATTGCTTGAGATCGACTGGAGTGGTGGAAGATAGAAGGTGAAGCCACCAGATGGTGAGTATGGGGTCAGGGAGACTTAGATTGTTAAAAACACTCCAGCAGTTAAAAATAAATGCTGGAGAGAAAAGCCCAAGGTCAAAAATATAGGCTAAATATATAAAATATATAAAATATCAAAGTTGGTACCAAACCAGTTACTATTCAACGCGATCAACACTCTTAACTTCATACAAGAGGATTGACCAATATCTGTAGATGGTCCAGAGCATTGTGTGTGACAAATACTGCTCCAATGAGGGTCTTCACTGAAGGTTCAGAGCGTGGCATGTGCCAAATGCTGCTCCAATGATGCTCTTCACTGTTCCGGTCCTTTCACACCTCAGCTCTTTATCCACTCCCTAATGACGGGAAGTGATGAGAGTGAGGAGTTCTAAGCATGGTAAATTGGATCACACTGAAAATGCTCGTTTTTTTCCTGTTAGGCATTGCCTTCTTTTAATTGGGCAGCATCATAGAGGGGCTAAAGTAAATGCCCCCAGAGAAGAATCTGTTAATACGCCCTTGATTGAAGAGAAAAACTAAACCTTTTATCAGCTCTTTAGCCCCTTTTTACTGATATGTTCAGTTTAAGATAAAAATATAGTAAAACTTCCCCTTTAAAACCTGTGTGTGATCTATCCGCAGCGGAGTATTTGGAATGGCTGTATCTATAATGTTTTTATACAGCTTATTCAGTGTCTCAAGCTGTGTTTTATGTACAAGGGTGTTTGCACGTTTTTAGATGACTAATGCACTGACCAGTATTTGCTTTCCGGTAACTTTTTTTGCAACTTTTTTTTTTCTGTTTTATGGCTTCCTTCTTTGAATTCTGAATTCACAACTCTTTTTCATTGACCTGAAATGCCCCTGTACTGTCTGTTTCATGTTTCTCATCTTATTTCAGAAAATCTAGCTAAAAGTACTGTATGATGGTCTAACAAGTTCACTAACAGGGACATATGAAACAAATAAAGAATAAAATGCAGCAAACGTTTCACGTTTATTATAAAATCAGGCAAAATGTACCCTAAGCCTGTTACCGTATATACTCGCGTATAAGCCGAGTTTTTCAGCCCAAAAATCGGGCTGAAAAGTCACCCCCTCGGCTTATACGCGAGTCACTGTATTAGGGACCTCGGATACTTGCTGTCAGTAGCGAGTCTGAGCTATTCCGAGAGGGTCTTAGCGATTCCGAGCGAGTCTGAGCTATTCCGACAGGGTCTTAGCGATTCCGAGCGAGTCTGAGCTATTCCGACAGGGTCTTAGCGATTCTGAGCAATTCCGAGCGATTCTGAGTGAGTCATAGCGATTCTGAGTGAGTCATAGCGATTCTGAGAGCGAGTCTTAGCGATTCTGAGCATTTCTGAGCGATTCTGAGCTAGTCTGAGCGATTCTAAGCGAGTTTACAATCTGAGTCCTGTATTCTGTACTCGGGACTCGGCTTATACACGAGTCAATAGGTTTTTCAAGGTTTTGAGGACAAAAGTAGGGGGGTCGGCTTATACACGGGTCGGCTTATACGCGAGTATATACGGTATATACTCTTTTTAGTACTTTTTGTTGTAAGGGATTTAGCCATAAAGTTGAAGCCAGAAGTTTACATACACTATATGAAAAGACACATATGCATATTTTTCTCACTATCTGAAATGAAATCAGAATAAACCTTTCCCATTTTAGGTGAATTAGGATTACCATATTTATTAATATTCACCAAATGACAGAATACTGAGAGAGAATGTGTTGAGGCATATTTATTACTTTTTTCAAAGTCACAATTTACATACAGTTCATCAGTATTTGGTACAATTGCCCTTTTAAACTGTATAACTTGGGTCAAACATTTTGGATATGCTTCCATAATCTTCTCACAATAGTTTGTAGGATTTTTGGCCCATTCATTCTGACAGAACTGGTGTAACTGAGCCATGTTTGTAGGTCACCTTGCTCGCACCTGCCTTTTCATCTTTGCTCATAAATTTTCAGTAGGATTCAGATCGTGTGATGGTGGGTTTACACGCCGCGATATCGGCGTCCAACTCCGACCCAACTCCGACAAAAAGTCACGTGGGTCGCGAGTTGGAGCCGATATCGGGCGCGCGTTGTACGGTTTGAGCGTACAACGCGATCCTGGAACGATGCCAAAACGATATCGGAGTTGAATAGCAGAGCTATTCAACTCCCCGATATCGGATGGCCGTTGTAGCAGGATCGCTGCGTGTGACAGCCCAACTCCGATGCGTACTCGCACCTCACCCATTAACTCCCATGTTAAATGGTCGTTACTGGGTTGGTGGGCGTAGACATCGGAGGGACGTTGTTTCCCGATATCGCAGCGTGTAAACCGGCGATGCGATATCTGGAAAAGCGCTCAAAAAATGCGCGCTCCTGCAGCGTTGCCTCCGATATTGCGCCGATATCGGGACGTGTAACCCCACCATGATAGCCACTCCAAAACATTGACGTTGTTAACCTTAAGGCTACTTTCACATTACGATTTTTTTAAATCCGATGCTGTCCGATATAAATCGGATAGCATCGGATATAAACTGATCCCTGCAGTCGGATGCCAAATAGGCATCCGATCCGACATCTGCAGGATCAGTTGCTGTCATCAGACCTGTCAGCTGTTCTCCCTTGTGTCCCCCTCTGTTTCCCCCTCTTCACCCCTGTGTGTCCCCCTTCTTGTCCCCTGTGTGTCCCCCTTCTTGTCCCCTGTGTGTCCCCCTTCTTGTCCCCTGTGTGTCCCTGTGTGGCCCCCTCACGTCCCCCAGTGCTCCCCCTCCTTTCCCCTGTCCTCCGGAATAAAAAAAAAAAAAAAAGTTTATGCTCACCGAGCCCCCGCCGTCTCCCGCCGTCTTCCTGGATGTTCCCGGTGGCTCCCGCAGGCTCCCGGTGTCAGCATAGGTCTTCCTCTGCTGTTCAGGACCTGCGGTGATTTCACAGTCACGTGACCGTGGGTTCACCATGGTAACCCGCGGTCACATGACTGTGACATCACCGCAGGTCCTGAACAGCAGAAGAAGACCTTCTGCTGACACCGGGAGCCTGCGTGAGCCACCGGAAACCTGCAGGAAAACGGCGGGAGACGGCGGGGGCTCGGGAGGAGGTGAGCATAAACTTTTTTATGTTTTTTTGTTTTTTTTACCCTTGTGCTCCCAGTTAGGAGCAGTTTTACTGTACTGAGCATGCTCAGTACAGTAAAATAGGGTCCGAGGAGACATCAGATGTTTCCTCGGACCCTTCTCCATAGGGCCCCATGTTATAGGGATCGGGTCAGATCGGATGTGCACTAAATGCCATCCAATTTGGTCCGGTCCGATTCTGTCAGATTTTATTATCAGTGCAAAAATCGGTGCAGGCGCCGATTTTTGCACCGATAATAAAATCGGACAGAATCGGATCGGACCAAATCGGATGGCATTTAGTGCACATCCGATTCGATCCGATGCCCGTAGGGCTGCATGGGGGCCAAATTCGGATCCGATGTTGTCCGATTTTCATCGGACAGCATCGGATTTAGAAAAATCGGAGTGTGAAACCAGCTTAAGCCACTCTGTAACTAGTTTGGCAATATGATTCAGGTCATTGTTTATTTGGAAGACCCATTTCAGCCCAAGCTTTAACTTCCTGGCTGATGTCTTGAGATGTTGCTTCAGTATCGCCATGTAATCTTCTTTCCTGATGATGCCATCTATTTTGTGAAGTGCACCAGTCCCTTCTGCAGCAAAACAACCTGACAACATGATGCTGGCAACTCCATGTTTCGCAGTTGGGATGGTGTTCTTAGGCTTCCAAGTTTCTCCCTTTTTCCTCCAAATGTAAGGATGATCATTATGGCCAAACAGTTTAATTTTAGTTTTGTCAGACCACAGGGCATGTCTACAAAAATTAGGTCAAATGTAGGTCTTTGTTCCTGTGTGCATTTGCAAACATGAATTTGGCTTTTTTCCGTATCTTTTGGAGTAATGACTTCTTCCTGGCAGAGTAGCCTTTCAGCCTATTTGATACAGTACTCATTTCACTGTGGATAATGACACAATCTTAATAGCTTCCGCCATCATCATCACAAGGTCTTTTGCTTATGTTGTTGGGTTGATATGCGCATGTCGGACCAAAGCACGTTCATCTCTGTACGTTAGAATTGTCCACAGCCATTGTTACTTGTATTGTTACTACCGGTATGTTACTTGTCCTAGTCTGCCCTATTAACATGTAAAGCGCCATGGAATATTATGGCGCTATAATAAATAAATAATAATAATCTCTGGTTTAAAGAATCCATCTCCATCTTGAGCAATATGTTGGCTGTATATTCCCATCTTGTTTGTACTTGCGTATAATTGTTTGTACAGATGAATGATGCACCATCAGGCATCTGGAAATCGCACCCAAGGATGAACCAGTCTTGTGCGAGTCCACAGTTCTCTTCTGATATCTTGGCTGATTTCTTTAGACTTTCCCATGAAGCTACAAAAAGAAGCAGTGTGTTTCAGATGTGCACTAAAATACATCTACAGGGGTGTCTCTAATTAACTCAGATGTTGCCAATAAACCTATCAGAAGCTTCCAAACACATGACATCACCATATGGGCTGTCACCAAATTGTTTAAAGCCATAGTAATCTTAGTGTATGTAAACTTGTGACTTTGTTTTAAGGCATTTTTATTACTTTCTGCATTCTTTCCCTCTTATTCTGGCATTTGGCAAATATTAATAATTATGGTAATCCTAATTGGCCTAAAATGGGAAAGGTTTATTCTGATTTCATGTCAGATAGTGAGAAAAGAATGCATATGTGTCTTTTTTAATAGGTATGTAAACTTCTGGTTTCAACTGTATATAGCTAGGTAGGGATATAGTCATACAGAATTTTGCTATTTGTATGGATCCTGTTTTATTCACTGTAATAGGAGCTGAGACGTGTTAAATGGAAACCTTTACTGATTGGATTGGCCATCAATCTCTAAACAGTGCACGACCCCTTTTAAAAGGGAGTTACCGTATAACTGATTCAAGATTCAATAGAATTACTAATCACATTGCTTCTGTCCCATATCTGCCCCATTTATGCTTTACATGGCAGGCTATGTGCACTCAGCACCTTTTAGATGCCCGTGCAGCTGGTGAATTTTTCCAGCCGAAGCCACTTTGAGTAAGCGCTGGCAAAAATTTTCCAGAAGCAGCTTAACTGGTGGTTTTTCCACTGTTTTTATGGCTCCACCATACGGTGTCGTCTGTACTGTCAAGTATACCGCGCAACCCCCCCCTCAAAATAAAAGAAGTGGCATGCTTAATTGCTTTAGGTTTTCCAAATGAAAAGACATGCCATAAAACGGAAAATGTGCACAGCAATGCTGTTTAGATATTGCTGTGCATTCTGTTCATTTAATCGGGTGCTATTGCAGTATCCGCTGTGTGAACAAAGGCCAAAGGATTGCTTGCTTCCTGAAGTGGGTTCAACTTGAAAAGTTTTTAAGACTCCAAGAATACCTCCTGTGTGCTAAGGCCCTAAGGTGGTTGGCAATTTCATTGACAGCTTTTCCTCATAACCCCCTATTACACATATATGCTCTGTTGAATTTGCATGTGTTTTAAAAGGGGAAGCGAAAGAAAGCAGCTGACAAACACCTCTAGAAGTGGCTTATTTCCACTGTATATAAAAGATCAGACATGTTGAAATCATACTGCCCAGTCATTTTCGCTGGAGAGTCAGAGGTATACATTTCATAGCAAGCCCCTCCTGTATTGGTGTGAATGGCGAAAATTATTTATTTATGGCCATCTTTAGAAGTAGGAGAAGAACACTGTCATATAGTATTTATGGCTTTTACATTCACATCTGCATATATAAACTCGCCTAGATTCTAAGCCAGGAAAAGTAGTAGAGTGTCATACTTTTTTTCCTCGCCTAGCATCTGTAAGTCATGCGAGTGTGTTTTGTTTTTTTCTCGCCTAGTGTGTGGATGTCGTGACTGCTGTGCGAGAGTATGTAGAAGGTCATTTTCTAAGGAAATATATTTCTAAAGATGCTATTGACATGAATTTGTCGCCAGATATCGGTAACAACTCATCCAATCCACACAGGCAAAGAAGTCAAACCACAGATGTCCATAAACGTAGTGATGTGTAATAAAAGGAAATGACGTAGGGAAAAAGTACTGAACATGCTTACTGAAATGTATGTAATACTTCATACAAAAGCCTTTGTTGACGATGACTGCTTCAAAACGCCTCCTGTATGAAGAAATTAGTTGCATGCATTGCTCAGGTTTCGTGCTCACTGTTGATATGGTGTTTTTGGGGTGATATACATCGCAAATAAGTATTGATTACAGAAGAGTGTCAAAATGTTAAATCATAAAGTATTTACTTCTGCTAAAATAAGAACTTTAATTATGCACTTATGCAAAAATGACAATCAAAAACCAATAAAAACTGAGTGCACAGGATAGTTTTGGGAAGGAAGAGGCTTGCCTTATCACTTATACCTCCCTCCTTACCCTGCCTACCAGCGGGGGCGGCACCCTACAATCGATGTGGTGCCCCACTCGTCGGTGGCTCACCATGTGCTTACCCTATACTCTCCCTCTTAGAATGAAAGTGGTGCACCCCACCTATAAACACTCCACAGGGGTTTCCTTTGGGAAGCACAACCCAATCTGTGTCTGTGTTAAAAGACCTGGGCCAAACAGATCAGCACTATCTGACATGCACATATGCACATATGTTCAGAGCCCACTATCTCCCCTTATTTCTATCTGTGAGCCACCTTCCTTTGATGGCATAGATATGGTGGCTACACTAGCTTATATCAAAGGAAACCCCTGTGGAGTGTTTATAGGTGGGGTGCACCACTTTCATTCTAAGAGGGAGAGTATAGGGTAAGCACATGGTGAGCCACCGAAGAGTGGGGGCACCACATCGATTGTAGGGTGCCGACCCCCGCTGGTAGGCAGGGTAAGGAGGGAGGTATAAGTGATAAGGCAAGCCTCTTCCTTCCCAAAACTATCCTGTGCACTCAGTTTTTATTGGTTTTTGATTGTCATTTTTGCATAAGTGCATAATTAAAGTTCTTATTTTAGCAGAAGTAAATACTTTAGGGGTGATATACATCCAAACAGTTCAATTTTGGTCTCATCTGACCAGACTGTATTCTCCAGTATTTCACAGGCTTGCTATAAGTTGTTGAGCAAACTTTAAACTCCAGGTCATGGAGGTTGAATGCATTATTATTTTCTTTGAAACAATTGTACCTGCATATTCCAGTTTTTCCTGTAGCTCTTTACATGTGGTCCTTGGACAACTCTTCTAATAATTATTTCACTTTTTGTCTGAAATATTGCAGGGAACACCTGGTCATGGCCTGGTTATGGTGAAATTGTTTTTTACACTTCCGGTGTATGGTCCAACAGTGCTCATTGAAACCTTTAGTAGTTTAGGTATTCTGTAACCAATGTGATCAGTATGTTCTGCAACAGTAAGATTGTGAAGGTCTTAAGACAACTGGCAAGAAACGCGAGTACACCCCTAAGTGAAAATGACCAAATTGAGCTCAATTTGCCATTTTTCCTCCCTGACATCATGTGATTCATATTACAAGATCTCGGGTGTGAAGTAGAGCAAATGTGTTCAATTTGGTTATTGCTTACACACTCTCCCTTACCAGTCACTGGATGTTCAATATGGCAACCGCATGGCAAAGAATTCTCTGAGGATCTGAACAATATAGAATTTTTGCTCTACATAAAAAGTGGACTAATCTATAAGAAGATTGCTAGCATGCTGAAACTGAGCTGCAGCAAGGTGGCCAAGACCATACAGCGGTTTAACAAGATGAGTTTCATCAGAACATGCCTAACCATGGTTGAGCAAAGAAGCTTACAATTCCAAGAAAGGATTAATGATAAAATCTTCAGGGTTTTTGGTACAAATATTAAAAGACCATATCGTATGAGAATTCATCTCAACCATTTCTGGCAACATGTCATACAAGAAGCTTAGTGTACATGCACTTTCATATCGAAAGATTGTCTTTTCAGAATAGATATTTGAGTGCTACCAGAAATGCTGCCCCTAGGTTGGGAAGGTGGGATCAGAAATGAGTGCTCAGACCATATGTTGAATACTGCATCAAATTGGTCTGTATGACTGTCGTCCCAGAAGGAGGCCTTCATAAAGATGATGCACAAGAAAACCACAAACACTTTGCTGGAGACAGGTGGACTAAGGACATGGATTACTGGAACAATGTCCTGTGGTCTGATAAGACCGCGTGTTTGGCAGCAACCAGGTGAGGAATACAAAGACAAGTGCGTCTGTTGCCTCCAGTCAAGCATGGTGGAGGGAGAGTCAAGGTTTGGAGTTGTGTGAGTGCTGCCGACTGTGGGGAACTACAGTTCATTGAGGGAACCATGAATGCCAAAAAGTACTGTGACATACTGAAGCAGAGCATGCTCGCCTCCCTTCAGAAACTGAGCTCCATGACCGTATTTCAATATTCTAACGACCCCAACACAATCCCAATACAACCACTGCCTTACTAAAAAAACTGAGAGTAAAGGATCTGGACTAGCTAAGCATGTCTTCAGACCTAAACCCTATTGAGCATCTGTGGGTCATCCTCAAACAGAAGCGGAGGAGCACAAGGTCTCTAACATCCACCAGCTCCATAATATCATCATGGAGTAGTTAAAGAGGATTCCCATGGCTCCTGTGAAGCTCTAATAAACTCCATGCCCAGAAGAATTAAGGCAGTGCTTGAAAATAATGGTGGCCACACAAAATATTGACACTTTGGACACAACGTGGCCATTTTCACTTAGGGGTGCACTCGCTTTTGTTGCCAGTGGTTTAGACGTGTGTTGAGAAATTTAGCGGGCACACCAAATTTACATTGTTATACAAGCTGTACATTAGCTATTTCACATTGTAGCAGTGTCATATCTTCAGTGTTGTCCAATGGAAAGATAAAATAAAACCTGTTCAAAATTGTGAGGGATGTACTCACTCTCATATACTGTATGTATACAGATACGCTTATTCGACCCTTGTGTTATATATGTATGAATGTGTTGTGTGTGTGTGTATTTATATATAGTATATATATATATATATATATATATATATATATAATATATATATATATATAATATAACAGATCTGTGTTTACTGTATGTATATAGAGATATACACATAATTTTTTGTTTAATTTCCTTTATGGTTATTTTATCCCTTCTTTTGTTTGTGCCAGTTGTACAGTTCCTAGCAAGTGTGAAACCTTGAATGTTAATTCAGCAGCCCTTTTTCCTTTTTCTATGATCCAGAGAGTTACTTGGATAGCCAAGGGAAAGTGCAGACGGTTACTGAACTAGGCCTTTGTTTCGGTTTTCTTTGGCTGGCAGTCAGCTGCAGCCAGCAACTGGAGACCTTTTGACATGCTCCTTTCATAACTGCAAGTAAAGAATTCACAGCCTAGCAAAATTAAGATTGCATACACGCTCAAACACACCACGCTAACATGTACAGATCATTGTTTACTTCCCGTGTAAGTCCTGGTACATTCAGTACCAAGAAATATGAATCTTTTCCATAAACACTCTTGCCAGATTTATCGCTAATCCCTTCTTTTTCTTTCAAGTCTGGATGATCTATTAATGTGTAACATATTTTTGTTCTTGGAGTACGGCGTAGATTTTGTCACTTTGCTTTGCAGAAGGCTATGTTCCTACTTGACGGATCCTTGTAGTGTGACTTGATCAGTTCTGAAGTTGAAACTTGCTGGTGCTCATTTTAGTTTACAGTCACAGTTATCAAGCTAATTCACTAAAAATTATTATCTCATTTGCACCATAAGGCCACATACACACATTCAGTATTTGATGAGTTATTTGTACGTCAAAACCATGACAGGAAAAGTATAATAGAAGCACGTCACCACTTCTGTATTTATCACCCACTCCTGGTTTTGATTTACAAATGCTGAGGTAAAAAACTCACCAAATACTGAGGTAAAAATACACCAGATACTGAAGTAAAAAAAAACCTCACCAAATACTGAGGTGAAAGATTCACCAAATACTGAGGTACAAACTCACCAAATACTGAAGTAAAAACTCGCCAAATACTGAGGTAACAAACTCACCAAATACTGAGGTAAAAACTCACCAAATACTGAGGTAAAAAACTCACCAAATACTGAGGTAAAAAACCACCAATACTGAGGTAAAAAACTCACCAAATACTGAGTAAAAACTCGCCAAATACTGAGGTAAAAAACTCACCAAATACTGAGGTAAAAAACTCACCAAATACTGAGGTAAAAAACTCACCAAATACTGAGGTACCAAACTCACCAAATACTGAGGTACAAACTCACCAAATACTGAGGTAAAAAACTCGCCAAATACTGAATGAGTCATGTGCCAAAGTTGCCTTTTATGATTCTACCAAATATTATAATTTTATTTCAGAGGATGCTTTCTGTAACTTGGTTTACAGGGAATTTGGGTAAACTATAGAGATGAGCTAACATGGAGGTTCAAAATTTGACCTGAACATCATTGGAAGTTACTGATTGTGCTGTACAGCTCACATCCCATGTACAACCAGCCATTAGCAAAACACTTCTGGGGGCAGGAGGGTGGGGATTTTTCTATTTTCATTTTGCACATTACACTACTACCGAAAACTAGGATTTCAGCTCCAGTGTGCGCTGATCAACCCGTGCATGTGGCTCACACTGGCAGGCAGCAAGCATACCGGAATACAGCACTGCGCGCTCCAGTGTTTGGAAGGCGTCAAGCACCCAAACGCCAGCCCCAAACAGGTTCACTCATCTCTATTTACTAGTAAAGGGGTGTCTGGCCTAAAGTATGACACAGTACGACAAATAATGCAAGTTTCTGGCACAAAGCAAGCAAACTAAAAAGTGGTATTAAACGGTCTAAGAACTCATGAGATTATCAATGAATTTTGAAACACTCTGATAAATCTGGTGCATGTTAAGACTGTTGAAGTTTGAACTGTCTAAGAATTAGTCAATATTGATAAATCAAACTTTATGTATATACATGCAAACAAGGCCTTCTAATTAAAGAGCTTGTCCAGGACTTTAGCATTGATGATCTAGCCTTAGGATAGATCAGTAATGTTTTATCGGTAGGGGTGCAACACATGGAACCCACGTTGATCGGTTGTTCCCAATGCTGCCATTGGACGGAACTACTCAGTTTGGTTGCTGCACAATGGTATAGTGGCCGCGGCTGGGTACTATAGTAGCGGATGTGCAGCACCCCCAGCTGTAATTAATATCCAGAACAGCTGATTGACTGGGTGCTGGGTGTTGCATCCACACCGATCAGACTTTGATGACCTATCCTGAAGATAGTCCATGTTAAAGTCTCTAAAACCATTAGGATCAATTACTCCGATGTAAAAATAGTAAAAGTGCATTATAATTTATCAAAAAAAGGTTTTGATTTAACCTTTACAAATGAGTTGTCTCCAACACAGATCATGTGCCCTGTTATTTAATATAGAGGAAAACAATGGGGAAATCTTCTGGGAAATTTGCCTTATTTGAACTAAAACCAGCTTTCTATGTCTCTATTCAGATGCTGCTATAGTCTAACACTAAATGTCTTCATTCACTTATGTAAATTTGACCACTCAATTTAAAAAAGCCTCCAGACTGCTGTTCACCCAGCATAAGAGGTCCCAAACACAGTAGATGGCTGTCGGCTGATCATTCAGCTGGCCTTTCTCTCCTAATTCCTCAACACACAGGAGTGCTCCATCTGCAGGTGCTCCTGTGTTCTCGGCCAGAGAGCTATTGCCTGTAAATAAACTAAAGAAAAGAGCGCTATAGTGAGGACTCGGGGGTGGTATAATTAATGTTTGCATGCTCCCTAACCTTGACAGTTGTGCACAGACCCTGCACAGCGGAGGTAAACGCCTGGACAGTGAGAGCGTTCAGGCTGGATCACTGCTGGTTACAGCTTCCTGATTCCAGGGGTTGCAGTCATGTGACTCAAACCATGTGACCGGGTGGACATTCCTCTATGACATCACGGCAGGTCCTTCAGCCTGGAGCAGCTTTCACCGTTCTCAATGGATGGATGTATACAAACAGCAAATAGCGGTGTAAATGAAGCGCTGAGGCGAAGGGGTAAGGATTAAAATGCACACCTTTAATACAAGTTTACACTCTCCCAACCGCAACACGTTTCGATAGCAAGCCATCTTCCTCAGGCAGTAAGAGTATTTTTTATAGGCTGTTCATTTCCTGTGTTGTCATAATGAATTGTAAACTGTGATTTGACACGGTCCTATACAAGGGTTTTTCGTTTATACACTCTCTACTGCCTGAGGAAGATAGCTTGCTATCGAAACGTGTCGTGGTTGGGAGAGTATTTGTATTAAAGGTGTGTATTTTAATTCTTACCCCTTCGCCTCAGCGCTTCATTTACACCGCTATTTGCTGTTTGTATAGAGAGCTATTGCCTGACTGCTTTTGCCTGAGAACAATAGGATCAGACATATCGGATCCTTATCTCAAAAGTTGTGAGGCACCCAAGCACAATATACTGTCAGCCGTATCTGCGATTATTGGCTGTCATGATCTCCACTCTGCCCTTGTTGTTACTATGGTTGTGGAAGCTCTGTCTATTTTGCAATCACCTGTCTTCACTTTTCCCTGATCAGGCCACTACTTATGCAGGCTTGCCCTTCAGTCTGTGTCAATTGTACACTTGCCTGTGTAGGTGTGATCTTCCTGTGCTCTGTGCCTGACTCAGTCTGACTTTATTCCCTTACCTGACTATGACCATTTGCCTGTGACTGGGTACTATTATTGCCTGCCCCTTGTGTTATGTTTTGTCCTTCTGGTTTTCCTGACTTCGGCTTGTGAATTGAACTTAGTCTCTGATTGCTCCTTGCTGTTACTGTGCTAATTCCTGGTTCTGACCTTGAATCGTTTTGACCTCCCCTTCCAGTAAATGCTGGTTTACACGATAAGATGTCCAAGCGACCCGACCAACGATCGGGGTCGCTGTGGCATCGCTTTCTGATCGCTGGTGAGCTGTCACACAGGCAGACTCACAGCGATCACCGCAGTCTGCGGTCCTTCTAGTGATTGACAACTCTCTGTCCATGCATAGTAAGAAGTAAACTTAGCACTCATATGCAGATTAATATGTATTTCAGGATAAACAGGCACAAACGTTTTGGTCAATTAGACCTTCATCAGTGTGTTTAAAAAAAAATACATAATGAGTGAGAAAATAAAAATGTAAAATTTTGAAAAGAAGGAAAAAAGAAGAAAAGCACACACAGGCTAGTCTAGTGAAAGTAAAGTAATAGCTATGCCAAAATTCTGGCTGTGGCAGTAAGAACATGGCACCGTTCTAATAAAATATCCAACGTGAAATTAGTATTGATGGAGGAAAATAAGAGAAACTCAGAAGGTAAAAATTTACCAATTCTCTGCATGCACAGTCAGACAGGAAAGCCTGTCAATCACTAGTAGGACCACCCACTGGACTCATGAATACACAAAATATTTTAATGGATAAAATTCAAATTACCGTAATGTATACCGTGTCTTTTTCGACAAAAATGTATACAGTCTGCTCAGCTCCTTCTAACATCCTGCTGCAGATCAGGCACCACTTTCAACATGACAGGTTCCCTTTAAAGATGCCCATACAAACTCAATAACATTCCTCCCAAACCCACCATACACATGCCAGCTCAACCGCCCATTTATATGATCTCGGTGGGAGGGGAATACAACATGCTGAACCATTCTTCTCTTAGACAAAAGGTAGTCAGATGGTAGGAAGAGTGGTATACATATAAGCAGCCAAAAGGTCTGATACCTAATGCCCTTAGCAAGACATAGCAGGCCCCAGTGATAAAGGCAACACAGGTGCATAATACCGATGCAGCAATCACTCTTAACCTGCTATGACATAGGGGAGGTGATTGGTGGTATTTTATATGCACACAGATGATGTTTCCATAGAGCGTCAGTATGATGCAGAGTGTTAGTATGCAGCTATTGGTCACGCCCACACTATTGGATCAGACCGGCTGCCCTGCACTATATATATGCACCACACTGGACAGATGCCCCAAGGGACTATTGCTTCTCTGAATATTATGTAATTGTGATGTAGACTCCAGTTCTAAGATACAGACTTGGGAGGTCATTCAGTCACTGTAGTCACCACTTGTCCATTGGGATTTGTCTACTTCCCCTTTAGGCTACATTCACACATTGCACATTTTTTGCGCAAGCGCCTTTTGCAGCGTTTTGCACCCGTGCAAAAAAGCGCTGGAAAAAAAATGTGGTGCATTCACACGTGGCTTTTTTATGTGATCACTTCTCCCCCAAAAGCGAAGGGGAGAAGTAAATTTCACAAAGGGGAGGAAGAATCCTCCCGTGTGTGACGTGTGCAGCCCCTTTTGGGTTTTCTAGTGTATATAATATACATTACAAAACCCAAAATAAACTAATCCAAATGTGTAAAAAAAAAAAAAAAAAAAAAAAATTGAATACTTACCTGCCCGGGTATTCCGGGAGCTGACACAACCGCAGGTATCTACCTTCCAGGGCCTATCAAGATCGCTGATTGGCCGCTCGCGGTCATGTGATATGTGACGTGCTATGACGCGCATATCACATGACCGCGAGCGGCCAATCAGCGATCTTGATAGGTCCTGGAAGGTTGATACTTGAGGTAAGTATTCAATTTTTAGTATTTTTTTTACACGTTTGGATTAGTTTATTTAGGTTTCGCAGTGTATATTAATACACTACGAAACCCAGAAGGTCTGTCACAGATGTCACATAGGGACTTCCCCTGTGGGACATCATATCCGGCAGGGCCGGCAGAGTCCTGCTGGAATTGTGCATTATCTGAATGGCGATGCGTAATTCCAGCGGGAATAATGGGCTCCTATGGGAGAAGCGCGCAGGTGCGTAGAGAATTGACATGGTCATTCCTTTTACACCTGCACTTTCTCCCATAAAAGCGCTGCGTGTATTTATGCAGTTTCTGAACGGCAAAGTGAATTTGACATTCACTTTGTCGGCAGATGGACATGCACTTGCGCTTTTTGGAAAAGCGTGCGCAAAAAAAGCGCAGTGTGTGAACATTATGACTTCATTCACTCAATGGAATTTAGACATCATCAGTTCACTTGAATGGGATTTCATATCAGAAGAGTGATCCACACATTACAGCCACCATTAGTGTATTAGACATGCCAACTGACTACTGGATGAGGTGATAATTTCATAGATCATATTTTGATTGATCGATTGCATGCCATTACAATACCAAGGGTTGAATTCCTGTGAGCCACGTAACAATATCATTTTAATTCCAGCATGGACTTTGTAGTCCTATATTATCTGATCAGAACCCACAGGGTTAAGGTAATAATTAAGACCTATCAGGATAGAGAAATTCTACTATAGGTAAATTGACCAGGGCTACATGGCGACTTTGGAGGCACAACATTAGGATTGCAGTAACATGTTGGGAATTGACAACTGAACATGATCATGACAAAACAATCATCAAAAACCCGAACCCTCTGGACTTTATTCCGATCACAGTAAATGCGACTTGTTACTTGCTTTATCTCCATTTACCATTTGGGCCATACAGTAATGGAAAGGAAGTGTATTAATGTGAAGTACTGTGGTGTAGGAACAAGGAAAGTACTGGCTCTTTCCTCTGATGAGGAGTGGGGGTGGGAGAGGTGGTGTTGGTTTTCACTGTGTTCTCTGCTTATAATAAATGACTTGAACTCATTGGCTTTGAGAAGCCAGACTGTTGGAGGCTGATGCAATAGCTCCTGGTATGATATGTGGATTTGCGTAAGGAGTGTCCTGTCGTGTATACAATGTAAAATTGTTCTCCTACAATCACATTCTGTTACAGGCATTCTTCATGTCCTTGTAAAACAAAATTTAAAAAACATCCAGAAAAACTATGGGCCCAAATAAAACATGCATGAAAAAATACAGAGAGCAAATAACACCCAAAAGCCCCATAATGTAATGAAACCTTAAAATATCATAACATTAAGTAATGGGCTTCCAAATGTAACAATCCCTTAAAATATCGCACTGATAGCTTCCTGAACAATCTATTGATGAACACTGTGTGTTTATCCACAGGGATCGAGTTTCCAAATGTTTGTCTTCGAAGTACAGTCTACCAGATCCGATAGTGTAGAGACCGCAGACTCACTCAGAACACAGCGTGAGAGCATTTCGGATGCCGTCTGATGTAATGTTGAGCGCACATATTTCTAGGGCTTATGTCTGCTTCAGAGGCATGTCAGTCCTACCGAACAGGCAGGCCTTCTTCCTTCACGTTGGTCCACTTTCCCCTTTCTATAAATGGCTGGACCAAAATAGTTACTGTTACTACTTAAAGTACAGAAGTGCTACTGTAACTTTTTACAAAGTACTTGTGAGGGGAAAACTGTACCTGGCAAGCAGCAGCTTCCTGTCAAAGGCGCAATGGACACAACTTCTTTTCCTTCAAATAATTTTTCCTTCCGACATTACTGTGGGTAGTTTGTTCAGGCCAGAAATCTTGACGGATAAGTAGAGCGCAGAGTTCATCTCCAGGATTCGATTTAAAAAAGAAAAATTTAAATTATAGTTGACTTCAGACCGATTGAAAGGAGAAACACCTAGAAGTAAATACAGTAAAACCTGTACGAAACACCACGTCTTTCAGTGAACAGTATTTTAGTGACAATATTGTCTATATGATGTCAATAGAAGTTATCTACATTGTGAGCACCACCCTTTCAGAAGATGTTTTTTTTTTTTACGTAATTTTTTGGTGGTTTTTATTTTTTTTTATTTTCCCTAAAGGTGTGATTGTATTGTTTAAGTGCGTATTCTATCATAGTAAAGGCCGCTTCACACGCTAGGATATCGTTAACGATACCTTATAACAATCACGTGACAGTGATGTTCAGACATCGTAGTGCGTCTGTCACACACAAGGATATCGTTAACTATATCCCATTCGGCAATGCACCAGTTAAATAGGAGAGCAAGGACTGAACATCTATTAAAGCGCAGGAATAGGAGATTTTTGAATGACATCGTTCAAAAAGGTGTCACACTGAATAATGTGGCTTCTTCATGCAGCGTTAACTGGACGACGAATGATAGATTTGAGGTCAGGATCTCAAATCTTGGATGAACTCCAACGATTTTTCCTTCCAACATCGTTCCGTTTACATGCAAGGACACACAAACGATATCGTTAGAACGTTCACAAATCTGTGAGTTATCGATATCCTAGCGTGTGAAGCAGCCTTAAGTGACAGCATATTGCAGGATATGCCATTGCCTAATGATTGATGAGCAGGCGACCTCTGGTGCCCCCAATCCTGGGAGTGAAGAGGCCACAATGGTGCATTCTGGTGATATGCCCCCATTTACTAAGAAGGGAATACACATTCTCAAGTATTATAGGTGTCCCTCTTAGGCCCCTTTCACACTGGCGTTTTTGAAAAAATGTGGCAGATTTACTGCATCTGCCGCTTAACGAACGCACTTGCGGCAAGCCCCATGCATTGTCTATGGGGCTTGCGGTTGTTGTGGCAGATGCGGCACTTGTGGCCGCGAAAAAAACGTGGTCAGTAGCGATTTCTTTCGCGGCCACAACCGCACATGACTGCAAGCCCCATATACAATGCATAGGTTGGCCGCAAGTGCGGCCGTAAGGCAGCAGATGTGGCACATCTGCCACATTTTTCAAAAACGCCTATGTGAATGCAACCTTACTTATCCACTGTGTGTGAACATGTCTGTAGTTCTGATCTGTTGGCGATTCCCGTTCACATATCTTACAAAGTAAAAAATTGAATCTTGGTAGAAAATCGGACTATTGACAATGATTATAGTATGGCAATGCCAGAACTCAACCATGGTACCTTTCATTTTTCCATCCACTATATTGTTAGTAATCTTACACGGTAAAGTGCAGTGTCGGTCACATAAGAGCAGCAAGCATCATAAATAGGATAACTAAAAAAATATGTAGCCCCTTTCGATGTTCAGGAAATATATATGTTACAAATTGAATATGTATACAGGAGCCCCCCTGACATGTTGTTTTGTTGGGTAGGACAATGCTTGCCGTACTATACATGCTACAAATGGCGTTCTGTTGGCCACAGCAGGACCCTGTTAACAAATCCTATCATTTGTCAGGGAAATTTCATTCCATTTTGTCTCAACGTCTTGATAATTATCACAAAGTGTGATAACAGAAACCTATAAAGTTAAAGCTAGAAAGCAGAACTGGAAATCAAAAGAAACTTTACTGTCACATGCACGTAAAAGAGTCCTAGGAGTATGTGGTGCGTGAGACTTTTATTCACGATCATGTGTTTGCACATTTCTGACACTTTTTTTCAAAGCAATATTTACATAGGTTTCTAGGCTAAATACATAAGGGAATAGAACCATAACAACACCTCCGTATGGAAAATTGTCACTGATGTCAGAATATTGCGGATATTGGGGTGTATTCAGTTGTAGCCGTTGTTTGATTCCACTAAACCCATGCTGCACTTTGTAACTGTAAGACTCAGTTCACATTTAAGGGGGGGGTTGCGTTTGGTTGTGTTTGTGTTTCTGTGCGTTTTTGCAGTGCAAACACATGCGTTAAAGCAACCATTGATTTAAATGCAAAACGCATTCATTGAAAGCGCAATTGAAAATGTGTGTCCTTTTCAGGAAACTCAAAATGCATGCTTTTTGGAAGACATACTGATAGGATGTTTAGATTGTGAGCCTCAATGGGGACAGCATTACTGATGTATGTAAAGTGCTATGGAATTAATAGCGCTATATATATGAATAAATATTATATTATTATTATAAGCTCAGCCCAAAATGTTGTTTTGAGTTTCCTGAAAATGACGTGTTTTCAATTGCACTATCAATGTGTTTTGCTGTAAAAATGCAAAGGAAACGCAATGCAGCCAAATGCAGGGCAAATGTAGATGTGAAAAGGCCCTAAGAGCGGGTCTTTGACTTTGGCCAGGTTCACATGAGCATATAGACTGCGAGTCTGATGACCTGAAGTTACGGATACATATGGTTCAAGTTGGGAGGCCCCACCAGCTGTCACCAGATCAGGCATTGCAGTTCATACACAGCTTGTGAAATATGCTAGTGTGAACCAATCCTTAAAGAGTTCTTCCTGTCATGATTCCTTGTCTTAAGGCCCAGTTACACACACAGATAATTGTGCAGAGATTGTTCGCAGATCTCTGGTTGCAGTGAAATCTTGGATGCATTGTTCCATTTTGTGGCCGTGTACAAATAGAATAATGTATCCATGATTTCACTGCAACCAGAGATCTGCGAACAATCTCTGCACAATTATCTGTGTGTTTAAAGCTGCTTTCACACTGCATTATTTTGCTGTCCGAGGGGATCCGACTTTTTGCAGGACCCCCTCGGACAGCAACGGATCCAAATTGATGCCTGCAATCGGATGCCAAATAGGCGTCCGATGCTGATATTTTGCAGAATCAGTTTGGATCCTCTCCCTCTCTCTCCTCCTCTCCCCGCTCCTCCCGACTCCTCGCTTCCCCTCCTCTCTCCCTCCTGTCACCTCGCTTCTCTCTGCCTCCTGTCACCTCTTTCCCCCTCCTCTCCCTGCTCCCTCAGTCTCTCTCCCTCAGTCTCCCCTATTCTCCAGACCTTAAAAAATAAAAAAATCTTTATTCTCACCCATCCACGAGTCCACTGATGCTTCCAGCTATCTTCTTCTGATCCTTACAGGACCTAGCATGACGTCAGTCACATGACCAGTTACCGCGGACTGACCTCACGCCAGGTCCTATAAGCATCGAGCGCTGCTGGTGGCATCGGTGGATCGCGGGACAGGTGAGAATAAAGATTTTTTTTATTTTTAACCCTTTCTTTTTACTAAATTTCACTTCTGCAATGTATGTATATACATTGCAGAAGTGAAATTAGATGGCACAGAGTGATTTTAATGTACTGAGCATGCTCAGTACACTAAAATCGGGTCCGAGGAACGATCAGCAGTCCATAAGCTCCATGTTATTTGGCGCGGATTATGTCGGATCCGATCTGATACGCTGTGCCCAAAATTGCAGCAGTCTGCGATTTTGGGCACAGCAAAAAATCGGATAGAATCGGATCCGATAAAAATCAGATGCCATTAAGGGCAAATCCGATCCAATCCGTGCCCATAGGATAACCTGGGGGCCAAATCGGATCCAAATAGGATTTACAACGGACAGCCACGGATCACAGAAAAACGCAGTGTGAATGCAACCTAACTGGGCCTTTAGTGTGTCTTGTATGCAATGTGTGATTGTTTGTTGCACTATGGAATCTGGATGTGCTTAGGCTGGTTTCACACTGCGGTTTTTCACTGATCAGGTTCGATCAGGTTTGTGTGCCAAAACCAGGATAGGAACTTGCAGAGAAAAACTATAATTGACAGACTGACACCTGTTCTAGGTTTTGGAGTCACTCCTGGTCTTGAAACACAAAACCTGATCGTACCTGACCTGATCTGACCGCAGTGTGAAACCAGCCTTAGCTGTCAGTTTGGCAAATGACTGCTCAGCCATGAAATCAGACTGGGAGGTGCTGGGCTTCTTCAGGTGTTCACTGCTCTCTGTAATTGCCCAGCTACGTAGCTGAGCAGTTAGTCCTAGATCACTGTCACTCATAGCATTTTGCTCACTGGTGCATGTTGGCCTCTCTTAGCTATGCTCTGTATTTTGATCTCTTGCCTCCAGATCTTGGACCTCCTCTGACCAACCATTTGCCTTGTCCCTTTGCTCTGTCCTGGTATACTGTTCTGGACCATAAGCGGACTACTCCATTGCCTCTCCTTTTAGTCCACGACATGCTCACCTGGTACGGTATATGACCCTGAAAAGGTTTACTACCCTGCCTCATGTCTTGTCTATGATGTAGTGACTAGCATCACAGTTTCCATCTTTAACACTCATAGGATCACTTTTTCCTGATGATTGCTCTGGTAAACATACCCAGCAGTCGGCCACAAAACACCATTTGTTCGCTGATCATATCTTTTGTGTGAGCTTGAAAAAAAATTAGTTGTCATCAGCAAATCTTCTGACGTGCAGTCAACAATGCGAGATGAACCATGGTACTTGAACGATGGTCCCCATACAGTTTACACATTCACCATCAATGATGCATGTGAAGTGACCAGTGATTGTTGCTAGTTTTGGCTAGAGCAAGCTCCCATTGCTTCCATAGCAGGTGGTCCATAAAAGTCTTGCTCTGTTTGGCTCTCCTTTTTAATGTACCTAACTGACCAAAATTCTGGAAGTGTTTCTCCCAGGGTGAAGTCGGTAAGCCAAACCTCCGACTTCAATTCCTACGCCTCAATTTCTTTTGATTCAGACTCCACCAAAGTGGACACAGACTCTGACTCTACATGTGTGCAGTCAGTAAGCCAAATCTCCAACTTCAGCTGAGACTCTTTAATTTCCCTAAAGGCCACTTAACACACACCAACTTTTGTGACCAACTTCTGAACAGATCTCTGGTTGCAGTGAAATCATGGACACATTGTTCCATTTGTACACAGCCACAAAATAGAACAATGTGTCCATGATTTCACTGTAACCAGAGATCTGTTCAGAAGTTGGTCACAGATATCTGTGTGTGTAAAGTGGCCTTAAATCTAACTCCACCAAAGTGGACACAGACTCCGACTCCACAGCGATTGTGTGCAGTCAGTAAACCAAACCTCCAACTCCTTCTCCGAAGCCTCAAGTTTGCTGACTTCAACTCTGACTCTACCAAAGTGGACAGACTCTGACTCTACAGCCTTTGTGTGCAGTTGGTAAGCCAAACATCCCAACTCCTCAATTTCCCTAAATCAGACTCCCCCAAATTGGACCCAGACTGTGACTCCACAGCCCTTGTTTCTCCATATTGGCCTAACCAATTATTGCTCTCATTTGTTAACTCTAGGCTTGAAAAACGAAAGCTCTGATCTTTTTTGGGGGGAAAATATTATTTTTATTCACTGTAATAGAAGCAAAAGGTATTTTTTATCATGTCTTGCACTGATAAGTTTATATGAGATTGGTGAATGTTGCATCAATCTGTGATTGCACGTCCCTTTCATTTCATCACCCTCTATGCCCTCTCACAGTCCATGCCGGTTCTAATCCCTGTGCTTCCACTTAGTTGTCAGGTATTAGGCTCCATTGTGCTGTACTTTATTATTCTAACCCAATTGGTTGCAATTCTTCTCATAGTGACCAATCTGGAAGGATCAAGATCATTGTCACTTAGCAACCATGAGTCATCACATTGAATCAGATTATTGTGCCAGCCTCGGGCAAACCTTTTCTTGGCAGCTGTCCAAAATCTAAAAATACAGCCTTTACCAGTAATACTATGGACAGGCGTCAACCATATTTCCACCTGGCATGTCATATGTAATTATTAAGCTCTTTGTGATTTGAGATAATCTGTTCTAATAAATGCAAATTACTTTGTGCTATTGAATGTTATAATTACTTTAAGAGAAAAGAGTTTTTGAAAGTACAGCGACTAGATTTTAAAAGTGCCATCAAGTCGTCAGTCAATAAAACTTCCATTTCCGTGGTGAGTGAACCGACGTAAACCTGTGTGTTTTGTAAGAAACCTCTTTTACGGTTTTGAATCAAAACCATGTATGTGATGATGTACCATTCACAACAAAACAAAAAAATCAAAAAACCCATCAAACTTTAAACTTGCTTAGTACACTAAAATCGGGTCCGGGAAACGATCCAAATTATTCTCGGATCTGCGCTCCATAGGTCCCCGTGTTATTTGTCGTAGACTGCGCAGGATCCGATTCTGTCCGATTTGGTCCGCTGTGCCCAAAATCGGAGCAGTTTCCGATTCTAGGTACAGCAAAAAATCTGACACAATCGGATCCGTGACAATTTGGACACAATCGGATGGCCATACAGGACCAATCCGTACCCATAGGGATACATGGGGGCCAAATCGGATCCATGGCTATCCATTTTACAACAAATAGCCACGAATGCACAAAAATCGGGATGTGAAAGCAGCCCAAGTCTGATCCTAGTCCGTTACTTTGAGAGCACACACCCATGTTAGGCCCTCATCTTGATCTGGGCTGTGGAGTAGGTGCCCATTTTGGTGGAGTTGGATTTAGGGATATTGAGGAGTTTGAGTTGGATATGTGGCTCACTTACAGCACAGCCATATTTATGGAGTCGGAGTTGTGGAGTCTTGAGTCGGTACCTATTTTGGGCGGAGTTGGTTTCGGGGAAATTGAGGAGTCTGAGTCAGATATGTCGCTTATTGACTTCACAGCTTTGGTTATGGGGTCGGTATCCATTTTGGTGGAGTTGGAGTCAGATTCAGGGAAGTTGGGAGTCGGATGTTTGTCTTAAGACCCAGTTAGGCGGCCGTCACACGGTGCAATATCTTGAACGATATCGTTTAAGCGATCTGCTTTTTGATCGCTTAAGCGATATCGTTTGTGCATGTAAAATCGCTTGATCATGACATCGCAGATATGAGAGCCGGAGCTCATATCAAGCGATCATCGCTTGTTCAATCTGCTTCATCGTGGTGTGTGACACCACGATGAACGATCTCCCAGCGGCAGAGCCTATGCTGGGAGATGGTATCTATGGTAAACGTCGGGTTACTAAGCGCCGCACGGCGCCTAGTAACCCGATGTGTACCATAGTTACCAGCGATCTCGCTGGCCCACATCGCTGGTGAGTCTGTCTGTGTGACATCTCACCAGCGATGTGAACGATATTGTTAGCGATCGCGCGTGCACGTGATCGCTTACAATATCGCTCACGATGTCAAGACGTGTGACGGCCGCCTTACACACACAGATAATTGTGCAGAGATCTGCAAACAATCTCTGCACAATTATGTGTGTGTGTAACTGGGCCTGTACTCACTCCACAGCCCTGGTCTTGACAAAACCCTTAGGCTAAATTTGTGTGTGTGGGTTTGGACTGTGATGACTTGACCAAGTGCAGGTCTCCTGACCTAAGTTGCACAGTTTGTTTTTTATAGACGTATCTATGATACAGAGAAGCGTAATTAAAATCGTGTAATAAAACCCCACAGCTTGAAATGAAAGGGATCTTCGAATTTAGCATGCACTAGTCTGATCTGATTTCTGGACAAGTACACGGACCTGCACATGAAGCCAGTCATGTTCTCCATTTACCAGCACGATTGGCCGGACTGTCACAATTTGCCAACTGAAATCTGCATTACACGGCACGACGTTAAAACAATATTACCAACGATCTTGGGGGCGCGCGGTCGTTAGGACATCGTTTTGACATCGTTGGTGAGATGTCTCATGTCTAGATATCGTGGACGACGCACCAACGATGTAGTGAGCAGGTATCGTTCGCACAACCCAGCAAATAATACTTGTTCACTGATGTGAATGGGCGAAGTCGTGACTGTCATCGTTATCGCGGTGTCTCACACAACGATGCAGCAGGTTGGCTGATTGTGGATCGTCTGATTTGAGAACATGTTCTCAAATTTCAATCATCTATCCAACGATTTATCGTAATAAAATCTCGGTGTTACACGAAACAAAGTAGTAACGATGTTGTTTCAACCACTCCAAACCCGTGATGTTTGAGCGATATTGTTAAGGATATCGTGCTGTGTAACGGGGCCTTTAGACCAATGTCTATTAATGTGTTTTTTTCTTAGCCAACTAGTGCAGTGTGCTATTTCTTGGCTTACTTTGGCTACGGTGTCTGTATTTTATTGTGACGTCCCACTTAGCCTAAAGAATGCAGACTCCATTAGAACTTGTGCACAGACTCTTCTCTGTCGTTCCCTTTTTTGTATGTGTGGGGTTTTTTAATAATCTTTTTTGTTTTTCTTTTGCAGACAGTTCTGCATAGTTTTTGTGAGCTGGGACTTGTTGTCAGGCTCTCTCTCAGCATTTCATGAGTTAAACAAATCTCTTTTTCTGCTGCCCTGGCTGAATTTCGATTGGCCACTTCGCCATCCCTCCCCTCTCTGTGATTGGCCGCCGGATGTGAGCTTGCCTCAGCTGACTAGAAGTTAATATAGGTCATCAGAGCAATGTGGAATTGACTGGCTGTCCTTCTTCACGGAGCAAGCTTTGTTTAATCTGGAAGCCTTCCAAGTCTTTCTAAATACTACCCTACACTTGCAGCACATGCAACGTGACCGAAATAGACCACATCAGGGCAAAGTTTACCAGGCTGATTGTGCCCCTATCTGGGGCACCTTATACTGCCCTCTGATATGTGCCCCTCACTGTAGACGTGATGGTGCACGGTGTAATGTGACATATTTAGTGCACATTGGAATAGCATCACGTGTACAAATAGCCTGGGTTTGTGTGCGAGACGTCACCGTCCAACCCTTGGCTTGTCCTCAGTTGCCCAGGCTGACGCTGCTTATACATGTGTGTCATGTTCTGCTATGGATTTTCCTTAGCTGACAGTTTTGTTCTAATGGACTTTGACACAATTTCCTCCTGACTACTGTTTAAGCTTTTTTTCTAGATATTTTACATAAGAGCTTACATTTGTTTTATTTTATTTTGTCTTCAGTTACCTCAGCTGTAAGGCTGCACACTGACGTTACTTGATTCCATGGAAAGATCTGCATTGTGCTTAGATTGTGAAACTTAATAAAGGGGAAGAAACCCCCCTTAAAGGGGTTATGCCCAAGCACTAACAGGCAGGTAGCTGCCACCTACCTGCCTGTTGTGCCCGGCACAGAGTGATCACAGACCTCTCCTGCTGGGTACATCATGGCGGGGTAAACAGAGCAAAGGCGGCTTTTCTGCTCTGCTCCGTGGAAGGGGCAGGACAGCCAATCTCCTGCTGATTGACAGTCAGCTCCCCGCTACCTAATTGGGTGAGCCAGCTGTCAATCAGCTTGATGTTAGCTCTGATGCTTATTGTCAGCGGGGAGAAGCCTCCCCTCTTAGACATGACGATAGCGGAAGCAGCAAAATTGCCAACAGGTGCAGTCTGAGACCGCTACATGTCGGCAGTCAACAGTGCCAGGCAAAACAAGCAGGTAGGTGTCAACTGCCTGCCTGTTAGTGCTTAGGTACAATTTTTCTTTTGATAGATCCCGGATAAGCCCTTTAAAAGTGGTCAGAGGCAAGGGAAGATTGTAAAATAAAGACAGACGACTTATCTCCCTCAGTAACGCAGTAGATAAAAATTAACCAAACTGATAATGTTTAGGGGGGCCACCCAATTATCCTCCAACAGATTGGTGGGAGACCTTACAATTGCCTCCAATCCCTATTTTTGTCAAGTAGTTTGTATGTTCTCCCTGTGTTTTGTGTGAGTTTCCTTTGGGTTTTCCAGCTTCCTCCCACACTCCAAAGAATTACTGATAGGGAATTTAGATGTAAGCCCCATTGGGGACAATGATGACATTCTCTGTAATATAGTGCCGACATTTAAATAAATAAATTCCCATGTATGAGTAAACTGGGAGAGTAAGCATTTGGCCAAACGATTGTTCTGCTCACAGCCTTCTGAAGTGAATGACCAGGTGGGTTTCTCCAGGACCTAAAGTCATGAAGTCCTGTAATACTTGCCTGTAATGACCTGGCGCCACTGATTGGGTTGAGAAACTAATCTTAAGGATGTGAGAAATAAAAATTTATCCATCAGTCACCTGACCCTTCAGCCAATCACGTGACGTTATGGACAAGACATCGCCACTTTTGATCTCGATGAAGACCATCAAAGTGGTGGGGTCTTCAGCCAATCATGTTACATTATGGACAATACATTGCCACTTCTGATCCCGATGAAGACCATCAAAGTGGTGGGGTCTTCAGCCAATCATGTTACATTATGGACAAGACATTGCCACTTCTGATCCCGATGAAGACCATCAAAGTGGTGGGGTTCGGAAAGCTTCTTTCTTTATTTTACAACAAACTTTTTACTCTGGCTACTTTTTAACAGTGGATTAAAAACTTCTTTAGAAGGAACCTAACACCAGTCTAGGGCTACTCTTATTTAATTACAAGGTTGGCAGCCTCAGACTAGTGAATTTTCGAAATCATACAAACTAACAAAAGTTGTACCACAAGTGAGGGTCCCACACTCTCTGGAGCCCTCGTTTCTCTTTTAGCACTAATCCAGCGCTGCCGCTTACCTTACTAGGCTGGCATCAAGTGGTAACCACTCTGATGATGATACCGTTCGGTTACAGCTTCTAAATGTAAAGAACACGTTAGCAAGGAGCGAGATTTCCGAGATCTTTCTGGCTACAAGCAAGCAAGTAGAAGAGTGACCAACCCCCAGAAAAATTATAAAATCAAGAAGGGGTAAATCTCACTCTAAATCATACTAATAACCGCATTGTGTAAAGTACAACACTACATTAAAACATGGAGGGGGGGGTCACATTGTGTAGTATGGATGATATCTGCACTGCAGGGCTGGAAAAGTGACAAATGCAGCTCCGAGCCCTTCCCCCACCGCTGTGAAGAGAAACATAGTTCTCCTAGCCTGGGAGGAAGACCTGCCCAGACAAAGAGATTTTCTCAAACCCACGTACATGCAAAACTATATTTTGCTTTGCTGAGACAATTTATTCAGGTTAAAGTTACATTCCCACATTGCATTTTCTCTTAAAAAAAAAAAAAGGCAAAAATTGTGCCATTAACCCCTTCACCACCCAGCGTATTTTGGCCTTAGTGATCCTGCCATTTTTGTGTAATTCTGACCACTCTCCCTTTATGAGGTAATATCTCTGGAACGCTTCAACAGTTCTTAGCGATTCTGAAATGTTTTTGTGACATATTGGGCTTCATGTTTGTGGTAAATTTAGGTCGATAATTTTTGTGTTTATTTGTGAAAAAAACGTAAATTCGGTGAAAATGTCACAATTTTTAATTTTTATTCTGTTGAACCAGAAAGTTATGTGACACAAAACAGTTAATAAATAACATTTCCCACATGTCTACTTTACATCAGAACAATTTTGGAAAAAAAACATTTTTTTTGTTCGGAAGTTATAAGGGTTCAAAGTTCAACAGCAATTTCTCATTTTTTCCAGCAAAATTTACAAAACCATTGCACCCTCGAGCTACACAAAACTACATTCAAGAAGATTATTAACCCTTCAGATGCTTCACCGGAACTAAAGCAAAGTGGAAGCAAAGTGGAAGGAAAAAATTGACATTTTAATTTTTCCAACAAAAATGTTCCCTTAGCCTCAATTCTCAGATACCTCATATGTGGTCATAAACCACTGGTTGGGCGCATGGCAGGGCTCGGAAGGGAAGGAGCACAATTTGACTTTTGGAGCTAATTTTCCATTCAAAAAGTGAAATGGCGCTCCTTCACTTCTGAGCCCTGCCGTACCCCCAAATAGTGGTTTATGACCACATATGAGTTATCGGTGTACTCAGGAGAAATTGCCCAACACATTTTAGGATGCACTTTATTATGTTGCCCATGTGAAATTAAAACAATTGAGGCTAAAAGAAAATTTTGTGATTAAAAATGGTGTCCGCTAACAATTGGAGCTAATTTTCCATTCAAATTGTTAGCGGACACCATGTCACGTATGGAGAGCCCCGTGAGCCTAAACATTGGAGCTCCCCACAAGTGACCCCATTTTGGAAACTAGACCAGTAAGGAACTTGTCTAGATGCATAGCGAGCACTTTGAACCCTCAGGTGCTTCACAAATTAATCCGAAAAAATTAAAAAGAAATTTTTTGTGAAAAAAAAGTACCGTATATACTCGCGTATAAGCCGAGTTTTTCAGCCCAAAAATTGGGCTGAAAAGTACCCCCCTCGGCTTATACGCGAGTCAGTGCGGGGGCTGCTGTATACAGCGGTATACAGCAGCCCCCGTATCCCCAGTAATGCAGGGCCCCCCCCCATGCTCCGGTCACCTGTAAAGCAAATTATACTTATCACTGTCCCGCTGTCCGCGCCCGCCGCTGCCGACATCCGCGATCCTCCATCTTCATGCGTTTTCTTCCTGTTACCTGTGTTCGGCGCCGGTAATGACGTCATTACCAGCGACGAACACAGGAAACAGGAAGAAGATGCATGAAGATGGAGGATCGCGGATGTCAGCAGCGGCGGGCGCGGACAGCGGGACAGTGATAAGTATAATTTGCTTTACAGGTGACCGGAGCATGGGGGGGGGGCCCTGCATTACTGGGGATGCTGTATACTACCGCTGGGGCTGCTATACACTACCACTGGGGCTGCTATATACTACCACTGGGGCTGTATATACCTCTGGGGCTGTATATACCTCTGGGGCCCTGTATACTACCACTGGGGCTGTATATACTACCACTGGGGCTGTATATACTACCACTGGGGCTGTATATACTACCACTGGGGCTGCTATACACTACCACTGGGGCTGCTATACACTACCACTGGGGCTGCTATATACTACCACTGGGGCTGTATATACCTCTGGGGCTGTATATACCTCTGGGGCCCTGTATACTACCACTGGGGCTGTATATACTACCACTGGGGCTGTATATACTACCACTGGGGCTGTATATACTACCACTGGGGCTGTATATACTACCACTGGGGCTGCCTGTATACTACCACTGGGGCTGCTATATACTACCACTGGGGCTGCTATATACCTCTGGGGCCCTGTATGCTACCACTGGGGCTGTATATACCACTGGGGCTGTATATACTACCACTGGGGCTGTATATACCACTGGGGCTGTATATACTGCTGGGGCTGCCTGTATACTACCACTGGGGCTGTATATACTACCACTGGGGCTGCCTGTATACTACCACTGGGGCTGCCTGTATACTACCACTGGGGCTGCTATATACTACCAATGGGGCTGCTATATACCTCTGGGGCCCTGTATGCTACCACTGGGGCTGTATATACCACTGGGGCTGTATATACCACTGGGGCTGTATATACCACTGGGGCTGTATATACCACTGGGGCTGTATATACTACCACTGGGGCTGTATATACCACTGGGGCTGTATATACCACTGGGGCTGTATATACTGCTGGGGCTGTATATACTGCTGGGGCTGCCTGTATATACCGCTGGGGCTGTATATACCACTGGGGCTGTATATACCACTGGGGCTGCCTGTATACTACCACTGGGGCTGTATACTACCACTGGGGCTGCATACTACCACTGGGGCTGCCTGTATACTACCACTGGGGCTGTATATACTACTGGGGCTGTATATACTACTGGGGCTGCCTGTATACTACCACTGGGGCTGTATATACTGCTGGGGCCTTGTATACTACCACTGGGGCTGTATATACCACTGGGGCTGTATATACTACTAGGGCTGCGTCTATACTACCACTGGGGCTGTATATACCACTGGGGCTGTATATACTACTGGGGCTGTGTGTATACTACCACTGGGGCTGTATATACCACTGGGGCTGCGTGTATACTACCACTGGGGCTGCTGTATATACCTCTGGGACTGCTGTATACCACACTGCTGGGGGCTGTATACTTGTGCTAGGGTCCACCCTCGGCTTATACACGAGTCAATAGATTTTCCCAGGTTTTGGGGGCAAAAGTAGGGGGGTCGGCTTATACACGAGTATATACGGTACTTATCATTTTTACCGATCAATTTGTGAAGCACCTGGGGGTTCAAAGTGCTTGATCCCTTGTTGTAGTCTCTAGGGTCAGAGTCATGGTACATTGTATGGCAATGATCTGCCATACCGTGCACCATGACTGACCCCAGAGTACAACAAGGGATCAAGTGTCCTCTTGTTGTAGTCTCTGGGGTCGGTCATGGTGCACGGTATGACAGTTCATTGACATACAGTGTACCATAACTCTGACCCCAGAGACTACAACAAGGGATCAAGTGTTCCCTTGTTGTAGTCTCTGTGACACAGCCAGGGCACAGCGATCACACAGAACGCTGTGCCTTTGGCTGTCTCACACCGCTCCTCTGCACCCTCCTCTCCATGCAGATGAGGCTGCGGAGGACCAGTGCAGGAGGAGGAGGAGCTGGCAGCGGAGGCGGGGGACACAGGAGGACCGGAGGTGAGGAGCAGGACGGGAGGAGGTGATCACCTCTGCCCCTCTCCCCGATCTCTCCCCTTGCCCTTCGGTGATCACCAGAGGGCAAGGGGAGAGATTGAGGGGGCAGTGGTGATTGGAGGCAGGGGGAAGGAGGGGGGGCACCCACATTTCACACCACCCCTCCACATCTGATGTAGGGGGATAGCGTCACATGGATGCTAGCTCTAATAAGATCGTGGGGGGGGAGGGGTGACAGAGGTCACCCAGCTCCAGCCAATGGCCGGTGCTACTGCAGGACCGGCCATGGGCTGGAGTGTAATATTGCACCAAGTTTCATTGGTGAAATATTACAGTCGCTCTTGATTGGTAGTTTCACTTTCAACTGCCAATTAGAGTGACTGCAGCCATGGGGGGGGGGAGGGGCTAAGTCCCTCTCGAGCTGAATGTGGCTCGTGAACCTCTCTCTTTGCTTAACATGGCTCTCAAGGTCAGATATATTTGGGACCTCTGCTCTAGGGGCTTGTTCAGACATCTGATTGTCTCGTAAAAAAAACATCATTGGTTTTCAGGAATAGCACTCCTACCCATCATGGTGCATGGGGCATTCACATGTCTGATTTTTTTTTTTTTTTTTGTTGTGGACTGAGTGGTCCACAGAAAATCACGGCGTCGACTCTGATTTTGATCCAAGCATCCAATCAAAATTGGCTATGCAAGTCTATGGGTTTGTGTGAAAAATAGACAACACTTAGATGACATCAGAGTGTGGTCCACATTTCATTCACTCTCATAACGGAAGATGGAAAAACTGATGATCATGTTCTGATCAAGTTTGGATCAAAAATATCGGTCTGTTTTCCCCAGCAAATCCCCTCATGCCTGAATGAGCCCTAAGAGCTCATACATACACTAGGGCATATAGAGTCTGTGTGATGCATGGGAATTGTAATGCTCCCTGGAATGGAGCGGTACCGTCTTCCTGCAGGGGTGTAATACTCTCATACTACTCATGTAGAGATATTCTTGCCTATGAGCAATGTTTCAAGGGAGGAATGCCTCTACAGTCTGATGTCACAAAGCTCAGTATCCTTGCAAAACTGGCAACACCAAGTCTGTACGTAAAAGTATACACAACAACAAAGACATGTTGTCATTTTATGTATTTTGCTTTGTGATTAGTTTATTCAGCTCCTGGTCAGTGCAGATTCTGCTTCATACAAACTTGATGGTTTTGGGTTCAGTTGCATTGTTAAAACCGATATCGTTACAGCAATACTTTGAAGTATCTTGGAGGCTGCTTTACAGTATTTGAGCACACATCACTACAATATTCTATATGCCAATCCAATACATTTCACTAATGATATGGCACAGAAAGCACAAACTATGTCCCAATCCTATTATATCATTCTTTTATTGAGCACGTTTATTGGGTGCTGAAACATATCAGTTAATAGAGGTGATCTTGACTTTAAATAGTAAAGATTTATTTCTGTGCATGGCTTCTGATGGCAAGTGATACCAGTGGCTGAGATTCGATGGGAAGGAACACATGTCTGACATGCTTAGAATAGAGTGCATTGCATTCTCTGTGTCCAGTTACAGATCTTCTTTATTTGATTTGATGTTATTTTCTTGTACTACATGCCCATGGGTCTCCTGTATAACCTTATTTATGGGTCAGTAACTTTATTAGCTGAGGAAAGGTTCACCCTAAAGTTGCTTCTGTTAATGTACAGAATTAATATATGAAGACCGGTGTGGACTGGCCCACTAGGGAACAGGTAAATCCCCTGGTGGGCCCCTGTGCATTACCCCAGTTACCCCCAACAAGAGCAGTAGCTAGCCCAATACATGTGATTAAATATGGACAAACAAAAGCATCATCTGATAATGTAATCAATAAACTACTTTATTATTATATAGAAGCAGAGGTAAATTTGGTAATATTTGCATGTAGCTGAACATTGGGCCCCAAGAGTCTGTGTGTCACGAGTGTATCCAACCCGATGGAGAAAGTTGACGAGTCTGAGACTTGAAGGTTACAACGTTGCATGGATTGCAGGGCTTTTACTTGTGTTTTAATGTATATACTTTCTTTTCATTCTGCAGTGGGTAAAGGCCCAGTCACACATAACAACACACCAGCGATCCCGATAACGATGTGCAGAGATCACTGGTGCATTGTTTTTCACATCGCTGGTAAGATGAACAGGTATCTCGCCAGCGATGTGAAAAACGACACACCAGTGATTCAAAATTATACCGAGGTCGTTGCGAATTATCACTCCATAGCATAGCATTGAGATCGTTGGTTATTATCCCTGTCAAACACAACGATGTAGTGTTCCCAGCGGGAGCGCAACGACATAGAAATGATTCAGATCAGTATGTAACGATCAACGATCTCACAGCAGGGGCCAGATCGTTGGTGCGTGTCACACAGAACGACATCGCTAATGGGATTGCTGTTGCGTCACAAAATCTGTGACTCAACAGCGATCTCGTTAGCGATCTCGTTATGTGTGATAGGGCCTTTAGAACTCTCTCCTATCTGCATGTTCTTTTTAAGCCTTTATCTTAGGCTGCCTTCACATTTGCGTATGGGAACGCAGCGTATGCTGCGTTCCCATAAGCATTCAAGCGCATGCGCACTGCGGTTCCTATGTTTAACATAGGAACGCATAGTGCCTGCGTTTGCTGCGTTCGGGTGCGGATGCGGACGATATCTGCTCCTTCCGGTGTCCAGCATCCTCACCCGGGACGCAGCTTGCAGCATTTTTTTGTGCGTTTGGGGATCTTGGAAGATCAGCAAGCGTCCCCAAGCGTACAAAAAATGCATTGCCGTCAATGGGTCCGCAGTGTTCAGCGCTTGACAGCGCAGGAGAACGCTGCGGACCCATTGAAAAATCTCCCGGTGGCCGCCGGTGATGTCACAGGAGCTCACCGACGGCCACCGGGAGATCAGCTGACCCTCTGCTGTCCTCCTTCTCCCCGCCGCCTGTAATCTCCTAGCGATGTCGGCGGGGAGAACAGCTGATCTGACAGCTGTTTGAATCTTCCCGCGCCGACATCTCCTCAGTGTCGGCGCGGGAAGATTCAAACAGCTGTCAGATCAGCTGTTCTCCCCGCCGACAGTCCCGGAGCTTACCGGCGGCCGGGGGGTGGAGACCTCCGGCGCTGATCTCCGCCCCTGGCCAGCGCCGATTGGCTGCCGGGCTCCATAGTGATGTGTCCGCAGGCGGACATTATCCGCTGCGGACACATCATAAGGCTGCCTTCACATTTGCGTATGGGAACGCAGCGTATGCTGCGTTCCCATAAGCATTCAAACGCATGCTCACTGCGTTCCTATGTTTAACATAGGAACGCATAGTGCCTGCGTTTGCTGCGTTCGGGTGCGGATGCGGACGATATCTGCTCCTTCCGGTGTCCAGCGTCCGCACCCGGGACGCAGCTTGCAGCATTTTTTTGTGCGTTTGGGGATCTTGGAAGATCAGCAAGCGTCCCCAAGCGTACAAAAAATGAATTGCCGTCAATGGGTCCGCAGTGTTCAGCGCTTGACAGCGCGGGAGAACGCTGCGGACCCATTGAAAAATCTCCCGGTGGCCGCCGGTGATGTCACAGGAGCTCACCGACGGCTACCGGGAGATCAGCTGACCCTCTGCTGTCCTCCTCCTACCCGCCGCTGGTAATCTCCTAGAGGTGTCGGCGGGGAGAACAGCTGATGTGACAGCTGTTTGAATCTTCCCGCGCCGACATCTCCTCTCGGTGTCGGCGCGGGAAGATTCAAACAGCTCTCAGATCAGCTGTTCTCCCCGCCGACAGTCCCGGAGGTTACCGGCGGCCGGGGGGCGGAGATCTCCGGCGCTGATCTCCGCCCCCGGCCCGCCCCCGGACAGCGCCGATTGGCTGCCGGGATCCCTAGTGATGTGTCCGCAGGTGGACATTATCCGCTGCGGACACATCATTTGGACCCTGCTTCTGACAGCGTTTGTGTCTGCATGCCATCAGCATGCAGACACAAACGCTAATGTGAAGCCAGCCTAAGGACACTGCTTCTGACAGCGTTTGTGTCTGCATGCCATCAGCATGCAGACACAAACGCTAATGTGAAGCCAGCCTTAGGTGCAGCTTTTTGGTGACCACTCACCATCCGCTGTAAAGAGTCATGTGTCTTATCAGCTGATGCAGGTAATAGAATCTCTTTCTTTGCTGTCCACTTTGGAAGGAGCCAGTATATTGTGTTATAGCCTTTTGTGTCTGTTTTCCCTTTGTTTGTGTCCCTTACCTTTTGTTGTGTTATTGTAGAGGTGAAGCTAGCATCCTCACCACCATGTACACTAAAGGCCCCGTCACACACGTCAATGTAGTCAGTGATCTGATCGCTGGCGACATTGATGGCTGATCGCTGGTGAGCTGTCACACAGGCAGACTCACGAGCGATCATTGGACCAGCGACATTGTGGAAATGATTTAAATATCATTTCCACGATGTCTGCAGGCTGGTATCCATAGTAAACTGCGGGTAACTAGGCAGTGCGTGCTGCCTAGATACCCGATGTATACCTTGGTTACCAGCCTTCTCCTCTCACCGGGCTGGTATCCAAGGTATACATCGGGTATCTAGGCAGAGCGCGCTGCCTAGATACCCGCAGGCAGTTTACCATGGATACCAGCTCCCAGCGCTTCCTAAGAGGCGCTGGGAGCTGGCTGATCACGCGTCTCCCAGTGTCACACGCAGCGATGCTGCGTGTCCACCGGGCGACCATCGCCAGGCTTTCGGTCCAGTCCGAAAACCTGGCGACCATCAACCAGCGATTTATCGCTGGTTGATGCGCCCTGTCTCACATGTCAATATCGCTGCAACGTCACGTGCAGCAGCGATATTGATGCGTGTGACGGCCCCTTTAGGCTGGTTTCACACTGCGTATTTTTTCCTGTCCGTGGGATCCTACATTTTGTAAGACCCCACGGACAGGAATGGATCAGATTTGGCCCCTATGTTATCCTATGGGCCACGGATCACATCGGATTTGGCCTTATTGCCATCCGATTTTTGTAGGATCCGATTTTGTCAGTTTTTTTGCTGTACCCAAAATCGGATCGGACATGATCCGTGACCTTTAACATGGGGGCCCATGGGGCAGGGGTCCGAGAAAGCATCTGATGGTTGCTCCAATCCGATTTTAGTGTACTGAGCATGCTCAGTACACTAAAACTGCTCTGTGCCATCTAATTGTACTTCCGCAATGTATGTATAATTAATGAAGTAAAATTAAGCAAAAGCAATTGTTAAAAATAATAAAAATCGATTCTCACCTGTCCTGCGATCCACCGCCGTCGGCATCTCCGGACTTGGCATGACGTCACAGTCACATGACTGGTTACCATGGTAACCGGTCATGTGACTGATGACGCTGAGCGGGTAGTCCCGCCCGGCTAGGTCCTTTAAGCATCTAGAGATACATGACGACGTCGATGGATCGCTGGAAAGGTGAGAATAGATCTTTTTTATTTTTAACTCTTTCTTTTACTTAAATTTCACTTCCGCAATGTATATATACATTGCGGAAGTGAAATTACCCCGCACAGCTCATTCTGTGTCCGGATCTGTGATAATCACGGACCCGGACACAGAAAAAGTCTGACCCCCTGTGGTGTCAGTTCCTGTCCGTGGGGTCCTACAAAATGTAGGATCCCACGGACAGGAAAAAATACGCAGTGTGAAACCAGCCTAACCAGGGTGAGTGAAAGGCAAATAAAGGACTAGGCATGTGAGGACGACAAAGAGAAAGACTGGTATAGGGACGTTGGGAGCGTAGGGTTCAGCCTCAGTTGAGAGTCAGGAGGTGACCCTCTCCCTATCGCTAGAGTCTTCATTCTATACCACCCCTGTTGTCACACCTGTTTTGTTCCGTACTCCCTGGTTTGACACTGTGTTTATGGTGGGCTCTTGCCCCCAAAGTGCAACACTGCATAAGAAAATTGGTATTATATCACCTGTACTTGATAATGTGCTTTTATTCCCTATGTAAAATCCTGCTGACATTGTATCTAGTTCTGCAAAGAATTAACTCTTAAAGGGAACCTATCAAGTCCCTTGACTGTCCCCAATTTCTACTTTAGTAGTAAGCATCCAGTGCTTAAAATGTCCTTATAATTTGCTGCCCCCTATATGTCAATGAGGAAAGCCTTATCTGGCTGAGCAACTCTTCTCCCAGATTTGACCTACCTTGGATTTTCTACCCAGTCCCGATTGACAGCTTCCATACAATCCCATGTGGGCAGTCCTATCATAACAGCTATAGTATGAAAGATGTCAGTCCTGTCTAGAAAAAAGGACAGGAAGAGTGAAAACACCTAGATTGGTTAATCGTGTAGAACTCATGTTCGAAGTAGAATGGAGTCCATTAGAGAGCCAAATTAAGAGGGCAGGGGAAGAATAAATGTGGGACTAAAGCAACCAAGTGGGGAAAGACCTCTTCCAAGTTGTTATGGCCCAATATTATTTTCTCCATTATTGGTAGCCACATACACCTATTGGGTGGTGATATGAACATCCATAACCTGGGTATTGTTGATCTCGGAGCTAAAATAAAATTTCTTAACAGAAACTTAAAGGGGTTGTCCGGGCTTATTTTTTATTTCATATTTATATCTAGGCTGCAAAATGTTGACAATCTGCAATATACATGTTGTCAACATTTTGCAGGGTTTCCTAGATATAACACATTTACTGATGGCAGAGAGTGTCCAGGGGGTGTGATTGTGCATACTGGTCGTTTACACCTACTCTAGCACAATCACACCCCCTCCCCTATACCTAGTATGGCCAGCCACCCCCAGGCCATACATGCCCGCCCCTTGCCCACTAAACACTATGTAATGAAACCACCCCCAGGGCTCCTACAGCCGCCCCAGCCCCTAAATCACCACCCACCCTCTGCAAAACAGCGGTCCCCAGTGCACTGATACAAGGTGCCGAAACCGCTGCTGTGAAAGCGATTCCGGCACACTGTGTCAGTGCAGCAGGGGACCCGCTGCATATGTGTGCTGCTCACCCGACATTGTCCTGTGCAGCCGTCCCGGTCCGCCTTGGTCCCGGTCCGCCTTGGTCCCGGTCCGCCTTGGTCCCGGTCCGCCTGGTCCCGGTCCGCCCTGGTCCCGGTCCGCCCTGGTCCCGGTCCGCCCTGGTCCCGGTCCGCCCTGGTCCCGGTCCGCCCTGGTCCCGGTCCGCCCTGGTCCCGGTCCGCCCTGGTCCCGGTCCGCCCTGGTCCCGGTCCGCCCTGGTCCCGGTCATCTGCAGGCGGGCTCTCCACACTGCAGCCGGGCTCCACACTGCAGCCGTATCTGTGCTGTGTGTGTGGAGCGGTGCCCGTCGCCTGATCTCCCCAGACCTCCAGTACCATAGAGCTGGTGGAGCGGTTTAGAGAGGACCGCTCCACAGCCTCTGCTCTATTGTACTGGAGGTCTGGGGAGATCAGGCGCCGGACACCGCTCCACACACACAGCACAGATACGGCTGCAGTGTGGAGCCCGGCTGCAGTGTGGAGAGCCCGCCTGCAGATGACCGGGACCAGGGCGGACCGGGACCAAGGCGGACCGGGACGGCTGCACAGGACAATGTCGGGTGAGCAGCACACATATGCAGCGGGTCCCCTGCTGCACTGACACAGTGTGCCGGAATCGCTTTCACAGCAGCGGTTTCGGCACCTTGTATCAGTGCACTGGGGACCGCTGTTTTGCAGAGGGTGGGTGGTGATTTAGGGGCTGGGGCGGCCTGTAGGAGCCCTGGGGGTGGTTTCATTACATAGTGTTTAGTGGGCAAGGGGCGGGCATGTATGGCCTGGGGGTGGCTGGCCATACTAGGAATAGGGGAGGGGGTGTGATTGTGCTAGAGTAGGTGTAAACGACCAGTATGCACAATCACACCCCCTGGACACTCTCTGCCATCAGTAAATGTGTTATATCTAGGAAACCCTGCAAAATGTTGACAACATGTATATTGCAGATTGTCAACATTTTGCAGCCTAGATATAAATATGAAATAAAAAATAAGCCCGGACAACCCCTTTAAGTTTGCAGTAGGGTCTGTGAACATTGATAGAATTGCCGAATGTCATGAGAACATTCAAACGGTGCAGAGATGGTATTTACACCAAAATGTAACGTTGTGTCGGGGAATATACAGTTCTGATTGGTCAGGGGTCTTATACCATCATTAGGGGATTTTATCTTTCGGCTCTTGTTATCTACAAGACCCTGAGAGCTCGTGTTAAGAGTGCGGTGTAGAGTATTTCTCCACATGTAGGAGTTAGTAGGATTGGATGCACAGACACAATTTATGTCACATTGTCACACAGTTCTGCTTAAGGATGTTTCCTGACAACATGTAAGAAATCAATTACCACAGGGGTTTCAATTTGAGTGTATTTAAAGATTGCGTGTTTCTTAAAACCATATTGAGGGGGGAAACTTCTGACCTCCTCTATAGGCTGTAAGTGGCTCTATATAGCGTGTTTTTCTCTGTTGCCCGCCACTGACTCTTGTATTTCTTTAGTAGTCATTTGGAGCCTTTACTTCTCAAAGCTTTTCCTTCTAGCTGATAAAATGGCTGCTTACTTTGTTAACAGCAAAGCTCATTACATTGTGTTTACACAGTATAAAATTGCATGTGTATTTTCAGGTCTAGTAGAGCAAGTTCCAGACCATGGCTATCAGATTTCATTAGAATTCAATTGCTCTTTACCACTCCCTCTGTAATAACATCTTTTCTGCACATTCACTGCACAAATGTACATTATAATCTATAAATGTCATGCAATTTAAATGACTGTAAACTATGGGTAAGACACCTGATTGCTGCCCCTCCACAGTCTGTCTAGAGTTTACAGTGTATGTTTGTTCAGCTGACAGCATGATTGCAATGGATGATGATGAAAGTGAATATTCCAGACCCACATTTTCTTTGTGTGGTCGCTGGCCGTCGGGGAATCCACTGGTGTCTTCCTGTCTGTACTCTCAGGTCCAGTAGTTTTCATCACTTGTATAGAAAGTGACTCACAATTAAATCTTCACATGTATGCCCTTTCTATACAGCTAGATCTCGCCTTTCATAGGACCATGTAAGAGTCACCTACATACTGTACACCCTGCTCCTGTGCCAGAGCAGATCTCTGCCTGGCCCCACTGCTTTAGCGTTAGTAGCGCCAACACAGACACTGGGGGGTACATATGGTTGAGACTAGTAAGGGCCAATTAGGTAAAACTATCACTCAACAAACATTTAAATCCAATTTTGTGGCCCTTTACAAGTCAGTGGGTGCAAAGAAACCAGATCACATATGGGTCACTATCCACATTTCATACATTTTATATGTATATTATAATTTATTACCTTTGGAAACTGTATTTGGCCTTTTATTATTTCTGAAAATGTTTAAAAAAAAAAAAAACCCGGATGCCATACGGATGTAAAAGACTGACTTCTGAACGACAAGATGAATTGCCAATCATCTGTGTTTTTTCTGTGGTTTATTTTTGACCGATTTTGCATACACTCATCTGAACTTGGTCTTTCTCCAGTCCTGTATGTTTTTCCTTTAGGCTGGCTTCACACTGCAGTTTTTTTTCCTGATCAGTGTCCATCCAGTTTGTGTGCCAAAACTAATGGTGGGTTTACACACACCAATCATTGTGTCCAATATCTGAACAGATCTCTGGTTGCAGTGAAATCATGGATACATTGCTCCATGTTGTACACAGCCACAAAATGGAACTATATGTCCATGATTTCACTGCAACCAGAGATCTGTTCAGATATTGGACACAATGATTGGTGTGTGTAAACCCACCATAAGAGAGGAACTTGCAGAGAAAACCTATAATTGAAAGATTGACACCTGTTCTGAGTTTTGGAGACCTGACCGAACCTGATCAGTGAAAAAACTGCAGTGTGACGCCAGCCTTACTAGTCAGTAGCTACTCTGCGGATACAACTTTTTGGCCTCTGCATTAAAGCACCATGCCAGCGGTTTTATTTTGCTTCTAGAGTAGTGCTTTAAATCTAAGTTCCCAGATTTTACTCTTATGCTACATTCACATTCTGCACATTTGATCTGCTAATTGCGGATCCGCTATTGCAGTGGAACACATCGACGTTAGCTGTCCCAGCCAAGTCAATGCATTTCACTGTTTTCCATTCACATGGTGCGCTTTTTACGCATACACTTTTGGGCTGAAAAGCGGATGCGTAAGAAGAATGAACATGTTAATTGTTTTACGCTTTTTTCGCTGCACTTGTACTCCTCTTGCTTCGCTCCCTCGGTGATCTCTCCCGATTCTTTAGAGCCTTTGGAGGACTCCGGACTGTGACCCATGTGACCGAGTGACGTCATCCGGTCACATGGCAGGCTGCAGGGTCTTAGAGGCTGCGCTCACTGCGGTGTCTGGGATGAGAAGACTCTGCCGGTAGTCACCAAGTGAGCACGGCTAGGTGAGTAAGCGCAGGCAATTAGCGCAGCGACATTCACACACAGAAAGCTACGTTCTGTGAGGATTCATTCTTGGTGCAGTTTTTCACCAAAAACAGATTTGGAAATTTCTACCATCCTTCGGGGGCCGCACAAAATAATCAACTTGAAAATTAACCTGCTATATTTGGTTCAATTATCAACTCACCCCTACTGTGATGGCTGGAGCTGCTTTTCTTTGGCAATTCTGTGATGTTAGGTGATATTGATCATGTTGCTTTACAACTGCTTTTCCAGGTTTGCTAGAGCCGTAGACATCACAGGAGAGTCTGAGAGCATATACGTCACTGGGTAGGCTGAGGCTGGGCCATAGACAGTGGCGTAACTTGAAGCTCATGGGCCCTGATGTGAAAGCTCCTACGGGGCCCCCAATTATTGCAAATCTTTAATAGCAATAGTCTTTTTCTATAGGCCACAGGGACTTTTGGGGCCCCCCAGGCACCAGGGCCCAGGTGCGATCGCAACCCCTGCACCTGTTGTAGTTACGACCCTGGACATAGAGATAAACGGGGAACTGGATTTGAAGGGCGATTAAAAAAAAGTGCCGTTTAAGTGATCTCGTTAACGATATTGAAGCATGTGACGTGGCCTTAAAGAGGACCTGTCACCAAACCAGGCATGGTGATCTAATTACAGCACTGGATGCAGCATGTCTGCAGCATGCAGACAAAGGGTCCCCCAGCACTTGAGCAGCCCTGTACCCCGAGATAATACACTTAGAAAACTTACATGCTACAGCCACTAAGGAGGTGGCTAGGGGCTTCAGCCAAGGGCAGATTCACACCCCCTGCATGTGTAATCTGCCCACCGCTGCCAATCATTCTCTCCCTCTTCAGCAGCATTTAAACAGTTTCCCCCCCCCCCCCCCTCCCCCAGAACTTGCCGTTTGGCTCCACCCAACAGGGGGGCGGTGCTAAATGGACGTTCTGGGAGAGAGAAAAAAAAACTCTGTTTAAATGCTGCTGCAGAGGGAGAGAATGATTGGCAGCGGTGGGCAGATTACACATGCAGGGGGTGTGAATCTGCCCTTGGCTGCAGCCCCTAGCCACTTCCTTAGTGGCTGTAGCATGTAAGTTTTCTAACTGTATTATCTCGGGGTACAGGGCTGCTCAAGTGCTGGGGGACCCCTTGCCTGCATCCTGCAGACATGCTGCATCCAGTGCTGTAATTAGATCACCATGCCTGGTTTGGTGACAGGTCCTCTTTAACTCTCCCCACAGAAGACTAGCCAGCATCAGGATGTAATCATTCATTGCATGAATGTGCGAGTTAGCCAGCAAAACGTGGCTGCTGGCTGAAGAACTTCTGTCCTCAGAAATCTGCTTGGGGGACGGAGAAAAGGTCATCACCAGTGGTTCCCCACACCTGCTCTAGACTGTGCTAATCAGAGTGGCTATCGCTAAGTGACTGGAAGCCTAATTTTAGCTTAAGAATTGTTGCTATGAGGGCTATGATGACTTATATCACTTCAACTACCAAACTGTACATTCCTGCTGTTAGATTAAAGGTTGCCTGTTCGTTTTGTAGAATTTCTATATGTATCTAGGCTGCAAAATGTTCACAGTTTTTAATATACATCCTGTTAACATTTTGCATCCTCACCCAGATAACTTCTATTTGCGTCTGCCAGAGGACGATCAGGGGCTGTTTGTTTTGGAGCCTGCATGAAAATGGGGAACTGGTTGTTTACGACCAGACTCCTCCAAACACGTCCCCTTCCCCAGTCTCAGTATGCCAGGCAAACCCCAGACTGCTACATGCAGGGGTGGACTGGCCCAGGTGACAGGGTGGCATCTGCCCCCCAGGCCGGTGGTATATTCCTAGTTTAGGGCCGCCCAGCCAGTGAGAGCGGCCTCCATCGCGCCCATTCGAGTGTCTGCGGGACTTGGGACAGTAGTGGAGGCTTGAGCCAGCCGGCAGGTGAGGGTGAGTTAAGGAGCGCACAGCTTATTCCCCGCTCTTCAATCGGTACCAGCAGCACCCCCCCCTCCCCATTACTCACTTCGCCCCAGAACCAATCCCCCCGGTCCTCACCTGGCCCCAGCAGCAACCCCATTCTCCCCCGGTCCTCACCTGGCCCAGGCTGGGCAAAGTGGACGCCAGCCTTCTCCAAGCCCTAATGTGCCGAATCCACAGCTGTGAAGGAAATTCGGTACACTGTCTGTAAAGGAGGGGACCGCTGAATGCAATATGGTGTGTGCGCTCACCTAGTCCTCTATGGCTGGCTGCTGTCAGTGGAGCCCCGGGCTGTAGTTGCCCGCTCTGTGCAAAGACAGGACTAGCTCCACTGCACATAGAGCCTGTCCTGTCTATACCGCAGCTGCCAGCTCCATTGCACACAGAGCCAGTCCTGTCTATATCACAGCTGCCTGCTCTCTATACCCCGCTCTGTGCTGCAGGAGATACATAGAGGAGGAGCATGAGCTCCACTGCACAGAGCGGGGCATAGAGAGCCGGCGACTGCAGTATACACAGGACTGGCTCTCTGCAGTGGAGCGGAGGATTACAATCGCCGGCTCTCTGTGCAACAGAGGAGGAGCATTAGCTCCACTGCACAGTGCGGGGCATAGAGATCCAGCAGCTGCAGTATAAACAGGACCGGCTCTCTGCGCAGTAGAGCCGGCAGCTGCGATGTAGACAGGACCGGCTCTCTGTACCGTGGAGCCGCTCCAGTCTTTGCACAGGGAGCTGCTCCAGTCTTTGCACAGAGAGCAGCTCCGGTCTATACCCCTGCTGCCGGCTCTCTATGCCCTGCTCTGTGCTATAGGAGATACAGAGCGGAGGAGCTTCGGCACAGTGCAAGGCATAGAGAGCCTGCAGTTGTGGTGTAGACATGACCGGCTCTCTGTGCAGTAGAGACGGTCCTGTCTTTGCACAGAGAGTTGGCAGCTGCGATCCTCAGCTCCACTGACGGCGCCCACAGAGGACTAGATGAGAGCACACACTATTGCTTTGCATTCAGTGGTCCTCTCCTCCACTGACAGTGTGCCGAATCTACGTCGCAAAGCTACGGATTCGGCACACTGTGTCGGTGGAGGACTGGAACGCTGTGTGCAATGGGGGTGGGAGTTCACAGTAAGGGTTGGGGCAGGCCTGTAGGAGCTTGAGGGTGGCTGGGCATACTGAAACTGGGGCAGGGGGTGGGTTTGGAGGAGTATGGGTGTAACGTCCAGTTCTGCATTTACATTCAGGCTCCAGCACAAATACGGCCCCTGGTCGTTCTCAGGCATACACAAATAGGTGATATGTGGGTGACAATGCAAAATGTTGGCAGGGTGTATATTACAAACTGTGAACATTTTGCAGCCTCGATACAAATTAGAAATTCTGCAAAAAGTCTGGACAACACCTTTAACAAACACAAACTATATAAGTGGCTAACATAATAAAACTCGGGATCTGGACTTGTCCAGATCCCTAGTCTTAGCCGCTAACCTAGCCAAATCATATCTCATGCTTTGCACTGATGAGGGCAAACACTCTGAAACACTGTTTCTGCAAATTGTGAATATGATTTGGCTTATATCATTGGTCTTATGACAAGGCTTGTTTAAGGGTCAATATTGACTTTTTGGATTGCTACTACCAATAGGTGACGCTAGAGTTCAAGTCCTGTTGAAAGAGGCAATCAAACTCAAACAAGAAAATGAACGAAAATGAACAGGGCAGTATTTAAAGTGTACTTGTTGTTTCATTTAACTTTTCAGAATAAGCTATGTGTATGCTATTTCTGGCCATACAGAAACTGCTTTCCAAGCTTGTCCCACTCTTAAGTCCAAGGATTATTACAGGGTTGATATGGACTTTTGGGCTTGCTACATCCAATAGGTGGCGCTAGAGTTGATGTCCTCTCTCAGTGAAGAGGCTATTGGCATTCCTAACCACTGTTCATCCCTGAGGTCCCAAGGCATGGGCCTCACTCAAGATCTCCAACATTAATATGACCTTGTTTCTTAAAAACACCCATATAAAGTGTGATGTACCATATTTAAAATGATGTATTTAATGCACTCCGGCCCATGCCCGCCATCCAAGTCCCTTCTTTCTCTTATGGCAGGAGGTGTCACTTCACCTCTGTAGCCAGTCAGTGGCAGCAATATTCACATGACAGTCTATGTTAGAAGAGGAAGTGAGGAGAGTGGCATAGAACATTGGTGATGATGCGGAGGAAATTCTGGGTTCTGGTTAGTGAGTATCTGTTGACTGTGTTTGGGATTGATATTTGTCCCATTTTAAATCATGAACCCATTATTAAAGGGGACCTGTCACCCCATCCCCCCCCCATGATTGTGAATCGAAGTCCAGCACTGAATGCAGCATGTATGCTGCATTCAGGCAAGGGGTCCCCCATGGCTCTGTGGGGCTGCTACCCCGATATATAGTCTTCTAAAAACTTACAGTAAAAATCCATGGAGGCAGGCCCTTGTGCTGCACCTCGTCCACGGGGGCATTTCACACCCCCTGCGTCTCTGTGCCACCCATGTCCTTGCAGCCTCGCTTGTTCCCTTCATTTCGTCCTTGTGGTGTTGACGCAAGCGCAGAGCGAGGTTGAGGTCTCGGTGCATGCCCCGCCTCCTGCTATGACATCCTCTCATTTCCCTGCCCTGCTCCATGTTGTGCAATGGAGAAGGGCGGGGAAATGAGAGGACGTCATAGTGGGAGGCGGGACATGCACCAAGACCTCGAAGGAAATGACTGGCACGAGGACATGGGCGGTACAGAGACACAGGGAGCGTGAAATGCCCCATGGGCTATCAGCTGGCTGCAGCACAAGGGCCCACCTCCATGGATTTTTACTGTAAGTTTTTATAAGTCTATATATCGGGGTAGCAGCCCCACAGAGCCATGGGGGACCCCTTGCCTGAATGCAGCACACATGCTGCATTCAGTGCTGGACTTAGATTGTAATCCAAAGGGGTGGGGGGGTGACAGGTCCTCTTTAACATAAAAATTAGCTGACAAACCCTTTAAGTCGCCTCATGGCATTTTAGCACTGTACCTGAAATTATCGGCTTCTTTCTACAGGCAGGGCTGAAAAATGAGTAATGGAATAGTTTCACATTATGAAAACCAGGGCTCTAATTTTGGAGTGTCTAGTCCACATCTGGTGATAGCTAGGTGGGACATCATAAAATGCCAACACTAAGCTGTGCTGGATCTAATTTATTTACTTAGTTTGAGGCTGATTTTATTTCGTAGTGCTTTTAAAGCTTTTAAGCTTGGGTGTATACCTTGGAAAAATTGAAATTAGGAAAATTTGGTTAAAGGGATTTCCTTGTGTAACTACTACCTGTCACTAGGTCTAAATTGGCCCGCTTTATTTTCATTTTACTTCTCCTGATCCTATATTTTTTTCTTCGTTTCAATTTAATATTAGAGATGAGCTGGAGTTTGGGGGAATTCTTCTGTCTTCTAAGTGCTGGAGCCGGGATTGCTGTGCTCCGGTGTGCTGGGTGATCGGGTCAGTCCAAGCCGTTGGCAGTGAGTAATTGGCTTGCACTGAGGTTAAATACTTTATCGTCCATAGTGTGGTTGGAGACTAAAAAAAGTTAAAATCCCTGCCCATGGAGGTTTTTTGCTTATGGATGGCTGCATGTTGGTAGAGAACCAAGCAGTCAGGGTGTTTTCACATCTAAGAATGGTGTGTCTTTTGCTTAATTAGCGTTTCTAGGCATTTTTACCGCTAAAACCGCATAAAAACGCTAGGGTTTTTGGTCCCATTGATTTTAATGCGCCCGACACATTTCCCGACTTTTTGTGTAGCGTTGGCAAAAACGCATGTGTTTTGCGTTTTTGGAAACGCTCATGCGTTTTTACATGCGTTTCCATTAAAATCAATGGGACCAAAAACGCTAGCGTTTTAATGCGTTTTTAGCTGTAAAAACGCCAAGAAACGCTAATTAAGCAAAACGCACACCACCCTTAGATGTGAAACAGGCCTCAATCATTAACTTCTCAGGACCTATGGGGACACACGTGGGTCCTGAACGGGCAGAGCCCGAACACCCAGACATTGCTCATCTATATCTCTATTATATGGTACTGAAGATATGGATATTTTTATTTAATGCTAATTTTTATTGTCTAAACTAAGGGAGCAATGCTCATAGGTTTAGCGGAGGGGTATGTCTTCAGGCTGCTCTGTATAATTACCCTGTGAGCACCCTCTCCCTGGTATGAATTATCACCAAATAAAAAGGCCCATATCTCTGGAATGAAATGGAGATTTAATAATAAAAATAAAAAATGTAAAAACAGAATACTCCGAGCCGGGGTAATAAAATAAAGAGCATAAAACGGCAACATTTGCCTTAGTGACAGGTTCTCTTTAAAGTGAACATGTCATGTGAAAAAATACTATTATCATGCAGATATGGGGTTAATGTCCAGGTTAATAGCATTCTGAAACTGTGTGGCACCTACACATTAAACCCAGCTGCTGGCAGGCAATGAACTTTATTCCTCCTGACAGCGTTCCGCTTTCAGTCATGGAGGTGGCATCTGCGCAGTTTCAGTCACCACTTTATGAATCGAGAGCTGCAGCTGTGACTGCAAACCTCCCACAAGGACTGACAGCTGGTGTTAATGCACAAAGACTGTCAATCGGAGTGGGGGAAATGGTTACAGCTGCTGCTCTCCATATACAGAGCAGTGACTGAAACCATTCTAGTACCTCCTCCATGACTGAAACCAGAACACTGATAGGAGGATTAAAGCTCATTTCCTCCCTGCAGCTGGGTTTAATGTGCAGGTGCCAAACAGGTTCAGAATGCTATTAACCTGCAGATTAGCCCCATAGTTGCCGATTAATAACATTTTCCATGTTCAGGTTCCCTAGTATGTACAAAAAAAAAAAAAATCTCTCTCCTCAATATTTGCTAAAATGTTGCTTAGTACTCCATGGATATCCTAGACTGGATCAGGTGTGTATCTATAACCAGTGCTTTTTTTTGTGGGGGTACGAGGTCGTACGGCATACCGGAAAATACACAGGGGGGTACATACTGTACTGGAAAATATCCTTTGGGGGGGCGGAGCCATACTGATACAACCCACCCTCCCCCCCGCTCCTCAAGTTGCCGGAGTCTTACAGCAAAAATGCACTGCGAAATAAAATGTAAAATAAGCCAAATGTATTAAAAATGATAAAGATTTTTATACTTACCCTCCGCTGGGTGTTCCGGAGCCGGGAGCAGCAGCAGGCATCGACCTGCAAAGACCTTGCATGATGTCATAATGACATCGGGCGCTGTGATATGCGCATCCCATATCACATGACCGCGAGTGGCCAATTAGCGCCCTATGACATCATGCCAGGTCTTGACAGATCGGTACCTGGCTTCGGATAGCACAAACAAGCCAGCAGAGATTCATTATTATTTTTAATAATTTTCTTTAATTTTGATTTCGCAGTGTATATTAATACATTGCGAAATCAAATGGGGGCGGTCACAGAGGGGAGGAGGAACCAGGATTGTTCCTCCCTCTCTGTGATATCAGATGCAGCAGCGCCGACCCTATGGGAAAAAGCGTCGGCGCTGCTGTGTAAAGAATTGCCATGGCAATTCTTTTTAAGCCGGCGCTTTTTCCCATAAAAGCGCTGCATAAAATTACGCAGTGTCTGTATGGCAAAGTGAATTTCACATTCACTTTGCCGGCAGACACAAGGCACATTGCGCATTTTTGAAAAGCGACCGTAAAAAAAGCGCTCAAACATGCGCAATGTGTGAACGTAGCCTAATGCGGATGAATTCTTCTGCAGCACACCAGCTCTTCTGGTTTGTATTCATGTTCAGGAGCCAGCTGTTTGACCTTGAGATGGCCTTATTGCTCCTGACCTATTCTTGAACTTCCATGCAGAACCATTATAATGACTGAGCTGGTTTGCCTTGGTTACCCATATGTAATTATCTGGGGGCTATGATATGGGTACGGTACTGAAGTGATTGAATGACATGCAAACAATAAATCATTTTTCTTCAGAAATGCTTGCAGGGCCCTTTTTTGTCTAAGCTCCAGTTGGACATGTTTACATACCTGATATATTGCATTGCTGGGCACTATTTTCCTTGTGCTGGAATGCGGAGTTTCCTCTGTATTGTGGTGTGAATGAAGGCACAGAGAGAAGTAGTAAAACACCCATATCTATCTTGGGCCATTAACATTCCTGAATAACAGTCTATAAACAAGAGCCCTCCTCATATACTATTCAGGCATATATTCTTCGATAGTCATTTAGAGAAGCACAACGTGATGTCTGGCCAGCCTTTATTTTCTTACTCCATGAAATGTGAAGAGAGATACCGTATATAGTGGAATTTTGGAATATTGGAGAAAGCTGTGTGTTTGGTAATATCCAGCATAGACCCCCTCCTAATACTTTATACACAACGCTAATATACTTGATAACCTTCTTACCTCCTAGTGTATGATTTGTAATTGTAAGCTGTTTAAGGGAATCTGTTACAAGGTTTTTGCTCTTCTACAGAGCATGATGTAGGGGTAAAGACCCTGATTCCAGCTACGTATCTTTACGGGACTGCTTGCTGTAGTTTTTATAAAGTAACAATTTTATTTGCTTCTTATCTCCCCGTTCTCTGAACCCTGAGCTCTATATAACCCTGCCCACACCACTAAATTAGCAGCTTTCTGTGTACACTGTGCATAGGCAGAAAGCTGCCAATCAGTGTTGGGGTGAGGTTATACAGAGCTCATGAATATGGCAGCAGGTTTGCTGCTACTCCTCCACTGCAGCAGGGCTGTGGAGTCAGAGTTGGAGTGTGTGTCCATTTTGGTGGATTCAGGGAAATTGTGGAGTTGGGAGTCGGATGTTTGGCTTACTCGACTCCACAGCCACACTGTCCTCTAGTGATAATCTGCTGCTAATAGTGTTTTTATAAAAACCACATTATGTTGCTCTCAGATTAGGTGGTAAAAACCTGATGACTTGTGACTAACTAAAGGCTGGTTTACACGTAGCGAGATCACTGCTACGTCACCAGTTTTGTGACACAGTAGTGACCTCACCAGCGATCTTGCTGCGTGTGACACTTAGCAGCGATCTGTCCCCTTGCTGCGAGATCGCTGATCTTTATTGAATGGCCTGGACCATTTTTAGATCGGCGATCTCCTGCTGGCCAGGCTGAATTGCTGTGTGTGACAGGGGCAGCAACCAGCGATCCCCAGTGTGCGCTCGAGACCCTGAACGATCCCAACGACCGTCGGGTGTCGGCACATCACTGGGTGATCGCTGGTGAGATGTGCCTGTCTGGCATCTTCCGAGCGACCATGTAGCGACGCACCAGCGATCCCGGCCAGTTCGGATTCTTGTCGGGAACGCTGGTGCGTTGCTACGTGTAAACCAGCCTTAACAAACCTGTGTATTTTGTATGTGGAAAAACATAGTCATTGACATTGCCTGACTCATTTGTGAAGAATAGTAGAATCTGGGAGTCCCCTCAGTGGTTGATACCTTTTTAATGGCTAACTGAAAAGATGGTAAGAAAAAGCCATTCTTCATCATGGCCGCCATGGTCACCACCCATCTGGAGAAGTTTCCCCCCTCCCATATACTAATGTGCCACAAACGGGAAGCTGAAATCGCCAACCATTCTCATTTTATTTAGGTGCATCCTTATAAATGGCTCACCCTGTAGAACACATTGTACAACCATAGGATAGGAGCCCAATTGTTAGAGACTCCATTGTTGTAATCAGTAGGAGTCTCAGTTGTCAGCGTGGACCAGTCTTACTTTTATGACTTTTCCAAGCAATCGAAGACCTTAATTTTTAGTACATGATCCCTTTTGATTGAGATATCTTCTATGGACATACCACATTAGAGCCAGATGGATTTTTACCAAGGAAAGATTTACCTGCCCATTAATATTTATGATGAGTTATGTGGCAAATATTAGATATGATTTTTGTGATTCTACTCATTCGAAAAACAGAAGTGCATAGACCTCAATAAAGAATGGGAGGTGGTGTCACACCCCAGGGCCCGTGGTACTTGGATCCCAGGCGTTAATTTTGGATGCTGTCAGTGGTGGCCGGGCTCGTGGCCCTGGTGGACGCTCAAAAAAGGGTTTAATATTAGAAGTAAAAATAAAATTAAATGTTCATGACGACATCTGTAGTTTCTGGTGATGGCACCAGCGCTGCCAGCAGACCTCTGGGGGACGATGGGTAGGCAGCCGGATGACGTTGCTCCCTGCAGGCGGAGCGGACACCCGGGGCAGTCCTCTGGAGTGCTGGTTGTCGTGGTTGAATGGAAACACAGGAGACCTTCTAGCTCTGCACGAGTATTTACTAGTGACTTTCAAGCAGTTTACAAGATGCAAAGTCACGGTTAGCTGGCCGGGTAGTCACCAAAGGATGCCATGTCCCTCTGAGGCCCTCGCGGTGTTCCTTCAGTTTCAACCTCTGTCGTTCTCACTCACTGCACTCTCCAAACTTCCATGCGCGGCCCTGCACGGAGCCCTGTTCCTACTGGGCCCACGGGTCTGCTAGAGTTTCCCCTTCTTTCTAAGGGGCTCAAACCCTGGACAGAGTCCCTGGTGGGGATGTGCCTTGGACCGGGTTGTGGCTATCTGAAGGCACATGACCCTCTGGTTTGGTGGCTCAGGTATAGACACCTACACTGCACTCGGATTCGGTTCTCCGTTTTGGACTGGGTTCCCTCCGGACCGGTTATCAGGACGGTCCTGCACCAGGCTTGCTCAAGCCAGGGATCCCCCCTTCTGTCTGGGTTGCCTTCCTTTACATGCTCCCTCCAGTTCACTCTCCTCATGACTCTCCAACTCTCTGACTGTGTGTTCTTCCCACTCTTTTTTCTCTTCACCGAAGCTCCTCCCACCGGGACAGGATACCCTGGTAACAGGTTTAGCCAATTGGTCCCCTAGCTCTAAGTGTATGAATGTGGGGATGAGGGCCTCAGGTTTAACATTACCATCCTCCGGTGACTGGGATATCACACACACACATCTGGGTGCAGTGCCCCTTCTGTGTCGCATTGACCAGTAGGGCGCCACATTGACATCGTATGCATTCTCCATTATACTAAATGGGACTTACAGAAATATGCAGTAAAAGCTTAATGGTAATCCAACCTCCACAACCTCATTTGGGCAATTTATTGAATCCACCAGATGGGACAGCTGGCACCATTCATAATGGTTTCTCTGCTTTCTGTACCCAGAAGTGAGTCTTCCCCAGATAGCTATGTTAATGATACCCTCCAACCAGTGTCCATAAGTTGTACTGACAAGGAGCAATAACCACATAATAGCAGTCTATGGGTTAGTTTCACTTTCTTTTGGAGGAGACACTGGCATGACAAAAAATACTAGCCATGTTTAATAGGGTATCCCGGTCTCCTGGGAATAGGTAATCATTAATGGAGAATGGAATACCCTTTTATTACCCTTTAATGGGTTGGACATTGACTTATAGGATAGCAAACCCTTGATTGTGGTAGTATGACAGTTTTTGTTTATAATGTCTGTTTGTATATACATCTGGTCTACTAATTAGATGGCTAACCTTCAGTTAATGTCAAGAGATACAGAGTGAACACATGTTCAGATTTCCTATAAATGGCTAGTGGAGTTGATGCAAACCGATGAGCAGGACCCGATCCAGCGGCCACTTTAGTAATCTGTGACCGCCGTACAGTAGCCGTGAGATTACCGGTATCCACATATTTTCTTTTGATTAGCTGGCCTGGAGTGACTTTACATGTGTGTCCCGCCATAACGATTGCAGTCAGGCTAATCAGAAGAAGAGCCGCGGATGGAGTCAGGTAAGAGGCGGTTCTCAGGGCTCCTGTCCAGGACCCAAAGATTACTGATGAGGCCACAGGATCGGGTCCTGGGAAACAATTTGCACCAACTCTAATGGTTGTTCTTTCCAATTTTAGACATTTCTTATTGAATTCATATCAGGCCCTCTGGCAAGAATTCACTTTTACTTGGATGAGCAAGCACTTTTGCCCTTGTTTTATTCTGTTCACCGTGGGATCTGTGAAGGTTTTATATGTGCCTTATAGCAATAGCTTTCTGAAAAGACTGTCTTTCTAGTAATGTAGAGCAAAGGTAACAGATGGGGGAGGGTTGGGGGGGAGATGCTTGGGTGAATTACTGCGCTAATGCATTCTTTTTAAGAATCCTAACAAACTGTGCTGTGTAGCCTATGGGATGCCCTGAAACTTTTTCATCTTTTTTTTTTCTTCCATAAAGCATTTATTCTTGATGGTCTTCCCTAGTGCGTTTTAGGTCAATTTTCAACAAGAAAAGGGTAACTAGCACACAATTGTAGGCATGTCCACATATGGGAAAGGCTATTTGTGCCTGGCCATAATAAAGAACTTCTTTTGTGTGGCTGCAGTGTACAGGCAGAAAGGAGTAAACACAAATTCATGGATGGCTTTCTTTGTGTGCAGTTGTCGCTGGAGATTTGTAACTCTTTTCTTGGCTTATTGTTCCCCAGCCAGTGTGTATTCTCCATTCAGCTCTGCCAGAATTAAGATGAAGTCTGCTTGTTTCAATAAAGCAGCTTTGTTGTCGGAATGGCAGCACTTGTGTAGAAGTTGGAGTGCGTCCAGGAGAACTTGCACGGATAACTATTGTTATCTGATACTTTGGCTCCAAGGCCTGTTGTGTGAAAGGGCACCTAAAATCACCATTGTATTATTTATATTCACATCATCCTATATAGAAAACGATAACTAATTAAAATCACTCCTGAGTCCTCCATACACGAATAATAGCTGTAAGAAGAATAATGGTTTGGCCAATAGCCATCTCGCCAGGCTCTCCCATACACAGGATTAGGGCTTGGTCACTCTAAACATTGGACGATTGCTATCCAATGTTTTAATAAGTAGCACTTAGAGTGCCTTCACACTAGCATTTTGAATGCAACGCAGCCAACCGCTTGCGCACATGCGTTCCGATGTTTAACATGGGAACGCATGTACCTGCGTTCGGATGCATATAATTTATGCACCCTCCTCTGCACTCTGAACGCAGCATGTTGCATTTTTTGTGCGTTCGCGGGCGCTTGTTTTATCCGCAAGCGCACAAAAAATGCGTGGATCTCAATGGATCCGCAAGTGTCCTCCGCATGACAGCACAGGAGAACGCTGCGGATCTCATTAAAATCTCTCCCGATGGCCAACGGTGATCAGCGGCGGCCACCGGGAGTTCAGCCAGAGCCACAGCTGATCTCCCGCCGGTATCAGCGTGGAGAAACAGCTGATCTGACAGCTGTTTTAATCTCCCGCGCCGACACCAAATAGGTGATGTCGGTGCGGGAGATTTGAAGCAGCGATCAGCTGTTTCTTATCTCCTGCACTGATATCACCTATTCGGTGTCGGCGCGGGAGATTTAAAGAGCTGTCAGATCAGCTGTATCTTCAAATCTCCCGCACTGACATCGGCGGGAGATCAGCTGTGGCCGGGAGGAGGAGATCTCTGCTGCTGATCTCCTCCTCCTGGCTGCCCCCAGAGACAGCTTATTGGCTGCCCAGGCATCATACTAATGTGAACGCATGCGGAGATTCTCCTCTGCGTTCACATAAGTATGTGCTGCGTTTTGCGTCTGCATGCCATACGCATGCAGACACAAATGCAAGTGTGAAGGCAGCCTTAGACTGATGTTATCCAGTGGGGCAGTACTGATGGTCAGTTTTTTTCACTGGCAATTTTTCGGTGAAAAAAATTGCAGCGTTCTGAGCAAATCAGATGGCACATACCCATTCAAGGCTATGGTAGCATGGAAATCATCGGACTGCACTCAGATTTCACAGTGGAAAAGATGAAGACATTTTGTTCTTCATCTTCCCCTGACAAAGTTCTCCAACCCTCACATCCAAGTGAATTAGAGTTCACTACACTGTCACTGGAATCCATCTCTGATCAGATTCGATCTTTGAGCTATCAGATTCCTTGCATAAGAGATGGGGCTTTTTTTTATTTGGTTGTGTCTGTCTTTGATTTGGTGAATATTGGTTTTAGATCTACGTATTTTTATAAGGTTTGCAAACATTTTGGAGGGTTTATTGATGTTAGAGTAGAAATTGGACTTAGATACCCTAGAGATCTTGTCATATTCGGATGTTAATAAGGACCTAAGTTCGATTCTGAGTTTTAGTGGGTTTTTATGTTTTTCCATTGTGGGTTTTAGTATAGTGTCCGATTCTAATATAGTAATTTGTTGGATTAAGTTTTTAGTTTCATTTTGGAGGGATTTTTTTAGTTTTGCATTTAGTTGTATTAATAACCCCCGCTAGACCGCCTTGTGAGCAGACCATAAGGTGAAGGTCGATATTTCGGGAGTATCGTTCTCTTAGAAGTATAACTGTAGTTCTTCTTGGATCTTTTTTTTTTTTTATATTGAGGCTGAGAAAACAAATAAGAGTTGGCTCTCCATGGGGAAGAAATAAACATTTCTGACATGCAAAAAGAAAACCCCCAAAAATTAGTGACCAATATAGCCACCTTTCTTTGTAATGACACTCAACAGTCTTCCACCCATAGATTGTCAGTTGCTTGATCAGTTTACGATCAACATTGCGTGCAGCAGCCACCACAGCTTCCAGACACTGTTCCGAGAGGTGTACTGTTTTCTCTCCCTGTAGAGCTCACATTTTAGGAAGGACTACAGGTTCTCAATGGGGTTCAGATCAGGTGAACTAGGGGGACATGTCATAAATTTTTCTTCTTAGACCTTTACTGGCCAGCCATGCTGTGGAGTAGTTGAATTCATGTGATGGAGCATTGTCCTGCATGAAAATCATGTTTTTCTTGATCAATACTGACTTCTTCCTGTACTACTGCTTGAAGACGTTGTCTTCCAGAAACTGGCAGTAGGTCTGGCAGTTGAGCTTTACTCCATCCTCAACCCGAAAAGGTCCCACAAGTTCATCTTTGATGATACCAGCCAATACCAGTACCCCACCTCCACCTTACTGGCATCTGAGTCGGAGTGGAGCTCTCTGCCCTTTACTGATCCAGGCTCTGGCCCATCCATCTGGTCCATCAAGAGTCACTCTCATTTCATCAGTCCATATAACCTTTGAAAAATCAGTCTTAACATATTTTTTGGCCCAGTCTTAATGTTTTATCTTATGTTTCTTGTTCAGAGGTGGTCGTTTTTCAGCCTTTCTTACCTTGGCCATGTCCCTGAGTATGGCATGCCTTGTGTTTTTTGATACTCCAGTAACGTTGCAGCTCTGAAATATTGCAAAACTGGTGGCAAATGGCATCTTGGCAGCTTCACGCTTGATTTTCCTCTATTCATGGGCAGCTATTTTGCGCCTTTTTTGCCCAACACACTTCTTGCGACCCTGTCGGCTATTTGCCATGATTGTTCGGTGATCACACTTCAAAAGTTTGGCAATTTCAAGACTGCTGCATCCCTCTGCAAGACATCTCACAATTTTGGACTTTTCAGAGCCCATCAAATCTCTCTTCTGACCCATTTTGCCTTTGAATTTGCCTAATAATTAACCTTCCTAGCGGTATTCCCGAGCCTGACTCGGGGTTAACATTCACTGCCAAAAGCGGTAACCCGAGTCAAGCTCGGGCTTACCCACGGTCGTGGCAGATGCGGTGAAAAAAACGCATCTGCCGCATAGCCGCCGCATTTGCGGCGCGGTTGCGGTAATCGCCATAGTAAGTATAGGGGGACTTGCGGCAGATGCGGCAAGTGCGGTTTTGCACTTGCGGCAGGTGCGGCCGCGAAAAAAAACGCACTTGACGCACCTGCCGCATCTGCCGCAAGTGCAAAACCGCACTTGCCGCATCTGCCGCAAGTCCCCCTATACTTACTATGGCGATTACCGCAACCGCGCCGCAAGTGCGGCGGCTATGCGGCAAGTGCGGCGGCTATGCGGCAAGTGCGGCAGATGCGGTTTTTTCACCGCATCTGCCGCGACCGCGGGTAAGCCCGCTTTTAGCACAAAATTCCTGACCTAAGCATACCGCCAGGGAGGTTAAGCACACCTTATATAGGGTGTTGATGTCATTACACCACACCCCTCCTCATTACAGAGATGCACATCACCTGATTTACTATATGGTAGTTGGCTCTCAAGCCTATACAGCTTGGAGTAGGACAACATGTATAAAAAGGATCATATGATCAAAATACTCATTTGCCTAAACATTCTGCACACAGTGTAGATGTTCAGTCAATCCCATGGACATCAGCAGTTTCAGCAGATTTAAAGGAGTTGTCCACTACTTTTATATTGATCACTTATCCTTGGGATAGGTAATCAATACCACATACCACCGTATGTTCCTGGTGCTTCTTTTTGTTTACTCCCTACATTTAAGGATTCCTTTACTTGGCAAATTCTGTCAGATTTGATGGAAAAATAGTGCTTTATCGCCATGGCCTCATAATTTTAATTTTTACAGGAATTAAATTGCATATGACAAATCTCTCATGATTACATTAGATCCACTTGACATATGTTTTTCTTCTCTATTGACTAAGGTTCTATTCAAATTATGCTATAGCTGTAAAAAAAAAAAAAAAATACATGGAACGCTCCTGTCATACTTTGATCTATCGTGGCTAAACAAAATTTTCAAAACTGAACATGAGTTTCTTAGTTTACATTTTGACCAGAATGTGGAAGTTGACTGATACATCAGTGAAGAGACCCAAGATTCCCACATCACCCATAATGGCAGTTTATAACCGTAGATGTGAGCATAGTTCTTCTGACTTACTCAAGAGTTCTTGTTAGTAGTCCATGGATCAGACACAATAGCTTAAAGGGAAAGACTCCATCAGCACAGAATGACTGTTCAAACCAAATCCAAGTGCTTGTTGCTCCACAGAGCAGACATTTAAGTGCATCTTCCCACCTGCCTATATTCCCTCTATCTCCACCCTTGTGTGACTTTATGAAGCTGGATCTGTCAATCACAAGAGGGTGGAGATAGAGAAAACAAACAGGTAGGAGGTGTACTTAAATGATTGGCCCCACCAGGATGCACCAAGAGCCTTTATTTGGTTTCAGCAGTCATTCTGTTGTGACGAGTCCATTTAACAAGTTTTGCAGTCCTACAACAGAAAAGATAAGGATGTGGGGTCCAATGATGATGACCGTTGACAACTTTCCTTTCCCAATTAGAATTTAAAAGCAAATTAAAGTGAAATCAGAAGGTTATTGCCCAACTCAGAAGTTTTGCCTTTTTGCAGCTTCTCGGGACCCGAATAGCAAAACTCAGGATTAGGCAAATGACCATCTAATTTTGATTTTACTGTGATTTTAAAAGGGAACAAGTCTAGTAAATTGCTATCTAAGGAATTATTTGTCCACAGGTCATTACCATTGGAGGACGTGTACCTATTTACTGTTGTGGGACTGGAAAGTGGGAGACGAGTGACTCTTGTCTATCCGATAGATGAGCAAAAGTGCTCACCTACTGTTTTGAGAATCTGAAGTCAGAATAACTTAGTTAGCATTTATTTGAAGTGGAAGATTTGAAGAGTTCACAAAGTGCTTTCATCTATTAAGTTACATATACATTACACAGGTGACCTAGCTTTTTCATGGAGCACCTGTATTTCTGATTAATGGTCAGAACTTTCCATAGTAGGACTTGGCCTGTTTATTTATATCTATAAAATAGCTATGTATATATATAGTACGGTATGTTTGTGTGACTACAGCCATTTGATCACTTTCTCCCCATAGCCACATAGTTAGTATTGTGCACTACTGTACAATATACCAGCATAGAGAATTATGAACATTAAAATGGTTCCAAATATGCATAAGTAAGACATGTTATATATTTTACCCAGTTATCGAAATCAATTTATTTATTTTAATGAAACCGCAAGGCAGTTAGAATTTCCCTGTGATCTCTGGGGGGACCTCTCTTGGCTCATTCTTGCCTTATAAACAACTAGTAACAGGAGCATAACAGTTTTCTGGAAGGATACAAGAGATTTGGCTGTATTCCTGGAAGGGCCAAGATTGAAAAAATGAGCATTGTATTTTTGTCTGTAATTGTCAGCTAAAAAATCAGAAATTTGCAAGACTAACAGGGCGTTAACTTGATAAATGGTTCGAATGGACGACTGAAAGTCTGAACTTCACACAGAGTAGTTTGGGTTAAAGAGGCCCTAGAGGGGTAAACTTTCTATGTTTTCATTTTATATACCTGTAGGTTCTTTAACATTACAGAAGTAATTATGTATATATTATTATATATATATATATATATATATATATATATATATATATATATATATATATATATATATATATACACACATACATACACACACACACACACACATTATATATATATATATATATATATATATATAATGTGTGTGTGTGTGTGTGTATGTATGTGTATATATATATATATATATCTCAAACATTTTGCTGTATCAAATATTTTATACATGTGGGTTCCTTCACTAACGGACCCTATACAGTATGTGATTGTTGAGCCTGCAGAGAATTTCCCATGACCGCTAAAAGGAACCATTGATTAAAATATTGTTTCAGAAGTTGTAGAAACGTTGGGCACAGAGGGACTGGAATGACAGAGTCATAATTGTTATACATTTGGCACATTTTGTGCCCTTTTTATTTACCATAACAAAATTATAAATCATCAACATTTTAGTTTGTGTTTACCATGATTTTCACAATCTCAATACTGATTTCTCCTATTTGGGTTCTCTTATTCTTTATGAATACAATATTAGATAATGCTACAATATTTCTGTAACATTATTAATTATCTTTATTTCTATAGCGGCAACATATTCTGCAGCGCTTCACAATTCAGAGGTTCATATTCAAACAATCGTAAGAAACAGTTATCAGAAAATACAATACAGAATATAATACACAACATAATACAATAATTAAAGCAAAATAATGACAGCCCTGTTCATAAGAGCTTGCAATCTAACAATGAGGTGGGGATGACACCAAGTACAGGTGCTTGTTTACAATGATGGTATGGTCAACTTGAGTAGGTGGGAAACAGATAGGAGCAGCATAAGTGGCCACCAACCATTATTTGTGATGCATTTGAGTGGTGGAGCGGATAGGCCATGTCTAAGTGACTTAGACTTGGGCTCGTGATCGGTCACCCTAACAAGATGTGTTTTTAGGGATCGCCTGAAACTGTGTAAGTTGTGGATAGACCTAATTTCTTGTGGTAGAGCATTCCAGAGAATTGGTGCAGCTTGGGAGAAGTCTTGGAGCCGGGAGTGTGTGGTTCAGATTAATACAGAGGTGATTCTAAAGTTACTTCCAGAGCGAAGAGAACAGGTGGGGTGAGAGACAGAGATGAGGGAGGAGATGTAGGGCGGCTGATGCGCTGTGAAGAGCTTTGTGGGTGAGAACAAGCAGTTTGAAATGGATCCTATAGTGTATGTGGAGCCAGTGCAATGACTGGCATAGAGCGGAAACGTCTGAGTGACGGTTAGCTAGATAAGTGATCCTGACTGCTGCATTAAGGATGGACTGGAGTGGGGACAGTCTAGTGTGGGGGAGGCCAATAGTCAGGGCAGGAGTGAATCAGGGCCACAGTGAGGATTTTTGTGGTTTCCAAGGTGAGAAAGGGGCGAATTCCAGAGATGTTCTTCAGGTGCAAGCAGCAAGAGAGGGTGAGAGATTGTATATATGGGGTGAAGGAAAGATCAGAGTCAAACATAACACCCAGACAGTGAGCCTGCTGACTAGGCGTTATCGTGGTACCGCATGCTGAGAGATAACAGATTTAAGGAGGTTAGTGGAGGGCGGGAGCAGAAGAAGTTCAGTTTTGGAAAGGTTTAGTTTCAGATAGAGAGCGGACATGATATTGGAAACTGTGGTTTGACAAGTCATTGGTGTTGTTTATTAGAGCGGGAATAAGGTCAGGGGAAGAAGTGTATAGTTGTGTGTCATCAGCATAAAGATGGTACTGGAAGCCAAATCTGCTGATGGTGTGTCCAATTGGGGCTGTGAAGAGAGAGAAAAGAAGAGGTCCAAGGACTGAACCCTGAGGGACCCCAATAGTGAGAGGAAGAGGGGGGGAAGTTGAGCCAGCAAATGACACATTGGTGACTTGTAACTGTATCTATCTTTTTATTATTACTACTTTTATTATTCTTCCTTGAAACTGTTCAAGTTCTGTTTTTTGAAAGGGAGCCTATCATATAAAAAAAAACGCTATCAGCCTGCAGTCGTGGTGATGATCTGTAGGTTAATAGTGTTCTGACGCCGCCATGCGGCTGTCATACTGGGATCCCCGCTGCTGGGAGAAAATAACTTTTTTCTGCCCTGAAACAATGGACATTCGGTCTTAGGGTGCAACCAATTCAGCTTCAGTCACCACCCTGTGAATAGTGAGCGGCGGTTCTAACCACGTCCCCGGCATTGACTGACAGGCGGCTCTGTACTGATGCAATGCTGAGCTGGCTGTCCGTCCGTGCCAAGGACACTGTTACCACTCACTATGCACAGAACCGTGATTCAAAACGTGCTGAATGCTCCCCTAGCAGTGAAAGCCACACTGACGGGAGGAATAATGTTAATTTCTTCTCATTAACCGGTATCTCAGTGCAGTGGCAGCATGGCTTCGGAATACTATTATCCTTCAGATAAACACGTATCTGTGGGTAAGTAGCATTTTTTTTACATGACAGGTTCCCTTTAAGGTGACACTACTACCCAGCAGAGGTAATAGAGCAAATCCATGTAATACATTTAACTCTGACTGTACATGTGGATGAGATAAACAGATGGGATTCCTCCCAGCTGTGTGTGATAGTTAAAGATAACCAAAAGTACAAGTCACCAAGGCAGACTGATAAAGGCAAAGGCACTGGGGTATCAGTCCAAGGCTCGCTTCTATTTAACACTATATTATGTAGCAATCTGAAGGAAACCAGTTTGGTGTCCTCAGATATAGCTGTACAGTATAGCATATTATTAAAGAAGCACTTCGATTAAACTGGTTATCGGCTAGACGTGTGTAAGTGTATATGTAAGTGTATATGTGTATATGTAGTTTAAATGGGCGTCTTTCCCAATTTCTCCCAGTTTCCAGTCCTCTTCTGGGTGACATGACTTGCAAGGTTACACTGGTGAGCTGGGAGTTCCTATTCCACTGGTTCTGATGCTCCATAGGCTTACACTGTAATAGCAACGTCTGCTCTGTTTTTATGTATTGATTATACTGTGCATCTGTTGCTTCCAGCTGCTGCTCTCGAATTATTCCATAGGGCTTATTTAGACATTGGTGATTTTTCTCATATGCAAAAAATATATTATATACTGTTCAATTTTCATCAATATTAGTGATCGGAGTGTCATTAATTTAATTAGGGTGTCAGTTTTTAATTTCAGTAGTTTTTCTCGTATGAAATAAATATGAAAGACGTTCCCAAGCACCTCCTATCAAACAGACCATGAAAAACAGCACACAAATAGCATCAGTGCTCCAATTTTTTTGTCCACTCGCCACTTTTTTTGTCTGTGTATCTTGACCCCTGGGTATTCCATTTATCATGAATATCATGATTTTTAATCTGATTTTACCTTTTTGTAGATAGTATACACCTCATGTTTCCTTTTTTCAAGCCACAAGTGAGGGGTACTCTTTAGTCTCATTTCCACAAGGAAAAACTAGAAGCAATGGGAAGAAAGTGAATGGGAGGAGACACAAATTAAGATATTAGAAAATACTTTTTGAGAGTGATTAACAAGTGGAACAGGCTACTACAAGAGGTGGTCAGTTCTCCTTCAATGTAAGTCTTCAAACAGAGGCTGGACAGACATCTGTCCGGGATGATTTAGGGAATCCTGCCTTGAGCAGAGGGTTGGACCAGATGAGCTAGGAGGTCCCTTCCAACTCCACCATTCTATGATTCACACTTGTCACTAGGCTGAATATTATACTGGTAGTTCCAGTTGCGTACACATGACTTTTTAGCAGTCTCATTATCATCACAGAAAGCATGACAATGAATTCCAGTTTGAGGGGTACAGTTGGTGCCTAGATGTGCAAATGTTTTGGGGTAAGAATATAATGAAACATGTATTTGTTTTTCCACTGGTCAAGTTAAAGCTGGACTTGTTACTAATACACCTAGATGTTTTATTACTTCTATATATTACAAAAAAATGTTCTTTCCATCCTGACAAATCTGACAGCTTTCCAGCACTTTGCTGACTTTGTAATAATAAGTGTTTCCTGCTGAACCTCTTGTGCTTTTTTTTTCTTGGCGTGCGAATGTCTGACAAGTTCAGAAGCCTTCACAGACTCATGTGGAAGACTTGGGCAGAGGTTGCCCATTAACCCCGTCACTGCACATGACTTTGAGAACTGCTATGAAATGAATATTCTAATACTATACTTTACTTTTTTATTTACTGTATTTAATGGCAAGTGCCACCATTGAATCTGGTACTGGTATGACAGTTAATCACTTCACCCCTTAAAGTGTGAGATTCTGTTTCATTGGTTTTACTGATTATTGTTTTTTTGTTAATAAATAGCAAGAATTATATTTTTTATTTACTTGGTTTGTTAAATGGTTAAATGGATTAGTCAAACAGTAGGGGGAAAAACATAGATCTGCCAGGACAAAAGCAGAGACCGAGATAAGGACAAAATCGAAGCCAACAGCATAGTCAATGGAAGCCTTGTTTTAGGTGTCCAGGCAACTCCAAGAGTCAGAGGTCAGACAGTCCCAGGTCAATCCAAAAGGACATCCAGAGGTTAAAGTGGAGATTAAGTTAGGTCAGAAACACAGATGACAGACCATATAATAAGGCAAAAAAATAGTTGTGAAACAGTTGTGGCAGTAAATATTGGAGCTAATCATAGCATAGATAAGGAGTGTGATAGTTTTATTGTCCCTATGATTCAGGTGTGGTTAGGATTTGATGCCCCTGAGGAGCAAATTTCTTAATTGATTTGAATACACACAAATCCGTGTGACACATTCAATACTAGCAATTTCATGCCTGTGAAGGTGTGATCAGAGCTACAAAAATGTTTAGGCACAAGTTGATCTGTCTGTTTTTTATTAAGTGTGTGGCGATGAGAATTCATTCTTATTCTAAGCCTTTGTACGGTCTCCCCTACCTACATACCCCTGTTGTACATTTGATACATATAATTAAATACACCACATTGCGTGTGGTACAGCTGAAGTTACCTGGGATCTTGTAGTCCTGATGGGAGTTGTGAATATTTATCTTGTCTGTTGTCATTATAAATGGACAGATTTTACATGCATACTGGTTGCAGGGAAATATTCCTGTTGAAGAGGACAGGGAGCTTTTGACAATGATGATATGTAATTTTACCATTGGTGCTATTTACAGTTTACCATCATGTATGTTGCTTCTATTTAGGAACTCTTAATATTACAGTTAGATGTCCCCTCAATATATGCTTTTTATTAGGGATCCCCAACCTGTAGCTTGGTAGCCACATGTGGCTTGTGGGTTCATTACGTGTGACTCGTTACAGTCTTCCAGCTTTAGCACCAGGTCTAGCAAGCAGCTATGAAGAGCAGATCTCCAGATAGTGACTTTTGTGAGTAGCTCACACAGTAGAGCAGATCTGAATGGAGGTAAGGTAGGAACCCCTGGATCTTGGTATACCGCTTCAGTGATTTCTGTGGAAAATTTTTGGCCGTCATTATACTGGTAATGGGGGCTTTAGGTGTCACTACTGTGAGAATCGCAGCAGCTGGATGTGGGTCACAACTCGCATAGCTGAATGTGGCTCTTAAGGTCAGAAACGTTGGGGGCCTCTGCCCTTTATGAAACTGGTGGGAATTATCCAAAATATGGCTCACCCTGTTTATTGCCCTTCATATGTGTCTTTCTTTTTAATCTGACACCGAACAGTCTAGGATGCCAGACACCAACAATCTAAAATTATTCTAGAACCACAAAATATAAAGGCGTGAACTAGAAAATGAAGAGAAAGCGCACATAGTGGTGAGGGATACACTAACCTTTTAGGGTTGTGTCAGTCACAACACCTTAATCGCAAACATGGAAGTTTTTAAATTTTTTCTCATATATATATAGCTTGTCAGCATGTGTACATCATTGGTAGTAGCTGAGTGCTGCAAGGTTTTTTCCCTAGTAGTTTATCCCAACATCCCTGTGCCAGCTGCCCACTTCTTCAGAGATGCAGGGTTCCACAAAACCACAAAATAATCATTCACATTAGAATCAATATTACAAGAAGACAGATGAGGAAATGTTAATCCATATACCGTATTATCTTATCTTATATTATTTTTAGGTGTATTCAGAAATGTTGACCTTCACGTGCTTACTAAGAAGTGGGGAAACTTATCCATGGAAGGCTGTCCTCTAATGACACAGCCTTGTGATTATATTGACTATATCCATCCTAATGTCTTAGAACTTGTATCTATCTGTTAGTGAGAAACCATTACAGTAGTTAACAAGCTGTTCCTTTGGATTAGTGCAAACTAAGCAAGAACAAAGGCCTTTTAATTATACCTGAGTCATTGACCACCACGTAGTAAAGAGACGATTTCATTTTATAATGGAAAAGTTAATGGAGAAAGGTTCTTGCACGACACTTAGATATTTAGAATGGTTATCTGTGATGAGTACAATAAAACATACAGACAATATCTGCCTCATTGTCATGTATAATGCTGTTTTCTAACCTGTAATGTCCTCTGATGGTAGAATAATACTCATCTGTCACCCCAGTCTTAGGGCAGCTCTCTCTCCATCGCGGAACTGACCTACACATATTTTACAAACCTTATATTTGAGGTATTTTGGTGTCTGAATAGTGAAATTTACTTACAAAGAGAAATCTTAGCAATTTATACTCAACCCTTATATATACATACATATATGCATGTATATTATTTTTATTAAGTATACACCATGTTCCAAATTATTATGCAAATGTTCTTTTTCTTTGATTTTCGTAAATGGTTGGTGCAAGTGACAGTCAGTGTAATAAAAGTCATCACCCGTTAGAGTATACATCAAATTTTATTGAAGAAACCTCCCAATGATAACAGTATAATCTTCAAAATTAAAAATAACTCTAAATGCACGGTCCCAAATTATTAGGCACAGTAGAGTTTCTAAACATTTGATATGTTTGAAAGAACTGAAAATGCTCATTTGTTGTATTTGCATTATTAGGAGGCATCCATTCCACTTGTGAGTTTCTGGACAGTTTCTGCTTGTATTTCTTTGCATGATGTCAGAATAGCCTCCCAGAGCTGCTGTTTTGATATGAACTGCCTCCCACCCTCATAGATCTTTTACTTGATTATACTCCAAATGTTCTCTATAGGGTTTAGGTCAGGGGAAGATGGTGGCCACACCATGAGTTTATTTCCTTTTATGCCCATAGCAGCCAATGACACAGAAGTATTCTTTGCAGCATGAGATGGTGCATTGTCATGAATGAAGATGATTTTGCTCCTGAAGGCACGATTCTGCTTTTTGTACCATGGAAAAAAGTTCTCAGTCAGAAACTCTATATATATTCTTTGCAGAGGTCATTTTCACACCTTCAGGAACCTTAAAGAGGCCTACCAGCTGTTCCCCAATGATTCCGGCCCAAAACATGACTCCTCCACCTCCTTGCTGACGTTGTAGCCTTGTTGGGACATGGTGGCCATCCACCAACCATCCACTACTCCATCCATCTGGACCATCCAGGGTTGCTCTGCCCCCATCAGTTAACAGGACTGTTTGAAAATTAGTTTTCATGTATGTCTGATGTCTGGGCCCACTGCAATCGTTTCCGCTTGTTAGCACTGCTTAGTAGTGGCCGAATAGTAGATTTATGCACCACAGCAAGCCTTTGAAGGATCCTACACCTTGAGGTTCCAGGGACTCCAGAGGCACCAGCAGCTTCAAATATCTGTTTGCTGGTTTGTAAGGCCTTTTTAGCAGCTGCTGTCTTAATCCGATGAACTTGTTTGGCAGAAACCTTTCTCATTCTGCCTTTATCTGCACAAACACATCTGTGCTCAGAATCCGCTACAAATCTCTTCATAATACAATGATCACGCTTAAGTTATCGTGAAATATCTAATGTTTTCATCCCTCGGTCAAGGCAGTGCACTATTTGTTGCTTTTTGGCAGCAGAGAAATCCTTTTTCTTTTCCCATGTTACTTGAAAACTGTGGCCTGCTTAATATTGTGGACCACCCAGTTTTCCTTTTATTGGGCTCATCTGCCAAACTAATTATCACAGGTATCCGAGATTTATTTCAGTGATCCAAAGAACCCTAAGACACAATACCATCAATGGGTTTCATTGAAAAAAAACGAAAAAAAACCCTATGACACTTAAAACCAATTTGCATAATAATTTGGAACACGGTGTACTTATTGAAGGAAAATTTACCCGTATGTATTCTTGTAAACGCCAACTTTTTCAGCACATTTTTTATGCTGAAAAAGCCCCCTCGGCTTATACACGAGTGAGGGTCCTGAGACACACTTTTTGTGGTGGTGGAGCGGGTACCCGGAGCCTGCAGTAGGCTGCAGCTGCGGCAGATGATCATGTGGGGCTGCTTTTTAGGCTAATGTAATATTCAGTGCATCTCCCTTTCCATCACCTCTCAGCACTTAAACCAGGGCTGACAGGTGAGCGAGGGCACATATTACTTTACCTTAAGTAGTTGCTGCACATGATCACTGGCTGGAGCCAGGGCCGATCATGTGTGTGGTATTCACTGCTTCCCACGCATTATCTTTGGCATGGGAAGCAGTGAATATCCCGATGACTAACGATTTAACTCGCCTCCCCATCGTGCCCAGCACCACGGCGTCCCCCTGTCTTCTGCTGATAGCTGATCATGTGAGCAGTGCAGGACGGTGACATCATCGCTGTGTGCACCGCTCACGTGATCAGCTGCTGGCACAAGATTTTGTGTGTGTACCAGGATGGGGGGCTATATACCATGATGGGGAGGGTATTTACCAGGATGGGGGATGATATACTAAGATGAGGGCTATGTACCAGGATGGGGGTGCATAGACTAGGATGTGGGCCATGTATCAGGATCGGGGATTATATACCTGGATGAGGGCTATGTATCAGGATGTGGGATGATATTTCAAGATGGGGGAGCATATAGGATGCGGGCCATCTGTCTTGATGGGTTATGATATACCAGGATGGGGGATAATATACCAAGATGGGGATCCATATACCAGAATGGAGCATACCAAGATGGGGAGGCTATATACCAGGACAGGGGCTGCTGCATTTCCCACCTTACGTTTATACTCGAGTGAATACGTTTTCCCATTTTTTTCTGGTAAAATTAGTGGCCTCGGCTTATATTTGGGTCAGCTTATACTCTAGTATATACAGTATATATTTTTGAGAGGGGTGTATATATAAGAAAAAGAGAGATGTATTAATTCCCAGATTGTATGTACAAACAATAATAGGTTACAAATACATCCTTAATTGTCAGTGGTTTTTTTTTGTAGCATATCCACCCCTTATGCACCAGGGATCACTCCTTAAACCATACCTATGCCATATTGAGTGTGGTTTTAAATGATTTTGTATGATAGACATACAATTACATACAGTGTCTATGACTCAAATTTTTCTTGTCTATATCAATTTAAGTGCAGTTGGCGTGTAAATATATGCTATTTAAATATGCAAATCTGGAACCATTTTTGTATTAAGATTTTGGAGTATGACTTTTGGCATTTTTGCCTCTTTATCCAGAAGAGCATGTAAGAGGTTAGACACTAATGTTGTAAAGGGCCAAGCTCACAGTTCCAGTTCTAGGTCATCCCAAATGATGGGGCTGAGGTCTGGGGTTCTGTGCAGGTCAATGACGTTAAACCATGCCTTTATAGACCTTGCATTGTGCACTATGATACAGACATGCAAGACCAGAAAAGAGCTTTCGCCAAACTGTTCCCACAAAGCTTACATGTATCCAAAATGTGATATATGAAGCAGTAATATTTCCCATAAATTTGAACTAAAGGGCCGAGTTAAAGCCTTGAAAAACAACCTCTTAGCATTATCTCTCCAAAATCAAACTTTACAGTTGGCAAAATGCAAGTATTTTCACTAAACCTGTCCATCAGATTGACACAGAAAGGTGATAATTGAGGCAGAACATTTGTATTTTGCTTGGTGATATAAGGTTTGTATTCATCTGCTTGGCCATGTAAATCCATGTCAGGAAGTTCACCATGAACAGTGTTTGTGTTAAGGTACCGTCACAAGGGGCGATGTTGCATCCTGGGTTCAGCGATGTTGCAGCGACATCGCAAATGCGTTGTGCCGTGTAATAGGACAATGCAACTGCGATAAATCGCTGGATCGCAGTTGACCGGTTTACCAACCTGTTGGAAAACCTGGCGATGTTGCTCCAGCGATCTGCTAACTTCGCTCTGTGTGACACAGCGAGAACAATGTTGTAAGCGATGTCGCCTATTCACAACATTGATGTCTATCGCTCGCTGGCTTGTGCACAACCCAACGAGCAATAGCTGCTGCAGCATTGCGGCTGCGTCGCTTCCAACATCTCTCCATGTGACACATAAGTAAGCGATGTCGGAAGCGAGCCCACACCCGTGGAATCGCTGCCGACGTCGCTTCAAATTTGTACTGTGTGACGGTACCTTTAATATGTTAGAGACTTTTTTGTGTTATATTCTCTAGCCCCCAACTACCCTGTCTGTAAGTTTACATGGTCCTCTACTCTTTATAGCTGAGTTGGTTTGGTTCCAAAGCACTTCCACTTTCCCATAATTGGAATATTTAGGAGGAAAAAAATTTTCTGAATTGATTCGTTAGGGCCGCTTCACACTGCGGCATGATCTGGTCCAGTTCTGTACGGGAGGACCCAGACAGCCGCAGACCGGATCAGCACACAGGACTGGGGGGCTATTATGCCCTCCGGTCCTGTGTGCAGCGCATGCAGTTGCCGCTGCTGATAAGTCAGGACCGCGGGCGCCATTCTTAAAGACACAGGTTTGGCACCATTTACTCTTCAATACTCAATATATGTGTTCTTCATTAATAATCCATGCAAACAATGATGTCCATGTGGAAAATATTCTAAATTTCCTTTTTTTTAAAGACATTAACAGTGTAGTGTATTTTGTACACTGTAAGGTGGGGCATTTAGGGTTGTCATCTTCTCAGACGTAATAACTCACAGACAAGACATCAAATATGTTTACATTTATAGCTGCCATGAGATTTTGAGAAAAAGACTGGTAGCTTCTGGCCTGTTCCACCTCGTAACACAACCAATAAAAATGCTTAGGGACTTAGTGGCAGCGCCAAAGCCGCTTGTGTACAATAAAACGTAATGTTGTATTACATGTGCAGTGTCTCTAAAAGAACATTTCATTCTGGAGTTCATCAGATAAAGTTTTCCACATACCTGAAGAGTAGTGTGCAGATATTGTCCTTGTATATTCACGCTCCTTTATTGTACCAGGTCTAATACCTCCTTTCGTCTTCACTAGTGAACCACTTGCAATGTCTTCAGGGGTTCTAATAGTCACTTACATAAGAAGTGATTCATATAGTGCAGACAAAAACGCAGCCTCACTCATCAGTTTGTATTTATCTACACTAGGGCTTCTTGGTAAGTAGGGACTAATTTACTCTTTCTATAGTGTTTGTTTAGTATTTGTGTTATCACAGCTATACGTGGCCATGCTCTAGGTGCCATTCACACCTTTCTGGAGTGAAACTTCTTGAAATGAGCTGTCATGATGCACACACAGGAGGATATATATTTATATTTATATATTATATGTGTATTGTGAGATATATTTATACATATATCACAAGTTACATTATATTTTGTAGAAAAAAAATGTCATTTGATGTCTTATAGGGAATCTGGCAGTGTGACCCAAACCGCCCCTCGCCTCTCAATCTGCATATATGGGCATGCAGGTCTTTGAAATGTAAATCCATTGACACCTTTTATATCTTATATCTGTTGATGTATTCCTGAGCAGTTAAGCCCCTGTCACACACAGCGAGATCGCTGTTGCATCACAGGATTTGTGACGCAACAGCGACCTCGCCAGCGATCTCGCTATGTTTGACACGTTGCAGCGACCGGGCCCCTGCTGTGACATCGCCGATCGTGTCAGAATGGCCTGGACCATTTTTTGATCATCGGGTTTCCACCAGGCAGCATGCATCGATGTGATTGACGCCTTAACAACGACCTCGTTGGCGACTCAGAACTCAGCCACGTAGGTCTGAGTCGTCAGACTAGCTGCTGTGTGACAGGTTCCCAACGACCGCCGAGGTCATTATACAGGTCGCCGTATCGTTGCTGCGTAGTTCAGTAGATCTGACTGTTTGACATCTCACCTGCGACCTCGTAGCGACGTGCAATGTTCCAGCGATCCTTACCAGGTCGTATCGATGTCGGATCGCTGGAACTGCCCCAAGTGTGACGGGACCCTTAGTGTTTAAATTTACTTGCAAATGAGTTAAGTGGTCAGCCTGTGATTAGTGAAGAGCAAATATACTCGTTACTATTTGTTATTCGCACAGATAGTACAGTATTCGCAACACTCGTTACTATTTGTTCGCAATACTCGTTACTTGGTGAGTAACGCTGGTGCTCGTGAGTGATGTGTTGATCGTGAACGATCTGACACATATTGCCAGCTACCTCCAGTACAAAAAGAAAAGTCGGCACCCCAGGGAGAGCAGATTGAATGGTAGGCTCTCACTGGGGTATACAGCAAAGTGTTGTATGCAATGAAAATGCAAAAAAAGCCTACCCTACCTCCCTGTCCCAGAAATGCTCGTTTTATGGCCAGATGTGTGTGCGTGAAGACCATCACTAATTGACTAACATTGGACTCGCTATTCAGACAAATACACGAGTATTAAAAACTACTTGCTACGAATCTCCGAAGCCGAGTATTTCATTATCCACTCATCACTACCTGTCATAGAGAACTTAAAGAGCCTCCTAACTCTGAAGATTGTTTTCTCCCCGGACATCAGATCCTTTAGCTTGATTGATTAATAGTAATAATAATCTTTATTTAGCGCCAACATATTCCGCAGCGCTTTACAATTCAGTGGTTCATTTACAGACGGTCATGGGTAACAATTATATAAAAAAAAAAATACAATTAGAGAATCAATGTAAAAAATACAATAATTAAAGCAGAGGAACAATTTTAAAAATACAGTAAAGCAGAGAAACAATGTAAAAAATATACAATAATTACAGCAAAAATAAAGGTGACCCTGCTCAAAATGGCTTACCATCTACAACGTGATAAGGGTTACACAAAGTACAGGGGCTTATTACACTGATGGTTCAGGCATCTTGAGAAAGGGGGATAGAAAAAAAATTACAAGAATGGTCACCAGCCAATCTGTGTAGAGCTTTTGCGTTTGGTGGTGTTTGAAGGAGAGTTATGTCCAGAGAGATAGTTAGTGGGTTATATACAGTAAAGGACTTCTATTAGGGAGCATGATAGGCCGCTTTGAAAAGATGTGTTTTTAGGGAGCGTCTGAAGCTATGTGAATTGTGTATAGTCCTAATTTCTTGGGGTAGAGCACTCCAGAGAATTAGTGCAGCTCGGGAGAAGTCTTGGAGCCAGGAGTGTGAGGTTCGGATTATTCGCACATGTTAGTCGAAGGTCATTTGTAGAACGTAGAAAACGGGTAGGGTGACAGACAGAGATGAAGGAGGAGATGTAGGGGAGGTGCTGCACTGTACAGAACTTTGTGGGTGAGAACAAGCAATTTGAATTGGATCCTGTAGTGTATAGGCAGCCAGTGCAGTGACTGGCACACAGCAGAGGCATCCTAGTAACGATTGGCCAGATAGGTGGTCCCGGCTGCTGCATTAAGGATGGGTTACTTTCTGCATGAATCGGGCAACAGATAGAAGACATAAAGTTTTCAATGGATTTACTTTTCAGACTGGGGTGCCTATATAAAAACAGAATCCAGCACTCTGTTTCATAAGTGGTAGAAATCATTTAATGGTGTATAAGAAACACGGACGTCAGTGTATCAACTTGACGGTTCTGTCTTTTGGCTCCCATTTGACTGCCACGGAGTACTGTCTGTGTCCGATGACCATGATTTTGTGAATCGATTCACTTATCTTCTGACACTCTCCATTATTGGTTTGCACAGAGGAGCCCAAGAGGAAGAGGGGCCCACATTCACCTTCATATCACCAACCGGTCCCGTCACAGACACAAAGAGGGGCCAATATACCGTACTGTTCTTGACAGGGGTTCTCTTCCATCTTTGTTCTCCATTATAATCCATTATATCAATTACATTTGCAAAGATTAAGAATTCAAGAAAAGAAAGCGGTACAATTGGACAAGACTGTAAATGTGAGAATACCCTTTAAAAATAATTATTTTGTTCATACAAATAAAAGTTGTAACTCTCTTCCCAACTCTGCTCAGAACAAGGCTTTAGACAGAGCAAAATCCAGCAGATTTATGAAGAAACACCAACCATGCATTGCTCTGTACACTGTACACCCAGCAGTGTTAACTATTATATTGCTTCTGATATTATTCAGTATCACATACAATCCTAATAGGAACGGAGCATTGTGCCATCATACAGTCTTTAGATTTGGTAGATACATAACTGCATTCCTTTAAGTATTACTTCTTCCTATAAACATTCTGCCTTCCATTGAAGGGTTTTCATGTAAACATTGCAAATTGCTGACATGTGAATAGAAGTGTTGTCTCTCCTCCCTATGTCTTTACACTGCTCTCCGGCATTTATGAGTCATGTGTATCTGTGTTTGGCAGTGTGAGAATAGACAAGACTAGTATAATGGAAGATATTGATGGTACATAGGGTGTGTCAGTGTGACAAATGATCAGAAATGCTACCTTGGCCTCACAGCTGACGTAAATCCACAAAGGATGGTGCACATTTCTGTAAAATAAAGGCACATTTACATTGGCCAATAGTCCGCAAACAAGCATTATTAATAAATAATGATATGTTAACTGTTGTGCTGTCCTTATAATGCCATGCACACAATGAGTAATTGGCGAGTTTTTTTTTTTACCAACCAGAGTAGAGAAACCAGGAGAACATCAGGGGTGACTTTGCTGGTAATGTAAGACGCTGGCTTTTTGACACAGTGAAAATATGCAGCATTAAAGACTGGGAATTTATGCCATGTGCATGTATTGAGTATTTTGTGAGTTTTTATTTGGGTATGTGCCCACAGGACGTTTTTCAAGCTGTCCTGAACGCAGCAAAACCAATACTGGTTTCAAGGATCTCTAGAGTCCTTGCCAGGAGTTTTGCTGCATTTTTGATGCGTTTTTTCCATTGACTGCAGCAAATACGCAGGAAAAATAGAACATGATCATTCTTTCAAATCCGCAGCAAAACCGGAGGAATTTGACACTTCTTGACACTTGCAAAACTGCAGGCGGAAACCGCAGGAAAAATGTCCTGTGGGCACATACCCTAAGTAAGGTAAAACCAGGAGTGAAACAATCAGACGAAAAGTGTAACGCCACTATCATGTTAAGTATTTGATGAGGTTTTTACCTCAGTATTTGTAAAGCCGGGTTCACAACACGGCACAATCCAATTCGGGGCTGCCCGATGTGAACCGGACAGCCCTGGATCAGATTTCAGCCCCATAGTATGCTATGGAGCCAGATGGCAGCTAACTGCCATCCGGTTTCCATCTGTCTAGGAGGATCCCGGTGTATTCGGATTTTTCTTCCGGACATAAAAATGCTGCTTGCAGCATTTTTGTGTCCGGGGAGAAAAATCTCCCCAAATTGGATCCTCCCGGATCCGGGGCTCTCTAACATGGGAGTCTATGGGGCCGGATTGCCCCGATCCGGGAACTGGACGACAGCTGCTGAAGTTCAGCGTCAGGGAGCTGTCCCATGTGAAGTGGTTCAGCACCATTTCGCAGTGGACAGCTGCGCTCTGCTGTATCCAGCATATTAGCCCTCCGGTTTTTTTTGCAAATCCGATCCTGATCGGATTGGGCCGTGGTGTGAACCCGGCCTATGCCAAAACCAGGAGTGGAACAATCAAAGGAAAAGTATAATAGAAACACGTCATCACTTCTGAATTTATTACCCACTCCTGGTTTTGATTTACAAATACGGAGGTAAAAACTCACCAAATACTGAGGTAAAAAAAACTCACCAAATACTGAGGTACAAATTCACCAAATACTGAGGTAAAAAAACTCACCAAATACTGAGGTATAAATTCACCAAATACTGAGGTAAAAAACTCAGCAGATACTGAGGTAAAAACTCACCAAATACTGAGGTAAAAACTCACCAAATACTGAGGTAAAAAAACTCACCAAATACTGAGGTACAAATTCACTAAATACTGAGGTAAAAAAACTCACCAAATACTGAGGTATAAATTCACCAAATACTGAGGTAAAAAAACTCACCAAATACTGAGGTAAAAAACTCAGCAGATACTGAGGTGCAAATTCACCAAATACTTAGGGCTCCTTCACATTTGCGTATGGTAACGCAGCGTATGCTGCGTTCCCATACGCATCCAACGCATGCGCACTGCGTTCCTATGTTTAACATAGGAACGCATAGTGCCTGCGTTTGGCAGCGTTTGCTGCGTTCGGGTGCGGATGCGGACGATATCTGCTCTCTCCAGGGTCCAGCGTCCGCACCCGGGACGCAGCATGTTGCATTTTTTGGGCGCTCGGGGACCTTGGAAGATCAGCAAGCGTCCCCAAGCGCACAAAACCTGCATTGTCTTCAATGGGTCCACAGTGTTCAGCGCTTGACAGCGCAGGAGAACGCTGCAGACCCATTGAAAAATCTCCCGGTGGCCGCCGGTGATGTCACAGGAGCTCACCGACGGCCACCGGGAGATCAGCTGAGGCTCTTGCTGTCCTCCTCCTCCCCGCCGCTGGTAATCTCCTAGCGATGTCGGCGGGGAGAACAGCTGATTTGACAGCTGTTTGAATCTTCCCGCGCCGACATCTCCTCTCGGTGTCGGCGCGGGAAGATTCAAACAGCTGTCAAATCAGCTGTTCTCCCCGCCGACAGTCCCGGAGCTTACCGGCGGCCGGGGGGCGGAGATCTCCGGTGCTGATCTCCGCCCCCGGACAGCGCCGATTGGCTGGCCGGGCTCCCTAGTCATGTGTCCGCAGGCGGACATTATCCGCTGCGGACACATCATTCCACACTGCTTTTGACAGCGTTTGTGTCTGCATGCCATCAGCATGCAGACACAAACGCAAATGTGAAGGTAGCCTTAATGTGTGCATGTGGCCCAAGGGTTTACCGGCCCATGTGAACTGGGCTATCAGCGAGCACTAATTGACATTTATTTGGTGGGAATACTAATTTTTACATGTGGGTATCATTAACATTTTTGTTCTGTTTTCCTTCTATAACCTCTGTTCATTGTTTATTGCTAGTTGCAGAATGAGTTAAAGCCTCACCGTATCGCAGGAGTTATGCTTTAAGTATAAGTTGCCTTCCCCTTGTATTATACTCTCCCTCAGTCGTTTTCACCTTTTTTCAAAGCCACCTCGATCCTGTGGCGCCATCTTGTTGCCGTAACTTTCATCTGGCAGGAAGTCAGAAGTTATGTCACAACTGCTCACGAATACCTACGTTGGGTGATTTGATAGACAAAAAGAATACACTTCACCAATACGAATCAATTCTTGCCTCTAGTCTTCCACGTAGAACCAATATTGAGAAGAATTGGGCCTTGCCGAGTGCTTCACATTGGGCCTCCTTATATAATATTCCCTGAAATTCAGTTTTTGTATCTGTATACCTGTTAAACAATGAATGCATACTTAGTTTTCTAACTTCTCTTAGGCCCCTTTCACATCAGCGTTTTACGGTGATCGCGGCAGATGCGGTGGATTTACCATCATACTTGCGGTTCACCAGCGGCAAGCCCCATGCAATGTCTATGGGGCTTGCGGCAAGTGCAGTATAGTAGCGGTTTCGGCAGTTACGGCCGCAAAAAAAACGCGGTAAGGAGCTGTTCTTTCACGGCCACAGCTGCCGCAAGTGCCGAAACCGCAACTATACCGCACCTGCCGCAAGTCCCATAGACATTGCATGGGGCTTGCCGCAGGTAAACTGCAAGTGTGACGGTTAGGCGGCAGATGCGGTAAATCCACCGCGTCTGCCGCGATCAGCGTAAAACGCTGATGTGAAAGGGGCCTTATGGCCTCATGTTTATTGGTTATGTTGTTGTTCCCTTGTTTGTTCTCCCAAATCTTAATTCCCCTTCCCACTCCTGCTCCTCTTTCTCCAACCCTCCTTTATAATTCTAAAGTAACTGTATTCTATACCAATACATCAATTTAAAGTTTATTGGTTTCAATGAGAACCAGAACGAGGCTCTCATAGACTTTTATTGAGTTCTGACCTCCGGCGCGCTCCATGAAACACTGCAGCTGCAGTCAGGTCACAAATCAAAGGAGTCCGAAGGGAACAGCGCTGGAAAAAATAAAGATATCAGGGTAAGATGAGATTGGGCAGGGGATGTACATTTAAAGCCCAACTCTAACAGTGAAATTAAAAATAAAACGCTGGAGTGGTGCTTAAATTGATAATGATACTCAATATTTTTAGCCCCTATTACATGCATTTGGGTTAAAAAAAAAACAGTTCCCAAAAGTTTATGACCTCTTTGAGACAAAAATTTGGCACCAATTGCTTATTTTATAATATTTTTAGGGATCCAGTAATGACTTCCAACCAGCGGTTCTCCAGCTAGTGCAAAACTCAAACTCCAAGCATGGTCTGACATTAGATGCTATTATGCTGTGTTCTCATAATGTGTTTTTAGCAAGTTTTTATGCTGTGCATTTTCACTGTGCCAAAACGGCAGCATCAAACAGTTCCAGCAAAGTGGATGGGATTTATAGAAATCTCATGCTAACTGTGCTTTTTTTTAATTCCGCGCGTAAACTGACAAACGGTACGTGTGTCAAATCATCACTATTTCAATTTCTTTTTGTGGGTGTATTAAGGTTTATGTGCAGATTTTTCTCATAGCCTTCCTGCAAATCTGCATTTATCAAGCAGGTGTTTTAGTGCGTTTCAACTGGAGAAAAGCACAAAAAACGCATGTAACCCGTCAATGAGTATATCAGTACAGTTTTGTCAAAGCCAAATACCAGGAGGAATCAAAATCAAAGCAGATTTCCTCAAAACATGACACATCATCAAGACAAAGAACACAGCGATAAAAATGCATGTAAGGCTGAAGGCACACTGATCCCTCTAAAACGGCGCGTTTTTGAAGCGCAATACTGATGCGAGTTTGATGCGTGTAGTAGTGCTAGTGCGGTGCTAGTGCGGTGCTAGTGCGGTGCTAGTGTGGTGCTAGTGTGGTGCTAGTGTGGTGCTAGTGTGGTGCTAGTGGGGTGCTAGTGAGATTTTTTCATTCCTACTGCGATCCGACAGACTAGCACCTTCTCCTGGTGTCAAGACTGCACTGATTTGCTGCCACTTATTTGTCAATCAATGGAGTCACTTGTGGGGGAGCTCCAATGTGGAGATACACAGGGGCTCACCAAACGCGACATTGTGTCAGCTAACAATTTGAGCTGATTTCCATTCAAATTGTTAGCGGACACCATGTCGCGTTTGGAGAACCCCTGTGTGCCTCAGCATTGGAGCTCCCCCACAAGTGACCCCATTTTGGAAACTAGACCCCCCCAAGGAACAAATCTAGATGCATAATGAGCACTTTGAAGCCCCAGGTGCTTCACAAATTGATCCGTAAAAATGAAAAAAAATATTTTTCTTCCACAAAAATCTTATTTTTTTATTTTTACGGATCAAATTGTGAAGCACCTGGGGCTTCAAAGTGCTCATTATGCATCTAGATTTGTTCCTTGGGGGTCTAGTTTCCAAAATGGGGTCACTTGTGTGGGAGCTCCAGTGCTGAGGCACACAGGGGCACTCCATACGCGACATGGTGTCCGCTAACAATTGGAATTGTTAGCGGACACCATGTCGCGTATGGAGAGCCCCTGTGTGCCTCAACATTCAAGCTCCCCCACAAGTGACCCCATTTTGGAAACTAGACCCCCAAGGAACAAATCCAGATGCATAATGGGGTCACTTGTGGGGGAGCTCCAATGTTTAGGCACACAGGGGCTCTCCATATGCAACATGGTGTCCGCTAACAATTGTTAACGGACACGTCGCGCATGGAGAGCCCCTGTGTGCAACCAGCATTGCCACCAGCGCAAGGGCAACTGGAAGAGTTGGGGTACAGCACCAGAAAATGGCACCTCCAATGAATGCGCTATTTTCTGAGGTGGCTGTGGGTTGCAATTTGCAGTGTGAGGGGCCCACAACATTTGGATCTCTCTATGATGAGGATTGCAGCCCCCAACTGCCAAGTTGTACCTGGCTGGCAACCAAAAATATGGCAAAGCTCCATGTCATTTTATTGGTAGAAGTAATTAAAAAAAATGGCGTGGGGCTTCGCCATATTTTTGGTCCAGCCAGGTACACCTTGGCAGCTACAGACTGCCACCAACCCCCAGCTGCCTTGTTGTACCTTGCTGGCAACCAAAAATACAGCGAAGCCCATTTTTTTATTTCTAGAACAAATTCTAGAAAAAAAAAATGACGTGGGGCTCCGCCATATTTTTGGTCCAGCCAGGTACAACTAGACAGCTGGGGGCTGGAATCCGCAGCATGGAGAGGCCCAAGCGTTCTGGGCCCCCCATGCTACGAATTGCAGCCCGCAGCCGCCCCAGAAAATGGCGCATTCATTGAAGCGCCATTTTCTGGTGCTGTACCCATGCTCTTCCAGTTGCCCTGGTGCCGGTGGCAAACTGGGTAATAAAGGGGTTAATGCCAGCTTTTTATTGGCAGCTGGCACTAAGCCCGAGATTCATAATATTGGGCCAATGTTAGACCCGCCATTAGGAATCTCTGGTAAGTAGTCAATAAATACACACAGAGTAAAATATTTTTATTTGGAAAAAAACACAAACAAAATTCAGACTCCATCTTTATTAGAAAGATCCGACGTAGTCCATAACGAAGGTCCCGCGACGCTCGATCGCCTCCGACGTAGTCCACAACGAAGGTCCCACGATGCTCGATCGCCTCTGCTCCAGAGATTGCAGCAAGGGATCAAGTGTCCTCTTCCTACAGTCTCTGGGGTCAGAGTTATGGTGCACTGTATGGCAATGATCTGTCATACAGTGCACCATGACTATGATCCCTGAGACTAGAAGAGGACACTTGATACCTTGTTGCATCCATCCATCCATTATCCACGCATGTACACATCCATTCGTGCACACATCCACACATGCAGTCACACACACGCACACGTCCATCCATGCACCCATGCATCCACGCATCCACTAACCCACGCATCCACTAACCCACGCACCCACACATCCACGCATCCTTGCACCCACACATCCACGCACCCACGCATCCACTAACCCATGCACCCACACATCCACTAATCCACGTACCTACACATCCACGTACCCACGCATCCACGTACCCACGCATCCACGTACCCACGCATCCTCGTACCCACGCACCCACGCATCCACTAACCCACGCATCCACTAACCCACGCACCCACACATCCACTAATCCACGCACCCACGCACCCACACATCCCCGCACCCACACATCCCCGCACCCACACATCCCCGCACCCACACATCCCCGCACCCACACATCCACGCACCCACACATCCACATATCCACGTACCCACGCATCCACTAACCCACACATCCACTAACCCACGCATCCACTAACCCACGCATCCACTAACCCACGCATCCACTAACCCACGCATCCACTAACCCACGCACCCACACATCCACTAACCCACGAACCCACACATACACTAATCCACGCACCCACACATACACTAATCCACGCACCCACGCATCCACTAACCCACGCACCCACACATCCACTAACCCACGCACCCACACACCCACGCATCCACACATCCACGCACCCACACATCCCCGCACCCACACATTCACACATCCACGTACCCACACATCCACGTACCCACACATCCACGTACCCACGCATCCACGTACCCACGCATCCACGTACCCACGCATCCACGTACCCACGCATCCACTAACCCACGCATCCACACACCCACGCACCCATGCATCCACTAACCCATGCATCCACTAACCCATGCATCCACTAACCCACGCATCCACTAACACACGCATCCACTAACCCACGCACCCACACATCCACGCACCCACACACCCACGCATCCACTAACCCACGCATCCACGCACCCACACATCCACTAACCCACGCATCCACTAACCCACGCACCCACTAACCCACGCATCCACACATCCACTAACCCACACACCCACACATCCACAAACCCACTCACTCAATCATTGATTGATTCATTCATTCATACATACGGTACTTACCTCAGGGCGGAGCAGCACTGGAGGAGGGGCGTTCCAGCGAGGAGAGGAGGCAGAGCGGCGGCTACACCGGCGGGATCGGACACGGGGATCGAGGAGCGGTGAGATCGGACACGGGGGGGTGAGGAGGGGGCGGGGATCTGGGGGGGCGGGCATCCTCCCCCGCCGCTAGCAGCGCGGCGGCTGAAGCCAAAAACAGACCCGACATGGGAGGAGGGGGCGGGCATCCTCCCCCGCCGCTAGCAGCGCGGCGGCTGAAGCCACAAACAGACCCGACATGGGAGGTGGGGGCCATCCAGAGGAGGGGGAGGCCTGAGGTGGGGGAGGCCTGAGGTGGGGGAGGCCTGAGGTGGGGGAGGCCTGAGGAGGGGGAGGCCTGAGGAGGGGGAGGGCATCGCGGCAGGTGAAGCCGCAATCAGGTCCCGTCATCGGGCGTGGGGGGTAGTGACAGGTGGGGGCCATCTTGAGAAGGGGAAGGCCTGAGGATGGGGAGGGCATCCGCTCCCAACGCCAGCAGCGCGGCGTGTGAAGCCGCACACAGGTCCCGGCTGTCACAGAGATCACAGCCGGGATCACAGCCTCAGTACCTGCTTAACGCACCCATTGATTTTTATTGATATCTCATGCGTACAACTCGCATGCAGTCGCAGCATGCCGCGACTGAAACTCGCTTTGCGAGTTCAATGCTTAAAATGCGCACCAGTGTGCCCGACATGATAGAGAACCACTTGTCCTAGTGCAATGCGAGTTTATCTCGCATTGCACTCGTGCGAGGCACTGGGATCATGTCGGATGATGTGCCTTCAGCCTAAGAAAAAATACAGAAATTCTGCAACATCAAAAACTTCTAAATAGCTCATCGTGGAAATGTAGTGTGGAGGCCATTGGGATGGGGTACTCGGTACCGGACCGGGATACTGCTGGGGAGATCACAGCAGTTTTGTTCCGGACCGTGTCCCGGGTTCTCACAAGTTAAAAGGGGTATTTACAGGGATAGTTTGTTGTCATGATGCCACCCACGGATTGTGGTCAGTAAGGGGACCACCGCTGCAGCATAGCTCTGCCAGGAGGATGGAGGGATGGATGGGCTGCAGCTGGATGGATGAGCCCGCCGCAGGTCGGGATGCTCCTGACAGGGTAAGAAGTACAATACTGTTCTGTATACCTGGAATCGGACACGGGAAAGTGGAGCAGGGATCACCGGGTTTACTTTCAAGTTCTTCAGTTCAAGCAGTTTACAACACAGTTCAATTCACAACTCCATTAACTCCGGACACTTGAACCCTCTCCAGCCAGGCTGTCACTCTGAGACCCCTCACTCTCTCTCTGTGTCCTTTCAGGCTTGTTCTATCTCTGTTCTCCTGTGTGGATTGCGGGGCAGCAACTAGGTCCCTTGTGTGTAGCTTCCCCCTATGTGTGTGGGCGGTAAGCCGGGTCCTCCTGGATGTTGCTGTGCCGCCAACCCTGTGTAGTAGGAACACAGATCTGGAGTCTGTGTTTCCCGCCGGTTTGTCTGGGGAGCCGGTGTATAACTTCAGTCCCACTCAGAGCCGGCACTCTGGTGTTAGCCTAGCTTGGGTGTCCCTGTCTTGCAAGGGATCACCTGCTCTTTCCCTCCCGTGTGAAATAATCAGGGAATCTATCCCGCCGGTAGTTGGTCGTTGCTGCCGTGTTCCTTGGACCCAGTGATACCGGTCCGGTCTCTGTCCTCACACTCCCTAAAGGGATCCATATGCTGAAAGGTAATACTTATGTGAGCCGTGTCCTATTATTGTACCTTAGCGCTTACAATATCACTCGTTTTATCTGGAGATGCTCACACTCCCTTGGGATGCAGGCTATGGATGAGCTTTCTCTCCATAGAACGGTGCCTCTGTGGATTTTGCATCTCCAGGGAGCCCAATCCCACCGGGATGTGTCACTGTCTGCTGTTCTTTACCTCTTGGCTCACTCTGGCCTACTAACTCCTTCCTCCTCTTTTCCTCTATTTGTACTATCTATCACCTGACCTACCTTCCCACCCACTTCTCTCTAAACCCCACCACCCCTTGCCCGCCTTGAGTCCCGGGCTCCGGGTTGGGTGCTGTGCTCCTGTGGGTGTGTGTGCTGTGAGGGCGTTTGTTGCACAAACTGTCTACCTTCTGCCTGGCTGCAGTTCCCTATGTGGCCTCCTGGTCGCAGGGGCGCCACAGGAGCCCTTAGTATTTTAATCAACTTTTTACCTTATTCTTTAAGGCTGACATCCCACCATGTGTCTTCTGTGCGTGGCCGACAACCACACCAAGCTGCGGCCATCAATGAGTGCTTGAGACTGGAGTGCACTAATTTGTCCCTGCTGTCGGGTGTGCCGCGTATGAATGCAGCCCAAAGAATATGGACTCCTTTAGCAGTAAATCAATGTATTTGGCTAATAAATAGAGCTGAGTTTCATAAGCAATTTAAGTGGTTTTTGAAGCAGATCTGCTCCAGAAAAGTACAAAAAAAAACCTTTTGTGCTAACATATCGTTGGGCGGTTTTCTTGCGAGTTATCTGAAAAACAGCTGAAAACTTCAGCAAAGCTGCGCTGCCGTGGTCTTTTATCTACTTCTTAAAATCAAGACAGACTCAAAATCTGCAATTCAATTTATGGCATTAGTTGCGGTAGAAACCACTTCTATTTTTTTATCAATTATTTTAGATAAAAGATAAATACAGATGAATTGCTCAATATAAACATATTCATAGGTCTCACATTAGTGTTTAAATTGGACGAGTTCAATGCTAGATGCATTGTTGACAGTGCCATATTCCTGAAGCTCACCATAAAGCCCCCCGTCACACTAAGCAAGATCACTGCTCAGTCACAAGTTAAGTGACGCAACAGCAATCTCACTGTGTGACACGTAGCAGCGATCAGGCTGCTGCTGTGAGATCGCTGATATTTACCGTTCTGGACCATTTTTTGGTCAGCGTGCATCGCTGTGTTTGAGAGAGACAACGACTTGCAATCTCAATACTACACCTGAGAGTGACAGGTCACCAATGACCGCTATATCGTTGCTGCATCGCTCGTGACTGTTTGACATCTCACCCGCGATCACTTAGCGATGCACCAGCAATCCCTACCAGGTCGGATCGTTGTCTGGATCGCTGGTGCATCGCCAAGTCTGACGGTACCCTCAGATTTGAATATGCAAATGGAGTCCATGGAGCCTCGATTAAGAGTCTCAATCACGGGACTAGCCAGATATCTCTCCAGGGAAGGACCTAGCCCTGGGGTGGAATCCTTGGGATGACCACCATAACCACCATATTAAGTGGCCCTTTTAGTCAATATCCCACTCAGATACGAGTTAAGGATATGACAAGGGAATAACAAGTCCCGTGTACCCTCAGATTAACTCTTGCCAATGAAGGTTCAAGGACCTTACAAGCTCTTGCTGAAGAGATAGACATGGCAACTGTGAAAGTCCTGTTGTGGCATGTTTAACCTCCTGGTTGGAGTTCTTCCATCTTTGTTTACACTGGCTGATCGATCAGTGATCATTTAATAGCCTGTTTACAATAGCCAACCACACACAACTATCAGATAATTCTGTGTACATAAACTGTCATTATTATTGGCAGAACATGCCCAGGTTACACAGGATGATGTGCTGTCGAGAATAATATTAGGTTCCCTTTAAAAAAGGCAAAAAATGTTACTCTAAGCCCTCTAAACTACCATCAGGCACATATATGGGCCAAAATTCCCTGCCCAACCATCAGTCTGATGTGTTTAACTCAGGATTGAATTTATCTTGATCCGGGTGTATGCGTCCTGGTTTCAGAGCGGCTCACTGAACGTGAGTGGAAGTTGTCTGCACGTCCGGTCATTTTCACTACGCCTCTCTGATATTTTTTCTGCTCTCTTCCCTATTAGATTTATTATGTTTCTTAACTAGAAGTTTATTCTGTTTTATACTGTGACTTAGTGACTCGATTTAGAAAAATTGTATAAAAGGAACACTGAAATATAATAACATACATATTTATAACAGAGTTAAAATTTTAGTACAGAATAGCTTTGTTTAAAAGCAGTTTTGCTGCAAAATGTCAATTTTTATACCTTCCTGCATATCTGGTGCCTTAAATGGTTATGTGTCCTCCGGTATCCCACAATCAACGGAGCGAGAGATGTGTGAAAAGTCCAAGAACCTTTATTGCTTGAAAACCTAAAAATCCATAAAACAATCCAGCAGTAAACTGTCCAGGTAAACCAGATTCCTCTAAATCCCTTTGTAGAGCCGGTCTCAACTCAGCATCCCACACACAGACTGAAATCGCACTGCCTCTCCTTCCCCCAACCACCTCCCATATGAAAAACCAGGTCTATTGACACACTCCTGGGGGGGGGTAGTACACAAATTTACAGGCAGAGGACTAGAATGTCCAAGTAAGGAGATGTCCACAGTAATTCAATTATCGGACCCTCAGGAGTATAATGCGTACACAGGAAGTGGGGAAGGGGAGCATACACAGTACAGGAACAACATTTGTAAAATATAACCCGCCATGTCACATCATCATGTTATCGTTAGTGACCCTGGCCTTTTTTCGTCTGACACAGCTCATACCAATTTATTATTTTAGTAAGTCTTAGAAGGGAACTTGGTCTCCTGGGCAGACTTCTTTTAATTTAGGGCTTCAGTCCATATCCATTGTGAAGTAGTGAGCGCAATTATGCTGACAATACAATCCCTGCAGTCAGTAGGCGGGATGGAGGATCGGAAATCAGTGCATATAAATTCTCTAGTCCAATGTGGGTGGAGCACTACGTATAACATGTTGGGGATAAGTCCTCACTTTATCTGCTGCTTCAATCAGAACCATGGTGGTTGATACATATGCACCTATTTTGGAATGGCCAATGCCCTAATCTAAGGGTCCCGTTACACTTGGCGATGTTCCAGCGATCCTGACAACGATACATCCTGGTAAGGATCGCTGGAACGTTGCTACATGGTCCCTGGTGAGATGTCAAACAGTCAGATCTACTGAACTACGCAACAATACGGCGACACATATAACTACCTCGGCGGTCGTTGGGACCCTGTCACACAGCAGCTAGTCTGACAACTCAGACCTACGTGGCTGAGTTCTGAGTCGCCAACTAGGTCATTGTTAAGGTGTCAAAACACATCGATGCATGCTTCCCAGCGGGAACCCAATGATCAAAAAATGGTTCAGGCCATTCCAACACAATCAGCGATGTCACAGTGGAGGCCCGGGCGCTGCTATGTGTCAAACATAACGAGATCGCTGGCGAGGTCACTGTTACATCACAAAACCTGTGAAGCAACAGCGATCTCGCTAGCAATCTCGCTATGCGTGACAGGGGCTTAAGGTGAATCCCTGCTTCTGACAAGTTACCATAAAAACAAATTAAGTGCACATTAACCCCTTTTCGGCTTTTCAATTTAAGGGACATGGCTGTGTCAGATGTTAAAGGGTCAGGTTACAAGAACACCTAAAGGCCACTTCACAAGCTAGGATCTCGTTAACGATATCGTTGAAACGTCACAGATTTGTGATCGTTCAAACGATATCGTTTGTGCGTCGTTGCGTGTAAATGAACGATGTAGGAAGGAATAATCGTTGGAACGTTCATCAAAAATGTGAGATCCTGACATCAAATCTATCGTTCGTCGTCCAATTAATGTCCTGGGAAGCAGCAACATCGTTCAGTGTGACACCTTTGTGAACGATGTCATTCATAATTCTCCTATTCCTGCTGCTTTATAACATCGTTCAATCGTTCTTCTCCATGTAGCTGGCGCGTTGCCAAATTTAAGATCGTTAACGATATCCTTGCGTGTGACAACGCACTAAGAATGTCTGAAGGATCGCGGTCACGTGACATAGCTAATGATCTCGTTCACCTATATCCTAGCGTGTGATGGTACCTTTTAGGTTGCACAATTACAGTTCAGAATTGTCGCAACATTCCAATCAGTTTTATGTCAGAAATGTTGCAGACCCAGGCTTTGGCGCCATAACTAGTAGTAATCCTAAAAAAAAAATCCTTTAAGATTTTTGTTATTCCACCAATTGTATAATTTTTTCTTTTGGTGGATGTATTTTAACTAATTAAAAACTCCTTATTGTGCTTTTTATTGTTTGACAAAGTGAACTATTGACATATAAGAGGCCATTACCAGATCTTCTTATATGTGAGCCTCATACAAAAACCTATAAATGGATTGTAGTTTATGCCAGAATTGAATGTGCGACTGTGTAGAATGGAATGTTCTCAAAAGCTCTCCAGCGGGCACAGAGTGCAAACAGCTGTTAAGGTCCTGAAGTGCAGACTCCTTACCAGCTCCTTCATATGTTTACACTACACCGCGCAGTTTAGAGGTCCTGAAAAGTACAGACTCGCCCATTATTTTCTTTGGTGTGCTCATTTGTTTCAGCCAATAGTCTGCAATGGCTGTAATTTACTGACGCACTATATTCCCACAAGTACAGTACAATTTAGACACAAGACATATATTAATATAATTGCTTTATTGCATTGTATCCACCAAACTTTATTCTGCTGCTTTTGTGGATGAAAGAAAAAATGTCTGTAGAATGCCAAACTTTTGGTTCACTTGGAAGGAATCTATTGTGGTCAGCTTATGTTCCCTGCATGGTAACTGGAAACCATGGACCTAACTGGAAGTCAGATTTTCATGCCAGTTCTCACAGATGTAATAGTAAAGATGTTCATTTCACTTGTAGACATGGACCCTCGTTGTACAATTTGGTCCACCGTGCAAAAACCTATAAAGATAAAACATTTGTACGGAGTTTCACAATAGGCCATACTCTAAATCTTCTTCTGTAGTGTTTTCCTAATATACATTAATAGTTGAATGTTAGAGGGTACCACTTAATACTGCAAACATATTTCTACATTAGACTCGTAGACTGTGAGCCCTCACAGACATAAATACAAGAGGGGTGGGGGACAAGAGGTGCAATATTGCTCTATCACTAGAGACACTACAAGATGTTGAGGTGGTGCTATGGATCCACTCACCTTATACAGTTGTGATCCCCACAACTGGTTTAAAGAGCATCAGTACTCCAGCTGCCGCAGGACCTCCACCGACCACTTACACGTGGTGAAATACAAAAGATGATGGGGAAAAAAGGTGAGGAAGGTGCCAGGTGGGGCGCCGAAACGCGATGGAGTAGAAGAATAAAGAATGAGAATCTGCTTTATGAAACTCTGACTCTCATGTGAGTTTTCTTGGACTTGAGCAGCGCTCACCGTGACACACCTTTTCTTCCCATCATCTTTTTAGCCCTCGCAGACAGGATTTCTCCACTCTTGTATCTGTACAACCGAATCGTCAACATCTATTGTTATTTGTATTGTTACTATGTTACTTGTCCTAGTCTGCCCTTTTAGCATGTAAAGCGCCATGGAATATAATGGCGCTATATAAATAAATAATAATAATAATCAGTTGTTATTCAGTTAAAAACCTTTGTTTCCTAGTAGTTTTCAGCCGTGAAGGGGTTACATAGATGCTCTTGTCATTTAACATAAAGCTTAACAGCTGTTGACAATGGCCACAATGCAGATCTGGCTTGAACTGTCAAGCCGTAAAATTGCACTGTTGTGCCTCATTGTGCACCCAATCACAAGGTAAAGACAGGTGAATAGTTTGTTAATTGGCTTCAGAACACACCACACTAGTGGCAAATGAAGGAAAACTGGTTTAATTGATTTTTGCCTCTTTGAATAGATTGGATGGAAGCAGAAGGGATTTTGGACAGGTTCTTGCCTTGAATCTGTATCTAACGTTTTTGTTTTGTTTTTTAAATGTGAAAGCTAAAGTAGTAAGCAAATAAAATAATGGAGTTAAACTGTGTTCCCAAATTTGGAAGTTATACCCTATCAATGAAATAAGGGAAAACTTTCTGATAGCTTGAGCATCCAACTGTTGAGACCTCCACCGATCTTGAGAAGCAGGGCTCTAAAAAGCCCTATGTAAAGAGCGGTGCTCGATCCGGAACACTGCAGCTCCTTTCATACATGTGGGAGTATCGAAGACCAGAGGACCACAGAAGTCAATCATCTCGGGACATTTCTAGTGGGACATGTCTACATGAGTCTTTCTGTGACACTGAAATTTATAAATGGGGGTAGCTAAGGCAGAGTACTGTATATACTCAAGTATAAGCGGAGATTTTCAGCACAATTTATGTGCTGAAAAGTGCCCCCCTCGGCTTATACTCGAGTCAGTATACTGGCTAAGTGGGGGGGCAGTGACCAGGGGCTGGTGGAGGCGGAGGGAGGCTGTAGTACGAACGGGCAGTCACGTGGGCCGCTCATTAGTGCAATGCAATATGCACTGCATCCCCCTGTCAATCAGCGGCAGGGGGAGCGGTGCATATTACATTGCCCCATCGCCGCTATATGGGCCCCATGCTGGCGCTCAGCATAAAATAAAAAACTTCATACTCGCCTTCCGACAATTTTCAGCACTGTCTGCGGGCTCCTGGCATCCTCCCTCCGGTCTGCCGGCTTCTGATCATGTGACCGGCGTTTCAGTGAAGTCATCGCTGCTGCGCCGCGGTCACATGATTAGAAGCCGGCAGACTGGTGGGAGGACGTCCGGAGCCCGCAGACAGTGCTGGAAATCGTCTGAAGGTGAGTATGAAGTTTTTTATTTTATGATGAGCACCTGCCTGGGGCCCTATACAAATGATGGGGCACATACTGTATGTCAGGGATGGGGCAGCAGAGTGCCAGTGATGGGGGCCATATATCTACGATGGAGGCTATACACCAGTGATGGGGGAGCTATACCAGTGATGGGAGCCATATATTAGCGATGGAGGCTATATACCAGTGATCGGGGCCATATATCAGCGATGGAGGCTATATACCAGTGATGGGGGCGATATATCTGCGATGGAGGCTATACACCAGAGATGGGGGTGCTATACCAGTGATGAGGGGCTATATACAGTAATGAGGAGCTATATACCAGTGATGGAGGCCATATACCAGTGATAGAGGCTAAATAACAATGATGGGGGCTATGTACTGTGATGAGGGGTTATATACCAGGATGGGGGGGGGGGTGCTGCATTTCCCACCCTAGGCTTATACTCGAGTCAATAAGTTTCCCCAGTTTTGGGGATAAAATTAGGGGCCTCGGCTTATACTCGAGTATATACGGTAGTTCATGAACACTCGTGAGTGTAAGCATTGAATTATGCAGATCAGCACACTGTAGTGGTGGCAGTCCATAGACCTGTGGGAGGCTACAATAGCGCTGTCCGTGAGGTGAGCTCTATAAATCATGAGACATGTCATTTCAGGTCAACAAACACGTTTAATAGGAAGACTATAAATTGCCTAAAATGTGTTTGGGTAGTTCTGATGGCATATTATGAAAAGTTCCTAATGTATATTTCATATGTAAAGTTCTTTTCTGAATGTTTGTTTGACTCAGTGGTTCGACAATTGGGATGTGGAGAAAAAGATGAGTTATTTTGGGTCAGACAGGATCATGCATTGTAGTTGTACATATACTCCATTCCTTTTATTATTTCCTTCATGGACATTTGTTGTTTTTCAACTGTACTAACGTTTTAACTATATTGACTTTGGTCTCCTCAAGCAATGGCTGTTGAAATTCTACAGGTCAGATCCTCCTTTTCTTTACATCCATTTGTTGGGGGAGAGTTGAGAGACCCCTATAAACAATGGATTATAAGTCAATTTCATCAAAATCAGTGTCACAAGGGTCTCCTGTCCTTGGGAGACTTGTGACAGGTTTGCGATCGGAGACTCAAATTGTCTTGTGAGACACTGAATTTTAAACGTAGTTGCTTTCTTTTTATGCAGCAAGGGTTAAGGAATCTTTCCTGCTGCTAGTTTCTAGGTCATGTGATGCCAGATTGTGACCACTCACCTTCCCTTTAAATAGTCAAATATTCCTTCACCTGATGCCGGTTATAGAGAATCTCATTCTGGACTGACTACCATTGAAGGAAGAAGTCTTTAGAAGTTTCTTGAATCCTTTTGCCTGCTGCCCTAGTGTCTGGCTGCAACTTTGAAGTCATTGTATATCATTTGTCTATCTCCCCATATCTGTCTTCTTTCCCCTGTGTCGTTTTACAGTAGTGGGGACATCTAGTGCACTCGCCAACCTTGGCACTATTCAGGGGGAGGGGAGGGACAGCACAGGGATTAGGCACATGACAGTGGTGGGGGGAGGGAGGACCTGCTTAGGGACGTTAGGGAGTATAGGGTGCAGACACAGGTTAGTATCAGGTGGTAACTCAACTTACTGTTTAGGGCCTATCTTCCTTTTTCATTCCCCGCTGCAACTCGTGGGCTGGACACCCTTGTCTGTGCATAACAATCAGCTACTCTATCCTAATGTGTATGGGATCTTTATCACATACCTACTAATTAAGGAAATATGTTACCTCATTGTTTACATTTTAGTGACAGTAAGGCTGGCTTCACATTAGCATTCCCCTCCGCAGCGTTCTGCGGAGGGGAATCGCCATGTGTGCGCAGCGGCCGCCCGCTCCTATCTTTATAATGGGAGCGCACGGTGCTGCGCTTGACAGCGCAGGACCGTGCGCACCCATTCACTCCCATATGTGATCTGTGCGCAGGCGGATGCCTGCGTACAGATCACACAGTCTCGTCCGCACCAGGGACGCGACATGTTGCGTCCCTGGTGCGGGCGGGAGTGTGTGATTTGTGCGCAGGCATCCGCCTGCGCACAGATCACATATGGGAGTGAATGGGTGCGCACGGCCCTGCGCTGTGAAGCGCAGCGCCGTGCGCTCCCATTATAAAGATAGGAGCGGGCAGCCGCTGTGGTCACATTGCGGACCCCTCCGCAGAACTCTGCGGAGGGGTCCGCAAATGTGAAGGCAGCCTAAAGGTTAACATAGGTTAACCATCCAGTGGCTCTAGATGACCTCCAATCGATCCACAGCCGTTTAAAAACCTTTTTACACAGGCAGACCACTATTGATTGAATGATCTGGGATAGATCGTTCAGTGCCCAAAAGAGTCCAATATTCTCAGCAGCACATGTCCTTTTTATACAGGACAAAGCACTGTCAAGAACAATGATATTTTTGTGCATGAAATAAGACCATTTCACACGATGAACGAGTGATCAGCAGAAAGATAATCGTGATAATCTTTAAGTGTAAGACTACGTTCACACACTGCGCTTTTTTGCGCGCACTTTTCAAAAACGCAAGTGCGTGTGTGTCTACGTAAATATTCACAGCGCTTTTATGGGAGAAAGCGCAGGCGTAAAAAGAATGACCATGACAATTCTTTACACACCTGCACCCGCGCTTTCTCCCATAGGCCCCATTATTAGTGCTGAAAGTACGCATTGCCGTTCAGACAATGCACAATTCCAGCGGGACTCTGCCGGAGCTGCAGGATATGATGTCCCACAGGGGAGGAAGAATCCTCCCCTGTGTGACATGTGTGACAGCCCATTTTGGGTTTCGTAGTGTACTAATATACACTGCGAAACCTAAATAAACTAATCCAAATGTGTAAAAAATATTAAAAATGAAATACTTACCTCTCCGTCGGGTGTTCCAGGAGCCGGGTGCCAAGACATTTGCAGGTATCGACCTTCCAGGACCTATCAAGTTCTCTTATTGCGGTCATTTGATATGCGCGACATAGCACGTCACACATCACATGACCGCGAGCGGCCAATCAGCGATCTTGATAGGCCCTGGGAGGTCGATACTTGCGGTTTCTGTCAGCTCCTGGAATACCTGGCGCAGGGTAAGTATTCAATTTTTATTCTTTTTTTACACAATTGGATTAGTTTATTTTGGGTTTCGCAGTGTATATTATTACACTACGAAACCCAAAAGGGGCGGTCACGCATGTCACAGAGAGGAGGATTGTTCCTCCTTGTGTGACATCACTTCTCCCCTGTGCTTTTGGAGGAGAAGTGAGCTCGGTGTGTGAATACACCACTTTTTTTTATGGTACTTTTTTTATGTGGGTGCAAAAAAGGCCCGCGCAAAAAATGTGCATAGTGTGAACGTACCCTAAATGTCCCCTTACTCCTGGTATAGCCTTGATTCACACATATGTACTAGGTGTGCAAGTGATTTTCAGATATCTGGTGAATGTTGCTATTATATATTATTCTAGCTTACTTTTAGTTTCCAGTAGTCCCTAAATCTTTAAGATTAGCTTTATATGCTTAAAGGGTCAGTTTTAGCACTGAGAATATTTCAGAGCTCCTATTGTGTTCAGATAATAAGATGAACATCTTATTTGCATTTACTGACAGTCTTTGCTACTTGGCCAACAGTTCTTTTAGGCAGAGAAGACATCATAATAATAGATTTGCTGATTTACCTCTTTTTATAATAGATTTTTTTAATAATAGATTTAACAATTATTGTTCAACAACTGATATCACTCATATCCTTGTTTATACCGCAGATTATATAAAATTGCTAGAAATGGTGTCCTTAGTCTTGGTGACTTTGGAAATGTTCTGTTATAATGCACTGAAGGTGATGGAGTAAGACAGTGATTATTACATGAAAGGATAATGATTACATAGCACAGTCAGCCTATCAAAGATAGTGGAAGAGATTATGACGAATACATTTACCCATGGAGAGCCATGAGCATAGAGAAAATAGGTTCTGCAATTTGTGGAGGATATTAGAAGCTATTTATGTATTCACATGCATTATCTGTATCTATCTAACTTGTCCTTTCTTTCTTATTTCTCCAGAATTCAATACGGCATAATTTGTCACTTCACAGCAGATTTATTCGAGTTCAGAACGAGGGCACTGGAAAAAGTTCTTGGTGGATGATCAACCCAGATGGAGGAAAAGGTGGAAAGGCTCCCAGACGGCGTGCAGTGTCTATGGACAACAGTAACAAATACACTAAGAGTCGGGGTAGAGCTGCAAAGAAAAAAGCATCCATGCAAGTGGCCCAGGATGCCACCGATGACAGCCCTTCACAACTTAAGTGGCCTGGCAGCCCTACATCACGCAGTAGTGATGAGCTGGATGCCTGGACAGATTTTCGCTCTCGTACAAACTCTAATGCCAGCACGATAAGTGGTCGTTTATCTCCAATTCCAGCTACCACTGAACTTGATGATGTTCAAGATGATGACTCTCCTATATCCCCCATGTTGTATAGTCCTGGCAGTATGTCTCCATCCTTAAGTAAACCATCCACAGTGGAGTTGCCAAGAATAACGGACATGGCTGGAACTATGAACTTAAATGATGGTTTAACAGATAACCTTATGGACGATTTGCTGGATGACATTTCGCTTACTTCTTCTCAGCAGACATCTCCTGGTGTGGGCATGCAGAGAAGTTCCAGCTTTACCTATGGCACTAAGGGCTCGAGCCTCAGCTCTCCATCCAGTAGCTTCAATAACACAAGTAGCTTCAATTTTCCCTTGACCTCTCTTCGACAGTCCCCAATGCAAACCATACAAGAGAACAAACAAGCGACCTTTTCTTCCATGAATCATTACAGTAATCAGTCTCTACAAGACCTTCTTACCACTGACTCACTTAGCCATAGTGATGTATTAATGACTCAATCTGACCCACTTATGTCCCAGGCCAGTACTGCAGTTGCTGCTCAGAATTCACGTAGAAATATAATTTTGAGAAATGACCCGATGATGTCTTTTGCCGCCCCATCCAACCAAGGTGGAGGTCTGGTTAATCAAAACCTGCTACACCACCAGCAGCAGTCCCATAGTTCATTTCTTGGTGGCAGCCGTGCCTTCTCAAACAGCATAAATAACATTGGTTTAAATGACAGCAACAACTTGGACTCATCCAAACACCAGCAGCAGTCCTCCGTCAGTCATTCTATGCAAGCCCTATCAGACACGCTCTCAGGGTCCTTGTACTCCGCAGGCATGAACCTTCCAGTGCACGAAAAGTTCCCAACTGATTTGGACTTGGAAATTTTCAATGGGAGCTTAGAGTGCGATATGGAAACTATCATTCGAAATGAACTCATGGATGCCGATGGGCTGGATTTTAATTTTGACTCCCTCATCTCTGCACAGAATGTCAGCCTAACTGTGGGAAACTTCACAGGTGCTAAGCAGACATCTTCACAAAGTTGGGTACCAGGTTGATGAAAGTGATTGAAGAGTGACCTTGCCAGGTCAGTGATATCTATAATATTAGTTTTAGAAATAAATGGCTACATGCTAAAGCTATAGCTTTCAGATAATCAAATATTATTTTCACCTGGAAAGCTTTCAGATTAACTTTGCTGCTAGTTTTGACCAATTGAAAATATAATTTGCATTTGCAAACTTCATTCAATTGTCTTGCTTATTGCTGCCATTCTCTCTAGGTGGTTTGGATTAAAGCTTCCTTAACCACTTTCTGCTGCTCAGGTAATCTGCTTCCCCCACTGTCTGTCCACAACCTACACACACTGTTACTTATCTTCATTTGTCACTGCTCACAGCACTTTCTTAATGAAGAGTGAATTGAATGGGTAGGTCACTGCTCCTGACAAGGTCAACACACCATTCTGCTGCAGCTGCTATTGGAGCTCAATACATCGTACTAATAACGAATTGACCGGGACAGCTTTTACCATGTTACAAAAAAAAAAGACTCATGAGCCTGATTGCTTCCCTTCATCTAAATTTGATTTGCATGTTTCTTAGCAATATCTAATTTCTGAAAAACTGTCTGGTGCTACAATCCTAAAGAAAGTTTTCAAGATTTCTCAAAATTCTGGATTGCAAATTTTGTTAGTTATGCTGTAAAATATCTTTTTGCTCCCATGTTGTTGAACAACTAAGCATACTTGTCAGTCAACTCTGTGGTGGTGGCTATATTGACTATCACTAACCTTAAAAGCTGTATAATAATGAAAGATCAAAGTAGGATCCTACGCCAATCATATTACAACCACTTATGGGTGATGTGAATAACTTTGAATGCTCCTTTAGAATATTAGAATGGATCATGTTAAGAAGAGGAATATGCTTGGTAGCAAATATTCAGTCCGTACTTGAAGTTGACGTGTTTTAGAAAGCAGATAGAAGGCAAGAACAAGTATCTGAGCCATTGTATTTGCTACATTAATAAGTTAGGGGGTCTCTAGAATGTCTTGTTTTATGAGTTGTTCCTAGTATGAAGTGGTTAGTACTTCCCAAAAGACGTTCAAGGAAGAAAAGTAAACCATTAAAGGGTTTGTCCACTACTTGGTCAACCTGATCTCATTCCCCATATTCACATTCATAAAAATAAAAACATACTCACGTGACATTGTATACTATAGAATGTCATGTGAGCCCTGGGAACGCGTGTTTGACACTGCCGGAACCACTCCAGCAACAAAGGTGAGGATAGGCTTTTTTATTTTTATGACGGATGAGGACGCGTTGTCCAGGTAGTAGACAACCCTTTTAGAGAGTATCTGTAAGGAGGTTTTTCTATCTAATTTAACAGCAGCATAATGAAAGTCAGTATTTTATCAGCAGTACTAGTGTAGTACAGTGTACTAGAGGTCTAATTGTCTAGTTTCGTGTAGTCCTCCTGCTTTGTGTAATAGGTGACTACACCCCTGATTGTCATCTCTCTGCCAGTATAGTAAAGCTGCCAATCATTGGTGTGGGTGGGGTTATACGAGGCTCAGCATTCAGAGAACTTGTAGATCTACATCAGATAAAACTGATTTTGTCAAAACTGCAGCAAGCAACCCAGTAAGTGACATATTGCTGGAAACAGAGTCTTTGTCCCTACATTATACTGCACCAAGATCACATAGCAGGAACCCCTGGTGACAAAACCTCTTTAACTTGATTATGGTTATACAAGGCAAATTAATGCCCATAGTAGCTAGCTCATGTGGTCCAATGAAACAGAAGAGCTATTAATGTACCGATTGGTAAAATAGCTAATTCTGAACCTTTAGAAGTCTTGTGCAGTTCATGTCTCAATATCAATATGCCAGCTGATTTGGTGGCACAAGGAAGAAGCTACATGTTAGCAGACTGATGTTTTAACTCATTGCCGACACAGGACGTTGTACAACGTCGTGGGCCAGTAAGAGGGCTTTGATGTGAGCTCCGGCGCGGTGCTCACATCAAAGTTCCCAACATCTCAGCTGATCTCATCAGCTGAGATGTCGGGGTAACAGCACCAATCGGATCCGGGATCCGATCGGCGCTGTTAACCCTTTGGATCCCGCCGTCAATCGCTGACAGCGGGATGCAAGGCGGCCGTGGCGGGGAACGCGCTGTTCCCCGCCTGCTCCGGAGATCCCACAATAATATCGCGGAATCTCCAGCACTCATGTGAAAGCCCGGGGTCCTGGCTAGACCCCGGATGCTGTCAGAGCGCAGTTACATGTAGTGGTTGGCAGGTGCTGCCAACCACAACAGGTCCACGATTCAGGGAGATACAGATGAGCTGCAGCTCATCTGTATCTCCCAGAAGCGATCGGATTGTGCAGCAAGGTGCCTCTTAAAGAGGCAGTGTAAAATAAGAATGAATTGATTAATAAAGTTTTTAAAAACCTGTAAAAAAACAACAAAACATAAAAGTTCAATCACCCCCCTTTTCCCCCCAATCACAATAAAAGTATTTAAAAAATAAAAAAAATACACGTTTGGTATCGCCGCATTCAGAATTGCCCGATCTATCATCATATTAAATCCGTTAATGAGAGCCGTAAACTCCGTAACAAAAACAATGGTCCAAACACCAAAATTCAGTTTTTTGGTCGCCGCAACATTGCTATAAAATTCAATAACGGGCGATAAAAACTGCGGATCCCCCCAAAAATGGTATCATTAGAGACGATTGCTCAAGACGCAAAAAATAAGCCATCACACAGCCCCAGATCCTGAAAAATGAGAACCATACGGGTCGCAGAACATGGCGCAAAAAGTCCGTTTTTGTTTTTTTGTAAACTTCTGAATTTTTTTTCACCACCTAGATACCAATAAAGGTATACATGTTGGGTGTCTACGAACTCGTACCGACCCGAGGCATCACCCCGTCATGTCGGTTTTACCATATAGTGAACATGCCAACTAAAATACCCAAAAAACAAACTTGTTATTGCACTTTTTTTGCAATTTCACTGCATTTACAATTTTTTTGCAGTTTCCCTGTACACTATATGGTAAAATAAATTATTTCATATGAAAGTATATCTCGTCCAGCAAAAAACAAGCCGTCATATGTCTATATTGACGGAAAAAAAGTTATGGCTCTTGGAAGCAGGGGAGCAAAAAACGAAAATGAAAAATTCCCCGGTCATGAAGGGGTTAATGTTGTGGCTGAGCCCTGTAAAAGTAATTGTTCATTTTAGGTTAAATGATATTGATGGACTTGGTTGTGGAAGCTCGTTCCACTGGGATTTTATTACTATCACTAATTGACTGGAGAGATGTGTATAGGCTTTCTTAAAGCGGTTGTCATGGACTTTTTTTTGTTAACGGTGCCTTAAAACTAACAGGCAGGTAGCTAGTAACAGAGGCAACAACATGCCTGTTATACCCGGCGCTAGCACAGGGCGGTCTTTGACCGCTTCAGCAGGCAATTCAGCTGCTCCATGTCAACAAAGTTCTTCTTCTGGGCTGCTTTGTCAACAGGGTGTGACTGCTGGCGTCATGCTGATTGACAGCTTCCCGCAGTTAGGCAGTGGGGAGCTCGGATGTCAACAGTCACACCCTGTCAATAGAGCAGAGCGGTAAAGAAGCCACTGTTTTGTCGTAACATCAGCAGAAGCTGCTGAGACACCATGAGGAGCAGTCTGTGACCTTCCTGTGCCGGCGGAGAGCGGCTTCAGGCACAATGAGCAGGTAGATAGTTATCAACTACGTACCTGTTAGTGCTTAGGCTCATTATAAAAAAATAGAGGACCAGATCTCTGTTTTAACTTTTTCTTAAAATGAAATCTATGGTGTAGTTGATATGACCAACCATTCTTAGAATTAGATGTCATCAAGGAAACCCTATCAAACTTTGCATCCATCATCATATCTTGCCTTTCTCGACAGTTGTTGTCTGCCAGCTGCTGAACATGTTTTCTTCATCTTTCACACAACACATTCCTTTTCTGTCAGCCATGATGCATTAATATCCTTCATAGGGGGCCGTCACACGCTGCGACATCTTTAGCGATATTGTAAGCGATCACGTGCACGCGCAATCGCTTACAATATCGCTCACATCGCTGGTGAGATGTCACACAGACAGACTCACCAGCAATGCGGAGCCGCGATCTCGCTCGTTACTATGGTACACATCGGGTAACTAGGCGCCGCGCGTCGCTTAGTTACCCGACGTGTACCATAGTTACCATCTCCCAGCATAGGCGCGGTCGCTGGGAGATGGATCATCGTGGTGTCACACACCACGATGATGCAGATCGTTGCATCGTTCATCGCTAGATCTGAGAACCGGAGCTCAGATCAGCGATGTCACGATCAAGCGATTTACCATCGTAAATCGCTTGATTACATGCAACGATATCTTGCCCGATATCGCTTAAGCGATCAAAAAGGAGATCGCTTAAACGATATCGGGCAAGATATCGTTCCGTGTGACGGCCGCCTTAGTAAACATTGCTTGTACCAATTTAGTAATTGGCAAAACTATATGTATATTTGCTATGGCTGCCAAGGCTTGGACACCGAAGGTAAAGTGTGCTGCACCAAGAAGGTCTCCTGCACACATCACATTGAACCCAGCTGCGCTGTGTAGCCGTAGCTGTACATGGGAACACTCTGTACTCCTATGTGTGTTATCTCATGTATGATTTTTATCTGTTTCATTTCGTACAAATTTGACAGTAAAAAAAAAAAAATCTTGAACTGTATTGTACTACGGAAGTGCTAAAAAGCGATCCAAGAGTGAAGAGCAGAAGGCCTGGGTAATTTGCATGTTCTTATAAAACTTCATTTTTATAGATCTAAAATAATTAGTTTTTTAAAACAAAAAATGTTTTTAAGCCGATTGTCGTAGTTTAGATAAATGTTACATAAAATCATAATAATTCAACAGTATTTGATCTATTATTCATAGTTTTACAGTGTATACAAGCTCAAAGAAATCAGAACATTGTGGGAAATCTGATTTAACCAATGCCTAGGATTCTGAGGTATCACATTCTTGATTAGCATTGGATATAATTGGGCCTTAGGCTGCTTTCACATTACGGTTTTTTTTTCCTGTCCATGGGATCCTACATTTTGTAGGCTCCTACGGACAGGAACGGACACCACAGGGGGTGACCTATTCTGTGTCCGGGTCTGTGATTATCACGGATCCGGACACAGAAAGAGCTGTGCGGGGTAATTTCACTTCCACAATGTATATATACATTGCGGAAGTGAAATTTAAGTAAAACCAAGGGTTAAAAATAAAAAAAAAAAATCAATCTTCACCTGTCTTCGATCCCCCAATGTGCAGCATCTATCTCCGGATGCTTAAAAAACCTGGCTTGGCAGGGCTACCTGCTCAGCGTCATCAGTCACATGAAACGGTCATGTGACTGTGATGTCATGCCATGTCCTGTACATCCGGAGATGCCGACGGCGCTGGATCGCTGGACAGTTGAGAATCGATTTTTATTATTTTTAACAGCATTAACCTGATGGCTGCACATTCCATATATACACAGGACAGTGTGCTACTGACTATGATTTAATGGCCAGCATGTGCAATCTAATAAACCATTGGTCGGCTGATCAACTCAGGATTACTCAGGCTTATGATCAAGGCCAAGCATTATTTTGAATATTTGTTTGCCGTGTAAATGGGCTTTAATCCTTATAAATACAATCTCAATCTTTCCTGCCATAATATGACCACAGGGGAAATAATAAGTTGGCATAGCCTATACCCAATGCCATTAATACTGATGAGACCATGGCAGATGGTATGGAAAGGTCATTTCTAGGCAAAATGTCACATAATGAAGAGCTATTTACGGTATATAAGTGGAAGCAGCTTATATTAGTTTCATTGGAATTTATTTGGTGGTCAAAAAATTGTAATTAGTTCTGTAACACAATTGTATAATAATTGTATGACCCTGTCCAACCAAGCTCAAATCTGAATTCCTGACATAATGACACAGGTGTGTCAGGAGGCACGGATGAGAATATAGAGGCCACTCGCAGGAGGTCCCAGCGTTTGGCCAAACAGTCCAAATCCTAATAAAATGTCTCTGTCACTTTAAGAGGCATTTCCCTTTTAATGAAATCTGGTGGTCACTAGATCCCAGCTGATCCCTTACCTTGAGCTGGGTATATAATCTCCTGGACTCCCAGGATGCACTGCTGGTGATAGCTGTTCAGATGGTCCTGGTTGCATCAGAGCTCAAAGCAGTGTTTTCTGGAGTCTGTTGGTTTGCTGCTTGGATCTGCTCAAGCTTAGGGTACTGTTACACACACAGATAATTGTGCAGACATTGTTCACAGATCTCTGGTTACAGTGAAATCATGGACACATTGTTATATTTGTACACAGCCACAAAATAGAACAATGTGTCCATGATTTCACTGCAACCAGAGATCTGTGAACAATGTCTGCACAATTATCTGTGGGTGTAACGGTACCCTAAAGGCCCTGTCACACACAACGAGATCATTGTAACGTCACAGATTTTGTGACGCAACAGCGATCCTGCTAACAATATCGTTATGTATGACATGTACCAACGATCTGGCCCCTGCTGTGAGATCGTTGATCGTTACACACTTCTCTGGATCATTTCTACGTCGTTGCGCTCCTACTGGGAGCGCTACTTCGTTGTGTTTGACATGGACAATGACCAACGATGTCAATGCTCCGCTATGGAGTGACAATTCCCAACGACCTCGGTATAATTCTAGATCGTTGTTGAAGTCGTTGGTGACATCGCTGGTGAACCTGTTTGACATCTTACCAGCGATGTTAAAAACGACGCACCAGCAATCTCTGCATATCATTATTGGGATCGCTGATGCCTCGTTATGTGAGACTGGGCCTTAAGTGTCTCTCTTCCCTCCTTGTTTGTTCCCCTTGTGTGTTTGTTTAGTTGCTAGCCAGGCTGACTAGTGATCACCCGCTCTGATCCCTGTGTAGTGGTCGTCCAAGGACAGTCAGGGAATAGGTTCCTGGCTGCAACAGTTGCGGAAAATGTATAGGGACATTAGGGGAGCCAGGTGTTAGTGCTAGTTAAGTAGGGGTCACCATCTCCCCTTTTTGCCCTTAGCATCAGGGACCTCCCCCCTTTCCCTGTCGTCATCCAGCACTGGGTGTCTCCCTTCACCCAGCGTGACACATATTCATCACCTCCTCTTCAGACCAGCTTGTACCTAATGAACGTTTCTTTTTATCTCAAATGTAACTCTTCCATGTATGTCACTGGTATGGCTTGTGGTCCTAAAAGAAAAATCAAATCGAGCGTTTCAAGTACGGTATATTTTCGGTTCCTCCAAGCATGTATAGTGCTGATGACCTGAGGAATGATATGCTCAACTACCGGGTATCGTGCACCCAGTCCTATCTTGCATGTTATACAGGGGTTTAGTTCCTTAAACCATTCACTGAGACCAAACAGTCAAAACTATGAATCCCATGAGTGTTTACCTCCTTCACATTCCCATCAAGCTGATCACATGACCTTTGCTATAGTTTTGTCTTTTCCTTAATTAAAAAAATAAATAAATACAGTATATGAACCAGGCTATACTCTTAGATTATTTCATCATAAATTGCTCATTATTGTGCCGCTTACAAAATACATATAATAATACAGGTTTAAAAGAAAACAAAGGACTATCAAGTTCAACCTTTCTCCACCAGCTATACATTATCAATGGATTATTGATAATCCACAATGCCATTTGTTGTGGGGAACATCCAGCCCTTTTCTACTATGCCATTTTTTTTGTTTTAGTGGTGTGTTCGAACCAATCTCAGCTACTCTTTTGGCTACACTTTAACCAGTGGAAACTATAGTGAGTGTCGGCCATTCACTAACTTACTTAGGGTTACCTTTACACGTCGCTACATTGATGCAATTTCACTTGCAATTATGGTTGCAGTGAAATATGGAACATTGTACATTTGTCTGCCGTTACAATGGAAATGTCTCATGATTCACTGCAACCAGTAAGTTGCAAGTGAAATTGCATGCAATGTTGCGACGTGTAAAGGTACCCTTCTGGTCGGGCATTCCATAGTCTGACTGCTAGTATTGTAAGGAACCCTTTTCAATTTAGCTGCCAGAATGGCCTTTGCTCCACATATATTGAATGCCCCCTGGTCCTTTGTTATGTCTTTAGAAGGAATAAATCATATGTCAGTCCTTTTTATTAACCCAATGTAAATATGATCACCTCTGAGACATATCTTTCGAAGCTTAATAAGCCTAACTTCTAAAACCTCTGATCATAGGAGAGGCCTTCCGTCCCATGTATTAAGGCCCGTTAAACCTGCCGACACCACCGGAGATGTCGTCAGCGACTCTGCGGGTATGTGCACGTTTTTTGCGCTCGCCAACGTCTCCGCCCACCGTTTACATGGGGAGACACCTCTGGCGATGGGCTGGAGAGCCCAGAGGCGGCATCGCCGCCGGGGTTTCTCAAAACCCCAGCGGCGATGCAGGACAATGGGAGCCTATGGCTCCCATCGCCTGTCAGCTGGCCGGCAGCCGATTACATGGGGCGATGTGTGCACATCGCCCCAGATCGGCCGCCTGGTTTCACATCACTAGGCGCGATGTCGCTGCCGATAGGCCACGCCCCTACGTCACCTTTGTAATCGGCGGCGATGTGGACTGGTGTGACGGGGCCTTTAATCTAGCTTTCCAATATCCCTTTTAAAATGTTGAATCCTAAACTGGATTCCATATTTTATATGGTCACTGTAATCTATATACAGTATATTAAAATGGCAAATTAAACAGTATGTTCCAGACCTTTTATTGAGTACTTACAGACTGAAGCGGGTCAACAGGTTTATTGTTGAATTTCATAAGCTAACACATTAGTCAATAAAGGCTACTTGCTAATTATCTTTCTTTATTCTACTATTGTTTTACTGATCTGAATTGCAAATCTAAAGGTCGCCATGCATATTAGATAGCTGTCGGCCAAATGATCATTTGGCAAGCAGATATCCCTCCCCACTACCTCATACAGAAGAACAATCGGCTTTACAAGTTCGGCCTATATTAACCCAATGTGTATGGAGGCCTTTGGATAGAGTATCCATAATGTGTATCTATGTTAATACTTTTAACTGTTGTCTTGAATAAATTTTAGCCTTTAGTCTAAGCTGGTCACACAAAACATTTTTTTGTTCTCTTTTAGGGAAAAAACAAGAATTGCTATGTAGCCCTAGCCTTCAGCTGTCTGTATATGGTTGGTCAGAGCAGTAGGATGGAGACCAATGACCACATATGTCTTTTATGTACTACTAGATGGTGGCCCAATTCTAACGCATTGGGTATTCTAGAATACTTTGTAAACAGGAGTGAAGTGTGTCACACTGACTGACAGCCTTATAGACAGGAGTAAAGTTCGTGACACTGACTGGACAGCCTTGTAAACAGGTGTGAAGTTTGTGACACTGACTGACAGCCTTGAAGACAGGAGTGAACTGTGTCACACTGAATGACATACCTAATAGACAGGAGTAAGGAGTGAGAATGGGGAGGCTGTGAGGATGGAGGAGGCTGTGAGGATGGGGAGGCTGAGGGGTTGAAGGAGGCTGTGAGGATGGAGGAGGCTGAGGGGATGGAGGAGGCTGTGGGGATGGAGGAGGCTGTGAGGATGGAGGAGGCTGTGAGGATGGAGGAGGCTGTGAGGATGGAGGAGGCTGTGAAGATGGAGGAGGCTGTGAGGATGGAGGAGGCTGAAAGGATGGGGAGGCTGTGAGAATGGAGGACGCTGTGAGGATGGAGGAGGCTGTGAGGATGGAGGAGGCTGTGAGGATGGAGGAGGCTGTGAGGATGGAGGAGGCTGTGAGAATGGAGGAGGCTGTGAGGATGGAGGAGGCTGTGAGGATGGAGGAGGCTGTGAGGATGGGGAGGCTGAGGGGATGGAGGAGGCTGTGTGGATGGAGGAGGCTGAGGGGATTGAGGAGCCTGTGAGGATGGGAAGGCTGAGGGAATGGAGGAGTCTGTGAGGATGGAGGAGGCTGAGGGGATGGAGGAGGCTGTGAGGATGGGGAGGCTGTGAGGATGGGGAGGATGGGGATGGAGGAGGCTGTGAGGATGGGGAAGCTGAGGGGATGGAGGAGGCTGTGAGGACAGAGGAGGCTGAGGGGATGGAGGAGGCTGCAAGGATGGGGTTTGCATTCAAACCGCTCGCCAAGCCGCAGTACTCTTCTGATTGGTCGCCGCAGCGACCAATCAGAGAAGTAGCGCGGCTTGGCGCGCGGTTTGAATTCCGCTCCTCTGATTGGTCGCCACGGTCGACCAATCAGAGACGCGGAATTCAAACCGCACACCAACCTGTGCTACTTCTCTGATTGGTCAGCCGCGGCACAGAGATCGGCTGGCTCGCCGCAGACCTCTGTGCCGCAGGTAGCCGCGGCTGAGCTCCGGTTACCGGCTCGCCAGCCAGGAGACGACCGGCTGACGCTGGTCATCTCCCGGCTGGCTCGCGCACGCTGGGTCCACCGTTTGCCGGACCGTGCATACCTGCGGAAGCGGTGCTCACGCGACGCTTCCGCTGGGCTGCAAATTGGCGCGAAATTCGAATGTTCAGCACGCGCTATTTGTATACTCTGTGCATACACATGTTCTTCAGTAGGTCTATGGTTTTTGTGGCTATGTGACCATAATGGTTAACTTGACAGTAATGTCTATGAGCAGTGCAAATGGGTTTATTCTTAAGGTTGTCCATCCTGTAGATCAATTGGGACAAACTCCTGGTAACACTCGATCTGGTGTCAGGCATAAATCAGCGTTCTCGTTAGTTATAGTCGTATGTTCCTTACAGCCCCTTTAACTCTTATTATCTGTTATTATTTTAAAGTGTCTTGTTCTGAACATCTGGTTAGGTATGTGGCGCCCCGCAACGAGTGCGTCACAAGGGAGTATTGCAGCCGCAATATTCTCTGACAAAGCAGTGAAATAGTTAACTCTGAGATCCAACCCAACATGCAACACCTAGAACAGGGGACCAATCATAGGTCCTGGTGGGTGGAGTGTTAGGGTAGTGTAGGAGAACACACAATAATCTAGACAGTTAGAACAGAATCTAGAACCTGACAAGAGCAGACTAGAACTTGGAGAGGAGCGGGGGCTCCGCACTCCGTGCGGGCCCCTGGGCCGTCACCGGTCGGGTGTCAGCACCTGAGGCCTTAACCACCGGGATTGGGCATATCTACACGGGTTCCCAAAAGACTCCCGTGCCCACAACTCACAGCCGGTTCACTGGTACCGAAGCTGGCAGCAGTTCACCTCTGCCACGCGAACCAGAAGAGTGGAGGATCAGCTTCACAGGAGCACCCCACCACCAGCCAGTCTCCAGTCGTCTAACCAGTGGTGTACCCACTGAGGGACACAAGGCTCCCCAAAAGCATCCAGAACGTACATCATGGATAGGGCATTGAAGCAGCCTCCCCGTACCCGACCTGGTATTCCTGGGCGACGCTGGCAAAAGAAGGAACTAAGTAGGTAGAATGGAGGAACACTGCGGATCTCTGAGGAACACTATCACTGCTGAGTCCACCCGGTCTACTACTCAACCACTGTATACCATGTACTGCCTGCTGGTTACAGTAAAGACCCGTTGCAGAGACTATTTGTGTCCGTGTTTCCTTATGAACTATCCGTCCGCACACTAAGGTAACCGCAGCTGCCGCACAACATCTTGAGCAGCTCCAGCCCCGGGGATCACCGCTCAGCCTGTGGGGAGCGTAACATCTTGCTGCTGTCCATCCCCCGGGGGTTCCGCAGCGTCGGTAGCCCTTACCGAATCTACTCATAGGTGGCGTCACGAAGAAAAACAAATTAAAACCCCTTTAATCTGTTCCCACAAGACGTCTTCACTTTTGATCTGCACTACACCGGGCCCCACTACCGGCAGGCGCGGTCCACCCGTGACAAGGAAGGAGAAGAATCGCCTGTCTAAACCGGAGTCTGCCGGCCGCGGTGAGTCAGAAAATGGCGTCACGAACAGGATACGAGCAGGCCCGTTACCCAACGGGTATAATGTGCTTAAAATGGACTTTATTGTCTACAATTGGACTTTGTTCGTCCCTAAAAGAACTTTCCCGCCTTTTCACCAATGGGTCAAGATGGCGCCCAAGATGGCGTTCCCGCCACAAGAAGCCGCCACGTGAAGCCCAGGAGTGAGTCAACCCCCCCCCCATCGTGGGAGGGCTAAAGACAAAAGGCGCCAAACTCTTTGTCCGCCCTGATTGCTCGAATCAACCATGGGGGCGGACCCCAAAGACTTTTCCCACTATTGGACTACAAAAGCCCAGAGGAAATGGGAGTGTCAGAGACATACCGACAGACGGAGAAGACTTCTTCACCAGCTCAACCAGAACGTCTTACCGGTTGAACGGGTGTGGTTTCCCTCCAAGAAGAATGGCCAGCATGAGACTCCAAGACCTGATGCGGGAGGTCGAGGCGGAGGCCAGAGCAGCCATCAGCCAACCGGGTCCGGATCCTGCCCTTACCATAGACGGCAGTCCCGACTTCTGGCTAGAGGCTCTACAAGACCTCCGGGTGCGGTTACTAGAGACAGTGGAATGGACGATCCGTAGCTGGAGCGCGACCCTAGGCAGACGACTACACCATGCGATGCAGCAGAGCCGACCGGGTACAGCTTCTCCAAGCCCAGACGTCACCAGCTTCTCGACCGCCTCACCGTCGCCTACCACCTGTCCTGCTCCGTCACCAGAGCCAATAGACTGCGTCATTCCGGTGGAGGCCGCAACTCGACCCGTTCCAGCGACCAATATTGCAACCGATCCCGTTCTTGAGCCGGAGCTCATGACACGCTCCATGGAAGAACTAGATCTCTATCAGGTTCCCACTGAGGAACCCGCGACATGTTTCACCACTACAGAGACAGTCGCCTGTTTTGTCCCCGTACCGGAGGCTTCCCTTGCCATTGCCGAGGCCTACCTGGTAACCGGGATTGAAACACCTTTACCTGCGGAAACAGATGAAGAGGCAGGCAGCCTGGAAGCCCTGCAGGACGTCCCTACGGAAGGATCCGCAGCACCACCGCCCTGTTGTACGATGGAACAAGCTTCAACGTCTCTCACCATCGAGCAGCCTGATGTGGTCATCGAGGAAGAGGTCGGAGAGGATGACGACGAGACCCACAGCACCGCTGAGGATTTCGACACCGGGTTCGCTTGGGGAGACAACAAGGAACTTCCTACCGGGCATACAGCTCGGGTACACTGGTCGGGTGCACTGCCGACACCTTCCCCTGTGCCGTTCCACCGGGTGCCGATACAGACAGCCCGCCAAGTTCAAGCTTCCCGCCAAACCACCAGCTCCGTTACTCATCTTTACACCCCGAGCCGTAACGACGGAGATGTACGCCAGAGACGACGAGAGGAGTGGCAAGCCAGAGAACGCGCCAACATGGAGGCCCGTGCCGAGGCTCGCCGCCAGCCGCCGCTGCCTGATGAACTCCGCCGTGAAGGTAGAATTTCCACCTTTAACTTACATACCGGGTGGGGGTTCGCTTGGGAGGTGGGTTTGAATGAGGAGGTGTTTGTGGGGCGCCGGGACGTTGAGTCAAACTTGCCAAGAGGACATCCCGATCGCGACCTATACCGGGGCGACATAATCACCTACGAGCGCTATGCTTGTGCAGATGGGTGGTTCGCTATCCGGGTGCGCCATCACCCTCAGAGCCAGTGACTTTAAAACTTGAACTTCCTCAATGACTCTGTTCCCGTTAATCATTGACTGTGTGATCTTGCGGCTACAGCCTGGACTCTAGCTAAAGTACAGCCGACCGCACGCTGGGTCCGCACAAAGTGATTACCTGTTTCTTTGCTTATGTCACCAAAGCATACCTTTACCTGTTTTCTATTTTAATAAAAGTGTGTCCTATATGTATAAAAATGTAAAAACCTCTGTAATGTGAGTAGTTTGACGCTTGGGGACAAGCTGATTTAACCAAGGGGGAGTGTGGCGCCCCGCAACGAGTGCGTCACAAGGGAGTATTGCAGCCGCAATATTCTCTGACAAAGCAGTGAAATAGTTAACTCTGAGATCCAACCCAACATGCAACACCTAGAACAGGGGACCAATCATAGGTCCTGGTGGGTGGAGTGTTAGGGTAGTGTAGGAGAACACACAATAATCTAGACAGTTAGAACAGAATCTAGAACCTGACAAGAGCAGACTAGAACTTGGAGAGGAGCGGGGGCTCCGCACTCCGTGCGGGCCCTGGGCCGTCACGGTCGGGTGTCAGCACCTGAGGCCTTAACCACCGGGATTGGGCATATCTACACGGGTTCCCAAAAGACTCCCGTGCCCACAACTCACAGCCGGTTCACTGGTACCGAAGCTGGCAGCAGTTCACCTCTGCCACGCGAACCAGAAGAGTGGAGGATCAGCTTCACAGGAGCACCCCACCACCAGCCAGTCTCCAGTCGTCTAACCAGCGGTGTACCCACTGAGGGACACAAGGCTCCCCAAAAGCATCCAGAACGTACATCATGGATAGGGCATTGAAGCAGCCTCCCCGTACCCGACCTGGTATTCCTGGGCGACGCTGGCAAAAGAAGGAACTAAGTAGGTAGAATGGAGGAACACTGCGGATCTCTGAGGAACACTATCACTGCTGAGTCCACCCGGTCTACTACTCAACCACTGTATACCATGTACTGCCTGCTGGTTACAGTAAAGACCCGTTGCAGAGACTATTTGTGTCCGTGTTTCCTTATGAACTATCCGTCCGCACACTAAGGTAACCGCAGCTGCCGCACAACATCTTGAGCAGCTCCAGCCCCCGGGGATCACCGCTCAGCCTGTGGGGAGCGTAACATCTTGCTGCTGTCCATCCCCCGGGGGTTCCGCAGCGTCGGTAGCCCTTACCGAATCTACTCATAGGTGGCGTCACGAAGAAAAACAAATTAAAACCCCTTTAATCTGTTCCCACAAGACGTCTTCACTTTTGATCTGCACTACACCGGGCCCCACTACCGGCAGGCGCGGTCCACCCGTGACAAGGAAGGAGAAGAATCGCCTGTCTAAACCGGAGTCTGCCGGCCGCGGTGAGTCAGGTACATTTATCATTGAATGGGCAGCAAACTGTTTGGAAGTGAGTATTCATTGACTCCATGGTTGATGGTGGGTTTACACGCCACGATATCGTTTCGATATCGCAACTCAATGGCGCGGGAGCGCGCAATTAGTGCACGTTTCACCCGCATCGCATTGACTGTTTAGACGCTGCGATATCGTAATACAACGTCCGTGCGATGTCTCCGCCTCCCAATCCAGGATCGCATAGTTAACATGGGAGTGAATGGGTGACGTATCAAATCGCATCGTAATTGGGTGTTTACACAGCACGATCTGGCTTCAATCGCTATGCAATATCGGGGCATTGAATAGCACGCTCATTCGATCCCCGATATCGCATTGACATCGTTCCTGCATCGCATTGGACGTTCACACCATACAACGCAGGCACGATATCGGGTCCAACGATTGAACCACGTGACTTTTGATTGAAATTGTACTGCGATATCGCGACGTGTAAACCCGCCATAAGACTTGCAGCATTTAGGCCATTAATCCAAATCTGAACTGGGCTTCATCTACTTGGCATTCATATGTTTTAATCTCCTTTGCATGGAATTCCCAGAGGATAAATTATTCAGTGAGATTTTACTATATTACCATGTAGATGTACGTGAGACTTTTGCTGCAAGATTTTGTGACATTGTTGTGCTGTATTTTTGTGGCAGATTTACGATGCATTTTAGTTGCTTTCACCAGAGAGATCAATACCAAGCAGGGTTATGTTTTCTATTTTCAAGGGATATTTCTGGCAAAATGCATAATGAACACCTTTTTTATCCCCCTTCTCCTTGCTACAGTGTATATAGTGGTTGCATGACCTGTTAATTGCTGAAAGCTGCATTAGTTTAGGAGAGTGGTAGGGATTTTTTGGCTTTTTTTGGCTGAATTTGTACATTATGCTGTCTTTCTATATCAGTCTGTACTGCCAAAGCTTAATAAACCTTATAATAAAGTCGTAGCCGCGATCCATTCAATACTTTTGAGTTTTGCCCAAATTACCCAATTAACCCCTTCATGACCTTGGAATTTTTCGTTTTTCATTTTTGTTTTTTGCTCCCCTGCTTCCAAGAGCCATAACATTTTTATTTTTCGGTCAATATAGACATTTGACAGCTTGTTTATTGCAAGTTGTACTGGGGCGGCACGGTGGCTCAAGTGGTTAGCACTGCAGCCTTTGCAGGCCTAAGGTCCTGGGTTCAATTCACACCAAGGACACCAAAGACAACATCTGCAAGGAGTTTCTCCCTGTGTTTGCGTGGGTTTCCTCCGGTCACTCCGGTTTTCTCCCACATTGCAAAGGCATACTGATGGGATGTTTAGATTGTGAGCAGGGACCGCATTACTGTAAAGTGCTATGGAATTAATAGTGCTATATAAATGAATAAATATTATTATTATTATTATGGTACTATCAGATGCAATCCTTTATTTTAACTTATAGGGTACAGGTAAATTGCAAATAAATTCCAAGTGCAGTGAAATTGCAAAAAAGTGCAATTACACATTTGTTTTTTTGGGTATTTTAGTCACCATGTTCACTGTATGGTACAACTGACATGACGGTGTGATGCCTTAGGTCAGTACGAGTTCGTAGACACATGTATACCTTAACTAGTATCTAAGTGGTGAAAAAAAGGTCGGAAGTTTACAAAAAAAAAAATCACACTTTTTGCGCCATGTTCTGCGATCCGTAGCGTTCTCATTTTTTGAGATCTGTGGCTTTGTGATGGCTTATTTTTTGCATTCTGAGCGCACATTTCTAACGATTCCATTTTTTAGGTGAATGCGCTGTTTTGAACGCACATTATTGCATTTTATAGCAATGTTGTGGTTACTAAAAAAAACATAATTTTGGCGTTTGGACCTTTTTTGATGTTATGCAGTTTACGGCTCCCATTAATGGATTTGATATTTTGATAGATCGGGTGATTCTGAACGCGGCGAAACCAGACGTGTATTTTTTTTTAATACTTCTATTGTGAATGGAGAAAAGGGGGGTGATTTGATTTTGTTTGTTTGTTTTTTACATGTATTTAAAAACTTTTTTAATTCCTTCATACTTTTACATCCCCTTAGAAAGGCACTCTGGTGCACACTCCGAATGCTTCTGGGAGATACTGATGAGCTACAGCTCATCGGTATCTCTCTGAATCGTGGATTGTGTGTGGTTGGCAGCGCCTGCCAACTTCAGCCTGGAAATGCTCTGTGACAGCATCCGGGGTCAAGCCAGGACCCCAGGCTGTCACGTGAGCGCCAGAGATCCCGCGATACTATACGATCTCCGGTGCAGGCAGGCATTCCCCGCCATGCGGTTCCTTTGGATCCCACTGTCAGTGATTGACAGCGGGATCCAAAGGGTTAACAGCACTGATCAGATCCCGAATCTAAATCTAAAATGAGATCAGCTGAGATGTCGGGTGTTTGATGTGAGCGCCGCGCCGGAGCTCACATCAAACCCCCCTTACCGGCCCATGACGTTGTACAACGTCATGGGTCATGAAGGGGTTTAATTCAATTTTTGAACTGTCTACGCTATAAAGATTTGTTATGATTTATGTTATCATGGCTAAACCCTTTAGAGAAGAGCGAATGTAAAATGTAAATAACAGTATATAAATTACTGGACGTCAGTCCTGATATATCTAATAGACAAAGAAATCCAATGAGTATCCCAATCAATTCACTCACTAGATATACTGAATTGCAAAAAATAAAAAAAATATTATATACTGTTTGTAATTATTTTTTTTATATGTGACGAAGTGTTCAAAACACATTAACCCAAAAATGCCACCAGCAAAGACTACAGCTTGTCCCCTAAAAAACAAGTCCTTACACAACTCAGTCTACAGAAAAATAAAAGTTATTGGTATCTGAATATGGTTACCAAAAAATTAATTGTGCTCAACATTAATAAGTACACCCACTTTGAAAAGTACCGTATATACTCGCGTATAAGCCGAGTTTTTCAGCCCAAAAATTGGGCTGAAAAGTACCCCCCTCGGCTTATACGCGAGTCAGTGCGGGGGCTGCTGATCTGGTATACAGCAGCCCCCGCATCCCCAGTAATGCAGGGCCCCCCCCCTCATGCTCCGGTCACCTGTAAAGCAAGTTATACTTATCAGTGCCCGCTGCCGTCCGCGCCCTCCGCTGCCGACATGCGATCCTCCATCTTCATTCATCTTCTTCCTGCTCTGTGCGCGTCGCAGGCAGTGACATCATTACCGGCGACGCGCACAGGAAACAGGAAGAAGATGCATGAAGACGGAGGATCGGGATGTCGGCAGCGGCGGGCGCGGACGGCAGCGGGCACTGATAAGTATAACTTGCTTTACAGGAGACCGGAGCATGAGGGGGGGGCCCTGCATTACTGAGGCTGCCTGTATACTACCACTGGGGCTGCTGTATATAGGGGCCCTGCATTACTGGGGCTGCAATACCACTGGGGCTGCTGTATATAGGGGCTGCAATACCACTGGGGCTGCAATACCACTGGGGCTGCTGTATATAGGGGCCCTGCATTACTGGGGCTGCAATACCACTGGGGCTGCTGTATATAGGGGCTGCAATACCACTGGGGCTGCTGTATATAGGGGCTGCAATACCACTGGGGCTGCTGTATATAGGGGCTGCAATACCACTGGGGCTGCAATACCACTGGGGCTGCTGTATATAGGGGCTGCAGTACCACTGGGGCTGCAATACCACTGGGGCTGCTGTATATAGGGGCTGCTGTATACACCACTGGGGCTGCAATACCACTGGGGCTGCTGTATATAGGGGCTGCAATACCACTGGGGCTGCAATACCACTGGGGCTGCTGTATATAGGGGCTGCAATACCACTGGGGTTGCTGTATATAGGGGCCCTGCATTACTGGGGCTGCAATACCACTGGGGCTGCTGTATATAGGGGCTGCAATACCACTGGGGCTGCTGTATATAGGGGCTGCAATACCACTGGGGCTGCTGTATATAGGGGCTGCAATACCACTGGGGCTGCAATACCACTGGGGCTGCTGTATATTGGGGCTGCTGTATACACCTCTGGGGCTGCATATACCTCTGGGGCTGCATATACCTCTGGGGCTGCTGTATACTACCACTGGGGCTGCTGCTGTATACTACCACTGGGGAGACTGCTGTATACTACCACTGGGGAGGCTGCTGTATACCTCACTGCTGGGGGTTGTATACCTGTGCTGGAGTCCACCCTCGGCTTATAAGCGAGTCAATAGATTTTCCCAGGTTTTGGGGGCAAAAGTAGGGGGGTCGGCTTATACACGGGTCGGCTTATACACGAGTATATACGGTAAGATTTTAATCAATTTCGCTCTGAACACAAGAACAATTTCCAACACTTTGACAAGACTGAAGTTCATAGAACATTTTTTAACCCGTAACATGAAAGTAAAGTAAAAATATACAGTAACTTTCATTACAAAATCTTCAGTTTTACTCAAATTATTTGATTTAAAAACAAATTCACCCCTCATGAAATATTAAATCTATTATGTATGAACTCCATGATTTTTAAGGACAGCACAAAGTCTTCTAGACATGAAATTAACAAGTTGGCAACATATCGCAACATATCTGTTTTTATTTTCTTCAATAATGTCCTCTTTTTAGAGGATGGAGAGTTATGCTCAACTTGTCTCCTCTGAGTTCCCGATAGGTGTGTGTTTGGGTTCAGGTCAGGAGACATATTTGGCTCCTTGCCAGATTGGAAAAGGGCTTGTCTACCAAGGGCACTGAGTGACTGTAGCATCTTCCCTTTCAACATACAGCATTACATCTGTGAATTCATGATACCATCAGTGAAATGTAGCCCCTGACACTGGAGTACACATGCGGCCCCCACCATGCTTCACTGTTGGTACCATACACTTTCCTAAATAAATTTTTCGAAATGCATTTTTCCTACAAGTAAACATGGTGGTGGCAGTGTCCTTATGTGGGGCTGCATGAGTTCTGCTGGTGTCAGGAGCTACATTTCATTAATTGAATCATGAATTCACAGATGTTCTACAGTGAAAGAGAACATGCCACCATTACTCTGTGCCATTGCTAGATGTGTGTTTTGGATCATTGCCTTGCTGGAAAACTGAACATCTATTGCATGTATGTAGAACAGTGAAGGTGTTTCAGTGGCTGAGTATATTTCTTCATCTGACCTCAACCCAAACACCAATGGGTAATTCTAAAGAGACAGGTTGAGCATCACTCCATCCAGCATCCAAGCTCTAAAAGAGGTCGTTCTTGAAGAATGAAAAAAGATAGATGTTGCAACATATACCCACCTTGTTCTTTATGTCCAGGAGACTTCCTGCGGTCTGTCCTTAAAATCATGGCCATACAAAATACTAGATGTAGTAGTTTTTGATGTGTTTTCCTTTTTCCATCAACTAATTTGAGGTAAACTGTATTAAAAGTAATATTAGTTTGAAAAAGTGCTACACCAAAATCAGATCAGAAATGTCCAATGTGAACTTAGCCTAAAGGCCCTGTCACACACAACGACGCTCCAGCGATCCCAACCGATAATGACCTGCCGGGATCGCTGGAGTTGTCAAACAGGAAGACCTCCCCAGCGATCAGGGACCTGGGAGCCACCTCCACATCGCTGAAGGTGATGTTACCAGCGTCCTACATGCTTAGTGCTGCCTGTAAGCAGGGAGGACGCTGGCAACTATAATAAGCAGCGGGTATCCAGGCAGTGCTAAGCAGGGAGGACGCTGGTAACTATGATAAACACCGGGTATCCACGCAGCGCGCGCCGCCTGTATACCCGGTGTTTGCGAGAAACCAGCGATCAGTGACCTCACTGGCTGGTAACCAGTGTAGTCACACACAGCGGTGCGTGCTGACTAGCGGGAAGCCAACAATCAAAAAATGACCCGGAGCACTTTGCAGCGATCAGCGACCTCACAGCAGGGGCCTGATCGCTGCTAGATGTCACACACAGCGACATCGCTGGAGAGATTGTTGTTACATCACACTTACAGCGATCTCGCTAACAATCTCATTATGTGTGACTGGGGCTTAAGAGTATGTGCGCACACTGTTATTTTGTGTGTTTAGGAGGGGAAGGTAAATGGTAGACTCTTGTCTTTTGTCCAGTGAGCTTACACTCGCAATCATATCAGTAATAGATGGATGCTTATTTTATTAGCATCTGACTCATCAAGCCCTCGGCTGCCATAGCAACATCTCTATAAAGTGCAGCTTTATACTAGTTACTAGCCTGCCCACACTTCCACATTGATTTCTATGATGAAATACGCAGTGTACCTTATAGATTCTACCTTCTGGAAATTATTGTATTATTATAAATGGATGTATTTATTTATTGATTGATGGATTGGAATTGTTTTGTGTGTTTTACGCAGACATAGTAGTCTAGTCTGTGGTCAATATGTGCAATATTTTCTGACAACCCTTTGTGGAGAAATCTATTGATTCCTTATGTTGTCCATCTGCTTGCCATTGGTTTTGTGATTGACAGTATTAATGCTTTGCTGGGTATTGAGTGGTATGAGATAATATTGTGAGCTGTACTCCTGGCTGCCTTGCTGTCATGTACATCCATAGCATGCAGTCTGTATCACAGTTTGTATTCACATTCTTTCCACAGGCCTGGCTGTGTTGTGACACAGTGGTTGCCATGCAGACCCACTTTGTGGCCTTTGATGAACACAGAACTTTTCTCTTTTCTGTATTTCCTTAAAATATATGTATAGAGAAAATCAAGGACTTGTTTCATAATCTTATTTTTGTACTGAGAAATCAAAAACAAAAGTTCTTGATGACACGGTTGGGGTGACGGTAGACGGAGTTTGTGAGCCTTTTTGGACTCCATTTTTACTGCTTTGTCTGAAGGAAGCCGCACCCAAGCAGATTTTTCTGCAGCACTTCACTGGGACTGTGATACCATATTATTAGTTAAAGGGGTTGTCTTCTACTTACTAGCTTTCTTGGGGCATAACCAATCAGAGGCTGCTTCACTTTGTGCTTACAAAGTCCCTTTAACAAGAATTGCTTTTTCTCATAAAGATTATTTAGTGTCAAAATCAGTTTGCAATGGAACGAACATGCAATTTGGATGATAAGTTATAATAATATAATATTTATTAACTTATACAGCGCTGTTGATTCCATAGCGCATTACATACATTTGCAACACTGTCCCCATTGGTGCTCACCATCTAAACATCCTATCATTATGTCTATGGAGTGTGGGAGGAATCTGGAGTGCCCAGAGGAAACCCACTCAAACACAGGGAGAATAATGGAAACTCCTTGCAGATGTTGTCCTTAGTGGGAATTGAACCAATTGTGCAGTACCCAGCACCTCTGCCGAATCGCAGTTACAGCCATCAGATGTGCTAAGTTTTTGAGTGACACTATACAGCTTCATCAATTGCACAGTGGCCGTGCAATGTACTGCACATCCACCCTCTGTTGATTCACTGTAGACACTGGGAACATCTGATCGCTGGGCTGCATTCCCACCAATCGGATATTGATGACCTATCCTAAGAATAGACCATCAACATAAAATAATCACTTTTAAGCAACAAATAACTATATAAAAGGAAACAAAAGGGAATATACGGTCTTATCCTTGAAACACACATATAATGAGGTAGATATCACCGCTCATGTGGGTCACTTGTGTGACACACAACTAATTTAAAGCCTATGGGACGGCTGCTGCAGGATCCACAATCCATGTGTACATGGTGGTAGCCAAAAACAGATCCCGAAGGGACAATGTGTGTATGATCCGCCCTGCCGTGCGATGAAAGTGTCACAGAGATCTATCAAGCAATGGTGTCTTTACTCATTCATTCTAAGCGCTTCGGAGCGTTATCCTCGCTCCTTCCTCAGGAAACCAAGCATAGGTTGGTTGTGGTTGGTTACTTGAGGAAGGAGCGAGGATAACGCTCCAAAGCGCTTAGAATGAATGAATAAAGCCACCATTGCTTGATAGATCTCGTGGCGCCTTCATCGCAAGTCAGGGCGGATCATACACACATTGTCCCTTTGGGATCACTTTTAAACAATGACCTGTCTTATAATGTACTACATGCATAGAATAAACAACATCCTTAAAGGGGTTGTCCGGGTTCGTCACATAATCTCAGTGCATATCCAGGCTGCCTAATGCTGACAATGTGTAATGTACTATGTGTCAGCTTTCTGCAGGGTTTCATAGATAACACTTGTTTTGCGTCTGAACAGAACGACCAGGGGGGGTGTTCTGTCATGATAATGAACACTGGTCGTTTCCACCTCCTCTACCCCATCCCCTCCCCCATAGCAACATCCCCGCCCTCCCCATCTACATGACTCAGCCTCTCCATAGGAAGAAATCCTCGGCTGCAGCCATCCGTGTGATCAGACCTGCCCGGATTAGCTGCTCCTCCCCCGGCCACACACAGTGATGTATGGAGAGTCTGCACTGAAGAGACAATGTGCTGCACTCAGGGGGGGCCGCTCCGGGATTACAATGAATAGCTCCCTGTTATCAGTGATTCCTTCCTTGCACTGTCTCGGGCTGTCAGTGATTCTTCCCTCATTGTCCTGTGATCAGGAGCAGGGAAGGAGAATGTACTGTGTGCAGACACGAGTGATGGGGGGCTGAAGCTTCTAATCTACACAAGGGACAGCAGACACTGAGGTAATCTGTGACACACAGTGTAACAAAACCTCTGCTGTGTGAATGACATCTCTGTGTCACTGATGTCTTCGCACAGCAGAGGAGCTGGTGCATTGTATCAGGCTGAAGGATGGTCAGCACTGTGTCTCTAATGACACAAATACTGACTGAAGCAGCCTGTCCACTCAGTAACTGCAGCAGTGTGAAGTGTTGGGGGTGTATGTATGGAGAGATAGATGATACTAAGGATTTTGATATTGTTGAGGAGTCCTTGCTTCCGTCGCCCCATCAGTCCGCCCGTCCTTCCTTCTTTCTTTCCTTCCTTCCATCCATCCTTCCTCCCGTTCATCCTTCTGTCCTTCTTTCAGTCCGTCTTTCGTCCTTTCTTTCCATCCATCTGACCGTCCTTCCTTCTTTCCATCCGTCCTTCCCTCCTTCCTTTTTTCCGTCCGTCCTTCTTTCTGTCCTTCCTTCTTTCCATCCTTCCATCTGTCCTTCTTTACGTCGTCCTTTCTTTCCATCTGTCCTTCCTTCTTTCCGTCCATCTATCCGTCTGTCCTTTCCGTCCTTCCTTCTTTCCATCCGTCCTTCCTTCTTTACGTCCTTCCTTCCGTCCATCTATCTGTCTGTCCTCTCCGTCCCTCCTTCTTTCCGTCCATCCGTCCTTCCTTCTTTCCGTCCTTCCTTCCATCCGTCCGTCGCCCCATCAGTCCGTCTGTCCTTCCTTCCATCCTTCTTTCCATCCTTCCTTGCGTCCTTCTTTCTGTCCATCCTTCCTTCTTTCCATCCTTCCTTATTTCCGACCGTCCTTCCTTCTTTCCGACCGTCCGTGCCGTTCTTCCTTCTTTCTGTCCTTCCTTCTTTCCGTCTGTCCATCAGTCGTTCCTACTTTCTGTCCTTCCTTCTTTTTGTCCGTCCTTCCGTCCTTTCTTCCTTCTGTCAGTCTGTCCTTTCTTCTTTCCGTCTTCCTTCTTTCCATCCGTCCGTCCTTCCTTCTTCCCGTCCGTCCTTCCTTCTTCCCGTCCGTCCATCCTTCTTCCCGTCCTTCCGTCCTTCCTTCTTTCCGTCCGTCCTTCCTTCTTTCCGTCCTTATTTCTTTCCGTCCATCCTTTATTCTTTCCGTCCATCCATCCGTCCTTCCTTCTTTCCGTCCATCCTTCAGTCTTTCCATCCGTCCATCCGTTCTTCCCCTCAAGCCTGTATTTTCCCTTCACCCCTGGGTGATTTCCTGTTTTCCTTCCTCTTCTTCCATAACTTTTCTATTTTTCCGTCAATACAGACATATGAAGCTTCTTGTTGTTTTTTGCAGGACGAGTTGTACTTTTGAATGACGACATTTATTTAAAAATTGCAAAAAAATAGTGCAATTATACATTTGTTTTTTGGGTTTTTTATTCACCATGTTCACTATATGGTGACACTGAGGTGTCGGTATGATGTCTGGGGTCAGTACTATATGGTAACACTGACATGTCGGTATGATGTCTCGGGTCAGTACTATATGGTAACACTGAGGTGTCGGTATGATGTCTCGGGTCAGTACTATATGGTAACACTGAGGTGTCGGTATGATGTCTGGGGTCAGTACTATATGGTAACACTGAGGTGTCGGTATGATATCTGGGGTCAGTACTATATGGTAACACTGAGGTGTCTGTCTAATGTCCTGGGGTCAGTACTCCTATGGTATCAATGACGTGTTGGTATGATATCTGGGGTCAGTACTATATGGTAACACTGAGGTGTCGGTATGATGTCTGGGGTCAGTACTATATGGTAACACTGAGGTGTCAGTATGATATCTGGGGTCAGTACTATATGGTAACACTGAGGTGTCGGTATGATGTCTGGGGTCAATACTATATGGTAACACTGATGTGTCGGTATGATGTCTGGGGTCAGTACTATATGGTGACACTGATGTGTCGGTATGATGTCTGGGGTCAGTACTATATGGTAACACTGAGGTGTCGGTATGTTCTGGGGTCAGTACTATATGGTAACACTGACGTGTCAGTATGATGTCTGGGGTCAGTACTATATGGTAACACTGAGGTGTCAGTATGATATCTGGGGTCAGTACTATATGGTAACACTGAGGTGTCGGTATGATGTCTCGGGTCAGTACTATATGGTAACACTGATGTGTCAGTATGATGTCTGGGGTCAGTACTATATGGTAACACTGAGATGTCGGTATGATGTCTGGGGTCAGTACTATATGGTAACACTGACGTGTCGGTATGATGTCTGGGGTCAGTACTATATGGTAACACTGAGATGTCGGTATGATGTCTGGGGTCAGTACTATATGGTAACACTGAGGTGTCGGTATGATGTCTGGGGTCAGTACTATACGGTAACACTGAGGTGTCGGTATGATGTCTGGGGTCAGTACTATATGGTAACACTGAGGTGTCGGTATGATGTCTGGGGTCAGTACTATATGGTAACACTGACGTGTCGGTATGATGTTTTTTGAAAAAAAACGCAAGTTTTTACATTTTTTCTCATATATAAAGCTTGTCAGCATATGTACATCATTGGTTGTAGCTGAGTGCTGCAAGGTTTTTTTTCTAGTATATTGACCCAGCGTCCCTGCTGGCACCAGTTCACATTGTCTGTGAGTGCTGTGCAGTTTTTTTCTCATATATATATATATATATATATATATATATATATATATATATATATATATATATATGTATACATATTCCACAAATAGGCCAGATGCAGTTGCATCGGGAGTGCGGTGAAATGAACAGGTCCCGTAGAAATAGCTGCTGAATAGTACAGTCCTCTCTTCAGAAACTACGCGGTTGTTCCGAAAATTATATGGTGTATTTGGTGGCTCAGTGGTTAGCGCTGTATACGGTGGCTCAGTGGTTAGCACTGTATATGGTGGCTCAGTGGTTAGCACTGTATATATTGGCTTAGTGGTTAGCGCTGTATACGGTGGCTCAGTGGTTAGCACTGTATATGGTGGCTCAGTGGTTAGCACTGTATACGGTGGCTCAGTGGTTAGCACTGTATATGGTGGCTCAGTGGTTAGCACTGTATGGTGGCTCAGTGGTTAGCACTGTATATGGTGGCTCAGTGATTAGCACTGTATACAGTGGCTCAGTGGTTAGCACTGTATATGGTGGCTCAGTGGTTAGCACTGTATATGGTGGCTCAGTGATTAGCACTGTATACAGTGGCTCTGTGGTTAGCACTGTATATGGTGGCTCAGTGGTTAGCACTGTATATGGTGGCTCAGTGGTTAGCACTGTATGGTGGCTCAGTGGTTAGCACTGTATATGGTGGCTCAGTGATTAGCACTGTATACAGTGGCTCAGTGGTTAGCACTGTATATGGTGGCTCAGTGGTTAGCACTGTATACGGTGGCTCAGTGGTTAGCACTGTATATGGTGGCTCAGTGGTTAGCACTGTATATGGTGGCTCAGTGGTTAGCACTGTATATGGTGGCTCAGTGGTTAGCACTGTATATGGTGTCTCAGTGGTTAGCACTGTATATGGTGTCTCAGTGGTTAGCACTGTATATGGTGGCTCAGTGGTTAGCACTGTATATGGTGGCTCAGTGGTTAGCACTGTATGGTGGCTCACTGGTTAGCACTGTATTCGGTGGCTCAGTGGTTAGCACTGTATATGGTGTCTCAGTGGTTAGCACTGTATATGGTGGCTCAGTGGTTAGCACTGTATATGGTGGCTCAGTGGTTAGCACTGTATATGGTGGCTCAGTGGTTAGCACTGTATATGGTGGCTCAGTGGTTAGCACTGTATACGGTGGCTCAGTGGTTAGCACTGTATACGGTGGCTCAGTGGTTAGCACTGTATATGGTGGCTCAGTGGTTAGCACTGTATACGGTGGCTCAGTGGTTAGCACTGTATATGGTGGCTCTGCGGTTAGCACTGTATACGGTGGCTCAGTGGTTAGCACAGTATATGGTGGCTCAGTGGTTAGCACTGTATATGGTGGTTCAGTGGTTAGCACTGTGTATGGTGGCTCAGTGGTTAGCACTGTATGGTGGCTCAGTGGTTAGCACTGTATATGGTGGCTCAGTGGTTAGCACTGTATATGGTGGCTCCGTGGTTATCACAGTATATGGTGGCTCAGTGGTTAGCATTGTATGGTGGCTAAGTGGTTAGCACAGTATGGTGGCTCAGTGGTTAGCACTGTATATGGTGGCTCCGTGGTTATCACAGTATATGGTGGCTCAGTGGTTAGCACTGTATGGTGGCTCAGTGGTTAGCACTGTATGGTGGCTCAGTGGTTAGCACTGTATATGGTGGCTCAGTGGTTAGCACTGTATATGGTGGCTCCGTGGTTATCACAGTATATGGTGGCTCAGTGGTTAGCATTGTATGGTGGCTAAGTGGTTAGCACAGTATGGTGGCTCAGTGGTTAGCACTGTATATGGTGGCTCCGTGGTTATCACTGTATATGGTGGCTCAGTGGTTAGCGCTGTATACGGTGGCTCAGTGGTTAGCACTGTATATGGTGGCTCCGTGGTTATCACAGTATATGGTGGCTAAGTGGTTAGCACAGTATGGTGGCTCAGTGGTTAGCACTGTATATGGTGTCTCAGTGGTTAGCACTGTATATGGTGGCTCCGTGGTTATCACAGTATATGGTGGCTAAGTGGTTAGCACAGTATGGTGGCAGGGGATTTGAATCCCACGAGCTCCTTGTCCGCCAGCTGAGCCAATGAGCATCGCTGGATTCAAAGCTTTGAATCTTGCGCCGCTCAACGGTCACCGTCGACTGCGTCGATTGCTAAGCGAGATTGAAATCACGCACCAACATCGCTCATTGGTCGGCGCCGATGAATAAGCGGTGTTGGCCCGTGATTTAAATCCCTCTGCGCTCATTCGTCGACGCCACAGAGACCCCTAAGTTTCCTCATGGTTGGATGACTTTCAAGTTCTTCCCGAGGAGGCGTTATCCATATCACCCAGAAGAGGGGACGGGCAGTCAAATGGCAGGATAGGCGGGATGGACGATGACGAAAAGCAGGATGGACGGCGGGAGAGCCTTGATGGACAACAGGTGAGGCAGGACTAACCAATCTGCAAGCGTGCCCATCGGACCGGAAACAGGTAATTATTATACAGAGCGGGAGATTTGTGTAAGTTATTTATTGTGTTTACGGGGCAGTCAGGGCATAATAGCCTCCTTGCTAGGCTGGGTTCACATTAGGGTTCCCCTCCGCAGCGTTCTGCGGAGGGGATCCGCAATGTGTCCGCAGCGGCCGCCAGCTCCTATCTTTATAATGGGAGCGCACGGTGCTGCGCTTAACAGCGCATGACCGTGTGCACCCATTCACTCCTATACGTGATCTGTGTGCAGCCGGACGCCTGCGCACAAATCACACAGTCTAGTCCGCACCAGGAATGCAACATGTCGCGTCTCTGGTGCGGAAGAGACTGTGTGATTTGTACGCAGGCATCCGCCTGCGCACAGATCACATATAGGAGTGAATGGGTGCGCACGGTCATGCGCTGTTAAGCGCAGCACCGTGCACTCCCATTATAAAGATAGGAGCTGGCGGCCGCTGCGGACACATTGCGGATCCCCTCCGCAGAACGCTGCGGAGGGGAACTCTAATGTGAACCCACCCTTAGAATGCAGGATAGTCCCTGATACAAAAGGGAGCTATTATTTTAATACACAAAAATGGGTTGACGGTTCTCTTTAAAATAAAAATGGATATAGATTTTGATTGTCAGAATAAATGTTTGACTGTAACTGCGGATCGTGGAAAATGGTGCAAGAGCGCAATTCTTCTTTTTTGTTTCTTTAATTCTTCAATTATTCATACCAACACGTCATTGATACCATAGAGTACTGACCCCAGACATCATACCTATACCTCAGTGTTACCATATAGTACTGACCCCAGACATTATACCGACACCTCAGTGTTACCATATAGTACTGACCCCAGACATTATACCGACACCTCAGTGTTACCATATAGTACTGACCCCAGACATTAGACAGACACCTCAGTGTTACCATATAGTACTGACCCCAGACATCATACCGACACCTCAGTGTTACCATATAGTACTGACCCCAGACATCATACCGACACGTCAGTGTTACTATATAGTACTGACCCCAGACATCATACTGACACCTCAGTGTTACCATATAGTACTGACCCCAGACATCATACCGACACCTCAGTGCTTACCATATAGCACTGACCCCAGACATCATACCGACACCTCAGTGTTACCATATAGTACTGATCCCAGACATCATACCGACACATCAGTGTTACCATATAGTACTGACCCCAGACATCATACCTACACCTCAGTGTTACCATATAGTACTGACCCCAGACATCATACCGACACGTCAGTGTTACCATATAGTACTGACCCCAGACATCATACCTATACCTCAGTGTTACCATATAGTACTGACCCCAGACATCATACCGACACCTCAGTGTTACCATATAGTACTGACCCCAGACATCATACCGACACGTCAGTGTTACCATATAGTACTGACCCCAGACATCATACCTACACCTCAGTGTTACCATATAGTACTGACCCCAGACATCATACCGACACGTCAGTGTTACCATATAGTACTGACCCCAGACATCATACCTATACCTCAGTGTTACCATATAGTACTGACCCCAGACATCATACCGACACCTCAGTGTTACCATATAGCACTGACCCCAGACATCATACCGACACGTCAGTGTTACCATATAGTACTGACCCCAGACATCATACCTATACCTCAGTGTTACCATATAGTACTGACCCCAGACATTATACCGACACCTCAGTGTTACCATATAGTACTGACCCCAGACATTATACCGACACCTCAGTGTTACCATATAGTACTGACCCCAGACATTAGACAGACACCTCAGTGTTACCATATAGTACTGACCCCAGACATCATACCGACACGTCAGTGTTACTATATAGTACTGACCCCAGACATCATACTGATACCTCAGTGTTACCATATAGTACTGACCCCAGACATCATACCGACACCTCAGTGTTACCATATAGCACTGACCCCAGACATCATACCGACACGTCAGTGTTACCATATAGTACTGACCCCAGACATCATACTAACCTCAGTGTTACCATATAGTACTGACCCCCAGACATTATATACCGACACCATCAGTGTTACCAATATAGTACTGACCCCAGACATTAGTACCGACACCTCAGTGTTACCATATAGTACTTGACCCAGTACATAGACGAACACCTCAGTGTTACATATAGTACTGACCCCAGACATAAAACGACACTCAGTGTTACATATAGTACTGACCCAGACATCATACCGACACCTCAGTGTTACCATATAGTACTGACCCCAGACATCATACCGACACCTCAGTGTTACCATATAGTACTGACCCCAGACATCATACCGACACCTCAGTGTTACCATATAGTACTGATCCCCAGACATCATACCGACACTCAGTGTATTATGACCAACATATACGTAAACTGTATACCATACATATGCCCCACATACACACCTCAGTGTTACCATATAGTACTGACCCAGACTCATCATACCGACACGTCAGTGTTACTATATAGTACTGACCCCAGACATCATACCGACACCTCAGTGTTACCATATAGTACTGATCCCAGACATCATACCGACACATCAGTGTTACCATATAGTACTGACCCCAGACATCATACCTACACCTCAGTGTTACCATATAGTACTGACCCAGACATCATACTGACACCTCAGTGTTACCATATAGTACTGACCCCAGACATCATACCGACACGTCAGTGTTACTCATATAGTACTGACCCCAGACATCATACCAACACGTCCTTGATACCATAGAGTACTGACCCCAGACATTAGACAGACACCTCAGTGTTACCATATAGTACTGACCCCAGAATCGTACACGACATGTCAGTGTTACTATATAGTACTGACCCCAGACATCATACCAACACGTCATTGATACCATAGAGTACTGACCCCAGACATTAGACAGACACCTCAGTGTTACCATATAGTACTGACCCCGATATCTACCGACACCTCAGTGTTACCATATAGTACTGACCCAGATATCGTACCGACACATCAGTGTTACCATATAGTACTGACCCCAGACATCATACCGACACCTCAGTGTTATCATATAGTACTGACCCCAGACATCATACCGACACCTCAGTGTTACCATATAGTACGACCCCAGACATCATACCGACACCTCAGTGTTATCCATATAGTACTGACCCCAGACATCATACCGACACTCAGTGTTACCATATAGACTGACCCCAGACATCATACCGACACCTCAGTGTTACCATATAGTTACTGACCCCAGACATCATACCGACACCTCAGTGTTACCATATAGTACTGACCCCAGACATCATACTGACACATCAGTGTTACCATATAGTACTGACCCCAGACATCATACCGACACCTCAGTGTTACCATATAGTACTGACCCCAGACATCATACCGACACCTCAGTGTTACCATATAGTACTGACCCCAGACATCATACCGACACTCAGTGTTACCATATATACTGACCCCAGTACATCATACTACACCTCAGTTTACCATATAGTACTGACCCCAGACATCATACCGACACGTCAGTGCCCCCCCCCCCCCCCCCCCCCCCCCCCCCCCCCCCCCCCCCCCGACACATCAGTGTTACCATATAGTACTGACCCCAGACATCATACCGACACCTCAGTGTTATACCATATAGTACTGACCCCAGACATCATACCGACACCGTCAGTGTTACCATATAGTACGACCCCAGACATCATACCAACCTCAGTGTTACCATATAGTACTGACCCCAGACATCATACCGACATCTCAGTGTTACCATATAGTACTGACCCCAGACATCATACCGACACGTCAGTGTTACCATATAGTACTGACCCCAGACATCATACCGACATCTCAGTGTTACCATATAGTACTGACCCCAGACATCATACTGACACATCAGTGTTACCATATAGTACTGACCCGAGACATCATACCGACACCTCAGTGTTACCATATAGTACTGACCCCAGATATCATACTGACACCTCAGTGTTACCATATAGTACTGACCCCAGACATCATACTGACACGTCAGTGTTACCATATAGTACTGACCCCAGACATCATACCGACACCTCAGTGTTACCATATAGTACTGACCCCAGACATCATACCGACACATCAGTGTCACCATATAGTACTGACCCCAGACATCATACCGACACATCAGTGTTACCATATAGTATTGACCCCAGACATCATACCGACACCTCAGTGTTACCATATAGTACTGACCCCAGATATCATACTGACACCTCAGTGTTACCATATAGTACTGACCCCAGACATCATACCGACACCTCAGTGTTACCATATAGTACTGACCCCAGATATCATACCAACACGTCATTGATACCATAGAGTACTGACCCCAGACATTAGACAGACACCTCAGTGTTACCATATAGTACTGACCCCAGATATCATACCGACACCTCAGTGTTACCATATAGTACTGACCCCAGACATCATACCGACACCTCAGTGTTACCATATAGTACTGACCCGAGACATCATACCGACACCTCAGTGTTACCATATAGTACTGACCCGAGACATCATACCGACATGTCAGTGTTACCATATAGTACTGACCCCAGACATCATACCGACACCTCAGTGTCACCATATAGTGAACATGGTGAATAAAAAACCCAAAAAACAAATGTATAATTGCACTATTTTTTTGCAATTTTTAAATAAATGTCGTCATTCAAAAGTACAACTCGTCCTGCAAAAAACAACAAGAAGCTTCATATGTCTGTATTGACGGAAAAATAGAAAAGTTATGGAAGAAGAGGAAGGAAAACAGGAAATCACCCAGGGGTGAAGGGAAAATACAGGCTTGAGGGGAAGAACGGATGGACGGATGGAAAGACTGAAGGATGGACGGAAAGAAGGAAGGACGGATGGATGGACGGAAAGAATAAAGGATGGACGGAAAGAAATAAGGACGGAAAGAAGGAAGGACGGACGGAAAGAAGGAAGGACGGACGGACGGGAAGAAGGATGGACGGACGGGAAGAAGGAAGGACGGACGGGAAGAAGGAAGGACGGACGGATGGAAAGAAGGAAGACGGAAAGAAGAAAGGACAGACTGACAGAAGGAAGAAAGGACGGAAGGACGGACAAAAAGAAGGAAGGACAGAAAGTAGGAACGACTGATGGACAGACGGAAAGAAGGAAGGACAGAAAGAAGGAAGAACGGCACGGACGGTCGGAAAGAAGGAAGGACGGTCGGAAATAAGGAAGGATGGAAAGAAGGAAGGATGGACAGAAAGAAGGACGCAAGGAAGGATGGAAAGAAGGATGGAAGGAAGGACAGACGGGCTGATGGGGCGACGGACGGATGGAAGGAAGGACGGAAAGAAGGAAGGACGGATGGACGGAAAGAAGGAGGGACGGAGAGGACAGACAGATAGATGGACGGAAGGAAGGACGTAAAGAAGGAAGGACGGATGGAAAGAAGGAAGGACGGAAAGGACAGACGGATAGATGGACGGAAAGAAGGAAGGACAGATGGAAAGAAAGGACGACGTAAAGAAGGACAGATGGAAGGATGGAAAGAAGGAAGGACAGAAAGAAGGACGGACGGAAAAAAGGAAGGAGGGAAGGACGGATGGAAAGAAGGAAGGACGGTCAGATGGATGGAAAGAAAGGACGAAAGACGGACTGAAAGAAGGACAGAAGGATGAACGGGAGGAAGGATGGATGGAAGGAAGGAAAGAAAGAAGGAAGGACGGGCGGACTGATGGGGCGACGGAAGCAAGGACTCCTCAACAATATCAAAATCCTTAGTATCATCTATCTCTCCATACATACACCCCCCAACACTTCACACTGCTGCAGTTACTGAGTGGACAGGCTGCTTCAGTCAGTATTTGTGTCATTAGAGACACAGTGCTGACCATCCTTCAGCCTGATACAATGCACCAGCTCCTCTGCTGTGCGAAGACATCAGTGACACAGAGATGTCATTCACACAGCAGAGGTTTTGTTACACTGTGTGTCACAGATTACCTCAGTGTCTGCTGTCCCTTGTGTAGATTAGAAGCTTCAGCCCCCCATCACTCGTGTCTGCACACAGTACATTCTCCTTCCCTGCTCCTGATCACAGGACAATGAGGGAAGAATCACTGACAGCCCGAGACAGTGCAAGGAAGGAATCACTGATAACAGGGAGCTATTCATTGTAATCCCGGAGCGGCCCCCCTGAGTGCAGCACATTGTCTCTTCAGTGCAGACTCTCCATACATCACTGTGTGTGGCCGGGGGAGGAGCAGCTAATCCGGGCAGGTCTGATCACACGGATGGCTGCAGCCGAGGATTTCTTCCTATGGAGAGGCTGAGTCATGTAGATGGGGAGGGCGGGGATGTTGCTATGGGGGAGGGGATGGGGTAGAGGAGGTGGAAACGACCAGTGTTCATTATCATGACAGAACACCCCCCCTGGTCGTTCTGTTCAGACGCAAAACAAGTGTTATCTATGAAACCCTGCAGAAAGCTGACACATAGTACATTACACATTGTCAGCATTAGGCAGCCTGGATATGCACTGAGATTATGTGACGAACCCGGACAACCCCTTTAAATGATATAGTAGCAAATTTAACCATGATGCCAAACACTTCTGTTAAAATCAAACGCCTCATAGCATATCCCCAAACAATTAAGAAAATGTCATGCTCTTCACTGTCAATGTAATTCATGTTAACGGGTTTCCTCCCACTCATCTCATCGCTATTCAATTTTCACTTTGACATTTCCATGTTAAGAACATTGCTCAATTACTCTTTGGATGTTGTTTGGGTTTTGTTTTTTGTTATTTTTTGTAAGAGAAATATTGGGGATCACTGATGTGATATTTCACACCTCTTTTGTTGGTGATTGGCGTTATTAGGCACAAGACCATTTATATTCCTCCTGAATTTTTATTCATTATTTTCATTAAGACCTAATGACTCATTGGAAGAAAAAAACTTTTCTTTATGTTTTTGATGCATTTGGGGAGGAAAAAACAGAAGAATTGACAGGCTGCAGATGTATTCCTGAACCAAATCTGCAAGGGAAAAAAAAACCAATGCTCAAAACCTCAATAATCAGATTGACTTTGCTGGAATAAGGATTTTCTTGCCGTTTTGTGACAAAACTGCACTAAAAAATGCATCAAAAATCACTATAAAAACAGTGTGCACAGGGCATAATTCCTCCACCTTGCTCCCACGGTGTCTTCTGTTCAGTGTCATCTCTAAGATATTGATAAAAATATATTATTGTGTGAATTTTCAGCTCCATATCCAAGAGCTTGTACAAAGGCTCCTTTAAGTAAGGTAAGCCCTAGCATGTTCAGATGGGTGACAGCTGTTTTGATAGCTCCACAGCTCTGTCCAAATTTAATTTTGTTCCATCTCAGGCCTGTTTCTGGTTTACTTTATTGGCATGGAGCTTAATTTTATCTGACAGCAAGTGTTGTGTGTGGGGAAATACCAAAATGCCAACACTGCTGCTCTCCATTAAACTCACACCATATGTTATAGATCATATAGCAAAAGTCAACATAAATCATGATTACATCCAAAGTGTATACAGGGACCATTGTTTTGCACAACTTCATTTCCTATTTTACTATTGCAGTTGTGGACACAAAAAGATTTTAGTGTTAAGGCACAATAATCCAATAGGTTTTTTTGCTTTATTCTGCAGAACAATTATCAACACATTCAATCTTCACTATAGATAGCAATATCATTTGTGCTATACTACTGCTTAGGGTGGAAACAGACTATGCAAGCTGCTTGCCGAGTGTCTTGTTTGCATCCTGCACGAGTCACCCGGCCTGGCCCCTGCCTCTTTGAACGGGAGCTGCATAGAAACACAAGCAGAGTAGAAGATGTCAGGCTGGGTGACTCATGCGAGATGAATGCAAGACACTCGCATGCAGCTGACTTAAGTGTGTCTCTGCCCTCAAAGGGGTTCTCAAAGAATTCCCAAGAGTAGGTAAAGTTAGGCCACATGCACACATTGAGTATTTGGTGAGTTATTTTTACCTCAGTATTTATAAGCTAAAACCAGGAGTGGGTAGTTAATTAAGAAGTGGTGACTTGTTTCTATTATACTTTTCCTCTGATTGTTCCACTCCTGGTTTTGACTTACAAATACTGAGGTAAAAAACTCACTAAATACACAATGTGTGCATGTGGCATAAGTTCCCAGTCTTTAAAGCTGCATATATACACTGTGTAAAAAAGGCAGTATCTTACATTATCAGCAAAGTCACCCCTGATGGAGGCTGCGTGCTTAAATTAACGTTTGGGTGGACGCTGTTTTCTCGGAATATATCATAGCCATCTAAGGTATATGTATATACTTGTATACAAATCTAGCAAAACAGTTTTCTAATAATCACCATCTCTACATATCTGGCAGCCATTGCAGTGTCAGTTGAATTCCAACCAACTTACACCTCCTTCTACTTATGGTGGGTTTACACACACCAATTTATCTGTTCAATCTCTGAACCAATCTCTGGTTGCAGTGAAATCATGGATACATTGCTCCATTTTGTGGCTGTGTACAACATGGAGCAATGTATCCATGATTTCACTGCAACCAGAGATCTGTTCAGATATTGAACAGATAAATTGGTGTGTGTAAACCCACCATTAATGTGCTTCTGCTTAGGTGATCACCTGAACCAAATCTTGTTAAATAAGGGAAAGTATAAAAAAACACTGCTGTTGTCTTCACAATCCTCTTGCAATAGGACAAGCTGGATGGAAAAACGAGTGCTAGGAATAACCCAAAAGGAATTTGAATGAAAGAATAACTCTTATCCATGCCAAAGGAGTTGAAAAGAAAAGTCTTAAATGAGGAAAAGAAAGGCTCAATTCTGGCTTTGCTAGCAGAGGGATACAGTGAGCGTCATGTTGCCTCCATCTTTAAAATTTCAAAGAGTTCAGTCCATTACAACAAGGTCAAGCAGCAGACATTGAGGACAACAAAGCTACAGACCGGCAAAGGGCGAAAGCGACTCTCCACTGACCGGGATGACAGTCATCTTATTCAAATGTCACTCACAAACTGCAGGATGACATCAAATGACCTACAAAAGGAATGACAAATGGCAGCTGGGGTAAAGTGCACGGCAGGAACAGTTCGTAATAGGCTCCCAGAGGCAGGGCTCAAGTCATGTAAAGCTAGAAAAAAAGCCTTTCATCAAAGAAGCAAAGGAGAGCCATGCTGATGTTTGCCAAACACCATAAGGAATGGACCATAGAGGACTAGAGTAAGGTAATCTTCTCTGATTTTCAGCTTTGCCCAACACCTGGTTGTCTAATGGTTAGACGGAGACCTGGAGAGGCGTACAAGCCACAGTGTCTTGTACCCACTATGAAATTTGGTGGAGGATCGGTGATGATCTGGGGATGCTTTAGCAAGGCTGGAATTGGGCAAGTTAATCTTTTTGAAGGACATATGAATCAAGCTGCATACAAGGTTATCCTAGAAAAACACTTGCTTCCTTCTGCTCAATCAATGTTCCCCAACTCTGAGGACTGTTTTTTCCAGCAGGACAATGCCCCATGCCACACAGCTAAGTCAGTCAATGTGTGGATGAAGGAGCACCACATCAAGACCCTGTCATGGCCAGCCCAATCTCCAGAACTGACCCAATTGAAAACCTCTGGAATGAAATCAAGAGGAAGGTGGATAGTCCCAAGCCATCAAGCAGAGAAGAACTGCTTAAATTTTTGTGCCAGGAGTGGCATAAGGTCACCCAAAAGCGTGGCATAAGGTCACCCAAAATCACTGTGAAAGACTGGTGTAAAGCATGCCAAAACGCATGAAAACTGTGATTAAAAATAATGGTTATTCCACCAAATATTGATTTTTGAACTCTTCCGGAGTTAAAACATTATTAAACATTTGCTGCAAATAAATACAAAATTTTTAGCTTTGAATTTCGGAGACATGTTGTCAGTAGTTTATAGAATAAAAGAACAATGTACATCTTACTCAAAAATATACCTGTGAAGAGAAAAATCAGAGAAACTGAAAATTTTGCAGTGGTCTCTTATTTTTTGCCAGAGCTGTATTTCTTTTATATGGGTTTAACTTATTTCTGATTGTTAGACCGGTTTCACATTGCGATGTTTTACTGTCCGTAGGGATCCTATTTTTTGCAAGACCCACAAACCGGAAAGGACAGGATCGGATGTGGCCTACAGATGCCATTTCTGTGTCTGGGTCTGTGATTTTCACTGATCCGGACATAGAAAGAGCTGGGAGGAGGCAAGCGGGGCACTTTCACTTTCGCAATGTATATACATACATTGCGGAAGACAAATTAACTAAAGCAAGTGTTAAAAATAAAAAAAAATATCCTCACCTCTCCGGCGTGTCCCACGATGCGCAAGATGTAGCTCCAAGGGCTTAAGGACCTTGTGGGGCGGGGCTACCCGATCAGCTGATTTTTTTCATTTTTTTTTTTTTTTTTTTTTAACACACTTGCTTTAGTTAATATCACTTAGTGAAATTACACGGTAAAGAACAGTTTGTGTTCGGAGCATGCTCAGCACACTAAAATCAGGTCCGGGAAACGATCCGATGTTTTCCCAGACCTGCGCTACATAGACCCCCATGTTAATTGCCGCGGACCACATCGGATCACATTCTGTCCGATTTGGTCCTCTGTGCCCAAAATTGAAGCAGTCTCCGATTCTGGGTACAGGAAAAAACTGAACACAATTGGATCCGTCACAAATCGGATGGCAATAGAGCACCAATTCGTGCTCATAGGAATAAATGATGGCCAAATCAGATCCATGGCTGTCCGTTTTACAACGGACAGCCACAGATGGCCGAAAAACGCAATGTGAAAGCAGCCTTAGCCTCTTTTGGTGGCTTATAGCGCCAGTATTGTATCTTTGGGTATATACAGATGCATCTCAATTAATTAGAATATTATCAAAAAGTTTTAATTTTTTTCAGTAATTCAATACAAAAAGTGAAACACATCTATTATATAGAGTTATTACAAACAGAGTGATCTATTTCATGTGTATTTCTGTGAATGTTGATGATTATGGCTTACAGCCAATGAAAACCCAAAAGGTCATTATATCAGACAATTAAAGTAGGGAGCATGAAAGATTAAAAATCGCAGTCCCATATTCCACAACACATCAAAGGGTGAATATAATATTGATTTATTAGTCAACGAATTTCAGGGCTCCCTGACATGCCCTGAAACATGGCAATATTATATTTATTTGTCCTGAGGAAGGGCCAGGGAACCCTGAAACGCGTTGACTAATAAATCAATATTAAATTTACCCTTTGTCTTGTGGAATACAACAGCAAAGTTTTTAACCCTTCATCCTCTCTACTCTATATGCACCACGCTGGGCATTGCAGCAGCCATGATATGCTTTTATAGGTGTTGTGACTCTCGCAACCACACAAGGTGAAGCCTCTGGTAACTATTGAGGTAATATTTTATGTCTCTTAGACGCTTCATCCCCCCTACTTTAATATTCTCAGATAATGTCCTTTGGGTTGTCATTGGCTGTGTAAGCCCATAATTATCAACATTAACACAAATAAACACTTGAAGTAAATCACTCTATATAATATATGCGTTTCCCTTTATGTATTTAATCACTCAAATAAATTAACTCATTGAGCTGCACCTGTATATTACATAACATTTTATCAAACCAAATACAAACAACTATCAAAAACTAACTATCTTAGGCTGCCTTCACACTGCATAATTTCTGATCCGTGGCTATCCGTCTTAAAACAGTTTTGGCCTCCCATGTATCCCTATGGACATGGATTGGTCCTAAGTAGCCATCAATGTATCCGTTTGTGTCAGTTTTTTTCATGCACCCAGAATCGGAGACTGCTCCAATTTTGGGCTGCCTTGAAAATCACTGACATCAATGGACAGACACGGATCCGTAGCTGTCCATTTCAAATAACATGGATGTCTATGGCGCACGGATCCGTCAAACAGATCCGTTTTGCTGTACTGTGCATGCTCAGAAGCAAGGTACAGTTCCTCCCACCCCTATATCTGGTAACTGATGACGGATCTGTTAAAAAAAACGCTATGTGGACATCAGTTGGCACAGATCTGTGCCTGTCCATGTGGTCCCTGAAATTCAAGGATTTACATGGATGTGACATTCATGCAGTGTGAAGCCAGCCTAACTGAATAAGGTTATCATCATCGGTGAATAAGGTTAGCATCATCTAACTGTGAATAAGGGTGTAAAATATAGCTAAGTGTACCATTTTTTCACCTGCACTTCTTCTGATTGAGTCTTCTGTATTTTACAAATGCTTTATATTATTTAAAACATGACGTGCCAAAAAGAGACAAAAAACAGTGTCTTAGGGTGCTTCCACATTGCATATTTTGGGGTTCCGTGGCTGTCCGTTGTAAAATGGATAGCCACGGATCCGATTTGGCCCATATGTCCCTATGGGCGACAGATCGGATCGGATTTACCCTTAATGGCATCCGATTTGTGTCAGATCCGATTGTGTCCGATTTTCTGCTGTGTCCAAAATCGGAGACTGCTCTGATTTTGAGCACAGCAGACCAAATCAGACACAATCGAATCCGAAAGGATCCGCACCACTTAACATGGGGGCCTATGAGCGCAGGTCCGAGGAAACAGCTGATCGCTCCTCAGACCCGATTTTAGTGTACTGAGCATTGCGGAAGTGAAATGTAGGTAAAGCAAGGGTTAAAAATAAAAAATCTCTATTCGCACCTTTCCTGCGATCCCCTGATGTCAGCATCTATCTCCCAGTACAGGACCTGGGGTTGCTTGGCAACCCGATCAGCTGATTGGGTCACATGACCGATTACTGCTGTAACCGGTCATGTGACCGATGATGCTGATCGCGTAGCCTTGCCCAGTCAGGTCCTGTAACCATCGGGAGATAGATGCTGACTTTGGGGGATCGCTGGAAAGGTGAGACTAGAGATTTTTCTATTTCTAACCCTTGCGTTACTTAAATTTCACTTCCGCAATGTATATATATACATAGCGGAAGTAAAAGTGCCCCGCACAGCTCTTTCTGTGTCTGGACCAGGGAAAATCACAGCCCGGACACAGAAATAGGTCACCTCCAATGGTGTCCTTTCCTGTCCATGGGGTCCTGCAAAAAGTAGGATCCCATGGACAGGAAAAATAGCGCTGTATGAAAGCTGCTTTAAAAACTTAATCAAGAAACCTGGTTTGGGAGCAGAAAAATCAGCAAAATTGAAAACTCCTCAAATACTTGTGGGAGTATAGCCTTAGTAATCATTGGTTTCTTGAGCAATGTAGCATTCTTTGTAAAGTATGCAATTTTAGAAAAAATCCCATTAATTCACTCTAGCATTTGCTGAATGTTTGCAGAAATGTAGTCACCATGCCGAATCATATGGGTTAGACACGTGTCAGCATGCATTAATTTTTCTATACTCATCACGTTTGGGCCACATTTGTGGCTTCGTCAGTAATGTGTTGCCTATATGTAATGTGAACATAGACTGACTAGTTTCACAGTGAGCTAAATCTAAAATACTGAAGAGTGAAAAATCCTATAAAAACAAGTCCTAGCACATGTTAACGTGTAGATTTTGTACGGACTTTCCATGGATAGTTAATTATTTCAGGTTAATGTGAAAAGACAGTGTATATCTCAGCTTTTCCTATATTAACTATGCCTTGTTTTTCCATGTTTTACAGGCCCAGGAACTGACAAGCGACCCTATAAATGAAACCCTTTGCCAAAACTGCTGTCAGCAAGCGGACAGTGATACTGTTTACAGCTTATGACCTTTTCATGAATCCTGCACCAATTTCCTAACCTTGCAATGACTGTTAGCAGAAATCCTTCAAGCTCAAGTAAAGATCCTTCCAGGATAATCCCTTCACCGCCCACCTTCATTGTTCAAGTATGCAAAAGTGTCCGCACAAGATGAGAACATAAGTGGAAGAATGTGATCTTGTGGGTACCGTCTTGTTATGCAGTGGTGTTTGTCATAGCTGGCATAGCTGCCATACATCCCCCACCAGCTGTAGACCTCTGATTCACGCTGTCCATCTCTACGGAAGGATCACAGATTTGCAATCCTTATTCCATATTTCCTTGTTTTTTCCTACATTTTCCCTCCTTTATTTTACTAGCACCCAATATTCTGATAGTATTCGTGCAAGCTAACAGTCAATCTACTGCCTCTCCGTTATGCCAAAAAGGCAGAATTTTCCATGGAAGACGCTTTACTCTTATTTCCGTTTGAACCCTTTTTTTTTTCTTTTTTTTGTTCCTTTTTAATGATGCAATTCAGGGATAAATATGTTGTTGACATGGTACTACTTCCAGTCACCCAAATCAATTGTATACTGCTGTATTTTACTAATATATCCAGAACAGTGGAGTTTATACAGTTTTGTTCTTGATTCATGTGTTTAGTTTTGTTTTTAAGCTTCTTATCACCAAATGGCCAGAAAGGGTTGGCGTAGGCTATCTGGCAGACATAGCAGTGTATTGGCAATGCTGTGTATGCATGTGTACCAAAACGACCACTGTACACGGGGTGTTTGTACCAAGCATTGCAGTACATGGGTTTACCGTCACTTGGCTTTGAATTACATTTTGCATTCGGAAACCCTTAACGGAAAAATAAGATAAAATCCCGCACTTGCTGCACAGTGCATGTAGGACAAGAGGAATTTCAGGTTACATTATGATGTGGAAAGCACATTGGTGCTGAAGAGGGCCTTCCATATTAGTCCTCAATATGTCTGATCCATTTTTTATTTGTTTTTTGTTTTTGTTACATTTTGGGGGGGAGCATATTGTGAACGAACATCAATGGTACATTATTGCAACTTGGTATCTAAAGTACAGAGGCAAGTGAGCGCTATATATATTAACTCTGTACTTGATTGAGATATGAAGACTTTCTCCTTTGCATTATGGCATTATGAATATAAATATATAAATATATTTTGTTATGTACAGAGATGAATCATTATGCATGAGTGTTAGGAAGCAGAGGCAAAAACTAGCTTTTTATTTTTTCTTCTTCACAGAAAGGATGCGCGCATGCGCCCTATGACGTGGCCAATGTAATGTTAGAAACAAACTAATTTTCTCCTCTAATGAATTTCTAAATTATGTTATCATGCCTTCCAGACCTGGCAGTTCTCATTATTTTATCTTGTGGTGTTCTGTGATATTTGTGGTCCTTTGATTTTACCTTCTGTATCACTCTTTGTCAGTCATTACAACAATGCATGTGGCTGAAAGTAGCACTCTTGACCATTTTTGCCCGATGCACCTGCGCTTGCACTATAAATGTAGCATACTTCAATTGATCCTCACAGATCAATATAATTAACCAGTACCCGGTGCTCATAGTTCGCTGTTGGCAAAGATGACTAATTTCCTCCAGCACAATATATGATCCTGGAACTAGATGTATTAAAAGCTGTGATTTGGTAACTTTGGCAGTGGCTCAGTTTACATAGTATTCGCCATTATTTTCTTCTTCCATACATCATCTTAGCTGCTTAAAGGAAATCTGTCACCTAACCTGAGAGCAGCATAATGTAGAGACAGAGACCCTGACATCCAGATGTGTCACTTAATAGCTGGTGGAGTCGGTAAGCCAAACCACCAACTCGGCCTCCTCAATTTCCCTGAATCCGACTCCCCAACTCCACTCCCTCATACATGGCTCATGTTTAAGTGATACATGTATTTTAGTACAATGGTAACATCAGGTCTTAATCATTATTATGATACCATAATCAAGATATTTAGATGGAACATAATTCATAATATTCAACATTCTGCATTGAACTACTGTACCCAATTTATTATATATTTTAGGAGTTGGAATCAGTCTATTGTATACCAACTCCACCAAAATGGACACAGACTCCATGACTCCGACACAACCCTGCCTAATAGGCTACTTGCTGTAGTTTTAAGAATATCACTGTTTTGTCAGCAGGAGATTATCACTAGAAGACTAGTAAATCTGTGGTCAACTAGTCCTCCATACTCATGAGCTGTTCATAACTCCACCTCCATCACTGATTGGCAGATTTCTGCCTATGTGCAGTTTACACAGAAAGCTGCCAGTGTTGTGGACGGGAATATACAGAGCTCAGCTTTCAGAGATGGTAGATCTACAGCAGATAAAACTCTAATTTTATCAAATTTTCTGGAAGCAGCCCGGTAAGTCACACAGCACCGGAATCAGGGTTTCTGCCCCTTCGTCATGCTGCTCTCTGATGGGGTACCCTGGTGGAAGATTCCCTTTCAGAAGCATCATCTAACTGTGAATAAGGTTATAAAAGATAGCTAAGTGTATCTACTGTATCTACTCTTCATTTTGTCACCTGCTCTTGTTCAGCATTTTCCGAAAGCTTTATAGTGGACACAAGAAAATATTAATTAGAGACAGGAGAAGAATACACGTATTGGTGGACCCCATTTATCCCTTACGAGCACAGTACATCCAGACTATTGCATAGCTATGTCAAGTAGATAGGGCATACAGTGCCTACAAGTAGTCTTCAACCCCCTGCAGATTTAGCTGGTTGACATATGTGGAATTAACTTGGCATTGTGACATTTGGACTGTAGATCAGCCTGGAAGTGGGAAATGCACTGCAGCCAAAAAGATTTTTTAATTTTTTTTTTATTTTTTTTTAAAGCGTTAAAAGTTAATTCAGAGGGTCATTTATTATTCAACCCCTCAAACCACCAGCATTCTGTTTGGTCCCCCTAAAGTATTAAGAAGTAGTTCAAGCACACAGAACAATGAGCTTCACATGTGTGGATTAATTATCTCTTTTGCCAGCCTTTTCTGACTATTTAAGACCCTCCCCAAACTTGTGAACAGCACTCATACATGGTCAACATGGGAAAGACAAAGGAGCATTCCAAGGCCATCAGAGACAAGATCATGGAGGGTCACAGGGCTGGTAAGGGGTACAAAACCCTTTCCAAGGAGTTGGGCCTACCTGTCTCCACTGTTTGGAGCATTATCCGGAAGTGGAAGGCTTATGGAACTACTGTTAGCCTTCCACGGCCTGGACAGCCTTTGAAAGTGTCCTCCCGTGCCGAGGCCAGGCTTGTCCGAAGAGTCAAGGCTAACCCAAGGACAACAAGGAAGGAGCTCCGGAGGATCTCATGGCAGTGGGGACATTGGTTTCAGTCAATACCATAAGTAACGTACTCCACCGCAATGGTCTCCGTTCCAGACGAGCCCGTAAGGTACCTTTACTTTCAAAGCGTCATGTCAAGGCTCGTCTACAGTTTGCTCATGATCACTTGGAGGACTCTGAGACAGACTGGTTCAAGGTTCTATGGTCTGATGAGACCAAGATCGAGATCTTTGGTGCCAACCACACACGTGACGTTTGGAGACTGGATGGCACTGCATACGACCCCAAGAATACCATCCCTACAGTCAAGCATGGTGGTGGCAGCATCATGCTGTGGGGCTGTTTCTCAGCCAAGGGGCCTGGCCATCTGGTCCGCATCCATGGGAAGATGGATAGCACGGCCTACCTGAGGATTTTGGCCAAGAACCTCCGCTCCTTCATCAAGGATCTTAAGATGGGTCGTAATTTAATCTTCCAACAAGACAACGACCCAAAGCACACAGCCAAGAAAACCAAGGCCTGGTTCAAGAGGGAAAAAATCAAGGCGATGGAGTGGCCTAGTCAGTCTCCTGACCTTAACCCAATTGAAAACTTGTGGAAGGAGCTCAAGATTAAAGTCCACATGAGACACCCAAAGAACCTAGATAACTTGGAGAAGATCTGCATGGAGGAGTGGGCCAAGATAACTCCAGAGACCTGTGCCGGCCTGATCAGGTCTTATAAAAGACGATTATTAGCTGTAATTGCAAACAAGGGTTATTCCACAAAATATTAAACCTAGGGGTTGAATAATAATTGACCCACACTTTTATGTTTAAAATTTATAAAATTTCAACTGAGCAACATAACTTTTTGGTTTGTAAGATTTATGCTTCTGTTAATAAATCCTACTCTCGTTTGCAGTTTGAAGGCTCTAACTTATTTGCATCTTATCAAACCACCTAAATCTGCAGGGGGTTGAAGACTACTTGTAGGCACTGTATATTCATAGCTATTTACCCATTATGGCTTCCATTACACAAAGAACTTTGCAATATGATTTTCACAAGTTTTTTTGTGGGGGGTTTTCCTGTGAAAGAAAACATGAAAAATGTCATATATAGATCATGCTGTGTTTACAAAAGATTACAGAACCAAAAAAAAAGTGACACAAATGCGTAGTAGGATGTCACATATTACTGTTGACTAACAAAAACTCAAACCAAGGTTTTTTCCACTGAAAATAAATGCAAGTTTCCCTCACCCCAGAGGGTTTCATGTGAAACCACCCTAAATTGATCAATTGAATTCATGTATGACTACCTGTCCACTAAAAAGGTGCTTCTTTCCACTCAAACATGGTGCTTGATTGGTTCAAAGCATTAGTGAGAGTCCCAATATCTTGGAAGTCTGACCTGTGAATTGTTGCCATATAGTTTAGCTAGCACTTCATTTCTGTTCCCAAAGACTTATCAAAGGGAAAAAACCTGTATGTTAAAATGTGAAAAACATTTTTATAAGTCTTATGTGTTAGCTCAAATCTGATTGTTTGAAGTTACAGGCCCACAGCCTGAGGCTGCACTACTGAGAGATTCCTATACCTGGCATTAAAAAGCGTTGTGTGGATTTGAGTCACAAAATACATGAAGGTTCTGATATATTGTTGTATTTGGTGATTTGGATCCACACGCAGTCTCTATAAAAACACTGCCCCTGACCTGTCCGAAGAGCGCACATCATATTCTCTCATTGTTCTCAGGTTTTGGGCCTTTTTAAGGCCTCCCTCACACTGGTGTATGTTGTATGGCCTCCCTCACACTGGTGTATGGTCTATGGCCTCACACTGGTGTATGGTGTACTGCCTCACACTGGTGTATGCCTCACTCACACTGGTGTATGGTTTATGGCCTCACACTGGTGTATGGTGTACTGCCTTACACTGGTGTATGCCTCACTCACACTGGTGTATGGTTTATGGCCTCACATTGGTGTATGGTGTACTGCCTCACACTGGTGTATGGCCTTACGCACACTAGTGTATGGCCTCACTCACTCTAGTGCACAAGGCTGGTTTCACACTTGTGTCCCATCCTGATCAAGATGAAAACGGGTGCATCTGCATCCGCTGACTGATGTGAAAACAAGAGAGAAAGATATCCGTTCATGCTGGAACTACTCTTCGCATGCTCAGCGTCAAATACTGATCCGGGCCGCATGTGGCCTCATTGATATCTGCGTCATTTTCACGCATTGCACTGCATCAGGATTTTAACTACGACGCAAATTTGCAACATGATTCAGCCGGGGGTAATTCAAAATTACTTCTGTATCCGTCAAAAACCTGATGCCACCTGATGTTCCTGTGGCCCCATGTTAAGTATAAGGACACATGCCTGATCAGAGGTAGGGATGGGCGAACCGCTTGCTTTTCCCCGGGTTTGTGACCGGCGTTGCCCTGTTAAAGCAACTAAAGCATTAATGCACCTGATATTCTTACCGGGTCCGCGCTCTCTCTTCTTACTTTGATGCGCACAGTGTCACTTCCGGGCGGCCCCTACTGGGCATATGTGATTGGCTGTTGGAGTCAGTCACATGACTATTTCCTGGAAGTGACACAGCACCACTACACAGATTGACCGAATAACATGGACCCGGTAAGTATAATGAGGACACTTTACTTGCTGTATCAGAGACATCCCGAGCACGAACCCGAACAGTTCACCCATCGCTAACGAGGGAGCCTCAGGATTTCGATGGATACAGACACACGACAAAAAAATGCAGATGTGAAACCACCCTAACTCAGACGAGTGGAATACAATGAATAAATGACATTGCACTTGGAACAATGTTATTCTAGAAGTCAGTGCTGATCTGCAAATTTTTACTCGGCTGTAATTGGCTTGAGGTAAAAAATCGCAACATTCTGCGTATGGTCACATATATCATACGACACTCACCAATGCAAGTCTATGGGTGTAAGAAAACAATAGACAGCACAAAGACCATCCATATACCATCTGTTTATTACAGATACATTGCCATTCTGTAACATAAAACACTGTAAATGGTCCTTTAAATGATTGTAGAATAACAACTGCTGAGAAAAAAATGCATTGCATATGAACATTTATGTGGTCTGTGATCATACATCACCATAGAAGTGGTCAGACAAAAAGGTTACAAGCTCTCCTGTCAGAACAAGCTCACTGACAGATTCTCTGTTAACTCGTTCTGCATCTAGCAATGTACAGTACAACACGGAAACTATGGAAGGCAAATTGCAATTTTTTAATGAAACAAAGTAGAAAACAATGATTAAATGAAACAGTATAAAAAATGTATTATTTTCCCCCAAAACATGCATTTAAGTTAAAAAGAAAGTTCTTAAAGTTGGACAACCCCTTTATGTTTCTGTAAGCATCCCTTGGTTTTTGCAAGGCAGTGTTTAAATAGTTTTATAAATGTTTATTACTGAACTCTTTTGTGTGTTTTTTTCCATTATATCATGAAAAGCTGAAGGTTAGTACCTGAGAACAAAGCAGTATTCATCATTTATGTAGAAAACTCATACATGTGTGATCATAAGGGTGAAGAATGGAATCCACATGCTAATAAATCTTCCATAATAACTAGTACTGCAGTACCTTTTGCATAGTTCCTTTTCTCTCTTGTCCACGTGCTCTTTAGCTCCTTTCCTCAGTTGTACACCTTGGTGTCATTGCACAAACACTGACATTGCATTCTGATGGTGAATATATTGCTGCCCAAGGCTTTATGAAACTGCCCATAGCAACCAATGAAGGTTCAAAATGTACGACCATAAACCACACTGCAGAGATTTTACACCGCAAAAAATGTTTTACTTTTACTACAATTGCAGTCAATAAATGCATCGTTTGAGAAAGCTGAAAGTGAACAAGCTTATTCTAAATGATTGCCATATTGCAGGTAAAGCTGGCATTTTCTAAAGGATTTAACCCTCATTCAGACATCAGGGATTGGCCAAGGGTTTCCCTTCCCATATTCAACAAGTTCTTATATGCTTCTGAAGGCCGCTTCACCCGCTAGGATATCGTTAACGATATCCTTGAAACGTCACAGATTTGTGAACGCTCTAATGACATCGTTAGTGCGTTGCGTGTAAACGAACGATGTAGGAAGGAAAAATAGTTGGAACGGACATCACAAAAATGAGATCCTGACCTCAAATCTATCGTTTGTCGTCCAATTAAGGAACTGTGAAGAAGCCACATCGTTCAGTGTGACACCTTTATGAACGCTCTCGTTCAAAAATCTCCTATTCCTGCCACTTTGAAAGATAGTTCAGTCCTTGCTCTCCTATTTAACTGGTGCATTGCCGAATGGGATATCGTTAACGATATCCTTGTATGTGACAACGCACTAACGATGTCTGAATGATCACTGTCACGTGATTGTTATAAGGAAATCGTTAACGATATCCTAGTGTGTGAAGCGGCCTTAATGCTGCCATGTTAGGGTCAGGAGTCCCGCAGCCATTCTGTGCATTGTGGTCCATGCTAACACCTTGTTTCACAGGTGTCTGAATGAGGTGTTAGTAAATGATTGTTGTTTGGGTATCCAGAATTGCTTTTCAAAATGAAAGCTCCAGGAAAAGGAATAAGAGCCAATATGACTCTCCCCATGCTTAATATTTCTGTTAAAGATTGCTCTTTTAGACTCTATCCACAATTATCATCATGGTGACTATTTGTAATATATGTTAAAGAGGTTTTCTATGACTTTTTTTATTTTACACAACATGCTTAAATACTAAGGCTACATTTCCACGATCCGGAGACCTGTGTCCTGGATGCAGTGTCTCTTCTCCTGCAGAAGTGATTTTCACAGGATAACGCATCGTTCGGACCCACGATCAGTGTTCTGGCTGCAGTGTATTTTTGTCATGCTGCGGCTCCGGAAGCTGCACCGTATGTCAATTTACTCTGCGGAGAAAAGAAGTACAATGGGCATAGGATTCCTATGAATCTGATTCACCATGCTTGTACTATACTACTCGGCATTTTGTGACACAGCAGAAACACAGTGTCCAAAACACTGCTATTCCTGACCATGGGAATGTACCCCACCAGACAGGTAGATGCTAACTACCTGCCTGTTGTACTCAGCGCCAATCTCTACCAACATAGATCATCACACCTGCCGATGATTCAATGGCTTACGCTTTTATCAATTTGACAGACCTTTTATGTTGACAGGGTGTGATGCCTGACATGCTGATTGACGCTACCTGTCAATCAGACTGACGCGAGCAGTCACACCCTGTTGTCAAAGCAGCCTAGAAGAAGAGCTTCTCTGTTGACCTGTCAGCAGGTTGTTGCCTCTGTCAGCAACTACCTACCAGTTAGTTTTTAGGCACATAGTAAAAAGTGAAAAATATCCCAGACAACCTCTTTAATTATCTATGCGACCTACATTGTCTTGTTTCACACCTGGTGGTTGTATTTGCTACTGTTGTCTCCTCTGTAGTTACCTAGTTTATTTTGACTACAAACCATCTCCTATGTAGTCAGGATAAATGCATGCATCCTCATGGTACACTCAGGAGAATTTGCCCTCGGGTGCCCCAGTATAGATTGTTTTCTCAATTATTTCTGCAGCGCCATCCCATTTCAGATGGTACATAGTAGGCCACAATCATTTAGAAGAACCATCACAGCAGACGGCAGAAAGGGGAGGATAGACCAGTCATTACAGCCTAGAATAGTAGGTAAATGTGCTCTTCTCCATCTTAGTGAGAGCCACAGTATGTCATATTGGTCCAAAAGGAAAATAATTATCTGGAAACAGCATCACCTGAACTCTTAGGGCCTTGTGCTGACAGTGCATTTTAGCAGTGTTTTTGTGTCCCTTTTGTAACAAAACTGCATGACTATCCTTACCCTAGCAAAGTCTATGAGAATTATGAAGTGCCGTGCCAACGATGCTTTCTTTTTTCCTTGAAGTTTAGATGCAGATTGTGGTCAACACAAAAGAATGAGCTGCGTTTTGTAGTACTCCCAGCCATTAACTATACTAACAAAAACGCATGACCACAATCTACACCTTAAATGCACCAAAAACATATGCATTTTGTAGTGCATTTTCCTGAAGTTAGGCAATGATTTTGCTGCACACAATTTCTGCACCAAAACAGCATCGGCATATACCCTAAGGCCGGCTTGACACCACGGTTATTCAGGTCCGGGGCTGCCCCGGATCTGAATTTGCCCCCCACATGTATCACTATGGGGCCGGATGGCTGTTATTTGCCATCCGGTTTGGGGCTTTTTTTCTGGGAGGATCCGATTTTGTCCGATTTTTGCGACAGACACAAAACCGGAGTTTGCAGCATTTTTTGTGTCCGATGCAAAAATCGGACAAAACTGCATCTGGCGCCCGTAGCATGGTCTATGCTATTGGCGCCGCACCTGATGAGGCAGAAAATCGTGCTGAGTCCTGGACGCCTGGCGCTGAAAGAGTGGCGGCTGTTAAAAGCAGCTGCCGCTGAATTTCAGCACCTGGAAAGCTCCATGGCTGAAATTTCAGCACCATAGCTGTCTCCCCTGCAACGGCGTTCCTGAAATTTCAGCACTAGACAGCACCAGCAAAAAGCAGGATCGGTGGGGTTCTGCTTGTCCGGGGCTGTCAGATTGTGTCTGGTGCGTCCTGCAAAACACCAGACACAACCTGACAGTGAAGAACCATGGCGTGAAGCCGGCCTAAGGGTATGTGCCCACAGGCAGGTTTTGCTGCGTTTGAGATCAGGTTTGCCTTGGTTTTATGTAAATTTATGCTAATCTAATCCTGAGTTTTTGGTTTCCATCAAAACCTATGAGATCAGGGAAAAGCTTTCACACACACACTTTTTTTTTTTCTCTACAGAAAATGGAAATAGCACAGGTGTTTCCACTTTAGCAAAAGTTCAGCAAAGAATTGACATGCTCATTCTTTCTAAAACACAGCAAAACCTGAGGTGTTCCCACTTTCTTCACCAAACAAAAACCAACGTGTTGGGACAGCTAATCCTAGAATCATAGGTTTTGCTGAAAACAAAAATGCAGCAAATCCTGTGGTGTTTACACAGTCTCCAGAGAACAAAAACCAATGTGTGTGCACAGCGTTTCTGTGAAACACATTGGTTTTGCTGGGAATCAAAACCACAGGAACAAATTAGCATACATTAGCATACCATAAAACCAATTGTAAACTCACTGTGTGAACATACCCTTAGACTTCCTAGACCAGCTTAGGCCGGCTTCTCTCCATGGTTATTCACTGTTAGGTTGTGTCCGGTGTTTTGCAGGATGCACCGGACACAACCTGACAGCCCTGGACAAGCAGAACTGGAGGGCAAATCTTCCGTCCAATCCTGCTTTTTGCCGGCTTCATTGCTGGCAATGTCCAGTGCTGAAATTTCAGCACCGTGGCTGCAGGGGAGCTGGCCGCGTTGCTGATATTTCAGCCGTGGAGCTCACCAGGTGTAGAAATTCAGTGGCGGCTGCCTCTAACAGCCGCAGCTCTTTCAACACCAGGCATCCGGGACCCGACATGATTTTCTGCCGGATCCAGCGCGATCTGGCACCCATAGACTCCCATGCTATGTGCGCCAGATCTGGGAGGATCCGGTTTTGTCCGATTTTTGCATCGGACACAAAAAATGCTGCAGACTCCGGTTTTGTGCCTGATGCAAAAACCGGATCCTCTCGGAAAAGCCACAAACCGGATGGCAAATAACAGCCATACAGCCCCATAGTGATACATGGGGGGCAAATTCAGAGCCCTGGACCTGAAAAAACGTGGTCTGAAGCTGGCCTTAGTGGTCTTTGCTAGGAAAAAAAATATAGTATTTAATTAATGGTCCTGATTCATCAAGGCCAGTGATTTTCTCTCTGGGTTCATGAGTGGGTATGATGTAGTCGGATGCATGGACCTCTTCATGAATCAAGAGTGTCTGACAAGTGGTGTGCACTGTCATAAATGGTGACTAGAGTGAGATTTATCACTGAAGCTCATCATTAACCCTTAAATGACCAATTACTGCCATACCCGTCATGGCTTTGAACTGTCACTGCATGTAAACACTCTTTGGTCAAAGAAATTGAGAAAATATCCTAAATTTACCACTTACATGAAGTCCAATATGTCATGAAAAAAACAATCTTGGAATCACTGGGATATGTTGAAGTGTTCCAGAGTTGTAACCTCAAAGTGACACTGGTCAGAATTGCAAAATGAGGCTCGGCCCTTATGGGGTAAATTAGAGGACCTGTGGTGTTGCACCCACGTCTTGCTCCAGCACCCTTCATTTTGGTTGAGGTGGGTGAAACTGTGGCCAAAAGTCTTGGCGCAGTTCTGATTTACATCAAAACTTTGTGACTTTTCATAGCTTTTACAAGACTTTTTTGCGTAATTGCTTTAATGAATCGAGGCCAATGAGTTTGAGGGTGAAGGGGAAAGACCGCATACGAGTGGATAATCTCACAGCAAGCGGTAGCCGCCACAGTGCAGTTCACTGTGAAAAGATAGCAATCACATACCAAAGCAAAGTATAAGTAGCCAAATAAGACGGCCGTCACACACACAGATATCTTTAGCGATATTGTAAGCGATCACGTGCACGCGCAATCGCTTACAATATCGCTCACATCGCTGGTGAGATGTCACACAGACAGACTCACCAGCGATGCGGAGCCGCGATCTCGCTCGTTACTATGGTACACATCGGGTAACTAGGGCCGCGCGTCGCTTAGTTACCCGACGTGTACCATAGTTACCATCTCCCAGCATAGGCTCTGCCGCTGGGAGATGGATCATCGTGGTGTCATACACTACGATGAAGGAGATCGTGAAATCGTTCATCGCTAGATCTGAGAACCGGACCTCAGATCAGCGATGTCACGATCAAGCGATTTAACATCGTAAATCGCTTGATTACATGCAACGATTTTAAGCCCGATATCGCTTAAGCGATCAAAAAGGAGATCGCTTAAACGATATCGGGCAAGATATCTGTGCGTGTGACGGCCGCCTAAGACACATGAAGAGTAGAACGAATGCTTCTTTTCTTGATAGAAGTCTCTACAGCTCACCCAAAAACAGCTTTTTTCATTGCAAAAATGTACCTGAACCATGATAGGTAATGTAAATATTATCAAGCAGATCCTAATGAAACTTGATGGATCCTACTGACGTTTTGGGCTTCAAGTGCTACTGCAAGAATTACCCTGCAGACTGCACTATTTATGTTGTCAAAAACCTTGGAACCGAACACAGACGTGACCATTGCTTTAGGCAGTTATCACTACCACCAACCGTTCACTGCTGGCAATCCATGCTGTATACCATATTTCATTTTACGCTGCAGATCTCCCTAAAGAATTAAATATTCCCACTAAAACATTTTCTGACATTCTGTTGCATTCAGAAGATAACTTCATAGGGTATGACTCTTCCTGAATTAAGGTATTTTCACATGTAGCTTTGTTACCTATTTTTCTTTCATTTTGTGTATACGGCTTCTATGCAGACCCATGTGGGTCCTTGGTTAGGCTACATGTGTTGTCAGGAGTACCACAGATTGTAGTAGATGTAGACACAAAACAGATTTATTTACTCCTTAATGACCAGACATTTCATTAACCTTCCTAGCGGTATTCCCGAGCCTGACTCGGGGTTAACATTCACTGCCAGAAGCGGTAACCCCGAGTCAAGCTCGGGCTTACCCGCGGTCGCGGCAGATGTGGTGAAAAAAACGCATCTGCCGTGATTGCCGCATAGCCGACGCACTTGCGGCGCGGTTGCGGTAATCGCCATAGTAAGTATAGGGGGACTTGCGGCAAGTGCGGTTTTGCACTTGCGGCAGGTGCGGCCGCGAAAAAAAAACGCGGCTGACCGCGGTTTTTTTCGCAGCCGCATCTGCCGCAAGTGCAAAACCGCACTTGCCGCACCTGCCGCAAGTCCCCCTATACTTACTATGGCGATTACCGCAACCGCGCCGCAAGTGCAGCGGTTATGCGGCAATCGCGGCAGATTGGTTTTTTTCACCGCATCTGCCGCAATTTCAAAAAAACGCTAGTGTGAAAGTACCCTTAGTACAAAATTCCAGACATAATCATACCGCCAGGTATAAGATTATTGAATAAAATTATATTATTTATTTAATTATAATTCATGATTTTATGTTTCAAACTTTATCACATCTGAGAGGTCTACTAGAGTCTTCTTTGATCAGGTAATTACTAAGAATTGCAGGCCGACAGTACATAACACCAAATTTCCATGCAAAAAAATGGTACCGCTTTTAGCACAAAATTCCTGACATAATCATACCGCCAGGGAGGTTAAGGAAGGTAAGAAGCAGTCTCCATACTTGAGCTTGCTTTATACCATAGACCCCAGCAGTGTTACATAGTCAGCTAGTACCCTCCAATTGCTGTAGTTTAATCACTTCTATGCCACTGTCTATCTTTGATAACAATAATTTAAATACCGTCCGTGCCGGAGCACAGTTATGCACTGCCATTCACTTTGTGTTAATGCAATTGCAGGGAGCCGATAGGTCGCTAAGGCAGGCGGAGGCCTGCTGGACTCCTTTGATTCTATACCATAGGAGAATCGTAATTTCCTACAATACTGCAATGTGTCTAGGCGTCATAGTATACTGTCATAAATACTATATAAAACCATGCTGTGCTATTGCAGTATAACAAATAAGCAATCAAATGGTCGCAGCTTTTAGTCCCCTAAGTGGACTAAAAAATAAAGTAAAAGAAAAACTTTCAATTTGCTCATGTTTTTCATTATTAAAAATAAAGGAATTTAAAAACTAAAAAAACTTTGGTGTTGTAGTGTCTCATAAAGCCTGGTCTATCAAAATGTAATGTCAATAAAACCATTCGTTAAACTCCGCAGAGATAAAAGTTGAATCTCCATAGCCGCAGTTTTCTGGTCACTACGCTTTAACAGGAAAATTAGTATGAAAACTATTTAAAAATCCTATATACTCCGTATGGTACTAATCAAAATATTAGCTCAGCGCACATAGAAAATAAGCCCTTGTATAACGATATGGACACAATGTTACAGGTCTCAGAAAATGGTGGCAAAAATTCTTGTTTTGTCTACAAATTTCACCCTCAAAATAAAAAGAAAACCAAAATGGACAAGTTTGGTATGTATCTATTTGTACTGATCTGCAGATTCGTAGCCAGTGGTTTTTACCAAACAATGATCAGATGAACCACAAAATTCCCCCCAAAAAACAATGGCAGAATTGCATTTTTTTCAGTAAGTTATATGGTCAAGTCAATGGTGTCATTCAAACATCCAATGCCAAACCTAGCACTCGTATGCCTATATTGGCAGAAAAATAAAAAGGTCATGGGTCTTGGAAGAAAAAAAATAACACATGAGCACACAAAACAATACCTCCTGGATTGTTAAGGTATTGCTTAAGACTTACATTTTTCCTTCTAAGTGTACTGGAGAGTTAAAAATGGCTTCAAAGTGCACATAGCATTGGAAATGGAATTTCCCAGCTGATAGTTGAGCCTTGCCAGTGACACAGTGATAGTCTCAGACTTGTTAATCCGATGTTATGATGTTTACAGGAAGGAATACTTTAGTCAATATGGTCTGTGTTAGCGCGGTTGTCATTTTAGAAACCTCAAACGCAGCACATTCAGCAGCTACAAGATAATGTAGTTAGCTGCTCTGTAAAAGTGTACTTCCATCCCTCTATTTCTAGGTTCGAAGGTATTTATGAAGGGCGAGGGAGGAGAACATGGTCAGATTTGTCAGTATTTACATTATGTGACATGTAATCATTTTGGATCAGTGCAATGTAGCAGAATACGTTTTAGTACACAAAGCTGAACACACTGATGGCTCTTATACTTTTGGTTCCATCTCTGCCAGCGCAGCTTAAAACTGCTCTGCATCAGAATGGCACCAGACGTGTTCAGCGTCGGGAAGCTGCTGGTGATGTCTGATGCTCATGGAGTTTTATTCTTAAAGGGGTTGCCCGGTCTAAACTGATAATCCTGCAGCTGCAGACTTATCAATCTTCCGAGTGTCCGCTCTATGCGCTGCGAGGATTTGCAGGTTCTAAACCGGCAACGGCTGCAATTATGTGGTATACATGTTCCCGGCAACAACACAACAAGTCGATGCAGCCTTACTCAATAGAAATGTATGGAATAGGCGCGTCAGTCTAGTAGCCACAGCCATGTTCCATACGCTTGTATTGAGCGAGGCCGCGTCCACTTGTCGCAGTGGCCAGAAACATGCATACTGCATAACTGCACTCCGTTCCCGGTTTAGAAACCGCCAATACTCGCAGCACTCAGTGCATGCACTGGGAGGATTGATAAGTCTGCAGTGACATAGAGTGACTGCAGAATTATTGTTTTAGACTGCTCAATCCCTTTAATGGTGCTGTAGTAGGGCATTGAAATCTCCTTTACTGGAATCTATACATAAATCAGGGCTCCAATATAGAGGCGGTAGAGGGTGCTTCATTCTGGTGGCAAAATTTAAAGGATCCCTATTGCCTAGGACTACACTACAAAATGAAATACTTTTCCCCCTCCATCTCTTTATTAGCTTTGCAAATGTGTGCTGGTCAACAATGACTGCATACAACAAGACAATTTTATTGGACGCAAAAGTCAAGATAATTTTTGTTCCAGTTAAGAAATAATCTCTGGATTCCAAAGTTATAACAGATCTTCTGCTGACTTTAACATTTTACATGTCTGCCTCCATTTCAATAGCTTCCAAAAGAAAAAATGACAAGGGCATCGCCAATGTATAATGAGAGTGAGGAGAGGGCAAAGTAATTTTACTCTGTACAAGGAATACATTGATGCGAGGGGAACTGTAACTTGTAATGACCCCTATTCATCAGCGCTCCCATTTGTACTGTTTTTAATAGGTCCCTTCTGTGCTTCAGAGACCACCGGTTAACTAGTATTGATTTGACTGGCTTTGATCTGGTGATCTTTCTAACAGTTATGGGATTCATTAACAGTGGGAAAAAAGTATGACAATCTCAGATGGCTTTTAGATTGATTCATTAACATGGTACAATAGTAAATTACTACTATACAGAATTCTAAAAGCTCTTCACATTTTTTATAGTCCTTTAAACGTTCTTAGGGCGTCATTGTATATAACTATATATATTTGGAGATTGCTTAACTAAACCAAATGAAAATAATTTCCCAGATCAGTGTCTTTGTTTCTCCAGTGTTGTTAAACGACTATGCCCAAAACGTAGTGTTTGTCTTCTATTGAAAAGTCATCTAGTTTCTTAGCAGTTCTCCCTGGCCTCCAGGCCCATTACTTTTACGTTACTCAAGTGAATATAGGAAAACTTGTTTGTTTTCTGCCATTTATGTCTTTGATAAAAATAAATATTTATATATAAATGCTATATGGAGTTTACCCTATAACAGTTTTATGGAGAAATAAAGAGGCTGCAACCTCATCACTGATAGTAACCTCGTAAGTGGCGGGTTACCGAGCGAGTATTGCAGCAGTGCTGGAGAGGTGAATAGTAAAGGAATCCCATTTTAAAGAGCATTAATACAATTAATTAGTTTTTGTTTTTACTTGTGTATCCTCTTACGTCTATAAAGTCAGAGATCAGATAGTATTACTTTACCTTAAGTATAGTGTCTTCTCTTTTCTACATTGTAGAGTTTCAACATGTTGTACTAATTCCTTATTATGTCATGAAATGTTTCCTTGAGGGTGCATAATTTTTAGGTTATCTCTAATATCTCCTATAAATGAAGGAATAACTGAAGACAAAGTGGTGCTTTTCTATAGTCATGACAGACATAGATGGGGACTGTGGAAGAGATGAGTCCCCCCCCCATGTAGAACAGTGTACATTACACCAGCCAACTATTTCTGTATGTCTTTTAATAATGTCTAATGTAAGTGTCAGAACACATTCACTTACACTTTGTTCATGAAGGAATATCAGAGGTGATGGTGTTGTCAAAGTTTACATGTCGTCACATGACTTGTGTAGCCTATGCCGGGTGCTTTTATTTTGAAGTCATTTACACTAATAGCCACGGGAAGGCGAACAGCCCACAACTATACTACCTTTAATCCACCACCCTGATTTGGACACCTATTTCGTTCCAATTGCAATAGAAAAGCAGTGCTTTACTCCACGTGGTGTTAGTAGGTATTGCCTTGTGTATTCCATTTTAAATTGTAACCTAGTTTGTAAAAAAAAAAAAAATTTATATAAAAAAACAAAACAAGAAGATGGTGATGCATGTAAATAAAGCATAATGGATCTCTGACCGGGCTTGTTTGAGATTTATTTCTTCAAAAATACATGAATACACTACATAACAGAAGTCACTGCTGAACCACAGGGGAATATTCCATTCTGACATAACAATGCATAGGAAAAGGTTAAAAGGTGCATTATGGGGAAGTGCTGTGGGATTAGTGGCACTATATAAGTGAATGATAATATTTTAGAGCATCCTCCAGTTGTGACAAAATGCTTTTTACACCAGAATACTGGTGTATAACCTTTAAAGGAATTGGGCTCATAGTGTGGAATAAAAATATACATGTATTCAATATGTAATCACCCATGATTATGAGAGAAAACAATTAAAAGAGGCATACAAAATCCAAGAGCTCAACAACTAAAAATATTTTTTATTAGATATACCTACACACTGTTAACATTTAAGTTAAAAACAGCCATGACGTTGTATATATAGCTGGAAATGAGGAAACAAGAGTGCAATAGAGTCTTATCCTTTTTTAACAATATGAAAAAGGCTGCAAATGAACCATTTTATGTCAATAATGGATCTTCATGAGAACAGAAACGACGTCATTGAGAACACTGGGACCGTTTGTCATCAAAGATATTATTGCATTTGTTTCTTCCAATCAGAATTATGATCAATCATGATTTCTACCTAATGTGGACCCAGCAGACTGAGATCTGATGAAATAGGCTACAGTACATCTGTAAGCGCCGTCACACACAGATATCTCTTGCGATATTGTAACGATCACTGCACCCAATCGCTACATACGCTACATCGTGTGAGATGTCCACAGACAGACTCCAGGTGTGGATCGCGTCGTGGTACTTGTACCATCGATAGGCGCCGCGTCGCTTAGTTACCCGTACATAGTTACATCTCCAGCAAGGCTCTGCCGCTGGGAGATCGTTACATCGTGGTGTCATACACCACGATGCAAGCAATCGGTAAATCGTAAATCGTAGATCTGAGTCGGAGCTCAGATCTGCGATTCACGGATCAAGCGATTCTACATCGTAAATCGCTTAATTACATGCAACGATTTAGCCCGATATGTTAACGATCAAAAGGAGATCACTGTAAAGATATCGGGCAAGAAATCGTTGCGTGTGAAGGCCGCTTAAGAGGCTAGCCCACTAGAGGGATATTGCAACACCTGAAAGAATAGCCCAAGTTCTTGGTTGTAAACCTAGCCTATTTTTCATCATGGTGCCTTCAAATATCTTAGAATTTGTTCACACACTAACGGTGCAAAATTATGCAACTTTTGGTGGTGTTATGCCAGTCTCAGGTCACTTTACAAAAATGGGAGACAACAGGATGGGGTTATGTAAATGCCGCCTTACAAATTAATGGAAAGTGGCACCTTATTGGAGTAACAGTTTGGGATAGGATGCTCCTCAATGAATTAGGTGTGGCTTATTTCTGCATGCGCATCAGTAAGTACTGGCTTACAAAACACCGGGCAATGTTTCGGGACCTTCGTTTTTACCATATGGAAATTACTGGACAAGGAACAGTTTTGGTTTTCTCAAGCATTTTACTTTTAGCTGTTACCATATACAGTTCTACAGATCCGATTTCCATAGAGATCTCTAAAGAAAGTATTGAAAATTCTCTTAATACATAACAACATGGATTTAACATGGATTAACTATAGCATTTATAATTTATTAACTCTGAAAGTTCAGTGCATTTTTGGATTACAAGCAACAAGCTAAAAGCAGAACATTAGCAATATCTTTCACTGCCATGTAACTTTACATGCTACTTGAATGAAAACTATTTCTATACGCAACCATTGTCTTTATGTGTTTTGAAAAGCTTAAGGGGACACTTCTGTTAATTTTTGAACCCCAGGATGATACCTTCTGAGGGGGCTGTTTTCCAGGCCATTTTTATTTAGTCCTTTCAAAAGAACAATGTTACACTAGCGGGATCGGGAAGTGGGAATGGACCTACCAGGCTACAGATAGAACTATGGCAGCTGATCCCCTGGGCAAAGAACGCAGTGGCGGACTCAGTACTGGCAGGTACAGTCTCTAGTGCAGGTGGGTGCAGCCGGAATTGCTGAGGCAGGCAGATACAGAGTGCATGCAGATACTGGCAGGTATGGTAAGGGCAAGCACTGGTACAGGTAAGGACACAGGTTAATGGTACCTGACAACTAGCTAGGCAGAAAACAGTAAACAAACTTATCTACTCACATTGCACAGGCACCTTCCCCAGGGAGGATGTCAAGTACCTAGTGCCTCTCAATCCAAGGTACTTCTGAGTAATTGCATGCTGGCCCTTTAAGAGGAAAGGGGCACACACACATGTGCCCTAAGTGCACACCTGTGGAACCAGGTCCCAGCAGCAGAATGCAGCAGAAAGTAATGTGGAGAGGGATGCAAGCATGCAGTCCAGTCACAGCAGTATGTCGGCATCCCTGCAAGGGGGGAAAGGCAGGATTATCTCTATGATCACTGCTAGAAAAGAACACTATTATACCTTGGAAAAAAATGGATTAAAATATATGCAATATATGTTCTTTGATGCAAAAATTAAAACACCATTTTATTGAACACATATGTTGACATTACAATTAGGCAACCCACTGGAAAGAAAGACAGGCACAAATAGGGTCTTATCAACAGTAAAATGTCGATGAAGTATGGTCAAACCACTCACCTTGTCAGGTTGTGTAAGACACAAGCACCACGCTGCTGTGAGCCACCCTAGTGCAAGATACCACGTGTAGACAAGTAACGGGTAGATAAAGGTCCATGCTGCTAGGTGAATTATAGATGTCCAAGCCGGTCCAATTCAGTCAAAAGATTTTATTGAGCCGCCTTCTATTGAGAGGCTCAATAAAATCTTTGGACTGAATTGGACTGGCTTGGACATCTTTAATTCACCTAGCAGCATGGACCTTTATCTACCCGTTCCTTGTCTACACGTGACATTACAATTAAAAATATTTCATGGTCCACATTATCAGATTTCCGAACAATGAAATGATCACAGGTTAAAGCATTAGTTATGGTAACCAGGGACTGCCAATGGGATGCCGTGTAAACAATGCAAAGATTCACGTTGTTTAGTACAGAGTCACATAACGTCAATAAGTCAATAATATTGCACAGTGCCCATTAAGTGTGCAGCATTTTGAGGAAATAAAGGTATTCTTACTATACTGGTGGAACACTCACCGGAATCCAATGCCTGAAGGGCACAAGCAGGGAACAGAAGACAGTAGTAGAAGTCCTAGGATGCAGAAGTGGATGCCTGGAGAAACAATCTGGATTAAATGAGAGCAATCTGGGCAAAGACTGCTCTGAGCTGGAGACTGAAGGTAGACTTAACTAGACACAATATTCAAGCACTGAATGAAATTCAGATGTAGATAAGTAGGCCCAAACAGGAAACAAGATAGCTTTCACAGGTTCAGCAGCATGCATCTTAAGGGCGATTTTCCAGAACACAATAGGCACATCAAATGGTAAGGAGTAGAATTGCAGCATAACACAAGATTAGTAGTCATGCTATTCAATATGAAAGTGCCTCACACATCCTGGACAATATATTTACATATTAGAGAAGCCCCTCATATGCTGCACAAAATCTACATAAATCCAGTGAGTAGTGGGGAAAGTATGAGGAGGACGGCTTAAAAATGGGGTATACAAAGGCGCAATGGGTCGAATCTCCCAAATTACTGGAAAGACAAATACTTAAAACCGTTCACCATGTACAGTTGTGAGACCTATAACTGGTATCAATGCCTGGTATCAGCTGCCGCAGGACCTCCATTCAAGGTGGTGAATGCACAGTAATTATGGATGGATATGGTCCGCGCTGCTGGGAATAAAATGACAGGATGTCCAAGGTGGGATGTTAGGTGCCTTTACTCCATGCCCTACCCATTTCAAGGTTGTCCCAGTCTCTTCCTCAGGAGCAATACCATCAATAATCGAATGACGGCCTTGAAACGCGTAGGGCATGGAATAAAGGCACCTAACATCCCACCTTGGACGTCTTGTCATTTTCCCAGCAGCGCGGACCACATCCATCCATAATTACTATGAGGAGGATGATGCGCATGCGCCGATGTCTGTTCACAATTGGCTGGCGGTAAGACCATGATGACATCAGTCTTTCAATATAAGTGGGTTAGATTAAGTTTTTAACTATGCCCCCTAGAGGAAACCATTGCAAAATGTGCATAGGGGCTTGAGGAAGGTCACGTGGTTGCAGGTCTTTTATCATGACTGGTAAACGTCCTCTGTAAACGTCTTCTGTTTCATATGATTCATGATGATATATTAACTATGCATATGGTCACTGTTAACATGGATTTATGTAGACTTTGTGCAACATATGGGGGGCTTCTCTATTATGTAAAAATATTTCCTTGATGTGTGAGGCACTTTCATGTTGAATAGTATTACTACTAATCTTGTATCATACGCACAATACCTGGATTTATGTCTTCATTTTTTACCCTAGAAATGCTGCACATTTAATGGGCCCTGTGCAATACTGTGTTGATTTATTGAAGTTATGTGACTCAGAAGTAAACGATGTGAATCTTACGCATTGTTTCCACGGCATCCCACTGGCAGTTCCTGGTTACCAAAATGAATGCTTTCACCTGTGACCATTTCATTGTCTAGAAATATGATACTGTGGACCATGAAATAATTTTAATTGTAATGTCAACTTACAGTTGTGGCCAAAAGTATTGACATCCCTGCAATTCTGTCATATAATACTCTTTCTTCCTGAAAATGATTGCAATCACAAATTGTTTGGCATTATTATCTTTATTTACCGTATATACTCGCGTATAAGCCGAGTTTTTCAGCCCAAAAATTGGGCTGAAAAGTCTCCCCTCGGCTTATACGCGAGTATATACGGTAAATAAAAAAAAAAAAATCTCAAGGGGTAGTACACAGCAGCCCCAGGTCCCCCTCACTGTTTGGCGCCCCCACCGCTGCGCTCATACATTACCGGTCTAGCAGCTGTCATCCTCCGGTGGCAGATCGCGGCTCCCGGCTCCGGCTTCCATCTTCTTCTGTGTCTTCCTGCATGTCACATGACCGGCCGGCGTCGCGATGACGTCATCGCGATGCGCCCCGGTCACAATGCAGGAAGACACAGAAGAAGATGGAAGCCGGAGCCGGGAGCCGCGATCTGCCACCGGAGGATGACAGCTGCTAGACCGGTAATGTATGAGCGCAGCGGTGGGGGCGCCAAACAGTGAGGGGGACCTGGGGCTGCTGTGTACTACCCCTGGGGCTGCTGTGTACTACCCCTGGGGCTGCTGTGTACTACCCCTGGGGCTGCTGTGTACTACCCCTGGGGTTGCTGTGTACTACCCCTGGGGCTGCTGTGTACTACCCTGGGGCTGCTGTGTACTACCCCTGGGGCTGCTGTGTACTACCCCTGGGGCTGCTGTGTACTACCCCTGGGGCTGCTGTAAATACCCCTGGGACTGCTGTGTACTACCCCTGGGGCTGCTGTATACACCCCTGGGGCTGCTGTATACACCCCTGGGGCTGCTGTGTACTACCCCTGGTGCTGCTGTAAATACCCCTGGGACTGCTGTGTACTACCCCTGGGGCTGCTGTATACACCCCTGGGGCTGCTGTGTACTACCCTGGGGCTGCTGTGTACTACCCCTGGGGCTGCTGTGTACTACCCCTTGGGCTGCTGTGTACTACCCCTGGGGCTGCTGTGTATTACCCCTGGGGCTGCTGTGTACTACCCCTGGAGCTGCTGTGTATTACCCTGGGGCTGCTGTGTATTACCCCTGGGGCTGCTGTGTATTACCCCTGGGGCTGCTGTGTACTACCCCTGGGGCTGCTGTGTATTACCCCTGGGGCTGCTGTGTATTACCCCTGGGGCTGCTGTATATACCCCTGGGGCTGCTGTGTACTACCCCTGGGGCTGCTGTGTACTACCCCTGGGGCTGCTGTGTACTACCCCTGGGGCTGCTGTGTATTACCCTGGGGCTGCTGTGTACTACCCCTGGGGCTGCTGTGTATTACCCCTGGGGCTGCTGTGTATTACCCCTGGGGCTGCTGTGTACTACCCCTGGGGCTGCTGTGTACTACCCCTGGGGCTGCTGTGTACTACCCCTGGGGCTGCTGTGTACTACCCCTGGGGCTGCTGTGTACACCCCTGGGGCTGCTGTGTACACCCCTGGGGCTGCTGTGTATACCCCTGGGGCTGCTGTGTACACCCCTGGGACTGATGTGTATACCCCTGGGGCTGATGTGTATACCCCTGGGGCTGCTGTGTACTACCTAAGGGCTGCTGTATACCACTGGGGCTGCTGTATATACTGCTGGGGCCTGCATACCACTGGGGAGGCTGCTGTATACTACCACTGGGGAGGCCTGTATACCACACTGCTGGGGGCTGTATACCTGTGCTGGGGTCCACCCTCAGCTTATACACGAGTCAATAGGTTTTCCCAGGTTTTGGGGGCAAAAGTAGGGGGGTCGGCTTATACACGGGTCGGCTTATACACGAGTAAATACTGCTCCAGGTCCCTGATATTTGAAGGGTGCCTTGCCCAAAAAGCTCTACTTTTGTTTCATCTGACATGAGAACATTCTTCCAAAACGTTTTAGGCTTTCCCAGGTAAGTTTTGGCAAACTCCAGCCTGGCTTTTTTGTGTCTCGAAGTAAGAAGTGGGGACTTCCTGGGTATCCTACCATACAGTCGCTTTTCATTCAGACACCGACGGATAGTACGGGTTGACACTGTTGTACCCTCGGACTGCAGGGCAGCTTGAACTTGTTTGGATGTCAGTTGAGATTATTTATCCACCATCCGCACAATCTTGCGTTGAAATCTCTCGTCAATTTTTCTTTTCCGTCCACATCTAGGGAGGTTAGCCACAGTGCCATGGGCTTTAAACTTCTTGATGACACTGCACACGGTAGACACAGGAACATTCAGGTCTTTGGAGATGGACTTGTAGCCTTGAGATTGCTCATGCTTCCTCACAATTTGGTTTCTCAAGTCCTCAGACAGTTCTTTGGTCTTCTTTCTTTTCTCCATGCTCAATGTGGAACACACAAGGACACAGGACAGAGGTTGAGTCAACTTTAATCCATGTCAACTGGCTGCAAGTGTGATTTAGTTATTGCCAACACCTGTTAGGTGCCACAGGTAAGAATTGCAGGGGTGTCAATACTTTTGGCCACAACTGTACTTGTTTAACACAATTTGTGTTTAATTTTTGCACCAAAGAACGTATGTTGCATGTGTAATTGCTCTATTTTTTCTATTGTATAATGTAATAAACGGAGTTAGCATTAAATATGTTAAAACTAAAAATCTGGAATATATACAGTACAGGCCAAATGTTTGGACACACCTTCTCATTCAAAGAGTTTTCTGTATTTTCATGACTATGAAATTTGTATAATTAACAAAAAAGTGTGAAATAACGGAAAATATGTCTTATATTCTAGGTTCTTCAAAGTGGCGACCTTTTGCTTTGATTACTGCTTTGCACACTGCACACTCTTGGCATTCTCTTGATGAGCTTCAAGAGGTAGTCACTGGAAATGGTTTTCGCTTCACAGGTGTGTCCTGTCAGGTTTAATAAGTGGGATTTCTTGCCTTATAAATGGGGTTGGGACCATCAGTTGTGTTGTGCAGAAGTCTGGTGGATGCACAGCTGATAGTCCTACTGAATAGACTGTGAGCTGCTTTTTTCTTGCCATAATACAAATTCTAAGTAAATAAAAACGAGTGGCCATCATTATTTTAAGAAATGAAGGTCAGTCAGTCCGAAAAATTGGGAAAACTTTGAAAGTGTCCCCAAGTGCAGTTGCAAAAACCATAAAGCGCAACAAAGAAACTGGCTCACATGAGGACCGCACCAGGAAAGGAAGACCAAGAGTCACCTCTGCTGCGGAGGATAAGTTAATCCGAGTCACCAGCCTCAGAAATCGCAGGATAACAGCAGCTCAGATTAGAGACCAGGTCAATGCCATACAGAGTTCAAGCAGCAGACACAACAACTGTTAAGAGGAGACTTTGTGCAGCAGGCCTTCATGGAAAAATAGCTGCTAGGAAACCACTGTTAAGGACAGGCAACAAGCAGAAGAGACTTGTCTGGGCTAAAGAACACAAGGAATGGACATTAGACCAGTGGAAATCTGTGCTTTGGTCTGATGAGTCCAAATTTGAGATCTTTGGTTCCAACCACCGTGTCTTTGTGCGACGCAGAAAACATGAATGGATGGACTCTACATGCCTGGTTCCCACTGTGAAGCATGGAGGAGGAGATGTGATGGTGATGGGGTGCTACGCCAGATGACCTGGCCTCCACAGTCACCAGACCTGAACCCAATCGAGATGGTTTGGGGTGATCTGGACCGCAGAGTGAAGGCAAAAGGGCCAAAAAGTGCTAAGCATCTCTGGGAACTCCTTCAAGACTGTTGCAAGATCATTTCCAGTGACTACCTCTTGAAGCTCATCAAGAGAATGGCAAGAGTGTGCAAAGCAGTAATCAAAGCAAAAGGTGGCTACTTTGAAGAAACCTAGAATATAAGACATATTTTCAATTGTTTCACACTTTTTTGTTAAGTATATAATTCCACATGTGTTAATTCATAGTTTTGATGCCTTCAATGTGAATCAACAATTTTCATAGTCATGAAAATACAGAAAACTCTTTGAATGAGAAGGTGTGTTCATAGAAAAGAACATTAATTTGTATCTAATATCTAAATGCAACTTAAATTAAAAATAAAAACAATCAAAAATCCTAAACAAAAAAATTCTAATAATGTTTTTGTTGTATATAATTGTAAAACACAAATACCTATTCTGATGAGTGTTCTTTTAAAAAGGTTGTTTTATTAAATGTTAGAGAGATACGGTGACTTTTCCAACAATATCTAATTGGTGAGGGTCCAACCACTGTGGCGCCCAACTAGAATCAAATAGCAGTTACATGGGTGGCCACAAGAAAAAAGCTGACAGAACTTTCCTTCATTCTTGTTATCGGCAGAAGTCACAGTGTCGTATCTTGGTGATATTTGACTAGTGAACACTTTTAACATAGAATATAACAAATATATAACAAACTCTAGACCATGTGTGTTCGGAAACTAAACTACGTTGATAACATTTTGTGTTTTGTTTTTCCATTCATGATTTGTCGCATGTTTAAACTAAATGACTTAATCCTTATGTTAGACATCTATCAAGTCTCTGGACCAATTCTCTTTCGAGATTTCTCTTCAATCCCCCTTTTATTCAGGACCCTTGCACCTCATCCCTCCTTTCCCGAAATCTCATTACTCCTTCACACTTAACATTAAATTTATCTCAATTCTTTCCTGTGTTGTAGGAATTCCTTCCCCATCTGAGATTCTTCACCTCATGTAGAGAAAATGTTTTAAATAACTTCTAGTCTGCCAACAATGTAGTAATTCACAGAGTTGTTTTTAGTACTGGCTGTGGGTCACAGACATGACATTTTTTAATAGCTATCTTGAAGAAATACCATTTTCACATTGTCAGATTGTGAAAGTAGCTAAGCACAGATGTGGAGTGCACCTTTTATTAGAGTTTTCTACATGCGCACTCCAGAGGCACTAAATGTGTCCGCAGTCAATTTACCTTAAGCTTAAATTCATGTTTTGGAACAGTACGAATTAAAATGGTTGTAATTATTGGAAATACTTCTCACCAAGCCGCTATCTTGGGGATCACAAGTATTTTTTGATCTGTCATTTTATAAACTTACTGTAATTTTTTTTTTTTTAACTATAAATTTTTATTGAAATTTAAAAGCACGAACAAAATTAATACAAGTGATCAGAGTAATTAGCAGACAAAAGAATAGCAAACAATTTAGGGAAAACATCAATGGAAAGAGTAAAGGTGGGGTCACACGTGGCGATTTCGCCCGCGACATCGCCGAAAAGTGACGTCACAGCGATGTCGCGGGCGATATTGCAAGTGCGTTGCGCTGTGTGACAGCGCGACGCAACTGCAAATTATCGCTGGTCGCAGGTTGACAGGTTTATGAACATGTTCATAAACCTGTCAACCTGTGACCAGCGATCAGGCTGGATCGCGCCGTCTGACACTGTTGGCGGCGCGATCCAGCCTATATCGCAGTGTTTCTGAGCCATCGCTCGCTGGGCTTAGCTCAGCCCAGCGAGCGATGGCTCCGCCCACATCGCCGCCGCGTCACCGGCAACGTCGTGCCGTGTGACAGCTGGCCTGCGATGTCGGAAGCGAGCGGGCACCCGCACATCGCTTCCGACATCGGAGGCCAGATCGCCGCGTGTGACAGCACCTTAAGCATGGTCAATGGATTGCCTTTGTCCTGGGGGAAAACCCGGCAAAAGGCTAGGATAAAGAAGAAATTGCCTGATGAGTGTTTACTGATTCATACCAATTATACTCGAGCCAACAGAAAAATAAAAATCAACAATAACTGGTGGTGACTAACAAAGACAGGACAGGAGGTTGGGAAAAGGGGGGAGACCAGAGGAAAGGTGTAAGGAAAGAGTCGAAGGTTGGGTAGTAGCACCCACGACCCTTGGCCTTAGAGGTCTATGCCAGCCACATAATAGTTCCACCGGTACCAAATCGCCCGGAAGCCGTCCACCAAAGCATTCAGCAATGCAGTGAGATGTTCCATACATCTAACATCTAGTATTCTGCTCAAGAGGCTCTGAAGAGAGGGAGACGTCGTCTGTTTCCAGCAACGCAAGATGAAGAATCGGGGCCGCTGTGAGAATATGGCTCAGTAGTCTGGAGGACAATTTACCCATGCCCTGTACTCCAGAGCCTAAAAAATATACCATGGGATTGAGGTCTATGTCAATATATAGGACCTTATTAATCAGAGTCTTAACTTGATCCCAAAAGGGAGATTTTCCCGGGCAAGTCCAAAATATGTGGAAAAGAGACCTCGTGTTGCCCCCACACCTCCAACACACAGCTGAGATAGAGAGGTCCAGCTCATGGAGGAAATCAGGCGTATGATATCAGAACATCAGAATTTTGTAGATGTTCTCCTTATACAAGGTGCATACTGAAGACCTGGCCGCCACCTTCCAAATAGAAGACCACTCCCGTGGGGAGATCCGCCTCCCCAAAGTGGACTCCCACCTGTGCATGTATGGAAAGACCCCACCAGACTCACCATGCAGGCCAGAAAGTAAGCAATAAATATCGGAGATCAGACCCCTATTGTGTGTACCTCTTCTACGAAGCCTCTCGAATTGTGTAGGAATAGAGGCTTCTGACCTGCCAAACATCGTGTTTGCTAGGTCCCTGATTTGTAAGTATTGGTAAAATTTGCGATTCTTTAGGGAAAAGTGCTTTTTAAGATAGTCAAAAGAATGAATTTGCATAGTGTTTCCATCTATAATATCTGCAAATCTAAACAATCCCGCTCTAAGATAGCGGCCCTCAATAGCAGCATCCAAACTGCTTGGAAGCAGTGGTTAATATACAAAAGACACAAGTGGGGAACAAGGGGAAGTTAAAGCGAATCTCCGCATACAGGAGAGCCAAAGATCCCTTGTGAACTGCATGGGGCCCAAGAGAGGGGGGGGAGGAGTCGCATTAAGCTGGCGGCCACAAGAGAGAATTGGGGTGTATTGGGGCGATCAAGAGTTTCTCCAATTCAGTTCATTTGTTGTAGGCCCAAAGGGATGCCCAGCAGGGGACTCTCCTGAGGTGAGTGGCCCAGTAATATTTTAGGACATCCGCTACGGATAACCCTCCCCTTAGCTTGTGGGTCATCAAAACCTCCTTAGCCACCCTATGATGCTTGTTACACTAGATGAACCGCATAATGACCACCTGGAGGGATTTCAATTCTTTCAACGGGACCCCAACTGGGAGGGTTTCAAAGAAGTAAATCAGTTTAGGGAGTATGCTTATCTTCACCGTCGCCATACACCCCATCCAAGATATGGAATGAGTCAGCCATTTGCTCAAGAGAAAAGGTCTCTAAAGAGTGGGGGGGAATTAAATTTGTATTAAGTGTTATAGGAAGATGTTATGTTTTCCCCCAAATATTTCATGGCGTCCATCTTCCGCCTAAATTTGAAGTTCAAACGCAAGTGGTCTAACATCTCGGGAGGGAAGTTCAATGGCATGGCCTCCGTTTTATTCGAGTTGACTTTATATCCCGAGAGACCCCCGTATTCCTTCACGGTGCATATGAGATTTGGGAGGGACACATGGAGGTTAGTAAGCATGAGAAGAACATCATCTGCAAATAATGAAATCTTAAACGACTTATTTGGACTCCTGAGATATCAGGGTCATGTTGGATTGCTGCCGTGAGGGCTCAATACAAAGGGCAAAAAAGAGGGGGGATAAAGCGCACCCCTGCCTAGTGCCATTTGAAATAGTAAAGGGTCTTGAAGTATATAGGGGGAGCTTAATGACCGCAGTGGGGTGACAATATAGGGATTTCAAGGCTAACATGAAGCCACCTGAGATGAATGGTCCAAACAAGTGATAGGACCCATCAAAAAGTGATCAATTCTAGTGTGGGGCTTGTGGGGGTGAGTGTACAAAGAGAAGGCCCTCTCCCCGGGGTGATCCACCCTCCATGCGTCGTATGGAGCTTCCAACCTAATGATTCTCCCGAAGTTTTGAGATAACTTCCTTAAGGCATCAGAGGGCGGATGACCTGTCAAAAACCTCCGAGAATGGAAGATTAAAATCACTACCCAGTACTGTTGCGGCAGGCAAGAGCCCCACGATCAGCAAGAGGACCCCCCAAAAAAAGCATAGCTGGCCCTTGTTCGGGGCGTATATGTTAGCTAAAATGTAGGGGGAGCCACCTAATAGAACCTCCAAGATCACATATCTACCACCGGGGTCACAATGGGAGGCGGTAATTTGTATGGTACATGTGGACAATATTAGTAATGCAACCCCACCTCTTTAAGAGTTTGAGTGAGCCGAATACTGCCGGGGAAAATGGTGAGCTGTAAATTTAAATGTACCCGATGTGTCGAAATGTGTTTCCTGTATGAAGGCGATATCAGCTCCAGAAGAACATCGTTCTTGAATGGCTAGTTTTAGGCCCCTCACATTAAAGGAAAGAATCCGTGCCATGGTGGAGATGTAGTGAGAGCGTATAAGCAGGCAATGTAACATTACCCATATGGTTGCAGGAATCAGGGATTTTTACGGCAAAGGAACACGACGGCTGGTTAGTGGCCCTTTCATCTGGCGCCAAGGGTGTGAGCATGATCTGGTAAAACACAAAAGGGAAAAACATCGAGGGAAGGGGCAACGAAAACAAACATTGAAACTTTTTTGAAAGATTGTTAGCGCAATAGATTCAAAAACAAGTAGTACACAAAAAAAAAATACAACAACAATTCCAGGGGGTGAACTCGGCTGGGGATCTCCCGATCAAGAACCCTCAGGCCAGTTAGGACCAAGAAACAGGAGAGAAGCACTACGCCCTCCACGGGCGGTCCCTAATAATGGGCTATGGAGGGGTAGTCCAGACAAGTCGGAAGCGATCGGTCAGGTAATTCGCCCACCAAAAAGAAAACCAAAGAACAAAGAGAAAAGATGGGTTAGAGCCCCCGTCAACCGACCCCCGACTAGCCCCAAAAAAGAAGGCCGACATGTGTGGGACAGCCATAAGTCCTGGAGAAAGTCATAGAGTCTAGTAACATTCGTGGGCTTCTTAACCCAGAGGAGTGTACAATATTCAGCTGGAATATATCATCAGCGGGGGCGGGGGGAGGATGGGGAGCTCTGACCTCTCCCCCGTTTTCCTCCCCTCAACCCAAGTCTGCCACCCCCTACTCTGGTCCACATCGGGGGCAGTGGGCTGCCAGAGATATGCAGGATCCAGTTTGGAATGTGGACTACCAGAGTGTCCATGGTTTCACAGAACGCGGGAACATCTGTGGGGGTACAGAGAATGGCCGATCTACACATCCCAATGGGCAATCAAAGCAGATGGGAGCCCCCACCAGTATGCAATCTAATGTAGGATCGTCAGGAGTTGTCTAAGGTGCCTACGTTTCTGCAGAGTAATACGGGAAAGGTCCAGGAAGAGCTGGATCTCCTTGCCTTTGAAAGTGAGTGCATTCTTCCTCGTTCTGGCTATGGTCATGGACACAGCAAGTAATGTCCTGGATTTGGGCCAAAAGATTTTTAGGTTACAAGGCTCTGTGGGCTCTATCCAGCTTTATAACACTGGATGAGGGGGCCCCAAGTACCTCATTGAAAATAGACTGCAAAATTGAACCAGGAAACTCAGTATCCTTAGTCTAAGGAACCCTGCGTACACAGATGTTGCATCAGCACTCTCTATTGTCAAGGTCTTCCAGATAGGACTGCATATCCTCCATAGTTGTTTGCTGTGCCATAATGAGTTGGTGTAGTTCAGCTACCTGTGTTCTGGTGGCATCATGTTCCTCTTCCAGGGTCTCAATCCTGCCAGATAGGTGTAGTAGGTCGTGCCTGACCTCTGCTATCTCTGCTCTACAAGTGTCTTTAACCTCATTGATTAGGTTTTTAAAATCCTCCTTAGATGGAATGTGCTCAAGAATAGGCTGCCAGTCCAAGGTGAAGCATGCACCCTTTAGGATTCTTTACAACCACCAGTGGTGCATGGCTGCTAATCTGATGCAGAGGAGGATGAGAAGAGTAGTCCTTAAGGCTGTGCAGGATACTAGATAATGATTGTGAGCTTCCCTGTGCGTATAAGTCTCCACTGTTAGCTGTGGTCAGCAGTGAGGAATGCAGGGAAGAACCGTCCGCCCCCCTCTCCATTACCTCAGGGCTGGAGGCCGGTGCTGTATCGTGCAGGCAGCTGGTGGAGTCAAGCAGCTGTGGATTCTGTGTATTTTCCAGTGAGGCATGGGTCTCCTCACCATCGCCGATCGCCTCCTGCTCTGTATCCTGCGGGGGAGCGCTGCGGGATGGACCTGCCTCCTCCTCACCATGCACCGAGGAAGATGGCCCCCGGGTTTCCTCTGAAGACTGTTCCAGGCCTAAAAATGTCTCCAAGGCCATCCGCTGTGTCAGTGGACCAGCAGACGTTGGCTGTGAGGCCTTAACTCTCCTGGGCCCATGGAGGTAAGTGGTGGAGTATAAGCAGATGAATAAAATGCTATAAAGCTGACAGTCGGCGGGAGCGCCCTCATCCTGCGACTGTTCAGCTCGGCATCCAGACACGCCCCCCAACTTACTGTATTTTACTTTAGAAATCAAACACTTCTTTCAAAAGTCAGCATAACATTGCTGCAGGACCTCATCCACACAATTTAAGAACAACAGAGTAAGTTAGTCTAGCCTTACTTTTCTGAGGATTACCTTTCTTTGTAGGCACAGTAAAGCACTTACAGTACATAGCATCCATTAGTAAAATTTGTGCTCCTCCAGTAGATACGGGAGAGTATTCCCATTTCCCATATTTCCACAAAAGCGCTTAGATTTTTACATAATGTTTTTCTAGACTCCATGATCCCCATGTTTTGTCTTGTTTTGATCAATGAATCTTTTCAGCATGGCTAAACAAACTAGATAAATTTTAGCATCCATTCTACGTGTTGCCCCAATTTGCACTTAGGAGCACATTTTAACATATACCATCTTATAAGGTTAGAGCTGATTCACTGTTTTGTTATTATCTCTTTTAAAGGGAAGCATCATCAAATAATGATCTATTGTGTAAATCAGCTTTTTGTGTTACATGTAATTTTTAAAAGGCTTTTATTTGCTTTTTTTTCCAGCATTTCATGATACACTGCCAAGCAAAATGGTAACAATGTTTTAAACTTTTGACTTTTATACTCCATATCTCACTATCTACTTACAACTTTGAGCATGAGACTACCTTCATTTTATAGACAATCATCTTGGCTATCTGGTAACCAAATTTGACTTGTGACTATATAGCATATGATTAGTTATACAGATTCTTGTTATGTCTTGACATTATTACATTGTTTAAAAGTCTAAATTGGACATTTTAAATTATTTTTATTGTTTGATATTTTTATTGAACAAAAAAAACAAATACAAATAATAAGTCTTGTACTAAGTATATGGCAGGAGAGAAGGCCTTCATGGCCATTTCATATACATGAAAATGCTATATCCATAAAAGTAACTTTGCTCAATTTATTCCATGGGAAATATGTCAAATCAGACAATAATCATAGGTAAATTACACCAAAGAATAGAAAAAAAGACACTAACTTCCATACCTCAACAAACCATGTCTATAACTAGGTACCGGTAATTAATTGGCGAAATTACCTTGAGACAAACAAATCTTGAAATGTTGGGTTTCTTAAAATTAATTCTGGGGTACCACATAGTGAACCATAGTCTTACCTGTTGTCATAAGTGTAATCCCTAATAATAAATCCCTAACATGAATGAACACATTAAGAATTATATGAGCATTATGAAGACATACACTGAACTAAAAGAATAAATGAGTTAGTTGTTTAACACCTATAGCAGACAGTCTGACAGTCTGGAAGTCCAATCATAGGAGGCATGAATGTCCCCAAGAAATTAGGAAGAATGGAAGATCACTGACTTGACATCTTTCCTAGAAATCTGTTGATCCAGGTATCCCCAGTGGTACAGAATGTCCTTTTCTATATGTAAACCCAGGAAAAGCTTGAGGACCTTATGTATTTGTACTATTCTGTGGGCCAGGTCTGGACGTATGGTGAGAATGTACATGTGCTTTTGTCTCTAATGCTTCTTAAAATCACCTCCTTTTTCTTATAAAAGTAAATCCAGCAGATGACGTCCCTGGAATGAGCATGGTCCGCAGATTTAGAGCCAAGCACTCTATGTATCCAGTCAAACTCAATATGCTTCCAATATTTGTGTTGTAATATATCACTAAAGAACTTCTGAGACGAAGTCTCAGATTGTGCCAGCTCAACTGTTTCACTTAATTTCTGAATACATAGACAATTGCATCTATGTCTATTTTGAATGTCATCTAGGTGAGTGATAATATAACTTATATGCAGAGAATGCTCCTGTAGAACTTACTGGTGTGATTCAAAATGATTGAAGACTAGTGATGGGCGAACCCACCAATGTTCTGGTTCAGCGACATCACCCAAACCTTTTTTTAAAGCTCGGATTCGGGGCCGAAAGTGGCACGAACTTGAGTCCGAACCACGAACTCAGACTGTAAAGTTATGGGATGGGGGCTAGGAGGCTGTAAAAGAAAGAAGATAGTTATTATACTTTCCGGCTTTCACCGACTTTTACTTCTTGGGCCGCTCATTAACTTCCTGGATATTCACTGCAGAGGGACCCAACAGCCAATCACAGATGCTGTCACAGAGAATTGGTGCACCAAAACCATGATGCGGTTTTTGCGATGGATTTCATGCTTTTTTGGTGCCCTTTAGGCACAAAACTGCATGTATTGTGTTCAATGTGTATTGTGTTCAATGTGCTCATCTACATCTCCTGGCCAACAAAAGCACCAAAACCGCGACATGGTTTTTGCTGCGAATTTCATGATTTTTTTGGTGCACTGTGTTCAATGTGTTCATCTGAATCTCCTGGCCCAAAACAGCACCAAAACCGCAACACAGTTGAGCCCTTTTTATAAAATAATTCCTTTGAATAATTTTTAAAAAATGGCATGGGACTTTGCCATATTGTTGTATGCCAGCCAGGTACATCAGGCAGGTACAGTCTGCCCCTACCCTCAGCTGCCTATTTTTACCTGATGGGAAACCAAAAATATAGGGAAGCCCTTTTTTAATTATCTCATGAATTTCATGAAATAATTAAAATAAATTACTTGGTGATTTGACATATTTTTGGTTTCAAGACACTTATAACTAGGCAGCTGGGGGCTTGAATCTTCAGCAGAGGGTTGCCCAAGCTTTTTGCCTCCCTCCCCCATTGTGAATTGCATCTTACATCTGCGCCAGAAAATGGCACATTCATAGAAGCGCCATTTTCTGGCTCTGTACCCTGACTTTTCCAGTGGCCCTGGAGGCGGTGGCATACTTGTTAATAAAGGGGTTAATGTCAGCTTTGTATTGGCAGCTGGTACTAAGCCCGAAATTCATACAGTCAGGCCAATATTAGACCCACCCCCTATGAATTTCTAGTAAGCAGTAAAAAACCACAACACCGAAAAAAACATTTAGAAATAAAACACGAGACAACCCTGCTTCCCGTCTTCAACAAAAAAAAACCCCTCCCTCCGACAAAATCCATAGGGAACATCTTCAGCACTGCTGCAAATCTATGTGAGCAGACGCCCATTCTCTGTGACCGCGCCTGTGATTGATGGTTGGGCCTCTCTGCAGTGAATATCTAGGAAGTTAATGAGCAGCACCAGAAGTAGACACAGCAGGGCAGTGGAATGCGGTAAGTGTAATGCTGTTTTATAACAATTTTCTTTATTTTTGCAGGTCCCACGCGCCCGAACCCAGACCCGAACTGTAACACTGACTTATCAGGAAAGTCTGTGTTCGAGATCTGTGCCCAAACACTAGGTGACTCATGCTGACTCACATGTTGATTCTCTGTCTTAAGGCTGGCTTCAGACTTGCAGATGCATCTGCAGCGTTTTGCAGATGCATCTGCAAGCATCTGCATGCAGACCGCGGCCCCTATGTTTATAATGGTGCGCACGGCGGTCTGCAGATGCTTGCGGACCGCCGTGCGCTCTCATTGCCCGCCATTGGTGATCTGTGCGCACGCAGATGCCTGCGCACAAATCACACACTCCCGCCCGCACCATGGACGCGACATCTCGCGTCCATGGTGCGGGCGGGAGTGTGTGATTTGTGCGCAGGCATCCGCGTGCGCACAGATCACTAATGGCGGGCAATGAGAGTGCACGGCGGTCCGCAAGCATCTGCAGACCGCCGTGCGCACCATTATAAACATAGGGGCCGCGGTCTGCATGCAGATGCTTGCAGATGCATCTGCAAAACGCTGCAGATGCATCTGCAAGTCTGAAGGCAGCCTAAGAGTTGATATATCTTGCCTGTGTGCGGTTTCCAATCTGCTCAGCTGACTGTCCATCTCCTGTTTTGTTGGAATGGGTCTTATGTGAGCTTTCCTGTTGTAGTTCTCTTCAGTTACTTGTGGTGTCTAGGCATTCCTGGATATGCCAGTAAGTATGGAAAAGTTGAAAGGAAGAGAGGGTGAAATTGGCAATGAGAAAGAGGATGCTGAGACTTTATGTAGTTTTTCCTCCGCATTGAGAGCCGTCACCCTCCCTGAGTAAGCACTGGTGACCTCAGAAGAAACTACCACACTCTTGGCTGGAGAAGATGATGGAGTCTTACTATTCCTGGCAATAAGGTAGGACATGATGGCGCCATCTTGGAAAGCATATTGCAGCTTGTCAGGGGTGAAGGAATCTCAAAAAATGTATATATATTTACCCTTTGTACAATTCCATGGTTTGGATCCAGATTGATTTCTCTTTCTGTCTTATGTTGTGGGTGCTGTGGGAGTTCCGCTCCGTTGTTGTTTATCCTGCCATAGGCAAGCCATGTCCAGGCCTGGTGTCACCACCCAGCACATTCGGGCAAGTACCAGGGTCCTGGACAAATGGGGGCCCACTCGATGGCAGTGTTTGATGTCACTGATGATGTCAGACACTGCCGGCTCACCCTCTATTCATTTTTGTGAAGTTTGTACTGCCCATGCACTAAAAAGGCTGGCATGTTCAGTAGTCACAGGAACTTACTGAGAATGACGTTGCCGTGAGGAGAGATCATTAAATCACCACCGAGCACGCCAGAACTCCAGTTAAAACTTCCATCTACAGTGTCAGAGCCACCCGTTGCTGTGAGGTATAATACACAGCAGCCTACTGTACATTATTACGGTATATATATATATAATATATATATATATATATAAATAGCCAGCAGCCTCTATATTATATATATACAGCGCGCAGCCTCTATATTATATATATATACAACACATAGCCTCTATATTATAAATTTACAGCCTGCATCCTCTATATTATATATATACGTGTATATATATATACAGCCAGCAGCTGTTGCCCGGGTTATAATAATTAAAAGAGACGTAATAAAGGAGGTGGGGCTAATCAGAAGGGGCAAAGCCAAATGCATCTGGCACATTATGAAGGGGTGGGGCTAACCAAAGCGGGGGAGACATATGCATATAGTGCATTATGAAGGGGCAGGCTAGCTGGAGGGGGTGGAGCCACATGCCTCTATATTATAAATATACAGCCTGCAGACTTTATATTATTTATATACAGCCAGCAGCCTCTATATTACATATATATATATACTGTCCACAGCCTCTATATTATAATCATCAATCATGGTAAGTGTTAAAAGGACCAACTGAGACTCTTTTGTCTGTGGCCCACGAAAACCTGGAGCTGGTCCTGGCCACACCCCCTTCATTATTTTTAATACAAGTTGCAATATGGGTAAAAAAATTGTTTTAAAAAATGAAAAAATACATTTAACATAGAAGCCCAATTTAAACAAAAGGTTATTTTATGATGATAGTTTTTCTTTAATACTTAAGAATGCATCCATGAGTTCTGAAGCATGCTAATAACTATCACTCTTTGACATTTTTCCTTGTTTCTCTGGGGAGTTCTTGCACACACCATACATCTGTATTTCATTATAAGGATATTGCAGATTGCCATTTTATCCAACAAGATGGAGTGCATTGCTTTAAGCAATTTAGTCATCTGACAAGGACTGTACATTCTGTAGAGGAAGCTTAATCATTTACAACCCTGTGACCATAGATATCCCACATCTCTTCATGATTTACACAGTTTTGCAGATTCATCATTGTTTTTGTTCAAAAAAGGAACATGCTATTTGTAAAGGCCTCTAATAATAGATCAAAACTGTGAGGTTTAAAAGGAGCAGAATATTTCTGAAACTATACGATCATTCATATGCACAGAATTAACAAAATTCAATAAATTTTCTGTTTTTATTACATAAGGTATAGGGTAATTTATCAAGAGTGTTAGATCATTTATCTGCTTGATCCCAAGATCTACTGTAGCAGAGTGCACCACATGGGCATGCATCATAAATTCTAAAAGGTTTTGTATCTTTACCAGGTACGTGTATGTGTACACAATTTTTTTTTTCAGGCAGATTCCCACAGTGAACACTGGGCTGGAGAAGCCACTTAACAAAGGTAGGAAGAACCAGGGGTAAATATAGCCTCTTTGCTGTCTGAGGCAAACTTCAAAACGACGCCCACCCCCCAGTAGATTTTTTAGATTGGTAGAAAGAAATCTGGTTCACACAGACTTATATCTATCCTGTAAAAATGAGGACAATAGTGGACATTTTAATTTAAAGGGGAACTCCAGTGAGAGTGAACTTTTTAGTACAGTTCCTGCCTTGCTACATGATGAAGCAGAGCCGTACACTGCAGTTCTAGGATCTATAGATCTCTTATAATTCAATAAAATCATACCTGCTCCTTTACTCTGGCCCCAACCCTATAGAACCTAAATCTCTCTGCATGTCAGCTTTATGCTGTTGCTGAGAAGAGGAGGTGTGTTGGGGGCGTGGATGCTGGGAGCTTCAGGATCAGCCTACCTTCATGCCCCCTCACCTTTCTGTATGGGAGGGGGCGTGACAGAGGTTGTGGCCGCCAGCCCCATACTCACACATACAATCCAGCCCCTGATATACCATCCTATGTGACAGGGGGCTAGGCTTCAAATAGTAATCATGTCACCAAGCAGATACAAAAACATGCTGTGATCCTCTGCTGTATGATGATACATAGTGTGTACTGTTATTGTGAGGATACAAGCAGACGCAAATCATTACATTGTTCGATTCTACTCTGCATGGTCTCCCCTTCCCCATAGAAACATGGTATCTTCTTATATCTCCAACTTTCAATGGATCATCATCATCACTCCTCACTGGAATGTAGGCTTATTCTCCAGCTCCCAGCATCCACGCCCCCTGAGACACCTCCTGTTTTTTGCTCTTACATGAAGCTCTCAGGCTGAAGATTCTGGGTTCCATGACGTGGGGGTCAGAGCTGAGGAGCAGGTATGATGTCATCCTTTTGTAAGAGTTCTATAGATCCAAGAACTGCAGTGTACAGTTCTACTTCATCATGTAGTAGGGCAGGAACTGTACTAAAACGTTTTCTCTCACTGGAGTTCCCTTTTAAACGAAATAGAAAAAAAGATGGCCAAACACAAAGATGTCAGCGCCACCAGACGCACATACAAGAACCACACACGAGAATCCCAAACAAGGATCATTAATGACGGGCTTGGCACAAGCATACAGACACACAATGGTGGCTTACAGAGCTTTGGTCCTGTAGGCAGACACAGACCTGCATCCTTATAGCATACACACAGGAGGCCAGCACTGATTGGCAACCTATTATCTCTTGCACACACCTAAAAAAACTCTGGGCAGCTCCAGTCAATGTGGCCGCTGCCTGGCACTAACTAGTCAGACATGTCCACCATGCAGCACCGTCCACACACCACATGCAATGACCTGCCGTCTGAGCATCAGCAAGCTGCCACTGCACTAAACTGGTAAAATGGTGCGTCTCCTCAAAAAGACCACGGCCTCTTCTCCCGAAACGCTTAGCCAATCACAAGCGCCGCACACAGGGCTGTCCAGAGCTAATAGCAGGGGCCTTCCAATTGGGTTGAGCAAGGGATGTGGGAGCAGGAAGGGGACGAGTGCCACCGACCAAATGCCACTCAGGAGAAACATGGCTGGATGCCTGTATGTACCAAGGTACGGCATTGGATGTGGTGTGTAAGTTATGGCCAATCAGTCCTGCAGCAGGGGGATAATGCATCCTGTACCAGGGGTGTACATAGAAATCATGGGGCCCCACAGTAGGAGTTCTAATTGCCACCATCCCCCCCCCAAAAAAAAATATTTGGCTGGGTCACATAGATATATATCTCACAACTTTGCAGCCGTTACAAAGTAATTTTGTTCCTATTGAAGCCCCTAGATTCCTCTTTAATTACCCTCATATAGTATGATGCCAACAAAAGTGCCCCCCAAACATTGTATGATCCCCCACAGTGAATTCCTCCACAGTACCCTCCACATAATGCCACTGTACCCCCTCAACTACCCCGGCCCAGTATAGTCCCCAACTGTGCCCCCCACACAGCCCTTCATGTAATATAATGAACCTACATACAGCATAATGGCCCCTACACCTCTTCACTCTGTATAATAGTGCCCAACACACCCCTCAAATAACCCTCCAGAAATTATAAAGGCTCATTCTTAGCCTTCCAAGTATTATCATGCCTCTACACAGAGCCCTTGAAATATTATAATAGCTTCCATATGTTATAATTTGCTCCTTATATTATAATACACCATCCATAGTCCTTTCATATAGTATAATACACCCCCATAGTCCTCTATATAGTATAATGCACCGCCATAGTCTGCCACATAGTATAATGCACTCCCATAGTCCTCCATACAATATAATGCTCCCTATAGGACTCCATATCATATACAGCACCCTTCCATACGACTCTATATCTTATAAAGCACCCCTCTATAGGACTCCATATCATATAAAGCACTCCTCCATAGGACTCCATATCATATATAGCACACCTATATATCATCTAAAGCAACCCTCCATAGAACACCATATCATATGCAGCACCCTTCCATAGGACTCCATATCAAATACAGCAACCCCCCCATAGGACTCCATGTCATATAACTGATTGTGGATGATGGCATTGTACCCAAATTCCCTTTTATGGTCACCTACAAAACAATTCCTTTAAATCCATTGCTAGTTCCTTAACCAATACTAGATGCATGTGGATGTTGGTTGGGTGCCAAAGCTTTTCCTCTAATCTCTCCCAAGTCCTCAATGATCCCATTTCCTTCTACCCCACCATTGCAAAGTAGTCTTGAGAAACATACAATGACACCGTGGATCCAAGCTCATTTATTCTCTTATGCAGATATCACGGTCCCATTTGCTAGAAACATACTACCCTTTTATTACATTAGAGAGAAGTTTGTCATTCCTCCCTCAGGTTTCTTTACATATATGCAATTTAGAGACTTAGGCTGGCTTCACACTTGCGGTTCCCTCCGCAGCATCCTGCGGAGGGGAACCGCAAGCTGAGCGCAAGCACCGCAAGTCCCTATGTTTAACATGGGGACTCGGGTGCTTGCACTTGGGTGCAGATTGAAAGATAAAAGTATAGAAGTCTCATAGGGAGCGCCATGTCGTGTTCCTGGTACGGACGAGAATGTATGATTTGTGCGCATGCATCCGCATGCGTACAAATCATACATTGCAGTGAATGGGTGCGCACAAGGTGCACACGCCAATCTGCACCAGAGCGCAGGCACCTGCGTCCCCATGTTAAACATAGGGACTTGCAGTGCCTACGCTCAGCTGGCGGTTCCCCTCCCAAGACGCTGCGGAGGGAACCGCAAATGTGAAGGCAGCCTTAGCGCTTACTCTTTTTAAATCGACTACACTTTCAACACCAATGCCAATCGAGCGACCTTTGTGAATGAGGTCCAGTTAAGAAGAGTCTAATTTCAGACATATACAAATGTTATCTGACGAATCTTCCCCCGTCTTTATTTAACAAAATGGGAGACGCATTAGGCTCTGGAAATTCCCTCCCCATTGTGGCAGGTTATATGGACAAAAGTTGCAAAGACATCACTATGCACCACTCAAAAGTAAAACCAATATAAAATATTAATGCACTGGTACCACGAACCGGAAACGCTACACAAAATGTTCCCCTCTTCCTTGAGTGAATTCTGGAGATGTTTTAGCTTTGTATAGACACTTCCCCACATATTCTGTAATTATGAGAGGTTTAGACCACTCTGGCTTGGGGAATGAAACCTGACGAACCAGATATTGAGCGAGTGGATTGCTCTGGACCTGCTCACGTGCCTCCTCAATGTAGCCCCGAGGAGTACGGGAAAGGATTCGGCCAGGCTGCTCTTGCAAATTTTAACCTCAACTAAATGTCTCATTGCTTCCCATTGGAAATGAACCTTGGCTCCCACCATTACTGAAATGAAAACCAAAATGAAAGAAACAAGGAGAATAGAACATCTGACAGAATTGTAAAACAACAAAGAGGACGTATTCGACTGCATCATGGGACAACTATGTAATGACATTAAATAAGTAGAATATTGCAAGATGATATCTTTAGCTTTTTTATCTCTCTTCTTACTTACGCTTTTCCAGATAAATCCCTCCCCCCACCCTATATCTGCCCATCCCCAGTCTTTATCACAGTTTTCGAACCTTATTCCATCTCAATTGCAAAATGGTTATGTATTTTATTGTGTTTAAGAGAGATAATATAAATAAACAGTAAAAAAAAACAGGCAGGGAAATGTTTTACCTCACAAAAGGAATCAGCTGTGATCCTGTGCTGTAATGTCTGTATACTCTTTTACATCCTCCCCAGCCCAGGAAAATGTGGTATGATCAGACCATGTCCCTGTACGGTCAGACACATCCATTACACAGTACATAGCACATAAAAGTATAAATGTATTTCAGCACAGGAACATTTTTTAGCCCCTTAGTGACAGAGCCAATTTTCATCTTAAAGGGAACTTCTCCCCCTCATTGGACATTTCAAACTATGCCCACAAGCATTTACATGATGTAAATGGGGTTCTAGTAACCCCTCTATGTGCCCAGACGTCCCTCTCATACCTGAAATATGAACTTTTATTATGTCCAGAGCTGGCCTCCTACTGAGACCAAGAAGATGCTGTTTAGACAGGATGGCGTTCTCGCTGCCCTCCATGCTGCTAAACCCGACCTGCAGTTTTCAAATTTCTTGCCCCTACTCTGGCCAGCGCGATGATAGACAGCTGCATTATGTCCAGAGCTGGCCTCCTGAGACAGGGAGGATGCTGTTTAGATCAGGTGGATGCTATCCTCGCTGCCTCTCCAGGCTGCTGATCCCACCCTTTAGTTTTCAAATTTCCCACCCCTCCTCTAGCCGTCGCGGTCAGTGACAGCTGCACTTGCGCCGACGCAGTGGAGTGGGAGTCCGCGGTGCATTGAACAGTGCCGATGATTCGCGAAACTTCACAAATCTTGCGAGACGTCGGCACAGAGAGCGCGCCTGCGCAGTCCATGCATATTGCCGATGTATCGCGAGATTTGTGAAGTCTTGCGAGACATCGGCACTGTTCAATACACTGCAGACACCCGCTCCACTGTACCGGCGTGAGTGCAGCTGTCACTCACCGCGTCGGCCAGAGGAGAGGCGGGAAATTTGAAAACTGCAGGGTGGGATTAGCAGCCTGGAGGGGTGGCGAGGATAGCATCCATCTGGTCTAAACAGCATCCTCCCTGTCTCAGGAGGCCAGCTCTGGACATAATAAAAGTTCATATTTCAGGTATGGTGGGTCAGTCTGGGCACATAAAGGGATTACTAGAACCCCATTTACATCATGTAAATACTGTTGGGCATAGTTTAAAATGCCCAAAGGTAAAAGTCTTTTTACAATTTTCAAATTTTTTATTTTTATACTGTTAAACCAGAGAGTGCTATATCACAAAACAGTTAATAAATAACATTTCTCACATGTCTACTTTACATCAGCACAATTTTGGAAACACGTTTTTTGTTAGGAAGTTAGAAAGGTTCAAAGTTCATCAGCAATTTCTCATTTTTACATCACAATTTATGAAATCATTTTTTAAGGACCACACCACATTTGGAGTCACTTTGAGGGGCCTATGTGTGACAGAATATACCCAAAAGTGACACCATTCTAAAACGTACATCCCACAGCCTGTGCAAAACCTCATTCAAGAAGTTTATAAACCTCTCAGCTGCTACACTGGAATGAATGCAAAGTGAAATGAAAAAAGACATAAATTTACATTTTACTTAAAAATGTTTCTTTAGCCTTAATTTATTCACTTTTACAAGGGATAGTGACACACCCACCAGGGTCGTGGGGTATTCGGAACCGGTCCGGGTCTGTCCCTTTCTGGGGAACTCACGGGGCTGTGACCCGTTCCGTGACCCTGGCGGTGTCATTAAATGGGGAATTATTATATGGAATTGCGTGACGCCACCTGTGGTATTCAGCTATACAGGGCCGATGCTGCAGTTCGGGACCACTGGGGCAGTTGATGACGCAGAAAAGATGGTACAGCTCCCCACAGGTGGAGCAGGGCCCCAGGGCAGATTATACAGTCAAACAGGCTTGTGGTGATGGTTGGGGTGCAGGGTGACAGACGCAGGGAAAAAAAACAGAGGACAGGGTTGTAGTTTCTGTTACCTTTCCTTCTTGCAGTTTTAAGTCAAACCGGGACAATGGTAACAGGTAGTAGATGTGACCCGGGTGGCCTGGAAGCAATTGGGGAATGCGCCACACCAGGGGTGTGCTCTCCCTTTTGGTCTTCACTTCCTAATGCTATGCTGTGACCCTCTTCCTGCATGTTTATTTGTTTCTACCCGTATGACAGGCAGCATGGGCCTTTTTCAGGTGCTGCTCCTCTCCTGGCGGCTTCTGCCCTCTGGACTCAGCTGCTGGGTCTTCGGTACCCCACAACTCAGGACTCCGGTGTCCTTTTCTCTGGCGCTCAGCTCCGGGATGAGTTCTGTTGCAGCTAATTTCCCCTCAGAGCTCTCCTCAATGTCTCTCCTGTCTTCCTTTCCTCAGACCAACTCCAACGGTTACCTCACACTGACTGAACTCCCACTTCCTGTTTGTCTCCTCTTTTATAATTTGTCCAACTGTCTTTCTACTTCCTGCTGCTCCCCTGAAACCCTGTTAGATGTCCCCCTTCAGGCTTGGAGCAGGAAAAGTGTTGGATGCTGAGTATCACCTGGCTTGGGGACCCTTTCTTGCTTCCAGGCATGACATAACCCCCTGGGAGGGAGGTAATGCCACTGTAGCAACCGGACCCTGGGGTGCCACAATAGCATGACAAATTGGACCCAAAAATTGGTACCCAGTTTCTTCTGAACACTCTGATACCCTGCATGTGGTCAGAAACCTCTGTACAAATGAGAGGGCTTAGAATGGAAGAAGCGCTATTTGAAATCTGGAATTCAAATTTGGCTGAAATAGATTGCTTTCAAGGGTCCCTAACCGGGTGGCCATCAGGGGCTAACTACCCTGATTCCTGTCAGGGGCCTGCTGAAGCAGAGGAGCCTGGCAAGCCAACATGCAGGGGTTGGGGCCATGGATGTGCAGGGGGCAGGGCCATTTCTTCAAAGCAGGGCCCCACTCAGACCAATCAGGATCAACAAGTGCAGATCCCATGCCCTCCTGCCAACTTCATCATATCCCTGATCCCTCCTTGAGCTGATCATGTGACCCCTGATGCCTCCCCACCATGTAACATCATCACAGGTCCTGTGGTGGTGAGCATGACATATGTGTGTCTTTGTGTCTAGTGTCTGTCTGACTGTGTCTGTCTGTACACAGCACTATACTGTACATACAGGTCCCCATCACATGCTGTATTAGTAGTCTATACACTGTATGTATATAGTGTGGACTTCTATACACAGTATAGTGCTGTGTATACAAGAAAGAAATCTCTAATGTGTATATGAACCACACCAGTGTCTATTTTGTATACAGCTATCAGCAGTGTACACTGTATACAGCTATCAGCGGTGTCCATTGTGTATACAGCTATCAGCGGTGTCCATTGTGTATACAGCTATCAGCAGTGTCCATTGTGTATACAGTTATCAGTGGTGTCCATTGTGTATACAGCTATCAGCAGTGTCCATTGTGTATACAGTTATCAGCAGTGTCCATTGTGTATACAGCTATCAGCGTCCCTATTGTGTAAACAGCCAGCAGCAGTCTCTATTGAGTATTCTGTATTGTGTATACAACCAGTCTCATTTGTGTGTGTATGTGTATATATGTGTGTATATACAGTTGTGGCCAAAAGTATTGACACCCCTGCAATTCTGTCAGATAATACTCAGTTTCTTCCTGAAAATGATTGCAATCACAAATTCTTTGCTATTATTATCTTCATTTAATTTGTCTTCAATGAAAAAACACAAAAGAGAATGAAGCAAAAAGCAAAACATTGACCATTTCACACAAAACTCCAAAAATGGGCCAGACAAAAGTATTGGCACCCTCAGTCTAATACTTGGTTGCACAACCTTTAGCCAAAATAACTGCGATCAACCGCTTCCGGTAACCATCAATAAGTTTCTTACAATGCTCTGCTGGAATTTTAGACCATTCTTCTTTGGCAAACTGCTCCAGGTCCCCGATATTTGAAGGGTGCCTTCTCCAAACTGCCATTTTTAGATCTCTCCACAGGTGTTCTATGGGATTCAGGTCAGGACTCATTGCTGGCCACCTTAGAAGTCTCCAGTACTTTCTCTCAAACCATTTTCTAGTGCTTTTCGAAGTGTGTTTTGGGTCATTGTCCTGCTGGAAGACCCATGACCTCTGAGGGAGACCCAGCTTTCTCACACTGGGTCCTACATTATGCTGCAAAATTTGTTCGTAGTCTTCAGACTTCATAATGCCATGCACACGGTCAAGCAGTCCAGTGCCAGAGGCAGCAAAGCAATCCCAAAACATCAGGGAACCTCCGCCATGTTTGACTGTAGGGACCGTGTACTATTCTTTGAATGCCTCTTTTTTTCTCCTGTAAACTCTATGTTGATGCCTTTGCCCAAAAAGCTCTACTTTTATCTCATCTGACCAGAGAACATTCTTCCAAAACGTTTTAAGCTTTCTCAGGTAAGTTTTGGCAAACTCCAGCCTGGCTTTTTTATGTCTCGGGGTGAGATGTGGGGTCTTCCTGGGTATCCTACCATACAGTGCCTTTTCATTCAGACGCTGACGAATAGTACGGGTTGACACTGTTGTACCATCGGACTGCAGGGCAGCTTGAACTTGTTTGGATGTTTGTTGAGGTTCTTTATCCACCATCCGCACAATCTTGCGTTGAAATCTCTCGCCAATTTTTCTTTTCCGTCCACATCTAGAGAGGTTAGCCACAGTGCCATGGGCTTTAAACTTCTCGATGACACTGCGCACGGTAGACACAGGAACATTCAGGTCTTTGGAGATGGACTTGTAGCCTTGAGATTGCTCATGCTTCCTCACAATTTGGTTTCTCAAGTCCTCAGACAGTTCTTTGGTCTTCTTTCTTTTCTCCATGCTCAATGTGGTACACACAAGGACACAGGACAGAGGTAGAGTCAACTTTAATGCATGTCAACTGGCTGCAAGTGTGATTTAGTTATTGCCAACACCTGTTAGGTGCCACAGGTAAGTTACAGGTGCTGTTAATTACACAAATTAGAGAAGCATCACATGATTTTTCTAACAGTGCCAATACTTTTGTCCACCCCTTTTTTATGTTTGGTGTGGAATTATATCCAATTTGGCTTTAGGACAATTCTTTCTGTGTTTTTTCATTGAAGACAAATTAAATGAAGATAATAATACCAAAGACTTTGTGATTGCAATCATTTTCAGGAAGAAACTAAGTATTATCTGACAGAATTGCAGGGGTGTCAATACTTTTGGCCACAACTGTATGTGTGTGTATATATATATATATTATATATATATATATATATATATAATATATGTGTATGTATGTATGTATTGTGAGGTAGCAACCGGGGAACCCGCTTGCAAAACGACAAGAACACGTGTTTTTAAGTTAACCAATGTCTACCCGTTTATTTTCACATATTAATCACATAACCCGGGTAGCATGTTTCACACATATCACATTGATTAACAACACTTTACATAAACACCATACATTTACATTTAACATCACAACACTTATATTGCACATAACGATTTATAGTAACCCGGGACCTGTAACCACGACTCTCTGTCCCCATTGGAGCTCTACTAACAGCTCCCGTGGTGGCTACGGCCTCCGGCCTACTTACACATCTTACAGTACCTTTATAATAAATACATTTGATATACTTCGATGATGACCCTTCCGGGTTCATAACAGGGATTGGCAAACCCTAGTAACCCGTGGCTGCGGCCTCCGGCCTAACCCCGCGTTACCCAGTACGGGAGCCCTTTTAACCCCTGCTTCTGACCTTCGTTACATACGCCTCAACGGGCCCTGTGGGTCCCAATGGCGGTACCTGCCGCCTGGCTTTAGTCCCCCAGCATGATGATATACATTCACCCCTAGTCAGGAATCCTGCCTGACCGGGTCCTTACACACCGTATGTGATCCATCATTCAAACGTCCATGGATCACACACCTGCTCACAGCCCACATCCATGGACTGTGGCCCCTCCATGGCCCATTACAGGGATTGGCAAACCATAGTACACGGGAACCACATCCGATACCTACTAGGAGCCCTATTACCCCTGTCTCTGGCACCACAGGCACACTCACCCCATTAGAGGTCGTGGTTGAGGGACGGGTACCCTCTGCAAGCAGCAGGGCAAGCCTCCCTCTCGTCCCAAGGACGGAACGCCTCCAACATCATCCATACCAGCTGGGTCACTGTCTCTCCACATGATTATACACGGGTCTTACATAGGTCATCATCTCTCATTCAGGGCCATTGCCTAAGCCCTCATACATCAACGGGTCCTTTACTAGTCGGACCCAATAGCGGTTATGCCCGCCTGGCATTAATCACACACAGCTCTCTCCGTTACACGGGAACCGCTGTCTTACCGGGCACGGATCCGGGTCTCGCTACCTGGATACGGGTCCACCAAGCGTCCCCCACGGGCTCCTTTCCCGGACGTGTTTCACCCCACGCCCGGACCAGTATCCACCGGGTTCAGCCACGGCTTCCCCACCAGGTGCTATCACAACCACGGATCTTGGCACCGGCATGGAGCTAGCATGCTCCCTTCATTCACACAGCCTCTGGACTGCTCTGCACTGGGCTGGTCTCAGCTTCCATCTCAATCACAGGCTGGTAATCTCTGGCTGGTAATCTCTGGCTGGTAATCTCTGGCTGGTAATCTCTGGCTGGTAATCTCTGGCCTCAATCACACAGGTGGCCGGCTCTTATCGTGCCAGCCACTCCCACCTGGACACACCCCCTCAGCTGCTAATCATCAGCTTCCACACAGCTCAGGTTAACTCCCTGTGTTCCGGGTTGTCAGCACTCACTCATCACATCCTATTCTTTATGGACTCCTCTCACTCTCACTGCCGCTCATTAGGCTCATGAACTCATTGTGTTCAGGTTGGTTCACACAGTATTACCATCACAGGAAAACCGGCCAGTGTGCACAGGATCATCCTCTGATCCTACATGTGATGTACCCCGGCCATGCGGATCATGCCGGCGGTGCCTCACATACCCCCCTCCTTGTTTACACCCGTGGGTAGGGGTTAAACACACGGCCCTGACAAGTCGGGTGACAGCGTCGCTCCTGGCTTGTGAATAAGGGTCACACACACTGCCGGCTTGTACACCTAGGACACCGGTAAACCGTGTCCTAACCTCCCCCCTCCTTGTTCAGACCAGTGGGGGATGAACACACTGCCATAGGAGCCGGGCCACCACACAACACCTTGTGGCACCGCTCTCGGTTTGTATACCTGTGACTCCTGTCCAACCTCCCCCCTCCTTGCTTAAACCAGCAGGGGCAAACACAGTTCATAGAATCCGGATGTGGCGTTGTCTTGGCAACTTCGTGACCCCTCGGGCCACCGGAACCTTGATCACGCCGACTTTGACTTCGGGACCCCTAGGGCCACCCGATACTTTGAGTACGACGTCTTCGTGACCTCGCCAGGTCACCGGCTAGATGCTAGGGTGCGTCGTGCGGTTGCCCATAGCAACCAAGTCCATATAAAGTGCATCAACAGAATTGTCCATATAAGGTGCTCCGGCACCACAGCCCTCGGCTGTACCAACCCCCCTTTGTAACTGGGGTGCATTCCTCACCGGGCAACCTTGCCCGCATTCTCCACCATATGTGAGGTAGCAACCGGGGAACCCGCTTGCAAAACGACAAGAACACGTGTTTTTAAGTTAACCAATGTCTACCCGTTTATTTTCACATATTAATCACATAACCCGGGTAGCATGTTTCACACATATCACATTGATTAACAACACTTTACATAAACACCATACATTTACATTTAACATCACAACACTTATATTGCACATAACGATTTATAGTAACCCGGGACCTGTAACCACGACTCTCTGTCCCCATTGGAGCTCTACTAACAGCTCCCGTGGTGGCTACGGCCTCCGGCCTACTTACACATCTTACAGTACCTTTATAATAAATACATTTGATATACTTCGATGATGACCCTTCCGGGTTCATAACAGGGATTGGCAAACCCTAGTAACCCGTGGCTGCGGCCTCCGGCCTAACCCCGCGTTACCCAGTACGGGAGCCCTTTTAACCCCTGCTTCTGACCTTCGTTACATACGCCTCAACGGGCCCTGTGGGTCCCAATGGCGGTACCTGCCGCCTGGCTTTAGTCCCCCAGCATGATGATATACATTCACCCCTAGTCAGGAATCCTGCCTGACCGGGTCCTTACACACCGTATGTGATCCATCATTCAAACGTCCATGGATCACACACCTGCTCACAGCCCACATCCATGGACTGTGGCCCCTCCATGGCCCATTACAGGGATTGGCAAACCATAGTACACGGGAACCACATCCGATACCTACTAGGAGCCCTATTACCCCTGTCTCTGGCACCACAGGCACACTCACCCCATTAGAGGTCGTGGTTGAGGGACGGGTACCCTCTGCAAGCAGCAGGGCAAGCCTCCCTCTCGTCCCAAGGACGGAACGCCTCCAACATCATCCATACCAGCTGGGTCACTGTCTCTCCACATGATTATACACGGGTCTTACATAGGTCATCATCTCTCATTCAGGGCCATTGCCTAAGCCCTCATACATCAACGGGTCCTTTACTAGTCGGACCCAATAGCGGTTATGCCCGCCTGGCATTAATCACACACAGCTCTCTCCGTTACACGGGAACCGCTGTCTTACCGGGCACGGATCCGGGTCTCGCTACCTGGATACGGGTCCACCAAGCGTCCCCCACGGGCTCCTTTCCCGGACGTGTTTCACCCCACGCCCGGACCAGTATCCACCGGGTTCAGCCACGGCTTCCCCACCAGGTGCTATCACAACCACGGATCTTGGCACCGGCATGGAGCTAGCATGCTCCCTTCATTCACACAGCCTCTGGACTGCTCTGCACTGGGCTGGTCTCAGCTTCCATCTCAATCACAGGCTGGTAATCTCTGGCTGGTAATCTCTGGCTGGTAATCTCTGGCTGGTAATCTCTGGCCTCAATCACACAGGTGGCCGGCTCTTATCGTGCCAGCCACTCCCACCTGGACACACCCCCTCAGCTGCTAATCATCAGCTTCCACACAGCTCAGGTTAACTCCCTGTGTTCCGGGTTGTCAGCACTCACTCATCACATCCTATTCTTTATGGACTCCTCTCACTCTCACTGCCGCTCATTAGGCTCATGAACTCATTGTGTTCAGGTTGGTTCACACAGTATTACCATCACAGGAAAACCGGCCAGTGTGCACAGGATCATCCTCTGATCCTACATGTGATGTACCCCGGCCATGCGGATCATGCCGGCGGTGCCTCACAGTATGTATGTATGTATGTTTGGGTGAAGGTGGAGCCTGGGGAGAGGCAGAGCTGGGGTGGAGGCTGGGCGGATTCTCAGGGGGGCCCCAGAATTTTGCCAGTTAGGGACCCTGAAATTTTTAGTGGCAGGCCTGGTCCCTAAAGATCCTAAACAGCAGAAACCCCTCTATGTAACCCTATTTTGGAAATTAGACTCCTCAAGGATTTTATCTATGGTCATAGTGAGCATTTTGAACCCACAGGTATTTCACTGAATTTTATAACAATAGGTCATCCTATTGAAAATGTTCTTTTTTCCCACACAACTGTTGCTATAGCGCCAAATTACAAGAGGTAACACCAAAAAGTAGACCTCACAGTTTGTTACCCACTTTCTTATGAGTACAGCGATACACTGCATGTAGTCAAAAAGTTCTGTTTGGACAAATAGGAGGGCTTAGAAGGTAAAGAGCAATATTTGAATTTAGGGAAAGCTGAATTAGATTGCGGGCATCATGTTGCATTTGCATGGCCGCTAGGGTGCCTATACGACAGAAACACGCCCACAAGTGACACCATTTTGGACATTAGACCCCTCAAATATTTAATCAAAAAGTATACTGAGCATTTAGAACCCACAGGTACTGCACAGAATTTGATAACATTACTTCATCGTATTGAAAATTCTTTTTTTTTCACACAAATGTTGCTTTAGCACCAAATGTCTCACATTTTCAAGAGGTAATGTTGAGCCCCAGGCCCTGAGGTACTCGGGTACCAGGCTCAGAGGGGTTCGCGGGGATGTTACAGGTGGCAGCGCCTGAGCCCGTGGCCTGGGTGACACTTCAATAGAGGGGATATGTATAGGGGATAAGAGTTATTGTCACGTGACGCCACCTGTAGTACCTGGTGATGGGTCACCAACGCCGGCACAGTCCTCCGGAGATCGATGGTATCGTGGCAAAGATGGCAAGGAGCTGGTCCTCCGGGGCAGCGTTCCTGTAAGCAAACAAGTTGAATTCTGTAGCACAAAGACATGGAGGCAAAGTCACTCTGCCGGGTACTTTACTGTAAACAGTCAGCAGCATACAGTATCCACAAGTTCAGCAACAGTTGTTAAAGAAACAGGTAGCTCTACGGGTGGTTCAAGTGGATGCCAGGTGGTATGGTGGTACCCGTGGTATACCTTAGTTGATGAACCCGTGTCCTTTCTTCCCCGCCTAGAATGAGTCTATACCCAATTACTCCTTGAAGGTAGTCTAGGGGCTCCCCTCCCTCGAAGTGAAGAAAAGGCAGACCGCTCCCTCTGGCAGTGTGCGGCAGCCGGTAACCAGACCGAAGCAGCCAGTTGATGACTTCAGAGGTGGACTCTGGCCGTTTCCTCGGGTCCGGTATTCCCATGGTGGACTGGGGAATTCCCTGGAGTATGGTCGCTCCACACTGGGGTTCCCCCTTTCTCTCTCGGGCTCAGACTCACGCGTCAGACACCCTCTCTCAGGATCCCCTCGGGATCCCCTTTCATCTTCTCTCAGGATCAGCCTGGAGCTGACCTGTTAGACCTTCCGCCTCGCTCCACACTCCTCCTCGACTCCTCTGCAACTCCTACTAACTCCTCACTCTCCCAAGAGGTGCTAGATCCCTCCCAGTAACCTCCCACCACTAGTCTAGTGTGGGAGTGCAGAAATGGGTCCCACCCACCAGCCCAGCATCTACTTGCAGTTGGGGAAAATTATACCACTTTTACGAGTGGAATACCCCACTGTGGCGCCTGACCATGTGGGGCACCACAGTAACACCAAAAAGTGGACCCCATACTTTGTTACCCACTTTGTTTTGGGCGTGGTGATACCCCATATATGGTCATAAACCTCTGTTTGGATGAATAGTAAGACTCGGAGTGGAAGAAGCAATATTTGAATATTGGAAAAGCTGAAATAAATTGTGGGCATCACAACACATTTGCAGGGCCCCTTGGGTGCCTATACCCCAATTTGGAAACTAGACACCTCAAGGACTTTATACAGGGGTATAGTGAGCATTTTGAACCCACGGGTACTTCAAACAATTTGATAACAATTGGTCATCATTTTGAACATTTTCTTATTTTTCACACTAAATTTCTCACATTTAGGGTATGTGCACACGATCTGGAGACACTGCATCCTGGATGCAGTGTCTCCTCTCCAGCGGGGATGCCAGAGATTTCTGCAGACGCCCTTGCCCATGATATTCGTTGAGGGCATGGCGGCTTTTCTCTGCGTTCACCCACCGAAATCGTATCCGACTCCGTATTCTAAATTGACATTCCAAATTTGCCAAACACCACAATAGCAATGACTTCTATTGCTCTTCTTCATGCCAGGATGGTTTCTTTTTTTATTACCGTAATATAAAAAGTAATATGAATAAATTAATAATTTGACAAAAAACAGCATGGAGTCCCCTCCATTTAGAAAACCAGCCAAGGTAGAGCCGACAGCTGGGATCTAGTTTTCTAAGGGTGGGAAGGGCTATGCTTATTGGCCATACCCAGCCTAAAAATAGCAGGCCACAGCCGGCCCAGAACTGGCGTCTCCATAAGGTGCATTGGTAGTCGAGGTAATGGTATTTGGGGTTGATGTCAGCTAGGTAATACTTGCTGGCATCAAGCTCGGAGGTTAGTAATGTTGAGACATCAATCAGATATCCAACATTACTAACCAAATCAGTAAGGACACAAATAAACACAACTAAAAAACATTTATTTGAAAAAACACTCACCAACACAGACCCTTTTTCCCCAATTATTGGAAAAAAGGGCCAGTGTAATCCAGTGGAAGGTCCCTTGACAAACCTCAGTCTTGTAGCATATGGTGCCTCCCCTATGGTGTAAGGGCAGGTACCCTGCCAAGAGACTGCCTTGTGATGACCTCAGTGAGGTTTTTGTAGTTAAAAGAGGATCTGTCATTCCCCCATGGACTAGAATCTAAGTGCAGCACTGAATGCAGCATGTCTGCTGCATTCAGGGAAGGGGCCCCCCATGTGTGTGTGGGGCTTGTACCCCAAGTTATAGACTTAGAAATACTTACAGTTAGAAGCCATGGAGGTTGGCCCTTGTGCTGCAGCCACCTCGTAGCACGTGGGCATTTCACTGCCTCTGTGTGCCGCCTTTTTTACATGTGTTTGCCGCCTCCCTCCTGCCAGTCATTTCACCCATGTCCTCGCCTGCGCTCTGCGCGTCCTTGTGCTGTTGACGCAGGCACAGAACGAGGTATTGCTTATTGCCACCCTGGCCGTCTGTCCCGCCTCCTGCTGTGACGTCCTCAACTTTCCCCGCCCTGCTCTGTATTATGCTATGGAGAGCGCAGAGCGCAGGCAAGGACATGGGTGAAATGACTGGCAGTAGGGAGGCGGCGAATACATTTAAAAAAGGCGGCACAGAGACGCAGAGGGCGTGAAATGTTCCCATGCTACGAGGTGGCTGCAGCTCAAGCTCCAGCCTCCATGGCTTCTAATTGTAAGTTTTTCTAAACCTATATCTCAGGGTACCAGCCGCACAGAGACATGGGGGAACCCTTGCCTGAATGCAGCAGACATGCTGCATTCAGTGCTGGACTTAGATTCTAATCCATGGGGGGGTGAGAGGTCCTCTTTAAGGATCCTCAGGTCACACAGGGGTTAACTGTGATCTCATGATGATCTCCAGACCAGGCACTGGAGATCACATGGGATCACACTTGACTCTTGTGTGACCTGAAGATCCTCACCTGTAATGACCTCACTGAGGTCATCACATGTCAGTCTCCTGGCAAAGCAAAGACTATCCATATTGGACTTCATTTTAGTAGTAAATTTAGGATGATTTTTGCTTTTATTTGTGAAAAAATCTAAAATTTTGGCAAAAATGTAAAAAATTCACCATGTTCAAACTTTGAAGTTTTATACCGTTAAACCAGAGAGGTATATCACAAAAATAGTTACAAAGTAACATTTACCACATGTCTGCTTTATATCAGCACACTTTTGAAAACAAATTTTTTTTAGTTAGGACGGTAGATGGGTTCAATATTTATCAGCAATTTCTCATTTTTCAAACAAAATTTCCAAACCATTCTTTTTGTGAACCAGACAGCCCCGGATCCGAATTTGCCCCCCATGTCTCCGTATAGAGCTGGATGGCTGTTATTTGCCATCCGGTTTGGGGCTTTTCCGGGAGTATCCAGTTTTGTCTGACTTTTGCATTGGACACAAAACCGGAATCTGCAGCATTTTTGTGTCCGATGCAAAAATCGGACAAAACCGGATCCTCCCGAATTTAGCGCCCATAGCATGGGAGTCTATGGGCGCCGGATCGCGCTGTATCCGCCAGAAAATTATGCTGGTACCTGGACGGCTGGTGCTTTTAACAGCCGCCACTGAATTTCAGCACATGGAGAGCTCCACGGATTAAATTTCAGCACCACGGCCAGCTCTCCTGCAGCCATGGTGCTGAAATTTCAACACTGGACAGCAGCACAAACAAAGCCGGCAAAAAGCAGGATCAGAGGGCAGATTTGCCCTCCGGTTCTGTTCGTCCATGGCTGTCAGGTTCTATCCGGTGCATCCTGCAAAACACCGGACACAACCTGACAGTCAAAAATCATGGTGTGAAGCTGGCCTTAGTCACTAAAAACAGCTTGGTTAGTCCACTGCACCAGGCTGTGTTGGGCTAATCTATGAAGGAAAGCTCAGTTTCTTCCCTGCACTAGGCTCTGTTGGGCAAATCTAATAAAAAGCTCTGTTTTGCCACTGTACAGCAGTATCAATGCCCGTTGAACACTGCCACACACCACCGAACACTGTGACACCTCTAGCTTCTAGCACAAGCATTGTCTCACTACCGACATTCTCCTGTACCTATGCTGAACCGCCACCGCAACTCCCAGGTAAGCAAGGTTTGGAATATAAAATGCATCCCTATTTTGTCCCCAAATTTGGAGGAAAAAAGTGTGTTTTATAATCCAAAAAATACGGAATTTTTCTTACCGGGCTCTGTGATTTCTTTGTACGCCCCTGAGTATTGTAAGGCTACGTTCACATGCTGCGCTATTGCTGCACTATTGGTCCGCTTTGTATGATCTGCTATTTCAGTGGAATGCAGTGAAACGCATTGACGTCGGCTGTCCCAGCCAAGTCAATGCATTTCACTAATTGGCATTCACACGCTGCACTTTTTATGGACCCGTTTTTGGGCTGAAAAGCGGGTCTTTAAAAACGTCACATGCTAATTTCCTGATGTTATTTTGCTGCATCATTCACTCACCTTGCTGCGCTCCCACGGGATCTCTCCTCATACCGATGCTGCAAGACCTGTGGACAGCACCATGTGACCACTACGGGGATGAGAAGACATTGCCAGCGGTCACCGAAGGAGCGCGGTGAGGTGAGTAAGGGCAGGCGAATAGCGCAAGCCGTTCACACACAGAACGCTGTGCTTTGTATGGATCTGTTCTTGGTGCAGTTTTGCACCAAAAACAGATCCTCACAAAACACAGCAACACAAAAACAGATCCTCACAAAACACAGCAACAACACTGTGTGTGAACGTAGCCGAATACTCAAGAGAAATTGCATAACAAATTGTACCATTCGCTTTCTCCCTTTACTCCTTGTAAAAATTATAAACCTGGAGGCCAAAGCAACATTTTGGTTTAAAAAATTGTAATTATTCATATTATACAATTCTTTGAATAACCTGAGGGTTAAAAATTCTCACTAATCCCCTAGATGAATTCCTCAAGAGGTGTAGTTACTTGTGGGGTTTTCTGCTGTTTTGGCATGTCAGGGGCTCTTCAAATATGATATGGCATTCACAATCTATTCCAGCTAAAATGGCATATCTTCCCTCCTGAGCCCTGCCATGTACTCAAACAATAGTATTCCGCTACATGTGGGGTATGGACATACTCATGAAAAATTGCACAACATATTGTATGGTGCATTATTTCCTGCAAACCTTGTAAAAATAAATGATTTGGGGCTCAACCAACATTTTTGTGGAAAAAGTGTGACTTGTTATCTTCACGGCTCAATTCTGAGAAGCACCTGGAGGGTTTAAGTGCTCACCACACATCTAAATAAATCCTTGAGGGGTCTAGTTTCCCAAATGAGGTCACTTATGAGGGTTTAGACTGTTTAGGCACATCAGGGGCTCTGCAAATGAGACATGGCATCTACTACTGATTTTGCATTCCAAAAGTCAAATGGCACCTCTTCTCTTCCAAACCCTGCCGTGCACACAGTGTTTTTTCACCACATATGGAGTATCGGTGTACAAAGGAGGAATTTTTTACAACAATCAGTATGGTGCATTTTTTCCTGTTACCCTTGTTAAAAAAAATTGGGCTGAAGTAACATTTTGGTGGGAAAAAGTACAATTTTAATTTTTTCCTTCCACCTTGGTTTAATCCCTGTGAAGCACATAAGGGTTAATAAACTTCTTGATTGTGGCTTTGAGCAGTTTGAGGGGTGCAGTTTTTAAAAGGGTGTCACTTCTGGGTATTTCTGTCAACTAGACCTCTCAAAGTCTCTTAAAATCTGATGTGGTACATATAGAAATTGATTTGGAAAAATATTGATATGAAAATGAGAAATTGCTGATAAACATTTAACCCTTCTAACTTCCTAACAAAAAAAAATTGCATATTCTGTCGACATCCAACCCCGATTGCATTGATGATATGGTAAAGACGATATAGCCCGATGCCAAATTCCTATTTTCTTCATGCATGCAAAGATCTTCATTATTTTGTCGAATCTTCAATAAACATCAATCTAAGGCCAAATAAATGGGCAACACTGTAATGAAATCCAAAATAAATTAATACCAAATAGTACTGATTGATTAGTTTTAGTCAAACCTTATTTACAAATATTGGGTCCTAGATAAAAATGCATATAATTGTTACACGTGAATAAAAAGTTATAACTTTGTATAAGTGTGGGGAACACTTTTTCCATTGCCATAGGAGTCTAATTATGTACAGCTTGCTGTTTAACTTGACCACTCTATTGATCGTAATACTAATATATAGGTGTCTTTTTATTTGTGCTTACAAATTGCCTGTGATGCTGGGCTCCCTGACCTTTCTGGGTGTTTCATCTGCCTGACATTGGTGTGTCAGGTCAGTGGATTGCTGCCCAGTAGGAAGTCTGGGAGTCAATTATTCATGGGTAATTTTGTTATTGAACTCACAAATGATAATTCATATAAAGCCCTATTGATAAGATTTATGCCCCTACTAACGTTGTAAAACTTTTACAATAATTCTGCATTTTGTGGTACAGGGGTGTTACTCCTTCTATTCTCGCGTTCAGAAGGGTTTTTTCTTTTTGTTTTGGTAGGTCTGTCTATATGTGTCTGTCCATGTTATATCTGATTTAATAAAGATTTAGCATTTTTGGAATTTTGTGGCATTTTTTCTGACTTAGGTTAGATGTGTATATATAGTTGAATATGGTGCTTTTCCGGTTACGCTTATAGACTGGTATATATTGAACAATGCGGTTACCTACTAGAATTGGTAAGAGGCCATGATTTTCTATTCTGAAGTTACGAGAAGGACATTAAGTAGCACTTCTTCAGGTTTTAGTGTAGCATGAATGAGTTTTAGGTTTAGTAGGAATTGGTCGAGCCCAGAATCGAGCCAGAAGTGGCCAGTCCCAGAAGATATGGGTTGGATTGCCTATTTAGGAGTTGAATCTCCAGCACAGGTTCAATGCCGTAAGCCCCCAATGATGAGGAGCTCAGGTGTCCTGTACCAACGCGTCAGGATCTTATAGCGTTTTTCTGTAAGAGGATGCACCTAGAGAAACCCTTAGCCGTGGGTAGTATGCTGTTAATTTTCTCTGTCGACAATTTAATTTTCCCATGAATGTGTGTATGCCTGCTTCGCCGACACAGGAGGGGAGATAAGTTGCAGATATATACGAGATATAACTTTAGGTCATTTATTAACTATTTTGTGTGACTTTACGCTCTGGTTTACGGGCATAAAAATTAAAAGTTTAAAAATTGTAATTTTTAACATTTTCACCAAATTATTTTAGATTTTTTTTATAAATAAATGCAAAAAAAAATCATCTTAACATAAACAAAATCCAGTTCAGCATTTATATGTACGTCATTAACATCAGGACTTAAATGGCCCTATGAGAGTGACACTGAGCAAGACATACTCTTTATCAAATTAACAATACAGCACACTGAGTATCATGCAAATAAAATGGGTTTTATTAGAAAAATTTCTAAAAGCAGGTGGCGGGAAAGAACAGGATAGAGAATGAGGGGCTTTACAGGTGGTACAACAAAAAGTAATGCGATTGTGTGATTTTTGTCACAAAAATTCAAAACGGGGAATACATGTGGTGCATTGTAGTATAATGGGTTCCATGGTACATGTATATTTCACCTCTGTCCACAAAGAAGAGTTTTTCTGTGTGTGCCTGGGATGGCAGGAATGAGTTGGCTCAATAATGAATCAATGTGACATAGTGCATTGATATAATATCAAAATGTGCATGTCAATAGATTGACTCCTCCAACCACCCAGACAGTATTATGTAATGTGTGTGAGACAAGGAGCCGATATAGCTTCCCAAGATCTCCCCTTAAGTCACCAAACTACAAATCACAGCATAAGTTAGCCAATTAAATGGTGTCCAACAGGAACCCACCCAGAGGGGAAGGGGGCCCGACCTGCATTTCACTTACGTTCAGCAAGTTTTTTCAGGTGACAGTGGTCTCTTCCAGTACTCCAACAGTAACCCACCCAGTGGGAAGGGGGGCCCGACGTATGTTTCACTTAGTTAAGCAAGTTTCATCAGGGACAGTGATCTCTTTCAGTACCATACAATGCACCCCATGTATTCCCCCTTTTGAATTTTTGTGACAAAAATCACGCAATTGCAATAATTTTGGTGCACCACCTGTAAACCCTCCCATTCTCTATCCTGCTTCTTTACCGCCGCCTGCTTTTAGAAATTTTTCTAATTAAAACACATTTTATTTGCATGATACTCAGTGTGCTGTGTTGTAAATATCATCTTAAGTTGACTACTAATATGAAGTACAACATGTCACGAAAAAAACAATCTCAGAATCCGTTCCAGATTTACTACCTCATGGCTGGGTCAGATGGCTGTACAACATAGACAATGCATCCTTTCTAATGCACGGAGTGGTCGGCATCTCCCCTCATCCAGTCCTTAAGCTGTCATGCTCAGGTCAGGGGGACCGCCAACCACTCACTGCATTACACAGTGAGCATGTTGTCTGTGTAAAGGTACCTTCACACGCCGCAATCTCGCCTGCCATTCATAAAGGCGATATGTCGCCCCGGAGCTAGCGCCATGAAATAGCCTCACAGTTGCGGCGTGTGATTGGGGAATTTTGCGGCGTTAATCGCCTCTCGTCCGTCGCCTGATTCCTGACCAATGCTCAGAAATCACCGCAACCATGAAGGCGATATTCCCGTGTTGTGGCGTGTGATAGGGCGATAGTGATGGAAAGAGCGTTGCCTATGATTTCCCGTAGGCGTGCCTCAACGTTCTGTAGTCTGCGCCCAGTCCACGATGATTGGTGTTGGTACTGTGTTTCCATTGGCTGTCAGTTGACAATGTGCCATATTTGAGCGTGGATTTGTGCCAAACCCCGATAGACAATGGCGTCATGTATTAGCCAGCCTTCCAGAGCAGGCTGACCAATCGTAACGCTGTTGCGTTGTCCAATGAGAGTATATGGGGCGCGATGTAGACCACTGTGGCACGCCTATCTCCTTGCCGCACTGAACATGTACGCCCACATTGCCTTTGGAATTGCGGTGTGTGAAGCGGCAAGTGAATGAGGCAAGATTGGCTCCGCTGTAGGTGAGGCGATTTCCGGAGCAACACATCGCCTTAGGTTCCGGGCGCAATTGCGGCGTGTGATGCCGCCATCGGCAATCTGAGGCGGGCATGAAAAACGTGACCGCGCACGTCATATCGCCTTATAAATCGCCAGGCGAGATTGCGGTGTGTGAAGGTACCTTTATACGGTCGTCTGACCATGGCCATAATGTGACACTGAATGAGAAGGGGCGAAATGCACAGTCATATACAAGAAGGGTGCTACATAATGCAAAGTAAAAGGCACATAGTAATGAAAGGAGAAAGAAAATATATAGAAAAATGTGTACACCTAATAATAATGAAAATATGAATATTACATAGAAAAATAGACAAGGACAAAAACGTTAAAAACAATTAATACAAATAGGGGCCCGACAAACCAAGGAATTATTAGAATATGATAAAGGTGACCAACCAGTAAAAATGTAGATAACAGATATTGTAAGGAGTTGATGTCGAACAGCACAGCAAAAAAATATTGAATGAATGATAATAATCTTATAGATACTGTATATTAATACACAATCACTTGCGACAAATGGTCCCACAATAATGACCAAAATGAGAACCTATATATAAATAAATAGTGGTTAAATTAAAGACAAGTAATCTCATACAAACAAGCATCTCACCTCAATCTCATAGAAAGCAGCAGAACAAAAGTATAGAGTGCCATGATAAATAACTTGCCACTTTCCTATAGGCATAGCTAAGTGCATCTCAATAAATTAGAATATCATCAAAAAGATAATTTATTTCAGTAATTCAATATAAAAAGTGAAACACTGGTATCAAAGCATATTAATGGAAAGTTAACCAAATGGAAAAAGTGTGGTAGAAAAAAGTACACGAGCAACCGGGATAACCGTAGCGTTGAAAGGATTGTTAAGAAAAGACCATTCACAAATTTGGGGGAGATTCAGAAGGAGGGGACTGCTGCTGGAGTCAGTGCTTCAAGAGCCACCTCACATAGTCCCTAGTCCCTAATCGCTACTCCTATGAAGCAGCCCTCAAAAGGGCTGATACTCCTAAAATTCACACCCTCCTTCCAGTCCCTACTCCCTAAACCTATCTATCTACCTCACTAGCTGAATCAGAACACAATTGCTTGATTTCACTCTGTATCACCCACAGCAGCAGCAGTGCCGTCTGACACAGAGCTACAGCAATGAGCAAATGGTGGCGATGGAGAAAATGGCTGGGTCTTATAGGACTAGGACATGTGACTTACACAGCCAATGATGCCTGACCTTGCTTGTGTGCAAAAAATGCACTTTGCTGTGTGTATGTGTGATTGGATGACAGCCTGCACCGCCCCACTGTATCTGCAGTTTGGAGAAAAAAAAATGGAGATCGCTATCATTTCTGCAGCACTGGTACAACCCCCCCTTCCCGCACATTATACTCAGAAACTGGATATTCACAGTCGTTAACACGGTTAGGGTTAGGGTTAAGCTTTTGCTGATCGAAGCGTTATCGAACATAACCGCGAGCTGCCGAATTTCAAGTTAATTGTTCTAATTCGACGAATGCCTCGAACACCGCCCAAAACAGCTCGAATTTGAGATTGGCAAACAATTCGAATCGAACACCGCTCATCTCTAGTTAAAACATGACATACTAATGCATCTAAATGAATAAGAATATCATCAAAAAGTTAATTTATTTCAGTAATTCAATACAAAATGTGAAAGACAAATACTATATAGAGTCATTACAAACAGAGTGATCTATTTCAAGTGTTTATTTCTGTTAATGTTGATGATTATGACTTACAACCTATGAAAACCCAAAGGTCATTATTTCAGAAAATTAAAGTAGGGAAGATGAAGGGCTAAATACTGCGCTGCTGTATTGCACAAAACATCAAAGGGTGACTATAATATTGATTTATTAGTCAATGTGTTTTAGGGCTCTCTGAAACATGGCAATATTACATTGATTTTTGATGATATTCTGATTCATTGAGATGCTCTAAGAAAGTGAGCTAATTTGAGGTCTCTTTAATTAAGACTTGAACTATGACTTTCTATTTCTAAAGTATGATGTACAACAGAATGCCTCTGATACAATTGTCTATCATTTCAAAGATTTCTGTTGAAGGTCAGGTAGGATGGTAAGTTCCCAACCAGTCTCACCATCAATTGATTATTAACAGCATTTGGTAAATAACAGAATTGGAAAGATGACATTGTTGCTGATTATTGCTTTCAGAAGGACCAAAGTCCTCAGTACCTCAGTTACCACCACAGCATATCTGTTTGCAAAGGATTATCAACTACAATCTATCTAGTGTTCTAATAAACACTTTGTGTTTGAGCTGCTTAATAGATTTAAATATGTGCTAACATTTTGCAAGGCAAAAGCTGTATGGTTGTGTGTGATTCATAGAATTGAATCTGGAATCACCTAACATATTTAGTAATAAGTAAGGGTAAGGCCAGATGAAGTATCAGGTGGTACCCACAAAAAGAGCCAAAAAAGTGCTGCATCAATATACCACTTGCCTATTAAACAATTGTTTGATTTTGTTGGGGAACAGCTTTTTTATCATCAAACATTACATTATGCTGGTGAAGTATCCGTCCTGGCACAAAATAGAATAACAATTTGAGGGGATTACCTGGGACTTTTGTTATTTTTCTTCCTAAAAATTTACTGGCAAGTATTTGTGACGCACACCAGGGGCCAGGGTTACTCCCGGTTTAGACAGGCGATTCTTCTCCTTCCTTGTCACGGGTGGACCGCGCCTGCCGGTAGTGGGGCCCGGTGTAGTGCAGATCAAAATTGAGGTCGTCTTACGGGAACAGATTAAAAAGGGGTTTTAATTTGTTTTCTTCGTGACGCCACCTATGAGTAGATTCGGTAAGGGCTACCGACGCTGCGGGACCTCCCGGGGTGATGGACAGCAGCAAGATGTTACGCTCCCCACAGGCTGAGCGGTGATCCCCGGGGGCTGGAGCTGCTCAAGATGTTGTGCGGCAGCTGCGGTTACCTTAAGTTCATGACGGACAGTTCATAAGGAGACACGGACACAGATAGTCTCTGCAACGGTTCTTTACTGTAACCAGCAGGCAGTACATGGCTTACAGTGGTTGAGTAGAAGACCGGGTGGACTCAGCAGTGATAGTGCTCCTCAGAGATCCGCAGTGTACCTCCTCTCTACCTCCTTAGCTTCTCTTGCCAGCGTCGCCCAGGAATACCAGGTCGGGTACGGGGAGGCTGCTTCAATGCCCTATCCATGATGTACGTTCTGGATTCTTTTGGGGAGCCTTGGGTCCCTCGGTGGGTACACCGCTGGTTAGACGACTGGAAACTGGCTGGTGGTGGGGTGCTCCTATAAAGCTGCTCCTCCACGGGGCTGGTTCGCGTGACAGAGGTGAACTGCTGCCAGCTTCGGTACCAGTGAACCGGCTGTGAGTTGTGGGCACGGGAGTCTTTTGGGAACCCGTGTAGAAATGCCCATTCCCGGTAGTTAAGGCCTCAGGTGCCGACACCCGACCGGTGACGGCCCAGGGGCCCGCACGGAGTGCGGAGCCCCCGCTCCACTCCAAGCTCTAGTCTGCTCTCTTCAAGTTCTAGACTATGTTCTCTCTCTTTCTCAACTAACTGTCTAGATTATTGTGTTCTCTTCACTACCCTAACACTCCACCCACCAGGACCTATGATTGGTCCTCTGTTCTAGGTGTTGTATCTTGGGTTGGATCTCTGAGTTAACTATTGCACTGCTTTGTCTAGAGAATATTGCGGCTGCAATACTCCCTTGTGACGCACTCGTTGCGGGGCGCCACACTCCCCCTTGGTTAAATCAGCTTGTCCCCAAGCGTCAAACTACTCACATTACAGAGGTTTTTACATTTTTATACATATATGACACACTTTTATTAAAATAGAAAAACAGGTAAAAATATGCTTTGGTGTTATAAGCAAAGAAACAGGTAATCACTTTGTGCGGACCCGGCGGGCGGTCGGCTGTACTTTAACTAGAGTCCAGGCTGTAGCCGCGAGATCACACAGTCAGTGATTAACGGGAACAGAGTCATTGATGAAAGTTCAAGTTTTTTAAAGTCACTGGCTCTGAGGGTGATGGCGCACCCGGATAGCGAACCACCCATCTGCACAAGCATAGCGCTCGTAGGTGATAATATCGCCCCGGTATAGGTCGCGATCGGGATGTCCTCTTGGCAAGTTTGACTCAACGTCCCGGCGCCCCACAAACACCTCCTCATTCAAACCCACCTCCCAAGCGAACCCCCACCCGGTATTTAAGTTAAAGGTGGAAATTCTACCTTCACGGCGGAGTTCATCAGGCAGCGGCGGCTGGCGGCGAGCCTCGGCACGGGCCTCCATGTTGGCGCGTTCTCGGGCTTGCCACTCCTCTCGTCGTCTCTGGCGTACATCTCCGTCGTTACGGCTCGGGGTGTAGAGATGAGTAATGGAGCTGGTGGTTTGGCGGGAAGCTTGAACTTGGCGGGCTGTCTGTATCGGAACCCGGTGGAACGGCACAGGGGAAGGTGTCGGCAGTGCACCCGACCAGTGTACCCGAGCTGTGTGCCCGGAAGGAAGTTCTCTGTTGTCTCCCCAAGCGAACCCGGTGTCGAAATCCTCAGCGGTGCTGTGGGTCTCGTCGTCATCCTCTCCGACCTCTTCCTCGATGATCACATCAGGCTGCTCGATGATGAAAGACGTTAAAGCTTGTTCCGTGGTACAACAGGGCGGTGGTGCTGCGGATCCTTCCGTAGGGACGTCCTGTAGGGCTTCCAGGCTGCCTGCCTCTTCATCTGTTTCCGCAGGTAAAGGTGTTTCAATCCCGGTTACCAGGTAGGCCTCTGTAGTTGCAGAGGAGGCCTCCGGTTCAAGGGAGAAACAAGCGACAGTCTCGGTAGTGTGGAAACTAGTCGCGGGTTCCACAGGTGGAACCTGGTAGAGATCGAGTTCTTCCATGGAGCGTGTTATGAGCTCCGGCTCAAGAACGGAATCGGTTGCGATGTTGGTCGCTGGAACGGGTCGAGTTGCGGCCTCCACCGGAATGACACAGTCTATTGGCTCAGGTGACGGAGCAGGACAGGTGGTAGGCGAGGGTGAGGCGGTCGAGAAGCTGGTGACGTCGTCTGGGCTTGGAGAAGCTGTACCCGGTCGGCTCTGCTGCATCGCATGGTGTAGTCGTCTGCCTAGGGTTGCGCTCCAGCTACGGATCGTCCATTCCACTGTCTCTAGTAACCGCACCCGGAGGTCTTGTAGAGCCTCTAGCCAGAAGTCGGGGCTGCCGTCTATGGTAAAGGCAGGATCCGGACCCGGTTGGCTGACGGCTGTTCTGGCCTCCGCCTCGACCTCCCGCATCAGGTCTTGGAGTCTCATGCTGGCCATTCTTCTTTGGAGGGAAACCACACCCGTTCAACCGGTAAGACGTTCTGGTAGAGCTGGTGAAGATGTCTTCTCTCTCTGTCGGTGTGTCTAGGTATGACACTCCCATCTCCTCTGGGCTTTTGTAGTCCAATCGTGGGAAAAGTCTTTGGGGTCCGCCCCCATGGTTGCCTCGAGCAATCAGGGCGGACAAAGAGTTTGGCGCCTTTTGTCTTTAGCCCTCCCACAGTGAGGGGGGGGGGTTGACTCACTCCTGGGCTTCACGTGGCGGCTTCTTGTGGCGGGAACGCCATCTTGGGCGCCATCTTGACCCAATGGTGTAAAGGCGGGAAAGTTCTTTTAGGGACGAACAAAGTCCAATTGTAGACAATAAAGTCCAGTTTAAGCACAACATACCCGTTGGTAACGGGCCTGCTCGTATCCTGTTCGTGACGCCATTTTCTGACGCACACCAGGGGCCAGGGTTACTCCCGGTTTAGACAGGCGATTCTTCTCCTTCCTTGTCACGGGTGGACCGCGCCTGCCGGTAGTGGGGCCCGGTGTAGTGCAGATCAAAATTGAGGTCGTCTTACGGGAACAGATTAAAAAGGGGTTTTAATTTGTTTTCTTCGTGACGCCACCTATGAGTAGATTCGGTAAGGGCTACCGACGCTGCGGGACCTCCCGGGGTGATGGACAGCAGCAAGATGTTACGCTCCCCACAGGCTGAGCGGTGATCCCCGGGGGCTGGAGCTGCTCAAGATGTTGTGCGGCAGCTGCGGTTACCTTAAGTTCATGACGGACAGTTCATAAGGAGACACGGACACAGATAGTCTCTGCAACGGTTCTTTACTGTAACCAGCAGGCAGTACATGGCTTACAGTGGTTGAGTAGAAGACCGGGTGGACTCAGCAGTGATAGTGCTCCTCAGAGATCCGCAGTGTACCTCCTCTCTACCTCCTTAGCTTCTCTTGCCAGCGTCGCCCAGGAATACCAGGTCGGGTACGGGGAGGCTGCTTCAATGCCCTATCCATGATGTACGTTCTGGATTCTTTTGGGGAGCCTTGGGTCCCTCGGTGGGTACACCGCTGGTTAGACGACTGGAAACTGGCTGGTGGTGGGGTGCTCCTATAAAGCTGCTCCTCCACGGGGCTGGTTCGCGTGACAGAGGTGAACTGCTGCCAGCTTCGGTACCAGTGAACCGGCTGTGAGTTGTGGGCACGGGAGTCTTTTGGGAACCCGTGTAGAAATGCCCATTCCCGGTAGTTAAGGCCTCAGGTGCTGACACCCGACCGGTGACGGCCCAGGGGCCCGCACGGAGTGCGGAGCCCCCGCTCCACTCCAAGCTCTAGTCTGCTCTCTTCAAGTTCTAGACTATGTTCTCTCTCTTTCTCAACTAACTGTCTAGATTATTGTGTTCTCTTCACTACCCTAACACTCCACCCACCAGGACCTATGATTGGTCCTCTGTTCTAGGTGTTGTATGTTGGGTTGGATCTCTGAGTTAACTATTGCACTGCTTTGTCTAGAGAATATTGCGGCTGCAATACTCCCTTGTGACGCACTCGTTGCGGGGCGCCACATTTGCTACCTAACTATCTCTTCTGTCTTGTGATGATCTCTCTCAGGTCAGATAGCTATTCTACTCCTTCCTTTGACCTTACGTCAACTTACCAACTCTTTGTCTTCCAAGCTGCTGTCAATAGGGCATCAGCTAGGTTGCCATGCATCATGCTCATTGACACATAACCTCATGTAGTTGGTGCGAATGCCCACAATCAGGATTAGCAGGGTTTTGGACGCAGCATATTTTTCCTTTCACCAAAACATTGTGTTGCACAGTACAAGCACAGTGGATGGGATGTAAATCCATGCCCACTGTTCTTTGTTTTTACTCAGCGTAAAAGACATGTGGTGCGGCTTCCCCAGCCGCAACATGGCAATTTAAGCTTGGGGAGACACAGGTGTTTTCAGCTGGAGAACACAGCAAAAATACACTGAGCCTAGAATCCTGGTCATTTGCATGGATGCTGCGTTCACCTGCAGAAAACACTAGTAGCTCTGCAAAGAGAAAACACACAGAATGCAGTGTGTCCTGATGATCCTGAGCTTGTACCCTTAGCACTTACCAGTGGGAAGGATGTCAATCAGGATGACACCTGCATTGATATACCGCTGACAGAGCAGCGCTGAAGAGAAGGAGCTGCTTTGTCAGAGTGATATAACAGTGTAAAGCGGCGTGGGGTGGTAGCCATGGCTAAGGTAGTTGTCTGTTGTTCCCTGGCATGTTACATAAAAGAGGGGGTTCTGGCTGGATGTTTGCACTAATGCTAATGAGGCGATTGCCTCTGCAGGCCACATGTTGCCAGACTCTCTCTGGCCAGGATCAGATGTTAGGAAGTTCAATGAGTGAGACCACCACTTAAAAACAAACTTAGTTTTGTTCCACAAGGACTTGATGGCATCTATGTATAAAAGTTAACTTCTGATACGTTTCATCATTTACAAAGAGGGTCTCAAAATATAGTCTCTTTACTTCTTGAACCTCAATTGTTCCTTCCTCCACTAGTTTTACTTCCTTGAATACAGCCCAGCTCAGTATCACAGTCCAGTCCTTGAAAGTAATTTTCTCTCCCTGCATTTTCTCCCTCTTAAAGGGATAATTTTGTCACTATGACCGGACTTTAGCTTATATGTTGCCTGGAGTATGGCCAGAAAGGTAATGGGCCAAGATGGTGCACATAACTTGAGATGAAGAGTGTGCCATGGGTGGGAGTTCTCTGAGCATAAGGTTTTTACCTTCTCCCCCATCTCCCCCTTATCCTTGTTTGAAGTCCTTTTTTTCCTTTGGATTGCTGCTCATCTATACGCAGTTTCCCCCTGGGGCTGGGTCATTCCATATCAAGGTGATCCAATTATGAATATTTTTTTTTACCTAACTTCTTCAGATTTTTTTCATTTTTTTCTATATGAAGTACAACTTTAGTTTATTACAAATTAGCGTTTGAATTTTTTTCTTCATCAGTTCATTTTTTACAGATTTCTATAGTGTTGAAAAAGCATAAATTTTGGCCTGGTATGGTATGGTATGATAATATCTAGGCTAGAATTAAGATAAAGATATGGGAGAGGCATAATTTTTCTCAGAATGGTACGGGCTTTCATTTGATATGTCACAAGACTATATTTCTTATATTTTGCTTTGGAAAAATCAAATTTAAAATTTTGATGCGCAATTGTGGAAAAAATGTATGTTTTAAAATTGTGAAAAAATGCATGTGTGTTACTAGTGTTCTTGGTTACATTTTTACCGAGAATCAACTTGGGACCAAATTGGGATCAATGTTTTCTTGTTTTTTTTTAAATCCTCTGTGTTGGAAGTTACAGGTTCTTCGGAATTTTCTGCCTGCAGAGTATTTTTCTCTTTTGCAAGTTGCTTTCTACAACTGTCACAAATTTTCATGCCTGCATTGATTGATGGATTTATATGAAACATCCAATCATGTACCAGCCTAAGATTTTTTTCTTGTTGTGTGTCCAGTTTTTTCAAAAGGATTGTAACCATATATTATAAAATACCGCTCCTTGAGAAGTAGCAGCCATTGCTGTGTGAGAAAAATGTAATTAATATTAAGTAAGGAAGATGGGTAATAAAAATAAAGATTTACAGTACACTTGAGATATAACTGTGTTACTATACAGTGAGTATTAGGGATAGCGCACACACAACCTTTTCTGTCTGCGGATAAACACTGCAGTTTTGGCAGCAATTTTCTACTGAGTTTTCACTATATCTGCATTTGTTTTTTTAATCGCTAGTGAAAACGATGGCAGCTGTTTTTTTAATATAAATAGTGATAAATGCTGCGTTCATTGCAGCGATTAAAAAGTAGTGCTAGCAGTGATTTACTCACTCTGTGTTTAAAAAAACACTGAATGTGTTTAACCCTATTGAAATGAATGGGGTGTGTTTTTTCTGAACCATGATCACTCAGAATAGCGCTGTGTGTTTATTAGCCCTTAATAAGAAAAGCATTAAACTATTAATATAAATTTACTCAAACTTTAAACACACTCACCAATATTGTAGCACACCGACTCCTTGATGCCTGTGTAGAAGACTACTGTTTGTTCAAGAGTGAACATGTCCAGGCAAGTGAGGACATGAAAGCTCTGAAGCTTTGTCTTACTTCCTGACTCTGCGGTGGTCTGTCATCTGCTCTGCATTCACTGTCTACCTCTGCTCATTCTTAGGTTGAGCCCTAACAAAGCTTTCTCCTGTGTCCTCTTCAGCTTCTAAGCTGTAACATAATAAAATAATACAGTAATATCTAAAAATCATGGATTATTTAGTAAGGTAGAAAATGTTTGTACCGTATTAGCCAGTAGATAGAAAAATATTGGAATCTGAGCGTCCTCAGTGGTTGATACCTTTTAACGGGTAACTGAAAAGATGGTAAACATAGCGAGCTTTCGGGACACTATGGCCCCTTCGTCAGGCTGACAATATCACAAATTCTGAAGACACATACATAAGAATCTGATTCCCAATGGACTCTGGATTACAAATCCACTTCTGCATACCTATAACACTCATTATGCACGAAACCTTTGCCAGAGGACCTCTGAGAGGCTAAGGAACCACCTTTTGCATGTCTACTACAGCATCAAAAGTAACATCCAAGGGGAATTGGAAACATGGAGGAACACACTTACAGAAGCTATGGAACAGAAATTACAACAATAGTACCATAAATTACAAACTCGTCTGATTTGTAACAAGGAAAAGAAATTACATAGATTGCGCATCAATTCAGGACTTAATACAAACAATGCAAACACAAATCTTGACAACTTGGACAACTACTCCTGTCAAAAAGCATCTAATTGTGTCATCAACATTTCGGATTACAAACTCAACAGAGAGAAACTTGCTGTGCTTTCTAGGAGACTCTCATTTTGGCCTATTAAAGCTCTGGATAAAATTGAACTGTGCAGCAACATGGAGAATTACTTCAGGAGACTACGCCTAAGGGAATATTTCAGAGACAAAGAGGATTCCGAAACTAACTGGGCCGAAGGAAGAAAGATCCTGACAACCAAGAAAAAGTCAGACTGGACACCTAAATCTAATCATAACTCCCATTTGGAGAAATATATAGACATTTTCAGACATTTGGTAAAATCCACTATTTTAGATACACACAAGAGTCAACCATCCAACGTCAATGCCCAGGAGAGAAAAGCCATACAGTCTTTGAAAATCAACAAAGAAATCATTATTAAACCTGTAGACAAAAGTGGCTCAATAGTCATGATGAACAAATCTGACTACTTGAAGGAAGCAAACAGACAACTGATGGACACAGGCTACTACAAGAAATTGGAGTCTGACTCCACACAGGACTATCACAAGGAATTAGACAGGCTGGTTTCTTTTCTACCTGACATATCCTTAAGAGCTGATGACGTAATACCAGAAAGTCCAAGAACAGGCACATTCTACATGCTTCCCAAAATTCACAAATCAGGAAATTCAGGAAAACCAATCATTTCATGTGTGGGCACGCACCCTCACCGTACAAATTTCTGGGTGGGTAGAGAGTGTTCTGAAACCCCTGGTAAAAGAGACACCCAACTACATTCAGGACACAACTGACCTATTGAATAAACTGTCAGCAATAGGTCCTCTACCAGAAGGAACCATCCTCACCACCATGGATGTGGAATCTCTGTACAGCAACCTCCCACAAGAGAATGGATTAAATGCCTGCAAAACCTTCCTGGAAAACACAGGGATTGATGCTGACTCTGTGGTGAAGCTTATAAAATTCATCCTCACGCACAACTACTTCACATTTGATGACAACATATATTTACAGGAGACTGGCACAACTATGGGAAGCAAAATGGCACCACGAAATCTTTTCATGGCCAAGCTTGAAGGTGACTTTTTATCCTCTTGTCCTATCAGGCCTCTGGCCTACTACCGTTATATCGATGACATTTTAATCATCTGGACAGAGTCTGAGCAACAACTGAGGACGTTTAATCAGTTTCATCCCACCGTAAACTTAACACTCAACTACTCCCGCACTGAAATCAGCTTCCTGGACACCATCATTAGGCTACAGAACAATGAAATAGAGACATCCCTGTACCGGAAACCAATTGACCGTCCAACATATCTCTGATGGGACAGTTTTCATCCAAAACACATAAAAAACTGTATTGTGTATAGCCAGGCCATCAGATACAATCGGATATGTTCCAACCCTACAGATAGAGACAATCACATTGAGGACCTCAGAAAGACCTTTTTGAACCAGGGCTACCATCTAAGAGCAATCAAAAACCAGATTACAAGAGCCACCAGAAAATCAAGGAATCTCCTACATTAAAAAACTAGAGAAGAAAACAACAGAGTTCCTCTTGTAGTCACCTACAATCCAAGTCTGGAGGCGCTAAGAGGAGATGCACGGAAACTGCAACCACTCCTACAAAAAGATGCCTGACTAAAATCAATATTTCCGGATCCCCCACTCTTGTGTTTTAGACAACCTCAGATTCTAAAAAACATCATTGTCAGAAGTGCCCTGTCCTCTCTAGCAGCAACAGGAACCTTTCCCTGCAACCAGAACAGGTGCAAAACGTGTCCATCTATAATGACAACCGACTAGATAAAGATTCCTGGAACAGATCAGCACTACAAGATCCCAGGTAGCTTCAGTTGCACCACAAGCAATGTGGTGTATTTAATAATATGTACCAAATGTCCAACAAGTGGCATGTATGTAGGGAAGACCGGACTACAATTCAGAACAAGAATGAATTCTCATCGCCAATAAAAGTGTATGGAGCTACCTGTAGTAAAACATTTTTTACCAGCCCTGACCACAACAGTGAAACTGATATGAGGCCGCTCATTTTAAAAAGCAACTTCAAATCACAGAGAGAGAGAAGAATTTGGGAATACAAATTAATAACGACGTTTGACACATTCAGAACAGGATTAAATGTTTCACATGGATTCATGAGTTTTTATATAAAATGAATGGGCATTTGGGGACATCACAGATTCATGCGTTTTATATAAATTGAAAGGACACTTGGGGATATTACATCTCTAAGAGACTCCATTTGAAGTCTGTGAACTTTTGAATTTTCTTATGTGAACTCTCTCGCTTCGATTTATTGCTCTCCACAACTCACTTAAGTATTTTCTGGCCTCCACAGGCTACTAACCATACAACAATAATACAATTTGTTCCGCTTATGTTAGAATTTTGTTTTGTCTTTACCCGCACCTCTACCCCTCCCTACCCTGACTCTGCTTTACATCACCTGTCGTATTTACTACAGCATCTAACACTGTGTTTTTTCTTTTCTTTTTTTTTTTTTCTTTTGCTTATGTATATATGTATGTGTCTTCAGAATTTGTGTTATTATCAGCCTGACGAAGGGGCCATAGTGTGTCCTGAAAGCTTACTATGTTTAACATCTTTTTAGTAAGCCATTAAAAGGTATCAACTACTGAGGACTTGCAGATTCCAATATTTTTGGATTTTCGGTAAATACAGACTCCACACTTTTAGACCACAGGCTGAACAGATCTGAATTCAAGATTTTTGAATTGACACTGTAATAGTTATGTTTTTAAATATGATCCCATCGCGATCCCAACATGAATTTTGGTACAAATGTAGCTAGGAGCATAGCAGAGCAGATACATGTGCATTTTTGGAAATTTTTAAAATAAATGTTTTTTTCGGAAATGTGTTTTAAAATTTTGCATTTGCGTTCGTATGGGTAAAATATAAACAAAGATACTCTTGGGACATATCTGGTGAATGCTTGTATAGTTCTGAGTAGAATGGTGTTTATTTTGTTTCTCTATCTTATTTCCAGCCTGAGTTACTGTAAATGGCAGGCAACACCAAAATTCACACTTTTTCCAAACTTTGAAAATCAATTTAAAAAAAAAATCGAGAATTTTTTTTCTTCACATTTTGCATTCTCTGGCACACCCAATAACAAAATTTCAAAAGAATTAAAAATATAAAGGTAAAAATCAATGGGTCACTTGACATGGAATGACCAGGCTCTGCTATAATTCCAGATCGATGTACGGGGGTTAAAGGGTCCAGTCTCTCGAGGTTCTGCCTAACCAGCAGCTGAGCCGGTAGAATCAGATGGATGTCATATTTAGTTTCTTGGTCAGTCCTATGACCTGACTCCAAGATGTCATCCTGTAATTCAGTCACTCTCTCTCTTGATATTCTGGATCTTGCTGTCATTTCGTCTGGTCTCCTCTCACTTGACACCCACATCATGCAGTATCATCAACTAACCAGACCTTAGATCTCTCTGTATCACATGTTGGGACCTATCTGATGTAATGACCTGAAGCAGTCTCTGCTCTCAAGCCCCTTCCACTTTGGGATAGTCCCAAATATTAAAGTGATCCTGAACACACAAACCGACCCCCACGCATCTTTATACATGTCCCTGTTCCCCCTCTTATCATTTCTAGCCATCCCTTTTGCAGAAAAAATCGATTTTGTAAAGTAAAGTTTATATTCATCTCGTCCTGTGTGTGTTCTCTGTTTCTGAGGAAGCCGCAATAGGCAGGCCTGTCTGCTGCTCCCTTGTAATTATGCACGTTCCTCTCAGCTTGCTAAGAGCTTGGCCGCGTCATGAAAGGGGGCAGGGCTCTGGTATGACACGATTTAGCCCCGCCCCTTTCATGACGCGGCCAGGCTCTTAGCAATCAGAGAGCGGCATGCATAATTACAAGGGAGCAGCAGACAGGCACGCCTATTGAGGCTTCCTCAGAAACAGAGAACCCACACAGGACGAGATAAATATAAACTTTTCTCTACTTTACAAAATCGATTTTTTTTCTGCAAAAGGGATGGCTAGAAATGATAATAGGGGGTGCAGGGACAGGTATAAAAATGCGGGGGGGGGTCAGTTTGTGGGTTCAGGATCACTTTAACAGTTTGTTGCCCTACTGAGGGCTTTCTTGCCCTACTGTTGGTATAACACAATACAACATCACTAAAATATGTCTCAATTCACATTACACATTACAAACATATCCAATTATACATTACAATAATAACATTGGTGTTTTCAAAGGGTAATGTGGGCAGTATGTCCATCTCCTTACAACATGAAGCAGGAGAATGGCTGGCAGGAGTGGTCCTTGATCGCTCTATGATGGAGGAGATCATCACAGGACAGAACAGGTAGGTGGTTAGCAATTACTAGCTGGTAAATTCTTAGCTCATAGGAAAAAGTTTCTAGATAATCTCTTTAATGAGCAAACCGCAGCAGCTAAATCATGGCTGCAACCCAAATGCTCTGTCTGGAGTTACTTATAGGCTCAGTTGTTTTTTGAGTGGTACAAGGGGATTTAAGTGAACATGGGCCTAACTTTCAGAAACTGGAAAATAATGCAAATGACTGGGGACAACAGATATTAGAATAGTCATAAACTATTCATGTCCTGATATAATGGGGCCTATACTCGGTACTGGTAAGGAGGCCATGGCTACATTATACAACTTAGAGTTGTTCTGAAACAGGGGCAGTTTTTTAAAATGTATCAAAACCCAGTGTGCCTACAAAGACTTTTCATTAGTTCCATGTTCCACCACTATACTTTTCGGTTTAGATGTTTCTATAGTAAAATTGATTTAGTATTCAAAGCTCTGATTTTTTTCCAGATTTTTCTGAATTTACTGATAACACAGTATACTTTTAGATCCAAAGCTCACTCTTGAAGTGTCGGAAAGGTTTCTTTAAACCGTAGGTCTATATTAGGGCAACTTCACAGGTAGCATTTTTCATGTAGTGTTTTACTGCCTGTAAAGGAAATATGTATTTATGGGGGAATGTATAACAACAGCAGTAAATTAGTATTTGTTCAAGGCTGCATCTCTACACAAAATGGGCATAACCTTTACTTATCTTGATTACAGGACCTGAAAACCAAGTGGTCTTCATGAGAACACAGAGGGCGAAATTTCTCACACCTTTGCAAGCTTCAAAGAGATGGAACAAATGGTCATTGGTGGCAAGAGCTCACATTCTCTATTTGCTATTGGAAAGGGAGTGCTTGTAAAACACAGGACATTTAATATGCAATGTATTCATTTATAAGTTAGCCATGGTCCTGTCACAGACCTGTGATTAGAATATAATATTAGAGGTTGTCCTGAATACTTGAAAACAAAGCAAAACATACAAAAGCTAGAGGTCACAAGAGGAAAGTGTTTGCAGAAGGGGGTCAGCTAAATGCTGATCTGATCCCTATTTCATCGCCACAGGAAACAGAAGAATAACTTTAGATTGGAAGTTAGGCATTTCTTCCATTTTTTAAATGACTGTTTGCATATCTATTTGTCCTTTTTATTTTGATCTTTTATATCTTGTTATTGTAAGCACTGTAATATTTATATTAAAACTTAAAACTTTAATAAGTTTAATCCTTGCATGCTTTAAAGAATGCATAGCCTTATAGAAAGTGTTTGACCCTGTTGATAGTCAGACAGTAGTATATTTCAGGGACCCATCACCCTGTGTGTTTGATAAGTGGAGGCGTTGTGTAGCTGGGGTGTGTGGATTGTGTCGGTGTGTGATTTATGCTCACTTTACAGGCTAAAACAGAGGTTGAGTGCTGGATTGAGTGACAGAAGATAAATTAAATCTTGCAGGTGCACCCCAAGTCACGTGCTGAGAAGCAGGTACGTGACACTACCCTTTAAGGGTGGCTTCACACCACGATTTTTCGGCTGTCAGGCTGTGTCTGGTGCCTTGCAGGAGGCACCGTACACAGCCTGACAGCTCCAGACAAATAGAAACGGGGGGTTAATATGCCCTCCGGTCTTGTTTGTAGCCGGATGCAGCCGAGCTCAGCTGTCCCCTGCAAAATGGTGCTGAACCGCTTCACAGGGAACAGCTAACTGGTGCTGAAGTTCAGCGTAGCTCACGCTGAACTTCAGCAGCTGGTGTCCGGTTCCTGGATCCTCCCGGATCCTCCCTAATCCCTAGACTCCCATGTTAGGGAGCGCCAGATTGCCCTGGATCCGTGAGTATCCGGGAGGATCCAATTTGGGGAGATTTTTCTCCCCGGACACAAAAATGCTGCAAGCAGCATTTTTGTGTCCGGGTGAACAATCCGAATACACCCGGATCCTCCTGGACAGATGAAAACCGGATGGCAGATAGCTGCTATCCGGCTCCATCCGGCCCCATAGGGCTGCACTGCAGTACAATCGGGTTCGGGGCTGTCCGGTTCACCCCAGACAGCCCCGGACCTGATAGAAATGTGGTGTGAAGCCAGCCTAATGTGAATGAGATTTCTGATATTTCGTGCACATGATACTTATCTTTTTCTTTGCAGATTTGAAACTTCTTCAGCATGTCAATTCTTACAGGGTTTTTCAAGTGTTTTTCACCTATATTACTGAATAGTTAAAAATGCTTTTAAAAATATATATTAAAGAATACTGCAAAAAGTTTTTATGTAGCGATTTTCCTGCTAAGAAAATATTTTTGATGTAGATATATCAGCAGTAAATACTTAATATGTGCCGATTCCCCAAGTGTTTTAGAAAATGGAATGGTCTAGAAAATATAAAAAAAAATAACCATCCAGTTTAGTTCTACTGCCTTGAATGAAACAATAGTGCAGCTTCTATTGCCTTGCATTAATTACACAAACCTTTGTATGTGATGGTATGTGCTACAAAACTATGGCTCTTGCATCGTTAGACCTGTAAGTAACAGAGTTTAAGTGTTTTAATCATGAAAATTAAATATTTTAAATGCTTTACGTTATTGGCATGTCCACATTTTAAGTATTTGTAGCACATATTTTTTCACCAAGAATGTGTCTATTGGTAAGAAAAAAGCTGAGTACGGCCCCTTTTACACTATCGTTTCTGTCCGGATCCAGCAGATCTGGACAGAAAACTGCATCTGTCGCATTTGCCGCCTAATGGCTGCACTTGCAGTACACTTGCGGCAAGCCCCATGCATTCTCTATGGGGCTTGCGGCAAGTGCGGTATTGCCGCTATCCGGCACTTGCAGCAGTTGCGGCCGTGAAAAAAACAGTCAGCTGAGTTTTTTTGCGCAGTCACAACTGTTGCAAGTTCTGGATAGCGGCAATACCGCACTTGCCGCAAGCCCCATAGAGAATGCATGGGGCTTGCCGCAAGTGTACTGCAAGTGCAGCCATTAGGCGGCAAATGCGACAGATGTGGTTTTCTGTCCAGATCTGGACAGAAACACAAGTGTGAAAGGGGCCTAATATAAGTTCATTTTTATGTATTTTTTTGCCCTATTTGAAAATGCAGCAAAAACACTGAAAGTATAGACATGTTGCAGATTGGAAACTGCTTTAATTCAGCAAGGAAAAAAAGCAGCATCTATGTATGAGATTTCAGAAACTCATTCATTTTGCTAATATTGTAAAACTATTTGTTTTTTTACTGCAAAATGTGTGATGGAAACTGAGACTAGAAGGCCATGAAATACAAGCTCTTACTGTGCAGTCTGCTAATGTTTTTTCACGGAAGGTCCCGTTACAGTCAAAAGTTGAGACAAAAACAAATTTTAGTTTTCACGACCTTTGCTGCTTCAATTTTTTAGATTTTTTTAGATGTTTCCATGATTACTGAAGTACAATTTGAAGCATTTCATAAGTTTTTAACTTTTAATTGACAAATACATCAAATTTCGGCAAAGACTCAATATTTAAAGTGTTATTTTTCAAGACTTCTACAATTCACCGTGAAATGTTGGATATTAGTGATGGGCGAGTCCTAAATTACTCGGAATCGCTTGACTCTAGCGAGTCCGAGCCCGGGACTCGCTACTCGTTGCGAGTCTAGCGAGTCCAATGTTAATGAATGGGGAAGCGAGTAATGTGCGATTTACAAATCGCAGATGTCTCGGAAAGCGCTCGCATTGCCCACTCGCAACAGTTTTTTGCTGCTGTGTCCGTGTCTGTGGTTTTTATCCAAATTATATGATAACAAGAGAACAAGAGACAGGGTGTGGGAGAACACTTTTTTGTTATTTTAACAAATATTTATTAAAGGTTATATTTTAAAAGTGCACCTTAAGTAAGAAATGTGTCCGTGTCTGTGTAGCAGCACACTAGTCCCTGCAAAATGTATTAAGTGCGCACAAGTAGTCGCACAAGCAGGCTATTTGCAGGTAGGAGAGCAGCAACGCACTGGTCTGCCACAGAGAAAATAAAGCTGAAGGGGTTATTATGACCCAAAATCTATCAGGTGCAAAAAAATAGGAAATAGTACCTCAGCTAAGCCTCTGACTTCAGCTATTAGGACAGCTGAGTGATGCTGGGATCACATTTGCGTTCCCCTCCGCAGCGTTCTGCAGAGGGGATCCGCAATGTGACCGCAGCGGCCGCGAGCTCCTATCTTTATAATGGAAGCGCATGGTGCTGCGCTTGACCGCGCATGGCCGTGCGCACCCATTCACTCCTATATGTGATCTGTGCGCAGGTGGACGCCTGCGCACAAATCACACAGTCTCGTCCACACCAGGGTCGCGACATGTTGCATTCCTAGTGCGGACGAGACTGTGTGATCTGTACGCAGCATCCGCCTGCGCACAGATCACATATAGGAGAGAATGGGTGCGCACTGTCATGCGCGGTCAAGCGCAGCACCGTGCGCTCCCTTTATAACGATAGGAGCTCGCGGCCGCTGCGGTCACATTGCGGATCCCCTCTGCAGAAGGCTGCGGAGGGGAACGCAAATGTGAACCCAGCATGAGTAAGCTAAGCTATGAGGTCAGTCCTGCGTGCACTGTAAGGCTGCTCCTCCCTGCCTGCCTGCCTACAGTCCTCTACACAGTACTCCTCTGTCCTCCTGGTAGCTCTCACAAAGCTGTTTTGGTTAAATATAAGGAATTTTTAAGTTTCCCTACACTGACTGATACTCCCTATGATCTGCTCCAGCATCTACCTCACCCTGCTCTAGGTCAGATCTCACAGGAATATGGAGAAAATGGCGGTGGCAAGGACTTATATACAGCCTCGCCTCTCATACATGACATAGGCATCACGATGGACAGAAGCCAATCATAGCCCTGCCACAACCAACATGGCTGTGGCATTACTGAATATGATTGGCTAACATGCTTGTCCATCTTCACAAGTTTTCTGACCTAACACGCTAGGCTGTCTCGGAAGCTTTGTCGGAACATAACAGATTCTGTATTCGCGAGTCCCGAATACAGTATACAGGACTCGGATTGTAGACTCGCTCAGACTCGGATTCGTAGACTCGCTCAGACTCGCTGCTGACAGCGGGTATCCGTGAAGCGGTGCAATTGTTTAAACGATTTGGGGAGATTCAAGCTACATAGCGATGTGATATAGCGAGTCTAGCGAGTGAGAAAAAGTAAACTCTGACAAAACTAGGATTGCCATTGACTTGCATTGGACTCGTTACTGTGCGAGTAATCGCTGGGAAACTCGCAGAGTACCGAGTCCTGAGAGTCCCTTACTACTCGCCGAGTAACGAGTCCTAGCGAGTAGACTCGCCCATCCCTATTGATATCAGTTTCTTGGCCAAATCTTGACTGATGACCCATTGTCGTCAAAATGGTGCTTGGATTTATCACAATTATTACAATTTACGACAGTGACTGACCTTTCACTATTTGAGGATTGATCAAGGGTTCTCAATGGGATTAAAATCTGTCAGTTTCGGGGCGTGGCTTGGACATGGAGTCCGTGAGGACACGTTTCTGAAGAGCTCCAGGGTCCTCCGGCTTTAACAGCCTATAATTTGCTCTAAATAGCCTGCAAGAGACCTGATATGAAGGGGAAGATTGGGCTGAGATCCCAGGCGCCCAAGGAAACCGGCCCGAGCCCCAAGAGAGCGGACATAACTAAATACATGTCAGCGCCCAGCAGCACAGGCAGGAAGCAAGGAGCTTCAGCAATGGCGCCTGAGAGAGACGCTTCCGCCGACCCCCACCGCAGGGAAGAGGAGCGGTCCTGTCTACAGCGGGCCACGCCGCCCCACAGCCTCAGCTCATCAGTGTGTGAGCGAGGGAGAATGCAGGACCCAGCGCAGACAAAGGAGCGGCGATCCGGGGGTCTGGGAATCGGGGAGGCACAAGATAAGGGTGAGCTGTTGGCGAGTGCTTCTTCCTCCCCCTCTCCCTCTCATCCCGGACACTATGTGCAGGAGACAGCTCCTTTGGAGTCTGTCCATGCAGCTGTGCCTGCACCCCAGCCCCCAGAGTGTATGCATTCCCCTTGCCTGTCAGGGGTTGTGTGTGGAGATATGGAGAGGGACGCCGGGTCCCTAGAGGGCCTGCGGCCATGGAAGTGATTTACAGTGCCCCCCTCCCCTTGTGCAGGGAGGTAATCAGCCTCCTGAATTCATAGATGCTGCAGACATTAGTGCACGGCTGAGCACTATGCCCACCAAGACAGACATGGAAGCATTATATTCAGCGCTAGAGGCAGTCTGTAGAGGGGAGATAGGCACCCTGAAAGAGGATGTGTCCGTTATTCAATCTAATGTCAGCACCATTGAGGCCACCGTGGAGAAGCTTTCCTCCCAGGTCCAAGCTCAGCAGCAACTCCTTGATCTTCACACTGGAACTTTTGATTTACTGTTGGATATGATGGAGGACGCTGAAAATAGAAATCGGCGTAACAACATCAGAATCCGTGGCTTGCCAGAATCGGTTGAACCACGTGACATGGTTTCCACCCTCCATCGTGTCTTCAACTCCCTACTAGACAGAGAGGCGGATATGCACATAGAAATTGATAGAGCCCACCGATCCTTGGGCCCTAGGAACCCTGACGCAAGCAAGCTGAGAGATGTCATCTGCCGCATTCATTATTTCCGCATAAAGGACAATATCATGCTCCGGGCTCGGGTCATAACTCCATAGAATTCAATGGGGCAGAGATTATGCTCCTGGCTGATTATCCCGCATCACCCTGGCTAAGCGACGTGCGCTTCCCCCCTGCTGGACGCCCTCAGAGACAGACATATCCCCTATGGCTGGGATACCCTTTCCCAGCTTCAGGTGCAAGGAGAGGGAAACATGACCATACTAAGATCGCCGGCGGACTTGCGGGACTTCACAACTGCTTTGGACCTGCCGCTGATGAGCTGGGCGAGTTGGCCTCGCTCTCCACTTTGCCTTGAGGGACCGAGTCGATTGGGGCCGCCCGAGCCGACCTATCGGGCAAGCGGAGGAGGAATAGACGACGTCGACGCAGATCTTCTGCCCGCTCCGGAGACGCCTGAAGGCCACTTCTGCTTTTTCCTTTTTTCTTTGATTGGCTGCCTCCCTGCTTAGAGATGGAGTGTCCTCTCTTATGTTTCGGGACATATTGTTTGTCTCCTCTTGAGGGTTCGGTACCCGATCTTACAATGTGTGTTGAGGCGGAACCCTTGTGAGAGCCTTTGCGAATGTTATTAGTTTCCGTTGTACGTGTGCGTTGCATCCGGCTTAGAGTGCTCTCGCAAGGGAACATCCTCCCCCTTCTTCTTTATATCAATAATATATTGACAACATAATAGTCACCTGATATGGCTATGTTTATTTGTTTATTTCATTCTCTTTGTTTTCAGCAGGCTGTTTACCGGGGGTGTACTGGTGGCCCTATGTTCAACCATCCCCCACGTTAGGACGTGTCGAAGACACGGTTGCTCAGAGTCTTCTCTGACCTGCATAGATTCTTGTTGAGCCTGGTGGTTTAAACCCTCTAGGTTCCTCAGGCGGATCACTATCCTCCGTCTGATTGTATTTTTACGTTCTTTCTCCATTTTCTATCTATCTCCCTGTTTCTTCCTTATATCTCTCTTTTTCCCGCTCTTTCCTCTTTTCCCCTCTCCCCTCTCTTTCTTGATCCACACCTCTTCCCTCCTCTTTTTTGATCCGGCTGTGGGGTGGGATTCGGGGGCATATATGGCGACTCTTAGCTGTGTTCCCTGAACGTCAGGGGCTTTAACGTCCCTGAAAAACGTTCCAAAATTTTATATCAAATGCATAAGAAAAAGGTTGAAATTCTCCTCCTTCAGGAGACGCATTTCCGATCAGGTAAAATCCCGCACTAAATTGTAGGTACTACTCACAATAGTTTCACGCTAGCAATCCGGAGTCCAAGTCTAGGGGGGTCAGTATTGCCCTTCATAAATCCCTGCGGGCACAGGTGCTGGCCTCGGAGGTCGACCCGGGCGGTAGATACCTGTTTATTAAACTCAAAATTGCCAATGACACTTTTACGGTGGCCAACTTCTATCTTCCTAACAGAGGACCAAGCCCGTATGTGTAAGCATTATCTTCGCGTGCTGGTGGCATTTGCAGAGGGATACGTGGTGGCGGGTGGGGATTTTAATATGGTGTTAGATCGTGCCCTTGATTCCTCATCGGTGGGTCGGCGGTGCCTCCTTCACAACTGGAGAGCCTGAAGCGCATGTTGGTGTCCTTGCAGTTGGTGGATGTGTGGCGGGTTATGCACCCTTCAGACAGAGATGACACCTTTTTCTCTACAGTCCACAATACCTATAGCCGGATTGATTATTTTTTGGTGAGTCATGGACTCCTGTCCTGTGAACCGCGAGCGACCATCGAAGTGTCGGTCTTGTCGGATCACGCCCCGGTGATGCTGTCCCTCCGACTTCCGGGCATATATAGGAGAGAATGGACCTGGTCTCTGAACCTGGGCTTATTGAAAGAATCTTCTTGTCTAGAAGCGGTGCAGACAGCAATCTCAGATTTTTTTGATATATATAGCAATGACCCTACGGCTCTTCCTTATCAGTGGGAGGCACTGAAGGGAGTTATTAGGAGAGTGCTCATTCAGCACGGAGCCCGACTGAAGAGAATCAGATCTGAGGCTATTACCGGACTGTTGTCCCGGATCCAGACCTTAGAGACTACTCATAAACAAACGAGAGACCACAAGTGATGGCCAATCTCCTACGGGCCAAGACGGACCTGACTGGATTGCTTGACACTAGATTGGCGAGACAGAAAGACCATTTCCGTCGCTACCTATACGAATACTCTGACAAACCGAGAAGGGCGCTCACGAGATTCCTGCACCCAAGGGTCCCCACTACGTTCATTCCTAACATAAAAGTAGGTTCCGGTGTCGTGGTCCACTCCCCGAGGAGATAGTAGACTCCTTTCGACACTATTATGACTCGCTTACAATCTTAAAGGCCCTCTAGCAGACATGTCCGACGGAGAGTTTCGGACGAGAGTGGAGGAGTATGTGCGAGAGACACCGCTCCCTCCTTTATCGGAGGTTCAGGCGGAAACACTGGAGGGTCCCTTGACAAGGAGGAGATCTCTGGCGAACGGTAAGTCTATGGCGAACGGTAAGAGTCCTGGGCCGGATGGCTTCCCGACACATTTTTATAAGCTATTCATAGACTTACTGTCACCTTTTCTGGCTAAATTATTTAATTCCATCTCGGGGACCTGCCCCTTCGCCCCTCAGACATTGTTGGCCACAATAGTGGTTATCCCCAAGTCGGACAAGGACCCTGGTTTGTGCGCCAACTACAGACCCATATCTCTCATCAACGCCGACGTAAAAATTTTTGCTAAGATCATAGCGAACAGGCTGGGTCCTGCTCTCACAAAGGCTATTCACAATGACCAAGTGGGCTTTGTGCAGCACAGGGAGGCCAGGGACAATACGCTTAAGACCCTGCTCCTTACCTCCTACTTGCGCTCAGGTAGGATCCTGGCCTGTTTGCTATCCATCGACGCAGAAAAGGCGTTTGATCGCCTGGGTTGGCCTTTTCTCCGGGCTTCTTTAGAGCAGCTGGGGCTTGGAATCGGTTTGTTGGGAAAGATCTTCGCTCTGTACAGTAGCCCGACAGCCCGCCTTAAAATAAACGGTGTTCTCTCGGCCCCCATTGCGATACGAAATGGCACCAGGCAGGGTTGCCCTCTGTCTCCTCTCCTCTATGTTATTGCCATGGAGCATCTGGCGGTGGCTCTCCGCACCTCGCCCGACATACAGGGTGTACGGATTGGACAGTTTGAATTCAAACTCTCATTATACGCAGATGACTTGCTTCTTTATGTTACAAATCCGATAATAGCCTTCCCAGTGCTCATTAGGGAATTTCGGAGGTTTGGAGAGGTTTCAAATTTTAGGGTTAATTATACTAAAACAGAGGCACTTAACATTTCCCTGCCTGATGCCTTGGTAACCCAACTCCGAGAGTCCTTCTCCTTTAAGTGGAAGCCCTCTTCATTGAAATATTTGGGGGTCTTGCTTTCAGCGGACCTAAATGACTTATATGAATTGAATTATACCCCACTCTTGAGGAAAACCGGTTTGGACTTGGCATAATTCAACAGGCCTCATTTGTCCTGGTTTGGACGAATGAGTATCATTAAAATGGATGTGTTGCCTCGGTACCTATATCTTTTTCAAACCATTCCGATTGCCGTCCCAGACAGTTTTTTTCAACGCTTACAATCGACCATTAACGCCTTTGTATGGGGAGCTAAGTGACCTCGGACCAGGTTCTCAGTCCTGACTCGGCCGAAGGGTGAGGGAGGTGCGGGGCTCCCTGACTTTAAGAAATATTACCATGCGGTCTTGCTCTCCAGATTGGTGGATTGGAGGTTCAGCATGGTCCTTACACAGTGTGTGGCTTTGGAGGACTTGCTTTCCCCCACGCCCCTCTGTCACTTACCCTGCCTGCATGGGTCCTCCAGACCTCCAGTGACGCAATTATCCCCACTTACTCTGACGGTTATACGACGTTGGGACATCACTAACCGAAAATTACAACTGACTGCTATCCCGCGTAAGAGAAAAGAGAAGGAGCGCAAATGTGAAGCACCTCAGGGTAAACCGTATTGCAGGGAAAGTGGGGTTTCCACTCACCTTGTGGAGTTGTACTGGCTGGGTACAACTCCAGTGATAGCCTCCTGTGGAGCAATACCAAACAGGGCGTCCCCGAGAAAATCCTCGTGCCAGGGAGAGAGCAGCGTCACTTCCACCGGTCACGTGATCCAAGGCGGTGACATCAGAAGGGTCCTAGTAATCCTCCAGACTTGCATAAACAGGTCCTTTAATAAACGATGCCTCTCTTCCAAAGCTGCTGAACCGCACGGTCCCTCAGAAGGGAGAGAAGTGCACAGGAGAAAATAGTTGCGGTTCTGATAGCGCTAAGGAAGGAGGGCAAGGGGAAATTGTTGTAGTAAACAGACCTTTATTAAAAACACGGTCCCTCAAACTCCGCTACGCGTTTCGACGTTACCGTCTTCATCAGGTGGAATGAGGGTACTAGCACAATACAGTCAGTAACTAATAGTCTTAGTGACCGTATACTAAGTATTTTGGGCAGATATAGTGATTCAATGCATAAAATATGGACTTTTATCCACATGTGATATTTTAAATAGTTCTAGTTTGACGCTCATAGGGTTAATTATTACTACCACCCTAATTGATCAAGATTGTTTGACCAATCTGAGTGAGCCAAACCCTTTATACATGTTGTATTGTGCTAGTACCCTCATTCCACCTGATGAAGACGGTAACGTCGAAACGCGTAGCGGAGTTTGAGGGACCGTGTTTTTAATAAAGGTCTGTTTACTACAACAATTTCCCCTTGCCCTCCTTCCTTAGCGCTATCAGAACCGCAACCATTTTCTCCTCTGCTATCCCGCGTAGTCTGAGCCCTTTGTTTGCTAATCCCGCATTCCCTCCAGCACTAACAAGAGCGACCTTCTTGTGTTGGTTGGCACGGTACCGGGTCTGTCTGGGACGAGTTGTGTCTGAGCTTGAGGGGCTCTCTGGCGTGGAGGGGCTCCGAGACCGGGCGGGCGGAGTCGTGCTCCCCTGGCTGGAGTTTGCACAACTACGAGATTTTCTCTCTAGAACTCCTATGGGGGTCCTGACCCCATTTGAGATTCTTATGCTCTCAACAGAGGGCCCTGCCCACACAGTATCCCTCTTGTATGCCTTAGTCCTGACCAGTCAGGAATCTGGTCCCCTTGGCTACCTGAGGGCTTGGGAGGAAGACCAACAGACCACATTCTCTGCCCAGGATCGTCAAAAATTTTTTACACTCACGCATAAGATGTCAGTCTCTTGCTCTGCACAAGAGCGCAACTACAAGATCCTGACACGATGGTATCATTGTCCCACTATCCTCCACAGAATAGATCCCGGAATTCCGGACACCTGTTGGAGATGTGGAAGAGAGAAGGGCTCCATGCTCCATATTTGGTGGTCTTGCGGTCTCCTTCAACCTTTTTGGTGTTCGGTCTTCGAGGCCTTCCGTCTAATGTCTGGGGTACACTATGTACCGACTCCTCAAGTAGCTCTGTTGTCCCTGATATCCGCATCTGTGCCCTCTGTATGTAAAGGGATTCTGCGTTTTTGCCTGCTGGCAGCCAGGGCGGTTATACCTCGACGTTGGAGGTCACCCGAGGCCCCTACTCTGTTGGAGTGGGTGGCCGAGATGGACAAACTAAATTGCATAGAATCGCTGATGGCAGATGATCTTCCGTCTGGGTCGGATCAGAGTCGCACATGGTTCCTGTGGCAATCATTTAAAGAGAGCCCGAGCTTCAAGACCTGGCTATCACAGCCTTCTGCCCACCCCCTGGCCCCATAGTCTGGATCTTTCCCTCCCACAGCCCCTCTTCCCCCCTCCCCTCTTCCTAGCTCTGTTTCCTTCTCTGTTCCAAGATACCCTCCCTCCTTTTTCTTAATACCCCTTTCTTCCTTTTCTCCTTCCCTTTTCTTTTTCCCCCGGCCTGTTTTGTCCGGGGTCCTAGTGCTATAGATCACCCCAAAGCCGAGGGATCTCGCCTTCTGTGTGCTTAAATACCTATTTCTTGCCTACGGCGGATTGCTGGTAGGCCGTATCATTTGGAGGGCTTTGTGGAACCCCTGATTCATAATAATAGCTATAGTACCAGTTACTTCACCCTGGACTTAATGTTGGTGAAGCTTTTGCCTGTTTTATGTTTTCTGTATTTTACACTGTGAAATTAAACAAAAGATTTATTGCAAAATCTAGCAGTTTCCTGGTCATGGACCCAAAATGTCAACGTTTTATTCACCGAGCCACTTAGTTATCCCTTTTGCCTTATGGCATGGTTCTTCATCATGCTGAAAAAAATTATTCATGACCAAGTCGCTCCTGGATCATTGTAAGAAGTTACTCCTGTAGGATTTTTAGATCTGTTTTTTATTCATGGCAATGTTCTTAGACAAAACTAACCCCATACATGAATGGTCTTAGGATGCTTTAGCATTTGTATGACACAGGGATTCATAGTAGCACTCCATTTGTTTCTCTGGTTAATAATTCCTCCAGATATCAAAAACAGTCTGAAGGAGGCTTCACCAAAGAAAATAATTGCAGGAAACACAGGGATTGGACTGTGGAAGACTGGAATAAAAATATTTTGCAGGAACTCTCAATAATGTTTTTTGTCTTTTTTTTAATTTACTTCAGACAAAATGTTTTTTTTGGTTTTGAACAGTACAGGATTGGTTACTGTTACTCATGTACCAATCCACAATTGGCTAGGGTCGTTAATAAAGAAAATATGTTAGAATCATTAATAATTTTAAACTGTTTGCCAATTTACAAAATCATTTATGCTGTATATTTTAGCCTTAAAAGTGAAGTGCTTTAAAGGGAATCTGTCAGCAGGTTTTAGGCTGCCTTCACACTTGCAGATGCATCTGCAGCGTTTTGCAGATGCATCTGCAAGTATCAGCATGCAGACCGCGGTCCCTATGTTTATAATAGGGCGCACCGCGGTCTGAATGCTCTCATTGATTCCTATATGTGAGCCGTAAGCAGGCGTATGCCTGCTGACAGATCACACACTCCCGCCCCGCACCTTGGACGCAACATCTCGCGTCCATAGTGCGGGCGGGAGAGTGTGATCTGTAAGCAGGCATACGCCTGCTTACGGCTCACATATAGGAATCAATGAGAGCATTCACACCACGGCCGCGGTCTGCATGCTGATACTTGCAGATGCATCTGCAAAACGCTGCAGATGCATCTGCAAGTGTGAAGGCAGCCTTAACTATGCCATCTGACAGTAGCATGATGTAGAGACAGAGCCCTGATTCCAGCGATTTGTCACTTACTAAGCTGCTTGCTGTATTTTTTTATAAGAATCACTGTGATGGGTGTGTGACAGCACAGGAAGGGACACCAGGCTGATGATCAATCCAACAGAACTTTATTTACAGGGAGCAAAGAACATCAAATAGGAATATTGTTCTTTAAGGTCCACAATGAGTCCACAACAAAGGGAACAGATCCGAGGGCACCACCCAGTAATCTGACACCAGATAAAAGGAAGAAATAGCCCTGAATCCAGCTGATGAAGGACACAACACAGTCACACATGGCAGCTTCTATCAGTCCACCCAGGCAACAGGACCTGGCCACAGCCTCAGATCCTCGAGCTTCCGAAGTCACAACATAACTATCCAACATGATTGAAATGATCTCTGTCCTTGGAGCAGCCCCTGGATGCAGGAAGGGCTCACACACCCCTTTGAACATTAGTCTCCATGAAGAAGTTCCGAGATGCTGCTGGCCACACCCTGTCTACAGGTTACATTGCAAGAACGTATGGATAGGAAAGGGTACTCCAGACTAAGCTCCTACTCCAATATATCAATGTATTCCGGTTACTTAGAATTCACGAGGTGGTTTATTTTCAACGCGTTTCAAGGTTTACGACCTCCTCATCAGGAAAAAAACACATAAACACAAAATAAGACGTACCTCCTATTTTGTGTTTTTTTCCTAATGAAAAACCTCACCCACATCACTGATTGTCAGATTCTGCTTATGCATAGAGCACACAGAATGCTGCCAATCAACGCTGAGGGCAAGGTCAAACAGAACTCTTGAGTTTGGAGGACTACATAGTAACAAGCTAAAGGCCCTGTCACACTGAGCAACGCACCAGCGATCTCGACAATGATACGACCTGGTAGGGATCGCTGGAGCGTCGCTACGTGGTCGCTGGTGAGATGTCAAACAGTCAGATCTCACCAGCGACGCAGCAACGATACGGCGGTCGTTGGGACCCTGTCACTCAGACTTGTAGTATTGAGGTTGTTGTCCCTGTCGAACACAACGATGCATGCTGCCCAGCGGGAGCCTGACAATCAAAAAATGGTCCAGGACATTCCAACACGATCAGCGATTTCACAGCAGGGGCCTGGTCACTGCTGCATGTCACACTGAGTGAGATCGCTGGCGAGGTCGCTGTTGCATCACAAAAACTGTGACATATCAGTGATCTTGCTAGCGATCTCGTTTAGTGTGACGGGGATTTACTATCCTCCAGAGATAATTTCCTTCTAATAAAATAGCTATGTTATTAAAACTACAGCAAACAGCCCAGTAAGTGACACATCTCTAAAATCAGGATTCCCCTGGCTCCAGATTCCCTTTAATGATCAAAATCTATTTATAAAAATAAGCCACAGTATATATCGACAAGTAACCGTATTTTTGTGGCAGGGTTTTGCAGTCCTGAAAATCAGCTAATCTACTTTGATTATTATTGATATTATTGGAACAATATACGGTAGGTTAAAATCAAAGGTAAAGCCCTCTGAAAATTAATTGCTCATGCACAATAGCAGTTTACAATTTTAGTTGTCAACCAGGTAGCTATGACAAGCTGATACATTACCACCATGGGAATCTGACAGTTTTAATTACATGTTTTCAGGGTACTTCATCTGAAAATTGTTGTCTGAGGAAGAGGTCTCAGGGTGCCTCATGATAGGTACACCCCTGTGTATGTAAAGATTAATTTCTCTGCATATGCCAAAGTGCAAGATAGAGACATGAGAGAAGAAGTGTAGAGAGGGAATATAGGAAGTAGAATATGAATGTTAATATTCCTGGCACAGCATAATTCAAGAGCTGCCATATTGCCTCTGTGCAGCCTAGAATGTTTACACTATTCCACATCATTTCAAAAGTGGTCAGGTTCAGTTATGAAAGAAGCCATTTTTAATGATTTCGACCTCTTGAATTCAAATCTGACAATGAAAATGTTTGTTGGCTCTTTTCTATGATATCAAAGAGCTTTCTTTTACTGCTACAATTAATGCATAAAAGTTTCAGTAGTTTGAAACGTTATTATTTTTGCTAATATAAAGATGTAGAATATTTTGCTATTGCCAATTTTCTGACATTTATTTAGAGGAAACTTTGCAAGAATTCAAATAATAATTCAAACAAATGTTTAAAGGAATAGCTATTTTCCTTGTGAAGATTAACATTGTATGCTAGCAGTGAGGAGACTTTTAGCTGCAATGCTCCTCTGGGAAATATGCAAATTGTCTCTTCAGGGGGGAAGTAGATAAACTGTGGTGCCACCTATTGAAAGTAGCAGCCCTAAAAGCCAAAATTGTTTCTTTAACAAACCTTTCAGTTTGACTAAAGGCCCCGTTATACCTAGCGACATTCCAGTGATCTCGACAACAATACGATCTGGCAGGGATCGCTGAAATGTCGCTACGAGGTCGCTGGTGAGATGCCACACAGGCAGATCTACTCACCGATGCGGTGACTCCCGACAGTCGTTGGGATCTGTCACTGTCACGGGTGTAGCATGGAGATCGTTGGTCATCTTCCCTGTCGCACACACCGATGCAGCATGCCCAGCGGGAGACCGACAATGGAAAAATGGTCCAGGCCATTCCGTAGCAATCAGCGATCTCACAGCGGGGGACTGCTCGCTGCTACGTGTCATACGCAGCGATATCGCAGGCAAGGTTGCCTCAACATCACAAAACCTGTGATGTTGCGGCGATATCGTTAGCGATATCGCTATGTGTAATGGGGCCTTTAGGATTTATGGCAGATCAGAACCGCAATCAGCAGATGCTGCAATTCAGGGTGATTGCAAAGCATAGGATGTCTAAATACTATTGTGAATTATAAAGTTATAGAAATTGCACTACAAAATTTGTTTCTCATAAAATAACAACTCTTTTTGCCTTATTTCGTACACTCCTGTATCGGAACATCACTTACCATTGTCCAATGGAATTGATGAATTCCATTTTCCTCGTTTTTTTTTTCTCCATAGCCACAATATCTTGGGTAAATCTCTCTCCATGTTCGTCTCTCACTGCTCTGCAGTTTGGTGGAAAAGAGTCTAGATGTGAATGTAAGAAATCATTCTTCAAAGGCATATTACAGATAAGATGTCACTATGGTCTCTCTTAATTTGGAGACTCCTGTATTGAGACTTCATATTAAACGTGTTTCTTTTCTTTGGCTGTTTAAAAGTTAATGTCAGTTTCTGTTGCTAGCTAGCTAGTTCTTTGTCTAGATGTTTGGACTACTGGTTCCAGTATCTTTTGCTGGTGATTGAACTTAATTCCTTGTCAAGCTCCATGTGGTGAAGATGCTATTCTGGAGAGATGACTACAGCCAAGCCATCTGCTGTCAAGGAGCGTGGCAGCAGACATGAAGTTGTTTGTTGTTCCCCTGTCTGTGTTTCCTTCCCCTCTTATTGATTCGGGTGTAGCGATTGGGATTAGTGCTCGTACCAGCTATCTCCCTGTTGAGGGCTAATTTCAGGGCCAGTGAGGGACTAAGTATTCTGCTCAGCAACAGGTTGAAAGAACCCGTATAGGGATGGCAGAGAGATCAGGGCACAGCCGCAGATGAGTGCAGGAGGTCACCTCTCACCCGTTCCCTATGAGTAGGATCCTTCACTGTATTTGTCCCCCCGGTGTCTCACCATCTGTTGTTTTGTGTAGTACGCTGGGCATCATTGGTCCGTGCGCCACTGTCATGCACGGTATCCGGATACACCCTTAATCCAGCGTGCCACAAGATACTTATATTTTTGGAGATTTATAGTTATCTGCTTTCCAAAAAATTAATTACCACTAATGCGGATGCTTCCCATGTAGCTTTTTCCCTGCCTTGCAAGACAAGGAAAAACTCTTCATATTGAAGAAGCGTATGAATCTGAGGTCCAATAAAGACTCCTTCCTTTATTTTTCCTTCTATGCTTTTATACTTGAATGCTTTTGCATTTTTATCTAATTCCTTTATAAAATTCTTCATTAGGCACAAATTGATATGCAATGGTGTTAACAAAATGTTATCTGGGTCAATAAGTGCTAGATGAGGGACAATTTTACTCCCTGGCTAAAGTAAATGTCAGAGAGGCCAGTCTCTTTTATTGTAGAGTTAATCTCTTGCACGACTATCCCATCCACCCAGAAAGCAGCAGTAATTTGTGTATCCAACATGGAGATCAAGGATGAGGGCAACCACCTTTAAATCACCATAGAGGGGCCAAAATTGTTGGTCATAGTTCAGGCACCTCAACAGGTTGTTCGTATTGTCATAGGTTTTTTACATTTGGACTGCAAAGCCATCTGAAATTGAAAGTAACGCATTGCCATTATGCAGCAAGATGCCTTTTAGGCTTGTTGTTTTGACCGAATCGATGAATAGCCTCAGTTCCTTTGGATTATGATTTAACTTGTAAGCTTCTGTAAGGCCGGTTTCGCACTTGCGCTCCCCGCTGCTGCGTATTGCGACGGGGAAGTGCAAGCCGAGCACAGACATCGCGCGTCCCTATGTTTAACATGGGGACGCACGGTGATGCGTTAGGCTGCGCATGGGTTAGATTGTACATCTGCATGCGTACAAATCACACACGGAAGTGAATGGGTGTGCACGCCCATTCGCAGCCGAGCGCATCACCGTGCGTCCCCATGTTAAACATAGGGACGCGCCGTGTCTGCGCTCAGCTTACGCTTCCCCACCGCAATACGCAGTGGCGGGGAGCGCAAGTGTGAAACCGGCCCTAAACTGTTAATGTTGTTGCATGTCACAAGATTTCTCTCCATGTAGAGGTATTGGACAAGATCTTAATCACAGTTGCGGAACAAATAAATCCAAACATCTCCCACTAGGAGATTCCACTGCTGAAGCTTGGAAAATAAAAGCTCAGCCTTAATCTTGGGCAGATTCAAATCTCTAACAAAATCATTTAGTTTACTTTGTGTTATAAGGTGTGATTCAGTTGAGGTTGCTGACAGAAAATCTATGTCGTTAGAGGAAGATGTTTATGACACCAAGCGTCCACTTCTTCCTCACTTTACTCCACTGAAAATGTTTCTGGAGCTTTTGATACTGGCTGCTCTTCTGTACAATATGTGGTACTGGGCATATTGCAAATGGATATTTAGATACTGTAAAGTCCACTTCTTTCTTAAAACTCCTTTCCTAATGGGGGCACCATGCAAAAATAGCAATTAGTAGCATGATCAATTGGCTCTCTCCAGATCATTGACACTGCAAATGCATAGATTGCCTCTTCCCATGCAACCACTGGGAAAATGTGATATACCATATTTTTCACATTATAAGACATACCCCCAAATTTGGTGAAGGAAAAGAGAAAAAAATAATTTTTAATGTTAAATGGGGTCCGTCTTATGATGCCAGTGTCCGGCTTAGAAATCATATCGGGTATATGTCCCTCATAGCCCCCTCATCCTGGTACATGGTCCCTCATCCTGAGATATAGCCCCCCATCCTAGAATTAGCCCCCCTAATCTGGATATGGTCCCCTTATATTGGATATAGCCCCCTTGTGCTGCCCCCATTGATGGCACATGTCCCTATTGATGGCACATGTCCCCTATTGATGGCACACATCCCCCATTGATGGCACATGTCCCCTGTTGATGGCACATGTGACCCCAGTGCTTGCACACATCCTCCAGTGCTGGCACACGTTCCATATTGATGGCACATACCCCCATTGATGGCACATGTCCCCTATTGATGGCACACGTCCCCCAGTGCTGGCACACATCCTGTATTGAAGGCACACATCCCCTATTGGTGGCGCATGTCCCACAGTGCTGGCACACATCCCCTATTGGTGACTCATGTCCCTTAGTGCTGGCACACGTATATGCCCCCCTCCATATGCCCCTCCACGTCCTACACCCACTTCCTCCATTATAAAGAGGGCCCCCTAATCTGGATATGGTCCCCTTATATTGAATATAGCCCACTTATGCTGCCCCCATTGATGGCACATGTCCCTATTGATGGCACATGTCCCCTATTGATGGCACACATCCCCCATTGATGGCACATGTCCCCTGTTGATGGCACATGTGACCCCAGTGCTTGCACACATCCTCCAGTGCTGGCACACGTTCCATATTGATGGCACATATCCCCCATTGATGGCACATGTCCCCTATTGATGGCACATGTCCCACAGTGCTGGCACACATCCCCTATTGGTGACTCATGTCCCTTAGTGCTGGCACACGTATATGCCCCCCTCCATATGCCCCTCCACGTCCTACACCCTCTTCCTCCATTATAAAGATGGCCCCTCATCCTGCACTCATTCTGTCACTTATATGCCCCCATGCTGGCCCGCAACAGAAAAAAAAAACAAAACCCTTCTTACTTACCCTCTTACAAAGTCTTTGTCGCAGTCGACGAGCAAACAGACATTGGCCAATGTGTGTACCAAGAGCTTCAGAAATAAAAAGATAAGATTTTGAGTTTTTTGAAAAAACGTAAGTTTTTAACTTTTTTCTCATATATATATAGCTTATTAGCATATGTACATCATTGGTAGTAACCGCGTGCTGCAGAGTATTTTTTTCTAGTTGTGTACTTTATACAGAGAGCATTTTTAAAAGTAGGTGATGCAAATGTAATTAGGATTTTGCTGTTAGAGACAAGTTACCATTTTTTGATTGGTCACCTTAAGGGTATACACTTTACAATCTCGCCAGGTAATCTTAAAGGCGACACGTCGCCCCGAACCGATCGCCGTGAAATCGCCCCACGGTTGAGGCGTGTGATTGGGGAATTTGGCAGCGATAAATCACCTCTCACCTGTCGCCTGATTACTGAGCACTGCTCTGAAATCAGATGTGATCATGAAGGCGAGATTTCCGGGTTTTGGCGTGTGATAGGGCGATAGTGATGAAATCTGCGTCGCCTTTTGATCTCCCGTAGGCGTGCCACACCGTGCTGTAGTCCGCGCCCTATCTGCAATGATTGGTGGCGGGTACTGTCTTCCCATTGGATGTCAATTGACAAGGAGCCATATTTGAAGACCTGTCCGTTCAGCACCACACACATCTTCACCTACACAACAGTACGCAAACACACTTCATGAATTGGCGGCATAGATGCACGCAAGCTATGTCATCCGTGTGTATTCATCAGCGCTGTGTCGAGTCTAGTGCCACATGCTATGTCAGATATTGCCGTACACATCGTACATGGGTGGCATGGGCCATGCACTACAATCCCCCTAAACGGTGCGCTTTTGCACCTCGAAAGTGTGTTCCAGCAGGCACCATCGACAACACGAGCATGTATTAATGACAAAGTCCGGTAGACAATGGCATCATGTATTAGCCAGCCTTCCAGAGCAGGCTGGCCAATCTTAACACTGTTGCTTGTCCAATGAGCGTGTTTGGGGCGCGGTGTAATGCACTGTGGCACACCTATGTCCTCACCGTGCTGAACATGTACGCCCACATTACCTTTGGGATTGCGGCGTGTGAAACGGCGACGGAAGTCGAGTGGATTGGTTACGCTGTGGGTGAGGCGACACATCGCCTTTCTTTCAGGGCGAGATTGCGGCGTGTAATAGCGCCATCGGCGATCTGACGCGAGCGTGAAAAACGTGCACGCGCACGTTAAATCGCCTCATATTGTCAGGCGAGATTGCGGTGTGTAAAGGTATCCTAAGATGATAGAATAGTGAAGACTCAATAGACTAAATAGATGATGTAATAGACTCCAAGATGAATTATAATGAGGGCATTTTGGGCCACCGCACAAGGTCCAAGGCTTTGGGTGGGGGCCATGGCCAGAGTGCTCTCATTTAAACCTGTACAAAATATGGCCTTGCGGAGCTGTCGGGGAGCCAATGCTCTCTTCTTACAATACTCAAATGTCTTTTATAAATCCATTTTTGCACTTTTCCTTGGTGTGCTGCTATCCGGTTTTTTGTTGGTTCATTATGCCTATGGATTTGTGGTAGGAAAGCTTTTCACCTGTCTTTAATATAATTTTTGTGCTGCATCCTTTTTTTCCTTTATCTATATATCTATTTTATCTATCAATCAATCTATCATCTATCTATCCTATCTATTCATCCAAATAGCTATATACAGTCATATGAAAAGGTTTGGGCACCCCTCTTAATCTTACTCATTTTTTTTTTTTGTTTAAAATTGTTTTCTTGCAACAGCTATTTCAGTGTAATATATATAATAACTGATGGACACAGTAATATTTCAGGATTGAAATGAGGTTTATTGTACTAACCGAAAATGTGAAATATGCATTATTTCAAAATTTGACAGGTACAAAAGTATGGGCACCTCAACAGAAAAGTGACATTAATATTTAGTAGATCAACCTTTTGCAAAAATAACAGCCTCTAGTCGCTTGTTGTAGGAATTTGAAGGCTCCTTACCAGTGATCATAGTAGGCGACTTCAATCTCCCAATGAATCCCTTGATAGACATGTCCTCAGGTAAGTCATCATATTCACCCATGTCCATCCAAAAGGTTAAGAACCATATGCAATATATGATTTGGTTGATGTATGGAGGATCCTTCACCCAGAGGATAGGGACTATAGCTTTTACTGTCCAGTACACAAGATATAAAGTAGGATAGACTATTTTTTATCTCAGAATCCCTCTTAAGGCCCAGTTACCCACACACAGATAATTGTGCAGAGATTGTTCGCAGATCTCTGGTTGCAGTGAAATCATGGACACATTGTTCCATTTTGTGGCCTTGTACAAATGGAACAATGTGTCCATGATTTCACTGCAACCAGAGATCTGCGAACAATCTCTGCACAATTATCTGTGTGCGTAACTGGGTCTTTAGATACGTGTGTTGAAGCCAATATGGGATCAATCCTATGGTCAGACCATGCACCTATATACCATTATTTCGAGCTAGAGCCCAACACTAAAACTCCTTTACATGGAGTCTAAACAAAGATTTACTTTGGAACAGTATGTGCCTAGCTGAGCTAAAACAAACCATCCACAACTTTATGACGAATCATGAGCGAGATCAAACATCTCCATCGCTAAATAGGAAGCTCTTAAATGCATACTAAGAGGAATAGGAATAACACATAGAACACGCCTTAAAAAACCTCAAGTAGAGGAAATTCGTACACTCACTCAATAGATGATCTTGAACAACTTCATAAACGCTCACAATCACCAAACACTCTCTCCCAGCTCTCCACAGCTAGACACAAATTATTGGCGATACTAGACCAAAAATCTAAATGCTTTCATAAAAAATCAGAAGCCGCTTTTACCAATCAGCAAACAGGAGCGGCAGCCTACTTGTCAGAGCTCTGCACCCTCGACACCGAAACACACACGTCCCTTTCATAATAGACCATGTAGGAAAGAAGACACATAACAAAAAAGGTACGGTGGGTACGGTAAGTATTCACTCTTTGTTTCATTGCAGCCATTTGGTAAATTTAAAATAGTTAATTTTTTACTTATTAATGTACACTCTACACCCCATCTTGGCTTAAAAAAACTGAAGTGTAGAAAAGTGTGCACATTTTTTAAAAAGAAAACCTGAAATATCACATTGTCATAATTATTCAGCCCTTTGCTCAGTATTGAGTAGAAGCAACCTTTTGAGCTAGTAAAACCATTAAGGTACCTTCACACACGGCAATATTGCTAGGCAATATCACTAGCAATTTGCTGGCTACAGTGAAATCATGGACACATTGTTCCATTTGTACACAGCAACAAAATAGAACAATGTGTCCATGATTTCACAGCAACCAGCAAATTGCTAGTGATATTGCCTAGCAAAATTGCCGTGTGTAAAGGTACCTTTAGTTTTCTTTGAAATAATGCAACAATTTTTTCACCCCTGGATTTGGGGATCCTCTGCAATTCTTCCTTGCAGGTCCTCACCAGATCTGTTAGGTTGGATGGTGAACATTGTTCGACAGCCATTTTCAGGTCTCTCCAGAGATGTTCAATTGGGTTTAGGTCAGGGCTCTGGCTGGGCCAGTCAAGAATGGTCACACAGTTGTTCTGAAGCCATTCCTTTGTTATTTTAGCTGTGTGCTTAGGGTCATTGTCTTGTTGGAAGGAGAACCTTCAGCCAAGTCTGAAGTCCAAAACACTCTGAAAGAGGTTTTCATTCAGGATCTCTCTGTACTTGGCTGCATTCATGTTTCCTTCAATTACAACCAGTAATTCCTGTCCCTGCAGCAGAAAAACACCCCATGGGATGATGCTGCCACCACCACGTTTCACTGTTAGGATTATATTGTTCAAGTAATGTATTGTGCAGTGCCTGGTGTTCTCCACACACACAGCTTAGAATTATCACCAACAAGTTTTATCTTTGTCTCATTATACCAGAAAAACTTATTTTTCATAGTCTGGGAGTTCTCCATGTGTTTTTTTGCAAACACTATGTGGGCTTTTATATGTCTTGCACTGAGGAGAGACCTCCGTTGGGCCACTCTGCCATAAATGCCTGACTGGTGGTTGACTCTGTGGAACTTTCCCATCTCCCTACTGCATCTCTGGAGATCAGCCACAGTGATCTTGGGGTTCTTCTTTACCTCTCTCACCAAGGCTCATCTCCCACGATTGCTCAGTTTGGCTGGACGGTCAGGTCTAGGAAAACTTCTTGTGGTCCCAAATTTCTTCTGTTTAAGGATTATGGAGGCCATTGTGCTCAAAGGAACCTTGAGTACTGCAGAAATCCTTTTGTAACCTTGGCCAGATCTGTGCCTTGCCACAATTCAGTCTCTGAGCTCCTTGGGCAGTTCCTTTGACCTCATTTGGTCTAACATGCACTGTGAGCTGTGAGGTCTAATATAGGCAGGTGTGTGCCTTTCCAAATTAAGTCCTATCAGTTGAATTAAACACAGCTGGACTCCAATGAAGGAGTAAAACCATCTCAAAGAGGCTCACAAGGAAATGGACAGTATATGACTTAAATATGAGTGTCTGAGCAAAGGGTCTGAAAACTTATGACCATGCGATATTTCAGTCAATCTTTTTTAATAAATTTGCACAAATGTCTACATTTCTGGTTTTTGTCTGTCTAGATGGGGTGCAGATTGTACAGTACTGAGAAAAAAAATCAACATTTTTGAGTTTACCAAATGGCTGCAATGAAACAAAGAGTGAAAAATTTAAAGGGGTCTGAATACTTTCCATACCCACTGTATACTGCAGGGCTTCCTGGAGTACTACAAATACCGTTACAGCATTAGAGAACAACAAAATAGTGTCCCGGATCAGTTTATGCAGGAGGAAATCAAATTCTACCTAGTGTGAGGCATGCCGGCACTATAGCATGTGGCTGGTATGACTCACATGGCCTGCTGCAATTGGGGTGATTACTGGACCTAGCAGCACACACAGGGTTAAGTGTGAGCTAGCTCTGTAGTGGTACGTAAGGGTTTAACAGCAGCGAGGTCTGTGCATGAGTGTGTGCTGATTGAAACACTACATGGCAGGTGTGGGTGTGGCAGCCAGGATAATAGCTGCCTGGAGCTGTGAGTCTGAGGAGCATTCAGTCTGAGAGAAACATCTAGCCAGAGAGGATGTAGAGTCAGAGGCATTCCATCCCTTTGGGACGTGGAGGGAGGCCTGCCATCTCCATGCGGGAGGCACTGATCCCTCTGACTAAGAGCATGTGAGCCTGTGGCCAGATGCAGGGGTTAAGAAGGTCCCTAGAGTTGGGGAACCTTGGCCGAACCCAGAGGGTTCTCGCTCGGATGTGTATGGGGTGCCGCTGTGGACTGGGAGACCTGCCTGGTATGGAGGTTTGGTGGCAGCTGGCGACCTGGAAACACGTGTGGAGGAGACCTTGTGGGACGCCTGGTTTACCTGATAACTCAGGTATGCCAATCCCTGATCTGGACCCAGAAGGGCAACAGTCCATGGATGTGTTAGGATGGACTGTGCGTCAGTGTATGTATGTGGTCCATGGATGTATTATGATGGACCGCATGCGGTGTGTGTAGGAGCCCAGTCAGGCCGGAGCCCATATGGATGCTATTGATGGAAGAGACTGAGTATGGCTCAAAGGCCAGGCAGTCATAGCCACCATTGGGACTGACTGTAATGTCATAATATGGTCTCATTGACCTTGTGTGAATGTGAAGGCTGTGTGCAGTATAGCAGCCTGTACGAGACTATGCGACCTGTTTGAACGGGGTTGCGATGGCATATGTGTTACCTAAGGTGGGGACACGTACCATGCCCTGGGACTACAAATGTCTTGTACGGGGGTTCTGCACATAATGAGTCCTGTAACTATGGTGGGCTCTGTGATCGAGTTAATGTGCTATAGACTGATCTGTGGATATAGTACTGGGTGGACTTTACTGCCCTTGGGGCAGTTTATAATGTTCTAAAGGTCCCGTTTATAACTGAGGTGGAGAAATTACTATAGCTGTAACTAGTTGACTCCAGCGGCTTGGAGGGGAACACCCTTTTTACCCGATCCCACTGCCCACCCCTTTAGTTTTTTCATTCTTTGTCCCTCCTCACCTTGTTATCCTAACTACTTTACCCTCTTTTCTTCTTGTTATATGTTATACAAATGCATACTAGCTCAATCTGAAAAGATGGACAATTTTTGTACCAGATGTTATTATCCAAATTTACGTTGGCACAAGAAATGTGTGCATCTCGTATATAGAAGGCAAAGATCCTGAAGGTCAAAGCGGATTAACTTAAAATGAGGATAAGTTTGTAATACTCTAAATAGAAGCATTTAATGTGACATAGATATACACATTTAATAATAATAATAGTAATAATCTTTATTTATATAGCGCTAACATATTCCACAGCGGTTTACAATTCAGTGGTTCATATACAGACGGTCATAGGTAACAATTATATGTAAAAAATACAATACAGTAATTAAAGTAGAGAATCAATGTAAAAAATACAATACAATAATTAAAGCAGAGGAACAATGTAAAGAATATAACACAATAATTAAAGCAGAGAAACAATGTAAAAAATACAATTATTACAGTAAAAATGAAGGTGACCCTGCTTAAAAGAGCTTACAATCTATAACAATATAGGGTTTCACAAAGTTTACAAAGTTTTACAATGATGGTCCAGGCATCTTGAGGAAGAGGGGGATAGAAAGAATTACATGAATAGTCACCAATCTGTGTAAAGCTTTTGGGTTTGGTGGTGTCTGAACGAGACTTATGTCCAGAGAGATAGTGAATGGGCTATATACAGTATAAAGGACTTTTATTAGGGAGCATGAAAGGCCGCCTTAATAAGATTTGTTTTTTTTCTTATCATAATTAATGTTTATTGATTAACCTCAGAACAGAGTCAAAGACAGGTTTACAATATAACAAAGAAGAAGCACAAAGAAGAGTGGCAGGGAATACTATACGGATTTCATATTACAAGCAAGTGGAGTCGTTTAAGAGTGTGTTTCAACGTTGCCAGTCCGTGCCGCATACAAAATTTATAGGGGTACATTTTTCATCTCTGGAGATGTAAGGTCTTCATGTAATTAGATGCACGTTCATAACCGGAGGTAGTACACTGGCGTCACTTGCGTGACTCCACGGTGATCGTCCATGACATAGTCGCGTATAACATTACTCAGAATGAACAGTAATATCGGCCGAACGGGTCACAGACTCAAGGAGTCAGTAAAATAAGAGTAACGGTGGTGAACGCAGATAGTTGTCTCATTCACCGCGTAGCCAGAAAAAGAAAATGAGGAAGTATAATATTCAAAAGTGCTGAAGAAAGAAGGGGGGTAAATAAGCTTAAAAAAGAGAGAGCGGGGGGCGTGGCCTGACCATGGCTGGGTGAAGACGCTCTTTCCTGAGCTCTGCGGACCCGGGACTTTAAACTACAGATTATACCCACCCTCGGCCCCAAAATGTCAAGGAGGAAGAAGGCAGATGACTCCTTAAGCGGTGCAGCGCAGATAAGGAGACAGGAGACCCGTGCTGACATCTCCAAGCTGTTCCACGCTACGGGAGGAAAGACGGCGCGCTCACCAGTAATGGCGTCGGGTGCAGTGCAAAAACAAACACCGCCGTCACAGCTGTCACTCCAGCAGAGGAGCCCGCGGTGTCATGGTGCTGGGAGTCAGCACAAAGACAAGCAGCAGACCAGGGAGGAGGAGGGGAGAAGATCCATACTCTAGCAGACAGAGAAAGATATCTCACAGCCTGTGGTCCTGGATGAAGAAGATGGCGGTGAGTTAGGGGAACGGGATCCCCCTGGTACGATTCCCGTGTTGGCTCCATCCCCCACACTGCCAGGTGGCCCTCAGTCTGAGTTGCAGGCAATCAGGAGTATGATTGCTGCACTCCCTTCAAAGAAGGACATAGATAATATTGTGGCCCGCATGGAGGCCTCTCAGGGGAGAGCATTGTGCTCCATAAGAGAGGACATTGACACCCTTAAGCTGAAAGCTATCAATACTGAGAAATCCCTGGGCACCATTGAGGACAGAGTCACTGCCTTAGAAAAAGAGGTTTCACAGTCACATACATGCACGGTCGCTTTCATTATACAATCAGACGACCATGAAAACAGGGAACGTCGTAACAATATACGAATAAAGGGGATCCCTGAGTCTGTGCCGGCCAATGCACTCCTTGACACTGCCATAAGTATCTTTAATACAGTCTTACAGCAACCGCCTGATTCAACTTATAAAGTGGACAGAATCCACAGGGTGTCCAGACCTACGCCTATTGACTCTGCAATCCCGAGGGATGTCCTGTGCAGGTTGCATAACTATACAGATAAAGATGCCAATGTACGGGCGGCTTGGTCATATGGACACTTATCTCACGAGGACGCTACCATACGGTTGTACCCAGACGTCTCCAGTCTTACACTATATCTGAGGCGACAGCTTCGTCCTCTGCTCCTTAAGGTGAAGGAAGCGGGAGCGACGTACAGATGGGGACATCCCTTTCATTTGATAGTGAGGAAAGCTGGAAAAATGTTTTTTCTGTGGAGGAGAGAGGAGCTTGATGACCTCTTCGCTTTTCTAAATATCCCACCTATCCCGCTTCCTGACTGGCTCTCACTGGATGAACTCAGGAAATTCATGGCGCTGCAACGTGGCCCACCATATGCGACAGGAGACCTACGAAGTAAGAAAAGAGAGACTAGAGGTGGCCCTCGGTCATCGCCGGTGTCCGTGTCCTCGAGCCCAAGGAGACAGAGGAGAAGATCTTGCGAGGACTTGCCAACTTGAGAGCGCTACTGTACCTTCCATGGAACTGATTGGAATATATGGGGTTTGATATATGGGGTCTTACCTAGACTCACCCTAGAGTGGTTGTTGATGCGTGTTTTCTCTTTTCCCTCTGACTGAGTCGGCCGAACAAGTAGAGAAGATTAATTGTTATAAGTTATAAGCCTTGTTTTTATCTAACGGTACTCTTCCTAAGTAAACGAGAGGGTTCCTAACTCTATAACTATAGATATATGTTTATGTTATGTTTACCATAAAAGTAGGTGAGGTGTGTGGAGTGAGGAGATAACCACTGTAATGTGCTGGTGTCCCGGGTCTGCGGACCGTCGCCTTTTGGTCAGTTACAAACCCTACGATTCTCTCTCCTTCCTTTTCTGAGAGGATCGACACGCCGCCTTGCCCGGCATAGACTAGTATAGTCTCTTTTACATCCCTTTTAAGCTTTTTCTTCCCTTTTTTTCTTCAAGATCTAGACTCTTTCTCTCCCTCCTCTCTTTTCTTTGTAGTCTATCGCATTTCCTTTTCCCCTTCCCTCCTTCCCCTTTCTCTTCCTAACTCCCTCTTCCCTCCTACCTTGAAGCTTCAGATTTCTGGAAGTGGTCAACATGTCGCATAGCACCCTATCGGCCATACAAATAGGCACGTTGAATGTGCAGGGTCTGCACGATGCAGGGAAAAGATCTATCTTGTTTAATTATTTAAAAGCTAATAAAATACATGTCGCCTTTCTCCAGGAAAAACAGAAAAAGACGCCTGTTGCGTTGAAACGCGTTGTGGATGCTGGATTCCCATTTAGACCCAATAAATCCTAAAGGTAAAACTTTGCCACAGCAGTGTCCTGGTCCCTGCCTGAGCGCTGACACAATATCACCTCCTTGTTTCTGGCTACGCCTTTCTCCAGGAGACCCATCTGTGCGAAACCAAGCCTTATAAACTCTCCAGCCATTGGTTCCCCTCGATATACCACAGCTTTTCTACCAACCCACACTCTTCGGGCACCAGTATCGCGATATCGAGGTCGATACCATGGGAATTCATGGACTCCTGCAGTGGTGAAGACGGAAGACTCCTTATGGTTAAAGGTATGATCGCCTCCAGAGTGTATACGTTCGCCTCGCTATACTTACCTAATTCGGGTCAGATTACAGTACTCCTGCAGTTCTTAGAAAAAATTGATGTATTCGCAGAGGGAACGCTGGTCCTGGGGGAGATTTCAACGTCACACTTGACCCCGACATAGACACCACCCGTGGCAGATCCAGTTTATCTAAAGCAGCCAATAGAAGGCTGAACCGGGCGCTTCATGACCACCAACTGCTGGATGCTTGGCGCCTTCTGTTTCCTACCTCGAAGGACTTTACCTTCTACTCCCCAATACATGACACATATTCCAGACTGGACTTCTTTCTCCTGAGACACCCTGACTTGACTCAATTAGTAGACGCTTCTATTGAGCCGATAACCTTTTCGGATCATGCTCTAGTTAAGATTTCCCTTATGCTCTCCTCTCCGATCCCAAGACAATGGCAATGGAGGCTAAATGCCTCTTTATTAGAAGATATGGTGGTCCTGGCGGACGTCTCTAAAACACTTAAAGATTACTTTGACTTGAACACTTCTGCAGATGTGACACCGGGGGGGGTATGGGAGGCCCATAAATGTGTAGTGAGAGGTATTTTAATACAACACGGGGCTAGACTAAAGAAAAATAGAGACGCAGAAACCCAAGATCTCATGGCAAAACTGAGAGATCTTGAAACTAGGCATAAGCGTCATTCCCTCCCTGACCTGAAGAGAGAACTACTAGACGTTAGAGAGAAGCTGCGCTTAACCTTACTACATAAAGCAAAAGGGGTACTTTCCAGATGTCGCCGGCATTTCTATGAATATGGAAATAAGGCGAGTAGAGCTTTGGCGAGGGCCTCCAGACTCCACAGAGCTGCTACGTATGTATCTGAAATATCCCATCCTAGTACCTTGAGACGTTCAAAGTTTCCCCAAGACATAGCTGAGGCATTTAAACACTATTACACTACCTTATACAACCTGGACACAAATAAATCACCATTGGCCTTGAATACACTCACTACCCGTATGAGAGACTATATCAAAGCCTCGGCGTTGCCAAAATTAGAGGACTCGGTTACGCAATCCCTTGAGATGCCAATCTCTGACCAGGAGATTGAAGATGCGCTGTCATCAACTAAATCGGGTAAAGCTCCCGGCCCAGACGGGTTCACAGTGGGTTACTATAAAAAATTAAAAGGGTCCCTTTTACCGCACCTTAAAACCTTTTTTAATGCCATGTCGACATCTGCACCACCAAAAGATGCATTAAGAGCTAACATAGCGGTGATTCACAAACCAGGGAAAGATCCTCTGCTGTGCTCCAGTTATCGCCCGATATCCTTGCTAAATGTGGATATTAAGCTTTTTGCTAAAATTTTGGCGGCAAGACTCTCCCCATTTATTCCGGACATGATTCATCCAGATCAGACGGGTTTCGTCGCGGGGCGGGAGGCCAGAGACAACACCACTAAAGCTATAGATTTAATTTACACGGCCAAGACATCCAAAATCCCATTGATGTTACTATCTACGGACGCAGAGAAAGCGTTCGACCGTGTACATTGGTCCTTTATCAAAGAGACATTGTCTCACATTGGTTTGGGAGCAAAGATGCTTGGATGGGTGTTGTCTCTGTACTCTGTCCCGTCGGCAAAAGTACGGGTCAACGGGATCCTTTCAGAGTCATTTGACATTAGTAATGGCACGCGCCAGGGATGCCCGCTGTCCCCACTGATTTTTATTTTGACTCTAGAGCCGTTACTACGTCATGTCAGGATGAATGGGGATATTTCAGGTATACGAGTGAAATCGGGTGTACACAAAATTGCGGCATATGCAGACGACCTTCTGTTTTTTGTAACAAAACCTGAGGTTTCCCTTCCCATTCTACTGAAAGAATTGGAGACATATTACACTCTCTCCAATTTTAAAATAAATAGATCAAAATCAGAGGCCCTAAATGTGTCACTTCCTAATAGCCAAATAAATAGAATACAGAGCGCTTTCACATTTCATTGGTCCCCTAAAGCTCTTCGTTACTTGGGAGTACAAATTACTCCTGATGTCAGAGATCTGTATAGTACAAATTTTCCCTCTCTCCTACGGTCAATTAAAGCAGACTGTGAGAGATGGCTATTGTCTACTTTCACATGGTCCGGGAGATGCCAGCTTTTCAAAATGACTATCTTATCTAGGATATTGTATTACTTACAGACTCTGCCCACCACCATTCCGTCATCCTTTTTTAAGACAATCGCACAAATACAGACAAAATTTATCTGGAATAACTCGAGACCACGTCTAGCAAGATCGATTTTATATAGACGAAAAAAGGACGGTGGAGTGAACCTCCCGGATATTAAATTGTATTATGTCGCCAGCCACCTCACACGGGTAATAGACTGGTGCAGACATGGTGCAAATAAATGGTGGGTACGAATTGAGCAAGACTCTACCCCCTTCAGACTTCAGACATTACCCTGGGTATCACTTCAGAAAGATGAGTCATTGTATGACCACCCGACGATTGGGGCCACTCTTAAAATTTGTGATCACCCCTTGGTCAGATCTATAATGATACCATGCGCCTCTGTTTTAAGTCCGCTCCTTAGCCACCCGGACTTTAAACCCAGTGTGGATGATCCTGTGTTCCGACGTTGGATAACGTTAGACCTAGACAGGATAGAGAAATGGGGTGAGGGTGATAATTGGCCAACCCTCGAACAACTTAACCTGATTACACGCCCGACGGCGCTGGGTTTTTGGAGATGTGTGCAACTCGCACATTACCTTCGGGGGCTTCCTCCTAGGAAAACGTATTTCCGACCCAAGACATTATTTGAATCCTTGTGCACTACCACAGTTGACTGTAGACATGCATTATCTCAGACATACGCGTGTTTGATCTCACCCCCGGACCTTCCGACTCCCCATTTCATGCTACGTTGGGAGACAGATCTAGGTCTCAAACTAACTTCAGAGCAGAGATCAGCCATTTTTACACTAGCTCACTCTACCTCAATGAGTTCGAGACTACAGGAGGCAAATTATAAATTATTGACGAGATGGTATAGAGTCCCGACTCATCTACACAGACTCTTCCCTTCTGTGGATCCGAGGTGCTGGAGGTGTGGCGAGGCGAATGGTACGCTACTTCATATGTTCTGGGAGTGCGGAAAACTCCAACCATTTTGGTCAGAGGTGACAAAGATCATACGGACGGTTACGGAGTACACCGATGATCTAGGTCCAGGTCTCTTCATGTTACACCACTGCAGGATTCCCCCACACAAATATAAACACTCGCTGATGAGGTTCTTAGTCATGGCTGCGAGATCCTGCATCCCGATACTTTGGAAAAAGGAGACGTGTCCTTCTGTAGCTATGTGGATAGAAAGGGTGAACGACCTTATGCACCTCGAGGACTTGACATCTGCTGTACATGACACTTACAGAATATTCAGAAATACATGGTTTAGCTGGATGAGTTTTCAGCAATCTGATCTGTGTAAGACTCACAGAGATTCCTAATGGGTCTGTTTCAATTGAAACGAGGATGAACTTGTGCTACTGAGTGTATACTTAACTCCACGGAAGCTTTGGAGGTTCCCTTGTACCTCCCGTCTCCACCCTTCCCTACCTCTCCATCCCCCCCCACCCCCCCACCCATCCCATTCACATATTGGTACTTCTTTCTTCCTTCTACTTTCTCTCCCTCTTTTTTAATTTTTAATTTTTTTTTTCTTCTTGTAGTAATGGACGGAACGTATACAGAATCTATAATGCTTGTCTCTTTATTCTGACTGACAGCTAGATTTGATTTGATGCAAAGAGTGGATGTTCTATCTTCCGCAGTTAATATCAATGTTGTATTGAAATACTGAACACTCTAACCAACTTGATTATATTTTTGGATGCTGTTATGCGACTTATAATGATGAGACTTGTTCTTTGTTTCTAAATTTGTAACTAAAAATGGAAAACAAAGAATTCTAAAAAAAAAAAAAAAAAAAAAAGAGAGGGCGGGAAGAGGAATATATACAAGAGAGTATATGAGAGTGCACAAGGAGAGTCGAAGAAAGAAGGGGAAGGAAAAATGCGAGGGGAAGGGAGGAATGGGAGGGGGGGGAAATATTCACCCCAGGGTTCAAGGAGTATTCCAATGACAAGAACAAGAGCAGGACCAGGGACATTCTCCTCATATGGGAACCTTCAGTGCCAATGGATGCACGCTCCACAGGTTCCAGGCGTCTGCCACATAGCGTCTGGCACCACGGTCTAGAGCTAAGTAGTACTCATGGCAGAAAATAGAATTAATTCTATCCGTAAGGTCACTCATCGTCGGTGGGGCAGTTTGTTTCCATCTAGCGGCGACACATATTCTGGCAGCCGTCAAGATATATGTCAGCAGGTGGCGTACCCCCGGGGGGAAAGCAATGACCCCCACATAGAGCACCGCCATCTGCGGTTCCAAGGGCAACGAGGACCCAGTAACGGAGTCAATGAGACCCGAGACCAGCTGCCAAAACTGTGCGACCTTGGGGCACCTCCACCACATATGCGGTAAGTCCCCCCTATAACAACACTGCCTCCAGCACTGAGATCAGGTCCCCTTACCAAATCTCGCCAATCTGACGGGGGTAGCGTACCAACGGAGATGCCTTTTTGAGCATTTCTATGTGGTTGAGACATCTAGACGCCTCCTTGACGCAGTGGACGGCGTCCTCCCAATCATTCTCTGAGGCCTGAAAGCCCAACTCCTCCTGCCATTTAATGGCATATGACAGTTGGGGAGGTGCGTCTCGTCTAGCATGTCAGAGTACAGTTGAGACAGTGGCTTCATCGGCCGGGGATCAGCCAGCAAAGAGCATCTCAGAGCCGATGGAGCACACAGGGGCTGCAGGTCGTGGGAAAAGGCGGTAGAGCGCGCAAAGTTTGAAATCTGATGAAAGTAGAGGAAAGTCGGTCTGAGGGCCGGAAAGGCAGTCAGAAAGTCCTCTAGGGAGATTAAAGACTGTTTGCGTATGAGGTCTGACAAGGTCTTTGGTCCGTCGTGTCTCCAAAGGGACAGATTCACATCAGGGATCAGCCAGCTGAAAGCATCTAGAGGAATAGCTTCGGGGGGAAGTTTGGTCCATTCACCAGCTACCGATCTCCAGACCACTAGCAGCTCGGCTACTGAGTTTAGAAGATTGGGACTGCTGATCCGCCCCACCAAGTTAGCAGCAAGGAGAGATCGCAGTGAGCTTCCCCGAAGAGTGTCCTCCTCTATCTGCCTCCAGCCCTGCCCATCGTCATCACGCCACCATTTCCCGGCCACCTCCAGTACTGTAGCTCTGCGATAATTTTCAACATTTGGGACTCCCATACCCCCCTAGTTAAATGCCGGTAAAGCAAGGATCCCTTTATTCTGGCCGGTGCTCCGCCCCATACGCACCTAGAGATCACGGTTTGAAGTTTCAGTATCAGTTTTTTGGGGTAGTGTATCGGGACACAGCGGAATAAATATAGAATCATGGGAAGCCATAGCATCCTTACCGACTGTATCCTCGCCATCCAAGACATGGAGCTCAAAGGAAGTCCCCCTAGTGCTCCTTCAAGATCTACCAAGAGGCGGTTCACATTCTTTAATGCTAAACCCGACGTCGGGCACAGGAGAATTCCCAGATAGGGGATCTCTTCAGGTGTCCATTTGAAGGGGAAAGAGTTGGCAAGAACAGCGGCGGCGTTGTTCGGAACACCGATGGGCAGCAGCATAGATTTACTTACATTGAGTTTGTAGTAGGAGATCCGCGCAAAGCAGTCAAGCTGATCCATAATGCTCTGGAGGGAAGATTGAGGATTTTCCGTAACAATAATGACATCATCCGCATAGAGCCCGACCACATGTTTAACTTTCCCAACCGGAATCCCCGAAATTTTCGAGTCTGCCCTCAAAGAGATCGCCAATGGTTCCATGACAAGGGCAAAAACCAGAGGTGACAGGGGGCAACCTTGTCGGGTGCCATTAGAGATACGGAAAAGCCTGGACATGAAGCCAGAGGAAAGAACCCTGGCACATGGATGGGAGTAAAGACTAAGGATCGCCAACAGGATAGGGCCCGAAAATCCGAAGGCGGAGAGGACCTCCCGGAGGTAGCCCCAATGGACCCTATCAAACGCCTTCTCTGCGTCAAGCGACAGGAAGATGCTCGGATAACCTCTCCTCTCCGCCACCTCTATCAAGTCTAGCATCTGTCTAGTCCCATCATTCACTTGCCTGCCCTGCACGAACCCCACTTGATCCTGGTGTACCAGGAGAGGAATCACACCACTTAGGCGAGTGGCCAACAATTTAGCATACAGCTTTACATCGGTGTTGAGAAGTGAAATTGGTCTAAAGTTCTCCGGGCGGTCCTGCATCTTCCCTGGTTTCAGAATAGTGGAAATTGTGGCTTCAAGAGCTTCTGCTGGGATGGATCCAGCCTCTTGCCACATAGTAAATAGATGTTGCAGGTACGGAGACAGGACAGGCCCGGAGCCTTATTGCTTTTGAGCCCCTTCAGGACTGTGTCAATTTCAGAGCGAGTAAAGGGAGAGTTCAGTGCCGCCAGAATATCCGCCGGGAGAGAGGGAATAGCCAATTTCCCCAATAATTCCACGATGGCCTCTTTCGTGGGTTGGGGGGTATGCTGGTCACACTTAAGGTTATACAGATCTTCGTAGTATGTTGCAAAGGCCTCGACTATTTCGGAAGGGTGCCTAACCAAGTCTCCCCTCTTATCTCTAAGGGCCGTCACCATGCTTCTCACCGCTACATTTTTTAGTCTACGGGCTAAAAGCTTACCCGCTGTATCTCCAGCTTCATAGTACTTAGTTCGCAGCTTTCTGATGCCGATTTCATGCTGTCTAAGAAGAAGCGAGCGGAGTTTGTTGCGAGTGAGACGGATCTGCGTCAAAATGGCATCTGAGGGCGATTGTTTGTTAGTCGCCTCCAGGCGTTGAATTTCGGCTGTCCAGTCACGGAACAGTCGCTCCCTGCGAGGTTTTGCCAACACTGCCTTTTGAATGAAAAGACCTCAGATTACCGCCTTATGGGCATACCACAAGACATCGTCAGCCATGTCTTCTTGGTCGTTGAGAGTAAAATACTCCGCCACCTCCTCGCCCACATCCTCGCCTATCTGCGGGTCAGTCAGAAGCCCCGCATGTAGCCTCCATCTCCTGGGAGCTCCAACCCCCACATCAAGTCCCAACTCCAGAGTGATCGGGGCCTGGTCCGACCAAGTGATCACTCCCAGCCCCGATGAACAACACCTCTCCAGTGCCTCATCATTGACAAGGAAGAGATCAATTTTGGAGTAGGACTTGTGCACCAGAGAGAAGGTATAATCCCTCTCCTCTGCGTGCTGATATCTCCATAACGTCATGGAGGTGGAACTCCCTGCAGAGGTCTCCCAACGCTCCTCCCCCTCTGCGAGCAACTGCGGAGGAGTCGATGCGGGGCTCCATGACTGAGTTGAAATCTCCACACACCAGAAGCCTTCCCTTCACCACTCCCCGCAGACGGGCAAACAGATCCCTCAGAAATCCCTGCTGGCCTACATTGGGACTATACACACTTACGATCGTGTGCTGGGTGCCACTAATTTCACAACAGATCCCAACGTATCTGCCCGCATCATCCGCGAAGGAGAGAGGAGGGAGAATTGCACCTTATGGCCAACGAATATGCAGACCCCTGCCTTTTTTTGTGTGGCATTAGCGAAAAAACTGTGAGGATAATCCCTATGATGCAGGCGTATATTGTCAGGTTGTAGGAGGTGCGTCTCCTGGAAGCACAAGATATCGGCTCCCGATGATTTGGCCTCTCTCCAGAGGAAAAACCTCTTCGCTGAGAGTTGAGGCCATTAGCATTCAAAGAGAGGACCTTCAGCGACATGACCGAACCCTAGGGTGGCCGGGGACAGGGGATAGGGAAAGGGGTAAGAGGTAAAAGATAGCTGACCCAAAGGGGGAGTGGAAGAGAAAAAGAAAGAGAAGAAAAAAAAAAAAAAAAAAAGGTTCAGAAAAGTGTAAAAAGAGTAACAAACACACTATACTAAGCACAAATACACATTAATGTAAACACATTAAAGATTCCAGAGAAAGGAATCAAGTCTCTCTGGGGGGGAATTTCGGAACCGGGCCCAATATCCCACCCGCGTAACCTTCAGCGGGGGGGAGAAGAGCCAGAGAGCCGTAAAACAAAGTTAGTCAAAAAGTACCTCACGGGTCAAAAACCCCTAGAGCTCCATTCCAAGGAACCCAGATTGTGGAGAGCTTCCTGCACCGGGCAACTTGCGATTCTCACTCCTGGACTTCCCCGACTGTCCCAGCGTTGCAGTGCAGACCTCCCAGCTCCAGCGCCCAACTCTGAGGTGATGACAAAGGTATCAGGGCCATGCCCCTAAAGCCTGGAGCTGAAACGGGTCCCGTGGATGGGCAAAAGATGGTTTTCAGGTCTCCACCATATCACCAGTGATAGTGAAAATCAGACCATCCACAGTCAAAAGTCTCATAGGACCCTGGGAGTAGAAAAGGACCGTGAAAGGGACCCCAGAAAAAGGTTAAGAGTTCCCATTGGTGAAGGTGTCTCTAAAGATCAGGCCGCTCAGTTGTCTTTCAGCGTTGTGGGGTCGTTTCTGGCAGAGTTCTCCAGCAGATCATTTCGAGACCTCGGGGATGGGGAGGAGGTCAGGTGCTATGTGCGCAGTGTCTTCCTCAGAAGGGTGGGCGAGGCAAAGGAATGCCGTTTCCCCTCATATCTGAATATCAGCGCCGCTGGTGAACCCCAGATATATGGGATGCCTCGTTCTCAAAGGACCCTGCAAGATGAGGCAAAGTCTCTGCGGCGGGCCAATGTACCCGGAGAGAGATCTTGGTATATGGAAACATGGTCATACGGGTCGGGCAACGCGGGGCCCCTACGCATGCGGCGCAACAGGCGCTCTGTCACACCAGAGCGGACCATATGTACCAGAATATCTCTGGGCACCCCCTCTGGCAGGGTCCGAGGTTTCGGGATTCGGTATGCTTTTTCAATCTCGAGGTCTGTGATGGGGGAGTCAGGAAGGGCCACAGCAAGGAAGGACGCGGCCATTTCAGAGGGGTTTTCAAGTTCGCCAGTTTCAGCCATGCCCCTTATTTTAAAATTGTTGCGCCGGAGGGCGTTCTCCAGGTGGCACAGTCTGTTGCTCATCATCCCCATCTCCCTGTCTAAGTCAGCATGGCTGTCGGCCAGATTGTTGTGCGCTTTCGCAAAATCTCCCATCTTCCCTTCTAGGTGGGTGGTCCTGTCATTCAAGGCCCCTACATCCTCCCTAAGTGAGCCGAGTAAGGCTGAGATGTCTGCCATCAGAGTATCTCGTAAGGAGCCTAGGCAGGATTTCAACATACCCTGGGTTACCGGGGCATCCTCCTCCGATCCATGAGCGGCAGTGCGGGGCTGGATCCCAGGGCTGTGGGAGCCCCTTGGAGAGCGGGAATGCTGTACAACAGCCGGCGCCATTTTGGGTGACGAGGCAGAGCGCTGCGGCTCTGTGTCAAAGTAATCTGTGAGACGGTTCTCCGTCTGGCGTCTCTTTGAAGCCGTTCGCAGGTTCCAGGGACGTTCACGGATCGGCCCGAGTCAGAGCCGAGACAGTGCCGTTAGCAGGGTCACCTAGCAGAGCTCCTCTAGTCTGCGCCCGGCGCCATTAGCAGCAGGACATGCCCCCCAATAAGATTTGTTTTTAAGGAGCGTCTGAAGCTATGTAAGTTGTGGATAGTCCAAATTTCTTGGGGTAGAGCATTCCAGAGAATTGGTGCATCTTGGGAGAAGTCTTGGAGCCGGAAGTGGGAGGTTCGGATTAATGCAGATGTTAGTCGAAGGTCATTTGTAGAATGTAGAGAACGGGTAGGGTGATAGACAGAGATGAGGGAGGAGATGTAGGGAGGTGCTGCACTGTGAAGAGCTTTGTGGGTGAGAACAAGCAATTTGAATTGGATCTTGTAGTGTATAGGCAGCCACTGCAGTGACTGTCATAGAGCGGAGGCATCTGAGTAACGATTGGCCATATAGTTGTTCCTGACTGCTGCATTACGGATGGACTAGAGAGGGCAAAGTCTAGTGAGGGGGAGGCCAAGTAATAGAAAATTGCAGTAGTCAAGGCAGAAATGGATTAGGGCCATAGTGAGGGTTTTTGTTGTTTCCATAGTGAGAAAGGGGCAGACCCTAAAGATGTTATTCAGGTGCAAGCGACAGGAGTGGCCGAGAGATTGTATATAGGAGGTGAAGGAGAGATCGGTGTCAAACATAACACCCAGAAGCGAGCCTGCTGCCTAGGTATTATCGAGGTGCCGTTCACTGAGAGGGAGATGTCAGATTTAGGGAGGTTAGCGGAGGGCGGGAGCAGAAGAAGTTCAGTTTTGGAAAGGTTGAGTTTCAAATAGAGAGCGGACAAGATGTTGGAAACTGCAGCTAGACAGTTATTAGTATTCTTTAGTACCGCAGTGGTAAGGTCAGCGGCTGAAGTGTATAATTGTGTGTCATCAGCATAGACATGGTCCTGGAAACCAAATCTGCTGATGGTCTGTCCAATAGGGACCGTGTAGAGAGAGAAGACAAGAGGGCCAATGACTGAACCCTGAGGGACCCCAATAGTGAGAGGAAAAGGAGAGGAAGTGGAGCCAGTGACTGATACACTAAAAGAGTGGTCAGAAAGCTAGGACGAGAACCAGTAGAGGCCAGTGTCTTTATGCTGATGGAGTGCAGCATAGAGAGTAGGAGATGGTGGTCGACTGTGTCAAGAGCTGCAGAGAGGTCAAGAAGAATAAGCAGAGAGTGGTCACCATTACTTATTGCCGTCAGAAGGTCATTGGTCACTTTGATGAGGGCAGTTTCTGTAGAGTGTAGGGGGCGGAAATCAGACTTTAATGGATTTGGTAGAGAATGAGTGGAGAGGTAACGGGTGAGGCGGTTGTAGACTAGGCACTCCAATAGTTTAGAGATGAAGGGGAGATTGGAGACTGGTCAGTAGTTATTAGTGCAGGATGGGTCATGAGAAGATTTCTTTAATAATGGAGTAATGATAGAGTGTTTGAAGGAGGAGGGGAAGATGCCAGAAGAGAGGGAGAAATTGAAGATTTTGGTTAGGTGAGTAGTGACAACCGGAGAGAGGGACTGGAGTAGGTGTAAGAGAATGGGGTCAATGGTGCATGTAGTGGGACGAGAGGAAGAGAGGAGCCTGGAGACTTCTTCTTCTGTGACTGGGTCAAAAATGGAGAGTGAGCCGGAGGAAATGTGGGGAAGAATGGGAGTAGCAATGCTTGGAGGCCGGGAGCTGATGTTGTCTATTTTCTCCATAAATTAAGAAGTCAGATCATCAGCACAGAGGTCAGTAATAGGGGCCTGCACTTTAGGACTGAGGAGAGAGTGAGAAGTGTCAAAGAGTTTTGTTTAGAATTGTTGTTTTGAACTGTTTCTATGGTTTGCCAATTAACTTGATTATCACGAAAGCGAGTACACCCCTTACATTTTTGTGTAAAACTGTAATTTCTACAAATCTACTAAAATTATTGTCTTTGGGTGCACAAAAACATTGTATGCTGTTCAGTCCCAGAATAGCATTCATTTTTTTTACAGATACATTGGAAGTCTAAACACAGAAAGCTGTAAGTGGTCTTGTAAATTTTTAATAGCTGCTGCTGTAAAAAACAGATTGCATTGCTCACTATTCATAAAGTGATGAACAAAATGCAAAGGCCACACCCATAACTTAGTTTCTTCCCGATAGTTGGGCTCTCAGTATGGCGGCCACATCATGTCAGCACAGCTATTACACCCATAGATTATCCTCATATTTTTTTACATTACAGGTTCCCTTTAAGAGAAAAGTGAAAATCAGGATGCACATGTTACAAACAAATCTTAATTGAGACGGCTGTGCTATTATTTGTAACAGTCTAATAAAAGGTTATTTTAGGTCCCATGTGCTTTTAATCTAGAGAGGAATCTCCTAACGATTCTGGGAATTTCTTATTCTTTGGGAAATGCTTTCAGCAACATTCATTAAATACCCAATAGTTCCTTAATTGCTGCTTTTTTTCGTAATTGGTTCGTCTGGTGGCTTGATTACTCACTGTCTTTTTCATCTCCCAGATTCATGCAACAATGTGTCTTAGCAACGAAATTTAGCAATAGATCAATTTGCAACATCATCACACAGTTATTATATATAATTATATACAGTTATATATAACTTTTGTTGAGAAAGTGAAAAAATAGGCACTATCCGTGTAAAACAACTGTGTCTTCAGAGTTAATACTCTTGACGATAGTCACAGCATTATGGCGGTGCACACAATTGTAGTGCAGACATTATCAAGAAGAGACAAGACAGTGGCACTCACCATTGAGGATCTTCTTATTTATTTCATGTTCCATAAGTGCATCGGAAAATACATACGGTGGGGAGGAGGTGCGGAACGGAGGACGACGGTAACCGTTTCGCGACTAGATGGCCGCTTCAACTGGTCCTGTCAGGACCAGTTGAAGCGGCCATCTAGTCGCGAAACGGTTACTGTCGTCCTCCGTTTCCGCACCTCCCTCCCCACCGTATGTATTTTACTATGCACTTTGAACATGAAATAAATAAGAAGATCCTCAATGGTGAGTGCCACTGTTTGTCTTTTTTTGGGATAATATATATATATATATATATATACTATATATAATAATATATATTAGTGCGTTGTGAAGTATTGGCCTTGAACTTTTCAACTTTTGCCACATTTCAGGCTTCAAACATGAAGATATAAATTCAACAACAAGTGGGACACAATTGAAAAGTGGGCGAAATTTATTGGATATTTTAAACTTTTAAAAATACAAAATTGAAAAGTGGTCATGAAATATTATTCGGTCCCCTTGAGTTAATACTTTGTATCACCACCTTTGCTGCGATTACAGCTGCAAGTCGCTTGGGGTATGTTTCTATCAGTTTAGCACATCGAGAGCAATCTACCAAAACGTCGCTATGGATCATTAAATATCCACATTTTTTCATCTATTTGGAGTGCTGCCTTGTTTTTTGCTTTGGTTCTTAAGATGCCAAAACAGCTCAAATTAGGAGTATACACCAGAAAGTGCCATCTATTCCCCAGTGTTAACATTTTTATCATGGTACATTATGGATGCATGGGACAATGCCTGGCCCAGTATTTAATCTTCAACATTAATCAGGAACAGGGAAATGAGTGACACGTGTAGGAATAGTGCTCAGAGACCCTATTCAATTCACAAACAGATAAAAAGTAAACCCCAAGGAGAGTCTCTACATTTCAAAAAATTAGATACCTCGAAAGTGGCTTAAATTGACCCAGGTAAAAATTGTAGAATGGCGCAGCCTGCATGTATGGCAAAGTGTCGAAGCAGGGCCTGGCCTAGGATTTGAAGGTTAAACATTAATTAGTAACAACCTGTAGGCATCGTGCTCAGAGAGCCCTACTAAATTTAGGAAACAGACAAAAAGGAAACTTCAAGAAGAGTCTCCACATTTCAAAAAAATAGGGTCAGATACAAAGAAAGTGGCATCAATTGACCCAGAATAAAAACTGTATGATGGTTCAGCATGCATGCATTTCACAGGGTCTATAACATGGCCTGATCTGAAGGTTAAACATTCATTAGTAACAGGGGAATGAGTGACATGTGTAGGCATTGTGCTCAGCGAGCACTGCTAAAATCAGGAAACAGACCAGAAAGAGACCCCAAGAAGAATTTCCACATTTCAAAAAATTTAGGGCCAAATACCATAAAAGTGGCATCAATTGACCCAGGATAAAAATTGTATAATGGCTTGATCAATGCAACACACTGAAAAGTACACCATCGCTTAGTTTGCCCAGTCTGCAACTGGGGTTGAAAGGTCCTTGGAGATCCATGACTGGTTCATCGTGATAAAATATAGTCGGTCTACACTTTCAGTGGACAGCTCGATGCGCTTATCCGTCTGTGCCCGGATAAATGTGTCCGTGGTGGTTGTTTCCGCCCATCACTCTTGGAGTTCTCTGCACATGCGTGGTTACCCCGGTGACGGATCCTGGAACTAGAGCATGTGCACGAGAGCTGAGCTAACGTGGGCGGTGACTAGCCACGGGGAACAGAGTGCATGCACGCACACCTGCTTTACGGCGTCGGCCTGATTGGGTGACCATATAAACTCCGACATTCACCGATGTCGATGCGGCACCTGTCTTCTCTCTCCCTCCTTCCCCCTGAAGATGTCATGGGACATTAAACAGTGAAACATTTGACAGGGAATGCTGAGGGCCAGCCCTTTTACCTCATTGGACATTCTGCCTTTTTTTGATCCCATTATGGGTATGCACTATGCATTAGTTAGGTGATGGGCATGCAAGGTCTAACAGGGTCACTGCCCTGTATTTATGGGTCTTTGTGTGCATTTGCACTTTAAATGACATTGATCCTAATTGTGTACCCTGATGCAATATATCACTATGGAATATCCATAGTCTTAAAGCATATGACAGAGCTATGTGTGATAAGATGAACTTGTCAAATGTGCAGTCACTGTGCTATTATTTTTGTGTTTTGCCCATAAATCTCCTGTTTGAGATATACAGTGGTGGCCAAAAGTATTGACACCCCTACAATTCTCTCAGATAATACTCAGTTTCTTCCTGAAAATGATTGCAATCACAAATTCTTTGGTATTATTATCTTCATTTAATTTGTCTTCAGTAAAAAAAACACAAAAAGAATTGTCTTAAAGCCAAATTGGATATAATTCCACACCAAACAAAAAAGGGGGTGGACAAAAGTATTGGCACTGTTAGAAAAATCATGTGATGCTTCTCTAATTTGTGAATTAACAGCACCTGTAACTTACCTGTGGCACCTAACAGGTGTTGGCAATAACTAAATCACACTTGCAGCCAGTTGACATGGATTAAAGTTGACTCAACCTCTGTCCTGTATCCTTGTGTGTACATTGAACATGGAGAAAAGAAAGAAGACCAAAGAACTGTCTGAGGTCTTGAGAAACCAAAATGTGAAGAAGCATGAGCAATCTCAAGGTTACAAGTCCATCTCCAAAGACCTGAATGTTCTACCGTGCGCAGTGTCATCAAGAAGTTTAAAGCCCATGGCACTGTGGCTAACCTCCCTAGATGTGGACGGAAAAGAAAAATTGACGAGAGATTTCAACGCAAGATTGTGCGGATGGTGGATAAAGAACCTTGACTAACATCCAAACAAGTTCAAGCTGCCCTGCAGTCCGAGGGTACAACAGTGTCGACTCGTACTATCCGTCGGCGTCTGAATGAAAAGGGACTGTATGGTAGGATACCAAGGAAGACCCCACTTCTTACCCCGAGACATAAAAAAGCCAGGCTGGAGTTTGCCAAAACTTACCTGAGAAAGCCTAAAACGTTTTGGAAGAATGTTCTCTGGTCAGATGAGACAAAAGTAGAGCTTTTTGGGCAAAGGCATCAACATAGCATTTACAGGAAAAAAAAAGAGGCATTCAAAGAAAAGAACACGGTCCCTACAGTCGAACATGGCGACGGTTCCCTGATGTTTTGGGGTTGCTTTGCTGCCTCTGGCACTGGACTGCTTGACCGTGTGCATGGCGTTATGAACTCTGAGACTACCAACAAATTTTGCAGCAAAATGTAGGGCCCAGTGTGAGAAAGCTGGGTCTCCCTCAGAGTTCATTGGTCTTCCAGCAGGACAATGACCCAAAACACACTTCAAAAAGCACTAGAAAATGGTTTGAGAGAAAGCACTGGAGACTTCTAAGGTGGCCAGCAATGAGTCCAGACCTGAATCCAATAGAACACCTGTGGAGAGATCTAAAAATGGCAGTTTGGAGAAGGCACCCTTCAAATATCAGGGACCTGGAGCAGTTTGCCAAAGAAGAATGGTCTAAAATTCCAGCAGAGCATTGTAAGAAACTCATTGATGGTTACCAGAAGCGGTTGATTGCAGTTATTTTGGCTAAAGGTTGTGCAACCAAGTATTAGGCTGAGGGTGCCAATACTTTTGTCTGGCCCATTTTTGGAGTTTTTGTTTCCAATTATGCTGGCGGTGTGAACAGGTTCCTACAGACCTGTTCTCTGTGTGCAGGACTCATCTGTGTTATAATTAATTGCCTCTTGCCATGCAAGAGATGGAGTTCCCGCCCCTCTCTGGGCCCTGCACACACATAGCCCCGTTGCCTTCATTCCACTTCAGACATTGGTCATACTGGCTCCTGCTTACTGGTAAGTATTCACACCAGTCAGGTTTTTAATACAACAGTTAGGACCGCGTCTGAGATGGGTACACTTTGAAGATAGTGACGTGGCTTAAAATAACTTTTTCTGTGCAAAAAACGGATTAACTAAGTACCCTGTATTTGTTATACTATTTTTTATACTGCACTTGTATTTTAATATTTTTACTGCAGTGTACTGTTGTTTTTTGTCGCAATAGCTTTTTGTTTCCAATTATGCTGGCGGTTTGTGAACAGGTTCCTACAGACCTGTTCTCTGTGTGCAGGACTCATCTGTGTTATAATTAATTGCCTCTTGCCATGCAAGAGATGGAGTTCCCACCCCTCTCTGGGCCCTGCACACACATAGCCCCGTCGCCTTCATTCCACTTCAGACACTGGTCATACTGGCTCCTGCTTACTGGTAAGTATTCACACCAGTCAGGTTTTTAATACAACAGTTAGGACCGCGTCTGAGATGGGTACACTTGAAAGATAGTGACGTGGCTTAAAATAACTTTTTCTGCGCAAAAAAATGGATTAACTAAGTACCCTGTATTTGTTATACCATTTTTATACTGCACTTGTATTTTAATATTTTTACTGCAGTGTACTGTTGTTTTTTGTCGCAATAGCTTTTTGTTTCCAATTATGCTGGCGGTGTGAACAGGTTCCTACAGACCTGTTCTCTGTGTGCAGGACTCATCTGTGTTATAATTAATTGCCTCTTGCCATGCAAGAGATGGAGTTCCGCCCCTCTCTGGGCCCTGCACACACATAGCCCCGTCGCCTTCATTCCACTTCAGACACTGGTCATACTGGCTCCTGCTTACTGGTAAGTATTCACACCAGTCAAGTTTTTAATACAACAGTTAGGACCGCGTCTGAGATGGGTACACTTTGAAGATAGTGACGTGGCTTAAAATAACTTTTTCTGCGCAAAAAAACGGATTAACTAAGTACCCTGTATTTGTTATACAATTTTTATACTGCACTTGTATTTTAATATTTTTACTGCAGTGTACTGTTGTTTTTTGTCGCAATAGCTTTTTGTTTCCAATTATGCTGGCGGTGTGAACTGGTTCCTACAGACCTGTTCTCTGTGTGCAGGACTCATCTGTGTTATAATTAATTGCCTCTTGCCATGCAAGAGATGGAGTTCCCGCCCCTCTCTGGGCCCTGCACACACATAGCCCCGTCGCCTTCATTCCACTTCAGATGTCATTGTCTCTGCTACTGGAAAGTATCACACCAGTCAGGTTTTTAATACAACAGTTGGACGTCTGAATGGTACACTTTGAAAGATAGTGACGTGGCTTAAAATACTTTTTTGGCAAAAACGATTAACTATAGTACTCTGTAATTTGTATACATTTATACTGCACTTGTATTTAATATTTTTACTGGCAGGTAACTGTTGTTTTTTGTCGCAATAGCTATTGTTTCACAATTATGCGGGCGGTTGTGGTGAACAGGTTCCTACAGACCTCTTTTCTCTGTGTGCAGACTCATCTGTGTTATATTAATTGCTTTGCATGCAAAGAGAGTCCAAACCTGTCTGGGCCCTGAACATGAGCACATAGCTCGTCGCTTAAATCCACTTCAGACACTGGTCATATGTCTCTACTGGTAAGTATTCACACAGTCAGTTTTTAATACACATTAGGACTGCGGCTTCTGAGATGGGTACACTTGAAAGATAGTGACGTGGCTTAAAATAACTTTTTCTGGCAAAAATGGATTAAAAGTACCGTATTGTTATACATTTTAAATACTGCATGTTTTTATATTGTTACTGCAGTGTATGTGTTTGTCGAACAATAGCTTTGTTCCAATATGCTCGGCGTGATGAACAGGTTCTACGACTGTTTGTGTCAGGATCACTGTGTTATAATTAATTGCCTCTTGACCATGCAAGAAGATGGAGTTTCCCGCCCACTCTGCCTGCACACAATAGCCCTGCGCTTCATTCCATTCAGACATGGTCATACTGGCTCAGCTATGTAAGTATTCAACAGTCAAGTTTTTAATACCAACAGTTAGCGAATCTGTAGAGGGTACATTGAAGAAGGACGTGGCTATTAAAATAACTTTTCCGCCCAAATAAACGATTAACTAGGTTCCCTGAGTATTTGGTATCAATTTTTATACTGCACTTGTATTTTAATATTTTACTGCAGTGTCTGTTGTTATTTGTCGCAATAGCATTTGTTTCCAATTATGCTGGCGGTGTGAGAAAGGTTCCTACAGACTGTTCTCCTGTGCAGACTCATCTGGTTAATATTGCTTGCCAGCAAGAAATGGAGTTCCGCCCCTCTCTAAGGCCTGAACAATAGCCGTCGCTTCACATATCAGACACTGGTCATTTACTGGTCCTGCTTACTGGTAAGACTAAATCACCAGTAGTTTAAACAACAGTTAGGACGCGTCTAAATGGGTACATTTGGAAGAAGTGACGTGGCTTAAAATAACTTTTAGCTGCGCAAAAAAACGGATTAACTAATTACCATGTATTGTTATACATTTTTATACTGCACTTGATTTAAATTTACTGCAGTGTTGTTGGTTTTTTGTCGCAAAGCTTGTTGTTCCAAGTATTAGGCTGAGGGTGCCAATACTTTTGTCTGGCCCATTTTTGGAGTTTTGTCTGAAATGATCAATGTTTTGCTTTTTCTTCATTCTCTTTTGTGTTTTTTCATTGAAGACAAATTAAATGAAGATAATAATACCAAAATTTGTATTGCATCATTTTCAGGAAGAAACTGAGTGTTATCTGACAGAATTGCAGGGGTGTCAATACTTTTGGCCACCACTGTAAGAGTTATGGTGGATTTGAAACACCAATTTGTCCAACGCACTGTTTTTGTATGCCTTTATCACTTTAATCTTTTGTATGTAATAAATCCTTGTTTTAGTTGCATAATAATCCGTTCTGGCCTCCATGTTTCAATAAACTGGTTTGAAGCCAAACACAGCCTTTTTGGGAAAACTGACTGATTTGTCAATAAACTGGTTTGAGGCCTCAAAAATGCCTTTTTAGTACAAACTGAAAGATTCGAGAAACACCGGTTAAAGGCTAAACAGAGCCTTTTTAGGAAAAACTGCCTGATTTGGCAATAAACTGGTTTGAGACAACAAAATGCATTTTTAGTACAAACTGACTGATTTGGCAATAACTAGTTTGAGGCAAAAAAAATGCCTTTTTAGTACAAACTGAAGGATTTGACAATCACTTGTTAGAGGCCAAATACAGGCTTTTTAGAGGAACTGGTGTGGCGCCCCTGTTCATCCAGTCGCCACAGAGATACTGCACCCCTGTTAGAGTGTAGTATCACACTCTCAGGTAAGAGAAGTACAGACTGGTACCGGGATGCCCGGGCCATGCACTAGGAACCATTGTACTGGGGCTGATGTGGTGAAGGAAGTAGTTAGAGGGAGCACTTGGGAAGGAGTGAGGTCAGGAAGAACACACTACGATGATGTGGGACACATGACAAAGGGTATAAATAGAATAGGAAAGATCTAGAACGCAGGAGAGACAGTTGTACAACAGAGAGGAGAGTTGCTGCAGAGAGAGAAAAGGAGAGTGAAGCAGCTAGAGTCAAGTTGGAGGGAAGATAGAGAAAGGCAGCCTGTCACAGAAGGAAAAGAATTTGAGAAAAGTGTCCAGAGGCCAGACTGAGGAGCAGAGAAGGAGAACCAGGTGGCTCCAGAAGAAGAGGAAGTCCCAGAGTCACAGACAGTGATCATTCCACCTATGAGACTTGTATCCATTGTCAAGTGCAGGCAGTGGAGGGACTAAGCCAGAACAAGGGGAACTGAGAACCCCAAGACTAGTGGAGAAACCAAACAAGGCTCAGCTAGCAACCCAGAGACTGTGTGGTACTTCCAAGGTGACACGGTCGACAACCATGCACGTCTGCTGAAAAGATGGCAATAATAGGGCTAAGGGGAGATACTGCAAGTTTACCCCTAAGAAAAGCCCACAGCCACTGGCTCAGAGCTCTGTGTGGCGAGGCGCAAGGCAGAATGGGAGGGGTAAGCGCAGTGTGAGTCGCAGAGTAAATAGACAGAGAAGGGGTGCTGGTTACGTACCATCCTACTAGCTGGGAGTAGCTGGATCCCTGCCTCCGAGAACCCAGTGCTCAGCGGGCTGTTACATGGTGACTGTGACTAAAAGACCTGAAGACTGCATCCGCTGTGTCTGTGAACTTTCTCAACGCATCAAAAGCACCAGAAACACAACTACCAACTCACTCAGGTACCTCAAGCTGCCCTGGGGGTCAGTAGAAGGCTTAAGAACATTGCAGCCTCCCAACCATCGGCCCCTAGGAGAACTGTCGTGCAGCAGCGGCCATCTGTAGCCACAACCTGTGGATGGCGTCACGTAAAACTAATAAGTATCCCCAATTCTAGTCATCCCTATCTAGAATGAACCGTTCACGCCAGATAACCTTCCCTAAGAGAGAGAGACACCACACTGAATTTTTAATGACACCGCCAGGGTCACAGAGCCGGGTCTCGGTCCCTGTGATCCCTGTGATGAAGCCTCAAAACCCAGTTCTGAGTATCCTAAGGCCTTGGAGGGGCATGTCAACTTGGCATCACGAACAGGATCCACCTGCCCGGTGCACCTTGCTAACGGTGTTTGAGAACTTTGAACTGTGCCCGGTAAAAAGAACAAGCGCCATGACTATCAAGGAGGGAGTGGTGTGGCCTCCCTTTGTGGGCCGGGTCACAGAGATTGGTGAAAAGCCATACCTGCCCACCAAAGGAACTTGTGTGCAGCAAACCGTGCCAGTCGGCCAGAAAGACCCACCCAGAGGCGTGACCAACAGCACTCAGAGAAAGAACCGATCAGGGAAGGGAGCAGGAGACCAAGAGAGCACACGCAGGAGCAAGATGGTAGCTGAGGACCTGGATGTCATCGTAGAGGGCGAAGACGTCCCCGGAGAGATGTAGGAAGACCTCAGAAAGCTGTCGCTCCTGGACCCGGGGCTCCTGCAGAGCGAGGTCGAGAGCCTGGGCCAGCAACTGAGAAAGGCCCAGGTTGAGGCGGTGGAGACATCGAAGGTTAACCTGGTGGAGCGCATGAGCCAGCAGTGGGCATGGTCTTATCCACCATCACCAGCCCCGGAGGAAGACGCCGGAGCTGATGCCGAGGAACCAGCGACGGCTGAAGATACTGACCCACCCCGGTGGTGGATGAGACCCTGGTGGGAACTCTAGATACCCCAACTGTTCTTGCACCCAGATGGGTGTGCAAAGACTTGCCCTGGGACCGTTCTGCACCCTTTGAGCGGTTAGCGGTTACTCTCACTCCAGCACCAGCACCAGCAGAGTGCACTGCGGAGAAGGTGATGTTTAGATGGGACAGCCAGAGTGACCAGTTAATGGGGTTCCCAGGAGTGGTTCGGGAAGGAGAGACCCCAGTGAAGACAGTAAGCTGGCAGGACTACTGTAGCCAGTGGGAGGCTCAGCGTGAGGCAGAAGAGCAAGAGAGACAAGCTAGATAGCAGGCCATGGAGGAAAAGAACCTGCAGGCTAAGCAGCGGGTCCACCGATCACAATCAGCGGAGAGAGGTCTAATCTGTACTGGCACTGTTGTCCGATTTGACTTCATCAAAGGCTTGGGGTTCGTGAAGGAGCGGGGTACCAAGAGAGAACTATTCGTGACCCGATGGGATGTAGATGCCCACCTGCCATAGGGGAACGCCGGGCGCGATTTGTACTCTGGTGACACCTTGACTTTTACTCGGCACATGGGGGAAAGGTGGTGGTATGCCTGATGTTTATCTCATGGAGCGTAAACTACCCGTCTGCCCAAGAACACAAGTGTCGCAGTTAGAACCTCCTATAGCGCCTGAGCTCCAAGAACAGTTGCCAAAGCCAGCACCCGCGAGGGAGCTAAGTCCAGAGGCCGTCCAGAGAGCTGTGCCCAGTACCTGGGATGCAGCTATGCAGAGCTTGCTGACCTGGTCTGCTGGGATGGTTGAGAGAACTGAGGAAGTGGCTACCCGAGCGGAGCTTTTGCTAATGACACCTGTAGCAGCATGAGACCAGGCTGCAACCACTAGTGTAAGTAGCACTGCAGGACTCCAAAAGAGCGGAGATAATGACGAAGTGCATGTGCTGCCGTGGAAGAGGAGAATGCCACTTTACAGTTAGTGTGTTAATAGAGGTGCACCCTGTATATAGTTCATACTTACTGATCCGGTTAGGGTATATATATTGTAGGGATCAGGCTCTATAGCAGCAGCAAATAAGGCAGTGACACTCAGGCTCAGTCCAAAAAACAAGTGTGTTTTATTTCACACAATGGCAAAACAAACAAAAAAACAGTCCTTACATCAGGATAATAGCGTCGGCCCTAAACCTGCTCCTCCTGGAGCTCGCCTAGGGGTCCTTCCCCACCTTGGGGTCCGGTACACGCTCTCTGTGTGCTCACAGGCTACTTTCCCACCGACTGAACTCCTCTCCAGTCTGATCTCATCTCACAACACCTTGACAGCCGTCTCTTCCGGCCTAAACCTTTCTCACCTGTCTTTCCCTCCCAGCTACTTCAAAAGCCTGGGGCGGGAGATGAGGAATGGAGGCCCGCCCAAAAACCTTCCCCCATTCCTCATAGATGAGGTCCCATAACAGGCTTTACCAACAGCCACCGTTCTCAGTAACGGTGGCTACACCTACCTCACCTATGCTCATGTAAGCATCTCCTGCCCCATACATGCAGTAGCTCACCATCCTTGGGGAAACATAGCGTCCCTCTACCACCATTCCCCTTGCTACCTCACACACCCCCTCCCTCAGTTCAACCCTGGGGGGGTGAACTCCTGCCACCAAACAGTGAGTCCGGGACAAGGCATCGGCATTGCCCTGCAGCCTCCCGGCTCTGTGTTCCACCGTGAAGTTGAAGTTCTGGAGCGACAAGAACCACCTGGTGACTCGCGCATTCCTCTCTCTTGACTGGCTCATCCACGTGAGTGGGGAGTGGTCAGTCACCAACCGAAACCGTCGCCCCAGCAGGTAATACCTCAACGCTTCCAAGGCCCATTTGATGGCTAGGCACTCCCTCTCGACCACACTGTAATTTTTCTCTGCAGGCGTGAGCTTGCGGCTCAGGTAGTTAACGGGGTGTTCTTCCCCATTCACCTCCTGAGAAAGGACTGCACCTAGCCCTACTTCTGATGCATCGGTTTGCACGATGAAGGTCTGGGTGAAGTCAGGTGTGATAAGGATGGGAGACCCGCATAACACCGTCTTCAAGACCAGAAAGGCATGCTCGGCCTGGGGGTTCCACTTTACCATGACGGGCCGTCTTCCTTTCAGAAGGTCTGTCAATGGGGCTGAGAGGGTGGAAAAATTGGGGATGAACCTCCGGTAGTATCCCACAATTCCCAGAAAGGCTCTCACCTGCTTTACTGTCCTTGGTTGGGGCCAACTCTGGATGGCTTCGACCTTGTTGACCTGCGGCTTAATCATACCTCGCCCTATCACATACCCCAAATAGCGTGCCTCCTCCATTCCCAGAGCACACTTTTTGGGGTTGGCAGTCAGCCCCGCTGCCCGGAGAGAGTCCACCACAGCCTGTACCTTGGCCAAGTGGCTCTCCCAGTCGCTGCTGAAAACGATGACGTCATCCAGATAGGCCGAGGCGTACCTTTGATGAGGCTTCAACACGATGTCCATTAATCTTTGGAACGTGGCTGGAGCCCCATGTAAGCCAAATGGCAACACCAGGTAGTGAAACAGACCCTCCGGGGTGATGAACGCAGTCTTCTCTTTGGCGCTATCCGTAAGGGGTACTTGCCAGTATCCCTTAGTTAGATCGAGTGTGGAGAAGTACCGGGCCTTCCCGAGTCTTTCAATGAGCTCGTCTACTCGTGGCATTGGATAAGCGTCAAATTTAGAGACCTCATTCAGCTTCCGGAAGTCGTTGCAAAACCGTATCGTCCCATCGGGTTTGGGAATGAGCACAATGGGACTAGCCCATTCACTTTTCGACTCCTCAATAACCCCTAACTCCAGCATTTGACGAACCTCCTTTGAAATGGCCTTTCGCCGTGCCTCAGGTACTCGGTAGGGCCTCATCCGAACTTTTACCTGGGGCTCGGTGACAATGTCGTGTGTAATCAACGAGGTACGCCCTGGCAGCTTTGAAAATACATCCGTATTCCTGGCCACAAACTCTCGAGACTCTTGCTGCTGGTTTTTCGTGAGGGTTTCGGCTATCGTCACTTCTGCCACTGCCCCTCAGGCACCACCTTGGCCTGCAAAGTCAGTGCAGGAGGACGGTCAGCTGGAGACCCTTCTGTACCCAGACCCTCTCTGTCTTTCCAGGCTTTTAGCAGATTTACATGGTATATCTGCTCGGTCTTTCTCCGACCCGGCTGATATACCTTGTAGTTGACCTCCCAACTCTTTCTAGGACTTCGTAGGGCCCTTGCCACTTCGCCAAGAATTTACTCTCCACAGTAGGCACTAGTACCAGGACTCTGTCTCCCGGGTTAAAAGTTCTGACCTTAGCGGATCTATTATATACCCGGCTTTGAGCTCTTTGGGCTTCCTCTAAGTGTTCTTTCACTATCGGCATCACCGCTGCCATCCGGTCCTGCATGGTCGCGATGTGCTCTACTACACTTTTGTGAGGGGTGGGTTCCTGCTCCCATCCCTCCTTGGCAATGTCGAGCAGGCCCCGGGGATGTCTACCATACACGAGTTCGAACGGAGAAAAACCTGTTGAGGCCTGTGGTACCTCCCGAATCGCGAACATTAGGTATGGTAGAAGACAATCCCAGTCCTTCCCATCCCTGGATACCACCTTTTTCAGCATGCTCTTTAGGGTTTTGTTGAATCTTTCAACTAAGCCATCTGTCTGCGGATGGTAGACCGAGGTGCGCAACTGCTTTACCCGGAACAGTTTACATAGCTCCTTGGTAACCTTGGACATGAACGGCGTCCCCTGGTCCGTAAGTATTTCTTTAGGGATTCCTACCCGGCAGAACACGGCGAGTAGCTCTTTGGCTATCAATTTCGCCGAGGTGTGCCGCAGTGGAATTGCCTCTGGATACCTGGTAGCGTAATCCATGATTACCAGGATATGCTGATGCCCTCGGGCAGACTTGACCAGAGGACCCACCAGATCCATGGCGACCCTTTCAAATGGTACGTCTATAATGGGCAGGGGTACCAAGGGACTATGGAAGTGCGGCATAGGAGCGGATTGCTGACACTCGGGGCATGATTCGCAATACCGCTGCACCTCCCGAAACACTCCCGGCCAGTAAAAACGCTGTAGAATTCGTTCCAGAGTCTTTTTATGGCCGAGGTGTCCGCCCAGCACATGCCTATGTGCCAAGTCGAGCACCGTCGGGCGATAAGGCTGCGGAACCACCAGCTGTTCCAAGGTCTCACCCCGCACTCTGTCAACCCTGTATAACAGATCCTGGTTGACAGCCATATGGGGAAACACCTGGTCTGCTCCTGGGTACTGAAACACCCCATTAATACAAATAACGTTTTCCCTTGCCCGATTTAACGTCGGGTCTTGGAGCTGTGCAGTACCAAAATTGTCACGGGGAACTCCCAACTCTGCGAACTCAGGTACTGACCCCAGCTCGTCGGCTTCACCCGCTAATACCTCTAGAGGGGACATTGTTACTCCCACGGCTGGCACCCCTGAGTCGGGATCACGAGGTTCAGGCTCAGGGTCCGTGACATTCTGGACTTGTTTACCCCTTAACCCCGGATTTCCCGGTAACAGAGTCCAGAATAGAGGAAAGTCTCTCCCAAGGATCAGTCCATACGGCAGGCACTCTAACACTCCCACCTCATGACGACACTCCCCCTTCGGGGTTTGGATAGTGATTATGGCGGTAGGGTACTCTTTCAAATCCCCATGAATGCATAAGACTCCCACATTACGTCCCGTGTAGGATGCAGACCCAGCCAAGGTGGCATGCACCAGGGTGATAAGGCTTCCCGAGTCCAAGAGGGCAGCTGCAGGACATCCCGCCACCGTAACCTGACACATGGGAGAGATAGGTGCAGGCTCTGGGGAAGCAGCGGTATATACCGGGAAGGCATAGAGGGAGACACGCCGGGCCACACTGCAGTCCATAGGATCGGTGGTGATAGGGCAGTTTGCAGCAATGTGTCCTCGCTCTTGACACCTCCAGCACACAACAATCTCTAGCTTCCTTGCCTGAGGGCCTGCAGGGGTGGGGGTGCGGGTCAGAGTCCTGTATTTCTCAGGGTCTGTGACCTTGCGGGATTTGGGGAGCACACGGGCTGGGGAAGAAACTTTTAACAAGTTCTGGGTGGCCTCATAACGTTCCACCAAACCGACCAGCTGGTTGGCATCGACAGGGTCCCCATGTCCCACCCACTGCTGTATGGCTGGGGGCAAGGCCCGCACAAACTTGTCCAGTACCACTCTTTCCACCATCTGCGCTGGGGACAACAGCTCCGGCTGTAACCATTTTTTTACAAGATGGACGAGATCATACATCTGTGACCGGACCGCTACAGTCTCTACATAGGCCCAGCGATGGACTCTCTGGGCACGGAGATACACATTCACACCTAATCGAGCTAGAATCTCGGCTTTTACCTTTTGATAGTCCCGGGCGTCCTGCTCGCTCAGGTCGTAGTACGCTTTCTGGGGCTCTCCAATCAGATATGGCGCTACGACCTCCGACCATTGGTGTAGCGGCAGACTCTCTCGCTCTGCCACTCTCTCGAACCCCGCCAAGAAAGCTTCGACATCGTCCCCTGTGGTCATCTTTTGGAGGGACGCACGAACCCTCTTCTTGATGTCCTGCTGTGGATCAGATGATGCGCTTGACCTCAGGGCTGTTAACTGTTCCATCAGGAGTTGGTTAGTTTGCTGTTGAAGTCTCAGGGCCTCCGTATGGCTGTGCTGCTGGGCCTGCAGCGCCTCAGCATACATCTGCTGTTGCTGCTTCTGCTGCAGGTTGGCTTCAATCAATGCCTTTACAACGTCCTCCATTGCTGAGCGCTGCTTTAGGGCTTGCTTCACCCAGGACATACAACTCGTCCTCCACCGCGATTAGTGTATGCCTTACTGCATTGCCCGCATTCTCCACCATATGTAGGGATCAGGCTCTATAGCAGCAGCAAGTAAGGCAGTGACACTCAGGCTCAGTCCAAAAAACAAGTGTGTTTTATTTCACACAATGGCAAAACAAACAAAAAAACAGTCCTTACATCAGGATAATAGCGTCGGCCCTAAACCTGCTCCTCCTGGAGCTCGCCTAGGGGTCCTTCCCCACCTTGGGGTCCGGTACACGCTCTCTGTGTGCTCACAGGCTACTTTCCCACCGACTGAACTCCTCTCCAGTCTGATCTCATCTCACAACACCTTGACAGCCGTCTCTTCCGGCCTAAACCTTTCTCACCTGTCTTTCCCTCCCAGCTACTTCAAAAGCCTGGGGCGGGAGATGAGGAATGGAGGCCCGCCCAAAAACCTTCCCCCATTCCTCATAGATGAGGTCCCATAACAGGCTTTACCAACAGCCACCGTTCTCAGTAACGGTGGCTACACCTACCTCACCTATGCTCATGTAAGCATCTCCTGCCCCATACATGCAGTAGCTCACCATCCTTGGGGAAACATAGCGTCCCTCTACCACCATTCCCCTTGCTACCTCACAATATGTATATGTATGTAGATCTTGTTTAGGCATGTGTGAATGTAGATTTTGTTTTACTAGAGTTTGTGTGATAGTGGTCCCCCCGAAGACAAAGGGAGACGCTCGGTGAGGGACACCCACCTGTTTTACATCTAAGACAGTGTGATAGACACCCGGATAAGGGGTCGCACTGGACTTGGCGGCACTGTAAATAGTTTTTATGCATAATTTTCTACTTTTATATCTGCAACGTTAAAGTAACCATACCTCCCGTTAAAGGGATGAAAAGCTTTCTTATTCTTGTTATAGTTCTTGTTATTAAGCATTACAAAAATTTTTCATGTCTTTGTACCACTTGTTTTTGTGGTGCCCCACTGGTCAGGACGCTACAGAGAGGCACTGCACCTGACCCAGCCCAGGTCCTTTGGGGTACCCAGTCCGGGACAATTGCAGTGGGGGGAAGTCACGGGTGGCTTGCCCGAGCCCGTGGCCCTGGTGGTTGCTGAAAAATGGCAAAAAAGGGGGAAAATAAAATACAATAAAGTCTCATGACGCTACCTATGGTACCCGGTAATGATACCGGCGCTGCTTTCTAGACCTCCGGGGTTGGTGATGCTGCAGCCAGATGATAATGCTCCCTGTAGGTGGTGCGGGGTCCCCGGGGCAGTGATGTAGAATAGGGATTTTGCACAGGGAGGCACTCAGCCTTGTCTCTGGCACTGCAGGAGAAGGCGGCTCCTCAGGTGGAGATGCTGGCAGGCAGTCTGTGTTATGGGCAGGATCAGGGGCTGTATTAACACACACACAAACACGCTGAAAGTTGTTTCAGTACCTTTTACTGATGTTGTTGCAAGGTAACATCCAGGGTACACTCCAGGTGGTCGGGAGGCACTTCAGGATCTCCACACCCGGTGAGTTGTAAGGCCTCCTTGTCCTAGTGTGTGTGTTTAAGTCCTGTCTGGAATCTGGCCTGACCTCCCCTGCGTCTCTCACTTCTATTGCAGGTGGTGAGAAACTTCTGTTGGGTGCTGCTGTCTCTCCTGCGGTTCCTGGCTCTTGTGGTTGCTGTGCTACAAGTGTCCCAGAAGACTGAAGTCTCCTTGGTTTACCAGTGTATTCTGCTGGGCTAAGTAGTCCCTGGCAGACTAGGACTCCGGTGTCCGGGTTGCTTCCTGGGGTGAACCAGTATGGTTCCTCTACCTCCACTCTGTTCCTCGCCTTGCCTCCGACCCTCACTCCCTGGGTCCCTGCACTGTCTAGGCTTCCCCCTGGTACTGGCCTATTGTGGCACCGTTCACCAGGTTGTCTTCCTCAGTACTGCTCCATGCTGAACTGCCTAACTCCTCCCCCTGGGCCTTAATTTATAGGGGACCTTGCCTGAAGGCAACAAGTAGAGCTCCCCCTTCAGGTCTGGGGTGGAAGGTTTTGCATGTGTAGGGTACTTAATGTGGAAATCCCTCTGTGCACCAGGTGGTCCTGTGGCAACTGTCTCGTAGGGGTGCCACATTCCCCCTAGTTAAATTCAGTACTCCCGGACTGAGAAACATTTAAAAAAAAACATTGTAACATTATAACATTAACAGGTTAATGAACAGAGTCTCAATATTCAAAAATACAAATACCAAGAAAACGGAAAAAACGGGTAAAGGTGCAGTCCATACGGCGCAAGTCCATCCGCCGCAGGCTGTTAAAAGGATTTTTTGCCACAACCAGTCCGTGGCTACGGTCCATGTTTAAATGAATAGCAAGTCTCTGGTTGCAAAAAATTATTCAACACATTTACATTCCCTATCCTTCCTATGCTTAGGAGTCCTAGCTTTTACTTTTCACCCCCAGGAACTTTCTTTTCCTAACTTAATATTCATGGGGGTTAGTCCAGTTCCTCCGACCTTCTGTACACTATTTACTGTCTATTTACATACAAGTCTCACATATACATTTTCCATATGCACCTATTTTCTGTACTTAGAAGTATCTGCCCAAGGTTACTACGAGATAGTGATGCTCTTTGGCTGTCAAGTTCTTTTTGTAGGGTCGGTGTGTGTTCCTGTGTGGGTGTTTATTAGTCAATCGTCTCTACCTTACCTGGCTGCAGTTCACCCTGTGGCCGCCCTGGTCGCAGGGGCACCACATTCCCCCAGAGCTAAATCCAGCGTGTCCTCACGCTGGCTACACCACAGTAAGCTCAATTTGTTTTTATGCATAACATTAACATAAGTATTAATATAAGTCCAATTTTCAAAAAGTGCAAAAAGTCCACTGTACCTATGGGTGTCTCGGCTTAAGAGTCCTGGCTTTACTCTTACCACCCCAGGCACTTTCTGTCCCTAACTTATTATGCATGGGTGTTAGTTCAGTTCCTCCACCCGTCTGTATACTAAATTTACCGGGTTCTATTTGTGGCACCCTGTACCAGGTAACCACGTTCTATTTGTGGCACCCTGTACCAGGTAACCACAAGCTTCCTTAGGCCACTGAAGGATTTTCCACAGCAGGTAACTCAATTGCACCCAACACCTTTCACCCCAGGCCTGTAGGGGGGCCCAACTGGTTGCCTCAAGCCAGTTCCCCCCTATAAATACAGGTCCTGGGGGAGGAGTCACACACAGTGTGCAGACGCTAAAAGAGCTGCAAGGCAGCTCAGAGACTAGTGAGCTGAACTGGTACCAGAGCCGTGCTAGGCCCAAACCAGTACACATGAAAGCCAGCGTGAGGACCCGAAGAGTAGGGATCGAAGGCAAAGGCGAAGAACACTTTACCGGGGCAGAGGAGCCAAACCGGCTCACCCCACCAGAGCACCGGCCACTGGAGCCGAGTCTGCAATGGACAGAGGAAATAGACCCAGCAGAGATACCAGCATCCCGAGGAGGCTTAGCTTCCCAGACACCCGCAGCACCAACAGTTGAGAGCCAGGGACCACGGGGAGAGAGACGGCGGTGGCCCATGAGAGAGCCCTCAGTGCGGCAACACGGGTATAGCAAGAGAAGTAACGGTCCGGTTAGGTTCCATACCTGCCAGACTCAGAACAAGGCACAGAATAAGGAGACTTACAACCCTACTCGCTGTGGCGATCCAAGGTGTTTCTCTTCACTCCGGACGTGTATACCTGCAACCAGTCACCAAGGCACCAAAAGACTTTAATGTGTGCGTGTCCCTATTTCAACTCATCCCGCACCACATCGACTACGCTCCCCTACTCCAACCCTGTGCAGCAACGACTGTGCTGCCCTACTCCACTATCACCACTCCTAGCCCCAGGGATCCCGCTCCTCCTGTAGGGAGCTACTGCATCTGGCTGCCGCCCATCACCCCGGAGGCCCAAGCAGCGCCGGTGCCATCACCGGAACCTACAGGTGGCGTCACGACTGACAACCCTAATTCCCTGTAAAAATTCCCCTTATTATTGTCACCCAAGGGCACAGGCTCGGGCAGCAACCACTCGTGACATCCCCGCAGCTGACCGCCCGAGACCTGAGTACCCCAGTCTCTTGTGGCCCCAGACATATTCATATTTATTCTCTTATGAAACCTCTGCATATAAAACCAAAAGAGAGCACTCAAGGTACTCAACTATATACATTCACAGTACAGATTATTCACTGTCCATAATCTCATAGTCTTTTAACTCAGCATAATATCAAGGGAGGAAAAAGTCTACACACGCACTCAGGAAAAGGATGGGGACACAAAGGAAAACATCACATTCTCACTTACAATTTAGCTGTCCGGGTACAGCTCAGTCCTTCTTCATCTTTTCTTCCTTCTTTGGCACCTTCCATGGCAAAATCTCCTGGCGGGCACATGAAACGTTCACAATGGATGCTGAAAATTCTGGCCATCCGTCTAAGGATGTCTGGGCTCCTTGGGCACAAGTGGTTACAAGCACAGTCTCCGCGGTTTGCTGTTCTGGGGCCGCTGCATCTGTAGGATCCGGGTACGCATCTGATGCTGTTGTAGCTACGGGTTCTCTTAGGGATAGTCTTTTTACTCGCATTGCATATGGGCCTCGCTCTCCGGGTACTTGGATAAAACTAACCCATTCTCCCACGACCAGATACCTGGCCGGCTGACCTTCCGGCAGGTGGGACTCCACATCACGTCGGTTTGCAAAGACATCTGCACGGGCACCGGGCTCACGGATGAAAGCGTACCCCTCTTTGGGCTTAAATTTGACGACCTGCCCCTCGCGGCGCCGGGATCTGGATATGGCCGGGCTGGTGCGCGCCACTGCTTTTGCCACCATTGTCGTCTCGATCTTTTCCTGCCTCTGCACCCTTTTTACAGCATCCTCTTTCTCCCACTGGGCCATGCACCTTTTTAGAAATTCTTCCCTGGTGAGGATCTCGACTTGGCCTCCTTCACTGGTCTCTGCTGCGCCGGGGAAGCCCATCAGGTCTGCTCCCCTGTTCGGCCACCAGCAGTGCAATGCCTCTCCTCTCACCTCTTGGGTTGGTGGTGCTGGGATAAGTGGTTCTGGCAGGCCTGGACAACTCTCCTGCAAGGCCCCCAATAGATCACTCATTCTCATGGTGTGACGACCATCCGCTGTGAGGCTGAGCTGCTGGTAAGGCAGCACTCCGAGAAACCCCGAGACCCTTAACCCCTATACAGGGATCTGGAATTACAGCGGAGCCCAGGGAGTAGCTGCCTAATATGAGCAACAGAGCAGGAAGGTCGCCAGGGGAAAAATCAAGACCCGAAAAACAAAGTCAGAAGTCCGAGTCAATCGAGAGGGCAGCGAAGGTACAAAACCATCAGGAAGTAGCAGAGTCAAAAATCCAGGCAAGGGTCAAGGGCAAAAACCAAGAGAGCAGCTGAGGTACAAAATCGATAGGCTGAAGCAGAGTAAGAAATCCAGGCAAGGTCAGAGACAAAACTAAACACACACTATCACTGGGGAACCAAAACTATATCTGGCGGCCTGCAAGACAGGCTCCAATGTATTTGAAGGGCGCAGTTACCTCCCATAGGCTGGAGCTCACAGCCTGATGATCTCATCCGGACCGCCCCTAGAACCAGGCCAGATGGTGATGCACGACTGGCTCCACCCACCCCACTTCTGACAGAAGAACGAAGGCTGCGCCTAACAGACACCTCTGCAGGGCCCGCTCCTCTGCGATCAACACCACCCAAAGGAGAAACACGGTGGCGCTCAGCGACAGAGGCATATCTGATTCAATGGTTAGCACACGGCATATGAGGGGGTGTGGTGCCAGTGAAGGGGCCTCTTGAGTCCAGTATTCAAGTCAGTTAGAATCACTGCACACACACTTCTAGTCTTTTTGCTTATTGGTGAATGTTTATTCGGAAGGTGCTCTTGTTAGAACTGCGACAGTATGACGTTTCGGACGATTAGGTCCTTGATCACAAATATCGCCTTAGAATAGTTTGAGTTTCAATAGCACGATGTATCCTTTATGGTCCCGTACAGGGTACAGAGTATGCCCTGAGAGATACTGTACTTGAATGTAGCCTCTTTTGGCTGAGTATTGGTCACAGTGCCTATGGCAGTCAAGAGCAGTCGCTCTGTGAACGGTGGTGGCACAGCAGTGGGGTGTGTACACACCCAGGGAGATGCAGGAGGACTACATTTTGTTGAGTGGCTGCGCGCTCCACCGGAGCGAAGGATGGCATGGGCGGGATCTTCTTTTCCCGATCCTGGCTGGCTCGGCCCACGATGAGGGGCTCTGGCACTCCCCATGGCCAACACATGGCGTCAGTCTATTTGGGCCGCCATTATGGGGATTCTTTTTACATAGTCCAAACACAAGTCTCTGCAGGCACACAGTACCCACTTTGGTGGGCATGATATCCTGTTCGTGACGCCAAGTTGTCGCACACTAGGGACCGGGGTACTCGAGACTGGGTTGTACTGTCTCTGGGGGGTGTCAAGCTGCTGGGCCCGGTCCCGTCATCCCAGATGAGGCAAGTAAAGGGAGTATTTACAGAGGATTTGTCGTGATGCCACCCAGGATATGTAGTTAGTAGAACCACCGCTGCCGTATTCCTGCTGGGGACGGTGATGTGAGGCAGTGTGGATGGTAAGCCCTCCTCAGGTAGGGCTGAGGGTCTTAGATCTTATAGATCTAACTAGGTAGGTCTCCGTTGCAGAAGAAAACCAGGAGCAGATCGCATTCACGACCCCCATGGGCCTATGAGAGTTTAACAGCATGCCATTCGGACTCGGATATGCACCTGGAACTTTCCAACGGTTGATGGAGTGTTGCCTGGGGCACCAAAACTTTGAAACTGTGCTACTTTACCTGGATGACGTCATAGTGTACTCCAAGACCTATGAAAAACACTTAAAACATCTGTCAGAGGTATTCGAAGCAGTGTCAAAGTTCAGGATGAAGCTGAAGCCATCGAATTCCCATTTGCTAAAACCAAAAGTTCAGTATCTCGGGCATGTGGTCAGCGCAGAAGGAGTGGCACCAGACCCCGACAAGATCACCGGCATAAAGGAATGGCCAGAACCAGTGGCGTAGCTAGCCTGCTCTGGGCCCGGGGGCGAGATCTGCACCCGGGGCCCCCGTGTGAAGAGCGGGGGGGGGGGGGGTGCTGTCAGAGAATTCTCATGCCACCCCAAGTGGCGTAGCAAGTGTTTGTGGCGCCCTGGGCGGTGGAAAAATTTGCCGCAGCTGCCGCCCCTAAGAATTGGCCACTCTCCTCCTGAACTCTCCATCCTTCTGCACTCCCCATGCTCTATCTTCCTGCACCCTCCATCCTCCTGCACCCTCCATCCTCCAGCACCCTCCATCCTTCAGCACCCTCCATCCTTCAGCGCTCTCCATCCTCCTGCACTCACCATCCTCCTGCGCTCCCCATCCACCTGCGCGCTCCATCCTTCTGTGTGCTCCATCCTCCTGCACTCTTCATCCTCTTGCGCTCTCTGTCCTCCTGCCATCCTTCTGTGTGCTCCATCCTCCTGCGCTCTTCATCCTCTTGCGCTCTCTGTCCTCCTGCGCTCTCTATCCTCCATCCTCCTGCACGCTGCATCCTTCTGCGCTCTCCATCCTCCTGCACTCCCCATCCACCATCCTGCAGCACCCTCCATCCTCCTGCACGCTCCATCCACCTGCGCTCTCCATCCTCCATCCTCTCTTGCATTCCCTGTCCTCCATCCTCCTGCACTCCCCATCCTCCTGCAGTCCCCATTCTTCTGCGCTCTCCATCCTCCTGCGCTCTCCATCCTCCTACGCTCTCTATCCTCCATCCTCCTGCGCTCTCCATCCTCTATTCCCTGCAGTGTCCATCCTCTATCCCCTGCAGTTTCCATCCTCTATCCCCTGCAGATCCCATCCTCTGTCCCCCTGCAGATCCCATCCTCTGTCCCCCTGCAGATCCCATCCTCTGTCCCCCTGCAGATCCCATCCTCTGTCCCCCTCCAGATCCCATCCTCTGTCCCCCTCCAGATCCCATCCTCTGTCCCCCTGCAGATCCCATCCTCTGTCCCCTGCAGATCCCATCCTCTGTCCCCCTCCAGATCCCATCCTCTGTCCCCCTGCAGATCCCATCCTCTGTCCCCCTGCAGATCCCATCCTCTGTCCCCCTGCAGATCCCATCCTCTGTCCCCCTGCAGATCCCATCCTCTGTCCCCCTGCAGATCCCATCCTCTGTCCCCCTGCAGATCCCATCCTCTGTCCCCCTCCAGATCCCATCCTCTGTCCCCCTGCAGATCCCATCCTCTGTCCCCCTGCAGATCCCATCCTCTGTCCCCTGCAGATCCCATCCTCTGTCCCCCTCCAGATCCCATCCTCTGTCCCCCTGCAGATCCCATCCTCTGTCCCCCTGCAGATCCCATCCTCTGTCCCCCTGCAGATCCCATCCTCTGTCCCCTGCAGATCCCATCCTCTGTCCCCCTGCAGATCCCATCCTCCAGCCTCCCTGTATCCTTCATCACCCTTGCACAGCCTGACACCCTCAGCACCCCTCTCTCACACACCTCTTGGGGGGGCGTTGCAGACTTACCGCGGCTGCCGTGTGCGTCTGCTGTAAGGAGGAGGTGAGGAGGGGCGGGCAGACTGCAAGACAGGAAGTCCCGTCTGCGTCCTCCCTCCTCTCCGGCCGGCACGGCAGCCGGCTGGCAGCACGGGGCACGGTGGCCCCCCAGGGGGCGGACAATGGGCCCCTGATGTCGGGGGGGCCCGGGGCGCTCGCCCCCCCTGCCCCCCCGCTAGCTACGCTACTGGCCAGAACCAACTACCATCAGAGAAGTTTGTCAGTTCTTGGGGCTGGTAGGATACTACCGGAGATTCAAAAAGGGCTACACAAAGATGGCCGCACCCTTGTAAGATCTCCTGGTGGGCCAGACAAAGAAGGGCAAGACCTGAGGTTCTCCGTTTGAATGGGTAAGAAACAGGAAGAATCCTTCAACCAGATGAAAGAGGCCCTGACTGAAGACGAGATCCTGGCCTATCCTGACTACAATTTACCGTTCTTGCTGTACACCGATGCCAGCAACGTGGGGTTAGAAGCTGTCTTGTCACAGAAACAGAATGGCAAGGAGTGTATGATTGCCTATGCCAGTGGGAAGCCCCTGCGACCAGGGCGGCCACAGGGTGAACTGCAGCCAGGTAAGGTAGAGACGGTTGACTGAAAAACACCCACACAGGTACACACACAGACCCTACGCCTAGGTTAGGCAAGGTGTAGCAGAGGTTAAGAGTAGTGTAGGTGGAGCGTAGAGCAGCACTGAACAAGTGGGTGGAGAGACCAACACTAGAAAACCCAGGAACACACAGAGCAGGAGAAGAAGGCACAGTTAGAGTCCGAACAGACAGAGGAAGTTTAGGCAGATGTTCCCAGGAGGAAAGGTTCCCTGGAGGATGCAGAATCCTAGAGGCTATATTCCTAGGAGAGAAAGCTCGCTCCATAGCCAGAGGCGAGGGAAAAAGCTAAAAACAGAGACACCCCACAGTGAGGAAGAGGGAACCTGGTGATCCCACAGCTATACCTGGGACACTGGAGACTAGGCCGCAACAGCCAGAGAGCCGGCTCTGTAGACGTGACCGGGAGAACTGTAGGACCCTAGGTCTAGAAACACAGCCATCAAACTAGGGCTAGTGACCCTGAGAGAGAGGGACCCATCACACAAGAGCCCGTGACGGCCAGACCAAACCCGTCTGTGAGGAGACAGAGAAAGAAAAGGGAAGCAACGCAGAGGAGCTGCCTGAGCTGCATAAACCCAGTTACCCGGAGCAGTGCTAAAGTGCGACAACTGTAACTTGGAAGAGCTGAAAGAACTGTAACGTGTAAACTGTTGTGAACTGCTGCTAAAGAACCTTAAGTAAAGTACCCAGTAAGCTCACCATTGCCTGAGACTGCTTCTTTCCAGCGTCGCAGCAGAGTCCCGCCTGAGGAGTCACAGACTGTCATCCCTGTACACTGGCTGGAGAAGCCGCAGCAGCCCCCTGAGGAAGAAACCGAAACGGATGTGTGGTGGGTGGGTCCATGATAGGTGATAACACAGAGGCTCTCCTCAGTATGGGTAAGTGTTGATGATGTTCCCTTAAGGTACCTTTACACGCGGCAACTTTTCTAGGAATTTCACTGGCAACTTACTGGTTGCAGTGAAATCATGGAGATATTGTTCCATTTGTACACAGCAACAAGATAGAACAATGCGTCCATGATTTCACTGCAACCAGTAAGTTGCCAGTGAAATTCCTAGAAAAGTTGCCGTGTGTAAAGGTACCTTAATACCTAATGTGCACTATATGGGATTGTGCTGATGAAGGAGTATATGGAGTTCTATGCAGGATTATCCACATCTGATAGCAAATATGCAGACATGGAAAATACTGATAGACATTGGGGTTAATCTCCAGTCCGTCTTAATCTGAACATGTACCTTATTGGACAATACTGTGTAGTCTTGCTGTATTAACCCCTCATTACAGTAATCAATAGCTGGTGACCACAATGTGAGATTGGTTAAAGAAATATTGCAGCGAAGCTTATAATGTTATACTGAGGGTGGATATTGGAGATATTGTATATATGGACTAACCAACATTATGTAATCACTCTTTGAGCCATGTAAAATCACTGTCGTAGACCGCCCTAGTGTGGTTTTCATCCTAGTACTTCTCAAAAACTTTTTCTATGTTCAATTATCTTTTTAAGTGTCACTGTTATATTTAAAAAATTGAAACAATAAAATTGTGCAATGCGGAACTGAACTCTAATGTGATTTTGTCACATAAATGTAAAGCAGCAAAGTAAGTGTCTTGCACAGAGCACAATCCCTCACCAGGCCCCTCCATCACCACTACACCTGCTGTGGGGACCATGAAAAAAAATAGCCATGTAAAACATCCATTGCACCTAGCAAGAGGCTGGCAGCTCCACTGAGAGGCAACACAAGTGTCAGAATACCAGTACTCAATCTCCTGCAACCAGCCAAGCATTGGGGGCGGTTGTGGCACCTGCATCCAGCCATGCTATGGGGGAGGTGATTAGTGGTATTTGTAGACACAAGGTTACCATTGGGCCTCTGTGGACATCATACTGTAAGTGAGGGGGTACTGAGGGGGCCATGAAATAGGTATCCTACCGTCTAGAAATACTAATAGAGATTAAGAGATATAAATAGAGGTTCCAGCTCACCGTGTTGTGCTCTGTTCGTATTCTCCTGGAGCTCGGATGCCGTCCCTGCCTCGGCCCAAAGCAAAACCAGGAAAATTAAGTGGAATTCGGTTCAAACATGGAAGATTTTTTTTCTTTTTTCTTTCCAATAAAAAATGCAATACAGAAAAAAATTACATGGTTAGCGTGACCTAGGTCAACGTGTTTCAGGTGCGTTATGCACCCTTACTCATGACTCATGAGGAAAAAGAAAAAATCTTCCAAGTTTGAGCCGGATTCCACTTCATTTTCCTGTTAAGACTTCAGAAGGAGAGATATTTCTGTGTTTGAGACATATAAAGAACTGGCCGAGGTTAGGTATGTGGCTTATAGTAAATATATAATTGTGCAGCATGTTAGACGCATTGTAGTATGCCCTCATTCCTGACTTTCAAAGGTGAGGGGATGTACATTACACACATGCTTTGGAAATATGGTCATAATAATCTGACCTCCAAGCTTATTGTATATGAATTTCTATTAACATTTTCTAAAAAAAAATGTAATTGGATGATTGTTTTGGTTAAAGCAGACCTCAAATCTTACACTATAAACAGTAACACGTGTTGTATGCTTACGTTTCTTCGGCATTGCAACGTAAATGCTGACTATTTACTGCCATCTATAGGATGATACTATAAAATACAACTTTTGACTAAACTATGGCTAAATAAAGCTTTAATGTGCACAATAAAATGACAAAAAGAAAGCAATTAGGGAATTCAAGAAAGAAGATAGTGACGAGGCATTACATATAATTAGAGATAGATAAATAAATTGGAAGAAAAGATCAGGGCTTACTACATTTGTAATCTGGTTGCCTGCTGATATTGATAGAAACTAGTCTCAGGATATGGAAGTACCGTTTAAAGTCAATTGGATTACTTAAAAAGTTATAAGAAATCTGTCGCCGCTCATCTTTGCTCTAGTAATGGAGCCTCTGGCGGCCAGAGTGAGGCAGGACCCTATGATTTCGGGCCCTTGTGTGGAAAAGATAGAACACAAAATCGGATTATATGCCGACGATGTGATTTTTATCTGTACTGACTTGTCGGTTACTGTCCCAAAAATTATGGCCCTATTGACGGAGTTTTCGGCAGCCTCTTATTATAAATTAAATGCATCCAAGTCACTGCTATATCCCATTCATATTCCTCCGGCGCGTGTAGCTGCGCTATGGGCACAATTCCCTTTTCAATGGTCTCCTAAAGGCATTCCGTACCTGGGAGTCTGGATTACACACACCGGCAGGATAGTACGTCATAACTTTGAGGCTCTGGCGCACACCATCAGGGAGGGGCTCGCCTCTCATAAGGGGCTGTTTCTTTCATGGGTTGCCAGAATGAATATAGTCAAGATGACCTACCTTCCAAAGATCTTGTATGTGCTTCGGTGCTTGCCGCTGATGTTCCCTAAACGTTTGATTGCAGCTTTACAATCCCTTTTGACCTGTTTCATTTGGAACCACAAACCGCATAGAGTCGGTATGAGGGTGCTTTCTCTCCCTATGTAACTGGGAGGCATGGGGGTCCCGTGCCTGACATCTTATTACGCGGCGACTGACCTTTCCGTGGCGAGTCTCCGGTGGGCGGACGCGCACCAACCTTTGTGGATGCAAATTGAGAAATATTATGCTCCTCGTAGATCCACTAAACTCTTACTGGAGATGAACCTTCTACAACGGTCGGCAGATTCAAACCTTCTTGGGGCTATGTCGGCTTTACTGAAGGTTTGGCGACAGTATGCACGCTCCCTGCTAGCCTTCCTTTTCTGCGATATCTCGCTTCAGGCGGTGGAGGTGTTGGTGGGGTCCCTCTCTCTTATACCTTGGAGAGATAGGGGAGTCCTATTTATTAATCAGGTTCTGGACGGCAACACCATTAAATCTTTCACAGAACTGGCAGATAGGTACTCCATTCCTAGGACAGCTTTCTACCAGTATCTTCAATTACGACACTTTTTGAATTCTGTGACTTGGCCTATAGTAGACCTAACAGCTGCTGACGGCGTGGTGCAGAGGTACTTTAAATCGGCTCCCTCCAATGATCACGGTGTCTCTGTTATGCATGGGGCGCTGGCTCGACTAAGAAGCTCTGAAAAACTGCCGTACATGGTTAAATGGGAATCTGCTTTGCAAATCTACGCCACGCTGGAACAATGGCAGGACACTGCGCTTTGTAGCTCAGCTTACACATGCTGTGTTAACTACATTGAGCAAATTAAAAAAGTTCAGTTTGAGTGGTACATAACCCCAGTCTCTCTGGCCCGCTTCAAGCGACATGATGCTCCAGAGGCCCAGACTTGCTGGAGAGGTTGCTCCGTACGGGGATCATTCCTTCATATGTGGTGGGACTGTCCACACTTGGGAGCGTTCTGGCACTCCGTGGCTCAACTTCTGATTTCTTTGACGGGAGTCCAGTTCCAGTTAAGTCCGGCTCTGGCTCTCCTGGGCTTGGGTTTGGAGGAATGGCCCTCCCCTTTACAACCTATTGTTGCGAACACCCTGCTTGGAGCGAGATTATGCATTGCTAGGTGTTGAAGAGCTGGGAGATTGACGATTACTCGTGACCTCACCACGGCACTTAACTTACATCTTCAACATGAACTCCTGCTGGCTCACGATGCTGCCGTCGTGCTAAGGTGCTCTGCTGGTGGGACACATGGATCCAGTCCACACATAACACGGTCCGATTGCCTCCTTGACTCCTCTACAGTACATGCTAAGCTCAGATGAACTAGATTGTCTTCTCCCATATGTATGCAACACACTCAATTTGATTTGTTGGTTAATGAAGCCGCCCATCCCCTTTCTTCCTCCCTCCCCTTTTTTCTCGTCCCTTATCTTTACCTTTTCGCTCCTCCTCTTCACTACCTGTTCCCCCTCCTTTTTCTTCTTTTTCATCTTTTTAAAGTTGTACCTGTCCTGGTTAATCGATGTAAATTGACTGATCTAGTACCTGTTTACTAATATGGGCACGCCTCGGTGACGTACCCTGAAATAAGACAGTTTCCCTCCTTTATTGGGAGGATTTTGTGATACTGATACTAGTTTTGATTTATGTCTTGTCTTGACGTAATGTTTTGTTTTTGCTATTATACACCCAATAAAAACAATCAAAATTAAAAAAAAGTTATAAGAAAGTGCACATCATCCCGATTCCTTATGTTTAGGCAAAGTGAATCTACCTTTTTCATAAATAAATAGTGTAAAACACAAATCAGGGCTACACGGATTGAAACAGGGAGGCTCATTGCCAAAAAAGTCAAAATAATTCAAAAATATTCTTCAAACACAAAAATAGTAAGAAACTGAAAAATGATATTATTGCTCCCCTCAAAAATAATCTGGGTGGAATGGTGCAAGAGGATGAGGGAAAGGCCAGTCTGATGAACACCATTTTCTCTATAGTAGTTACACCAGAAAATCCCAAGACAGGTGACATGATCAGGAATACTAGATATTCTCCATTAAATTTCACCTGCTTATAACAGCAGGAGGTACGGTGTCGCCTCAAAATCAAAGTAGACAAAGCACAGTGCCAGTAAGTTTACCTTTTACTGTGGGCAAAATCTTTAAATGTTTTGTAAGGCTAGGCTCACATTGTGTTGGGCTGTTCGTTACAACGGAAATATTAACTGTATCCATTGTAATGGACAGCAAAAGTAGGATTTTTGAGTGCATACGATAGATAGATAGATAGATAGATAGATAGATAGATAGATAGATAGATAGATAGATAGATAGATACAAGAATTTTCTTTACCAGTCTCCCTGCTCTCTCTGCTGCTTCCGGGTCGCTGGGTGAATATTCAGGAGCTCAATGAGGAAGCAGCATAGAGATCATCTATCATCTATGGCAAACACAATGTAATGCAATGAAGAAGATTTGAATATATCTGTAGCATGACGTTATATTCTGCTTGTTTTCTAACAGACTAAAAAACTCTGGAGTCTGCGTTTGCATGTACATTTCAACAAATGGAGGCCGATGGATGCGTTAATGTGTCCGTTACATCGCGTTTGTGCTGCTGTAAAATGGATCCGTTAAACTGACAGCACAAATGCAATGTGAACCTTGCTTATGGCCCCTTTCACATTGGCGTTTTTGAAAAAATGCGGCAGGTGCAGCAGAATTATTGCATCTGCCGCATCCTCTGCTTAATGGCTGCATTTGCGGCACCGATCCGGCAAGCCCCATGCATGGTCTATGGGGCTTGCGGTCGGGTGCGGCAAGTGCGGTTTTGCCAGTTGCGGCAGATGCGGCTTTGCCAGTTGTGGCAGATGCGGCACTTACGGACACGAAAAAAACACGCTTTTTTTGCGGCCGCAACCGGCAAAACCGCACATAGACAATACATGGGGCTTGCTGCAAGCATGGCGCAAGTGCGGCCGTTAGGCGGAAGATGCAGCAGATGCGGTAATTTTGCCGCATCTGCTGCATTTTTTCAAAAACGCCAGTGTGAAAGGGGCCTAACAGAGGCAATCCTGCTGTATGTCAACAAAGAATAAGCACTGAACTTCAACATAGGTTTATGAAGAATCAGTCCTGTTAGAATAATGTCAGCTTCTATGAGCAAAACTGAAAATATGGGCCAGCACCCTTTTGGTACAAGTGCAATGTGTAGGTGTATATTCATACTTTGGCCACTAAAAGACAAACACAACCTAGAAAAAAAACAATGAATATATACCCCACAGTGAGTACAAAATTGGTTGTATTACAGTAAAAAGAAAGGGTACTTAATTGACACTCTTTTTATCAAAAACCTTAAAAGCCATTCTGCCTCAACAAGGTATACCCAATCAAGATGGCTCCTCAGTTTAGTATCTCACCTCGCTATCTGCAACAGACCTCAAAATAGACTGGGAAAAAGACCTAGGTACAATTTTTTTGTTTTACATCTGTAAGAACCTAAATAGAGAAGGTACGCAGGCAAAAGGAGGGGGCCACATCCCCATACATACAGGGTACAAGGAACTAGTGTAAAACCGAAACTGTGGTCAAGCACACCTGTTGCTATAATGTATTTTTGATCAAGAGTGTCAACTAAATACACCATATTTTTTACATGTATTACTACTAATTTTTTTTTTACTTATTGATAGGTATTTATTCATTATTTTATCTTGTGTTGATCTGTTTGTGACCACATTATGAATGTACACCTACACCCTGCACTTATAACAAAAGGCATCAATTCCCAACTATGTTGATTCCGTGAAGAAAAGGATGAAAAAGCTAATACACTTTTAACCCAATTCATTAAGAATGGCATTTCATATGAGGCACGTGCAGCAATGAGATGTGCCAAATTCACTGTGAGGCGCATGCCACATGATTCAGGTCTTCTCACTAGTGGCGTCATGGGAGGCCTCATACCTTTCGAGTGGGCTGTCCTCTTAAGTGTCTGCCGCCAAATTGATGCTTTGTCTAAGTGTCTGCACGCCACCGGTAAGAACCACGCTGACAACAAGTCAATGCAGAGCTTAATGACAAAGACCTTTATTAAGGGAGGGGTAGCCAGTTTTATACGGCTCCTTAAAGTCATATTAAAGGGGTGTTGCATTTTATTCTGAAGAGAACATTCAATCATAGTCTTCATCCAGCGTCTTCTGTCTTCTTCCGGCTTCCTCCTCTGGCACGCAGACAATGACGTCATTGCCTGCGCCCACCGGATGAAGCCGGAAGACGCTGGATGAAGCCGGAGGAGAGCGATAGCGGCGTCGGGACAGCGGCAGGGATAAGTATACTAATCTCTTCCTTTGCAGGATTGCTACACAAGGGGGGAACTGATGGGGGGGGCACTGTATACTGTATACATTGTATACAGTATACAGTGACTCGCGTATAAGTTGAGGGGTGGACTTTTCAGCCCAATTTTTGGGCTGAAAAACTCGGCTTATACGCGAGTATATACGGTATATAAATTATTAACTATTTATTGCCATGACAGTGGCATGCACCACACCAGAAATATTACTCCAGTCATGGAATGTCGTAAGATCTCTGGTGCAATAAGATCTACCACTATTGATTAATTTGATGGACAGGGCATCTTGGTTCCCCCTCAGCTTTGCCCATCTTGTTGGTGGAGCTGCATGATACTGGCGTCAAAATGACAACACTTGCAATATTTTTGTGCCATTCTATGTTGAGCAAAAATTGTTCGCTTTCAAAGCATTTTAAGAGTTTTTGGGTGTCAGTGCTTAATGAATCAGGGTCAGCATGGTTATTTAGATCTGCCAACAGCCTGATAGAGGCATCTTAAATTTAAGTGTAACTTAGGGGAAAAAAAAGTAAAGATAAAATTATATCTTGTGGGGCAGAATTTGGAAGGGCCTGGGCTAAAGAGTTTCTGGTTGAATTACTAATCAACATGGAACAGTTGCTATTACCACCAAAACATCACAGAAAATGGAAATAGTAGTTGGATTATTTGCTGATATATTAGTAAAAGTTAAACAAGCGGTTTAAGCAGGCGCATTCTGAATAAACTCCGGGAAGTCTGTCCAATTCAAGTAAAAAACTTCTTTAATGAGTATTACTGGTCTCTCTCACTACGCGTTTCGGCGTACTAGCGCCTTCCTCAGGAATCCAGTAATACTCATTAAAGAAGTTTTTTACTTGAATTGGACAGACTTCCCGGAGTTTATTCAGAATGCGCCTGCTTAAACCGCTTGTTTAACTTTTACTAATCTACATGCACCCCTGGTGAGCGGTGCAGAGCTGCTTCTGATAACACTGTGCCATTGAGGATAATGGGGATCTAATAGCCAAAGCTCTCAAGGACCTGTGCTGATGTCAGACCGTGTGACTGATCACGTGTCAGCCTGAGACCTGGAAGCAGGGAGAGACGGCAGCTGCACGAGACGCAGCAAGGCTACAACACCTGGTTATGCTGGTAGCATAACCAAGACAGGTGAGCACCAACAATCCACCGACCCCTTTCCCCCACTGACCCCTGATACTGCACCAGGAGCGCCCCTCTCTGTTTTTTATTATTTGCTGATATAGGGCCTCTTACTTTGATAATAGACAAACCAAGTTTATAGCTCAGCTCCCGTGCCTACTCCAAACACTGCAGGTCCTGGTTGTGTCATATGGAGGCACTTGTCTCATTCACTACTTTGATACTTTATGGATCTCTTTAGCCCACATATAGATTTTTTATTTAAGCATTGCCATTGTGTGTTTGTTAGTTTTCAACATTGTATATTGTGTGCACTATTAGTGATTTTTACAAAATCATCAGTTTTATGCCTATTTTTCAACTCCAAGGTGTATAAACTTGAATGTTCGTTGGATGAAGCATATCAATTGATGTGAATTTGTGTAATGAGGGGTATGTTAACCAAGAATATCAACATTCTTTATCAAGGAGTGAAGAATTATTAGGTAGCTTGTGTTCCTCAAGAAAAATAGGCCAAAAAAAGATTTCATTGACTATAGTCAAATATTGTAACATGTCTTACATGGGGATGTAGCTCTCTTAAAAACTATATTGGGGCTTGACCACTATATTGGGGCTTGACCACAGAACAATCAAAAATGTTCTTGCAAAAGTCAACAGTCGGAAAAAAACGGATTCAGGAAAAAAAAGATCCATATTACTGCCAAAGATTTGAAAAGACTCAAACATGAAGTGACCAGGAACCCATTGTCCTCTAGTGCCATCATATTGCAGAACTGCAACTTCCCTGGAGTGCCCAAAAGTACAAGGGGTTCAGTGTTCAGAGACATGGCCAAGATAAGGGAAGTTGAGTTGAGAATGATTCTTGATAGACCTAGAAGCATGTGCCCATGATCAGTAATGGGTATAGACATCCACTTGAACTCAGGTGCCAGCAAGGTGGTGGTGGGGTGCTGCTATTTGCTGACATTATAAAATATCAGCTAGTTGGGCCTTTTCAGGTTGAGTAAAGGCCATAAAGATAAAAAATAATGACATGGCACCTTCCTCGCTTGACCTTACCACTATTGAGAACTTTTGGGCCCTTCTTAAACAGGAGATTTACGGTTAAGGAAAACAGTACACCTCCTTGAACAGTGTCTGCGAGACTATGGTTGGTGTGCCCAAAAAGTTAATCATCTACAGATTAAGAAACTGACAGACATCATGGATGGAAGGCTTATGAGTGTTATTGCAAAAAATGGGGCTATATGGGTCACAGATATTTTATTGGAATACCAGAAATGTATTTTTATACTTTTTGAGTTGTTTGCTTATGCTGACTTTACCAGATGAAAATAAATATATGAGATTGGAAAATGTACATTTTTCAAGTAGTTGCATAATAATTCTGCACACATAAAGTGGAGAAAAAAAGTATTTGGTCAATAGTACTCTCAGAAGATACATGATCATAAATAATGTACTCTGTGCCCACAATTATTAGGTAATTTGTATTATTGATAAATAATTTTATTATTGACCAACTAAAGTGCAGTTGGACAATCCAAAAGGTTAATATACCTGAAACTTGAATATTTAACAATGTAATAGTGAGGTTAGGTCTTTTTTTGGAGGATACCTACAGTGGGGAAAAAAAGTATTTAGTCAGCCACCAATTGTGCAAGTTCTTCCACTTAAAAAGATTAGAGAGGCCTGTAATTAATATCATAGGTGGACCTCAACTATGAGAGACAAAATGAGAAAACAAATCATGGAAATTACATTGTCTGATTTGGAAATATTTTTTTTTTAATTTTGGTGGAAAATAATTATTTGGTCACCTAGAAACAAGCAAGATTTCTGGTTCTCACAGACCTGTAACTTTAAGAGCCTCCTTTGTCCTCCACTCATTACCTGCAGTATAAAAGACACCTGTCTTCAACCTCAAACGGTCACACTCCAAACTCCACTAGGGTGAAGACCAACGATCTGTCGAAGAACAGTAGAAACAAAATTGTAGCCCTCCACCAGGCTGGGAAGACTGAATCTGGAATAGGCAAGCAGCTTGGTGTGAAGAAATCAACTGTGGGAGCAATAATTAGAAAATGGAAGACATACAAGATCACTAATAATCTCCCTCGATCTGGGACTCAATGCAAGATCTCACCCCTTGAGGTCAAAATGATCTCAATAACGGTGAGCAAAAATCCCAGAACCACACAGGGGGACCGAGTGAATGACCTACAGAGAGCATGGACCAATGTAACACAGGCTATACCACCAGGGACTCAGATCCTGCAGTGCCAGATGTGTCCCCCTGCTTAAGCCATTGCATGTCCAGGTCATCTGAAGTTTGTTAGAGAGCATTTAGCTGATCCAGAAGAATATTGGGAGAATGTCATATGGCCAGATTAAACCAAAGTAGAAGTGTTTGGAGGAAACACAACTCATGTTTGGAAGAGAAAGAATGCCGAGTTGAATCCAAAGAACACCATACCTACTATGAAGCATGGGGGTGGCAACATCATGTTTTGGGGCTGTTGCTCTGCCAAGTGACCAGGACGACTGATCCGTGTACATGAAAGAATGAATGGGGTCATGTATCATGAGATTTTGAGTGCAAGCCTCCTTCCATCAGCAAGGGCATTGCAGATTAAATGTGGCTGGGTCTTTCAGCATGATAATGATCTCAAGCACACCACCAGGGGAACAAAGGAGTGGCTTTGTAACAAGTATTTCAAATTCCTGGAGTGTCCTAGGCAGTCTCTAAATCTAAACCCTATAGAAAACCTTTGGAGGGAGTTGAAAGTCCGTGTTGCACAGCGACAGCCCCAAAACATCACTGCTGTAGAAGAGATCTGCATGGAGGAATGGGCCAACATACCAGCAACAGTGTATGCCAATCTTGTGAAGACTTACAAAAAACATTTGATCTCCATCATTGACAATAAAGGATATTTAACAAAGTATTGAGATTAACTTTTGTTATTGACCAAATACTTATTTTCTACCAAAATTTGAAAAATAATTATTTCCAAATCAGACAATGTGATTTTGAGAATTAGTTTTCTCATTTTGTCTCTCATACTTGAGGTCCACCTATGACGTCAATTACAGGCCTCTCATCTTTTTCAGTGGGAGAACTTGCACAATTGGTGGCTGACTAAATACTTTTTTTTACCCAGGTAATATCTGTAGGTATTCTCCAAAGAAGGACCTAACCTCACCATCACATTCTTAAATATTTAAGTTTCAGATTTATTAACATTTTGGACTGTAAGACAGCACTTTAGTTGGTCAATAATAAAATTATTTATCAATAATACAAATTACCTAATAATTGTGCATACAGTGTACTTTATTTATGGTCATGTATCTTCTGAGATTACTACTATATTCTACTTTCTGTGAGCTAAATGTTTTAATGACTTGCCAATGGTACTTTGGTAGTCTTTTAATAGTGTAATACTTCACATTTCTATGCATATTTATTTTGTACTTACATTGTACTGTCTCCTTCTACTTACTCTTACGTAGCTTCCGCATTGCTATCTCCATGTTTTTAACCTTGTTCTATTTGAATATATATGTCAAAAGATAATTCATACTTTTCATAATTTTTGGCAGTCTTTCCCATATAGAATACATTTTTGTAGTAGGAGTGAGTGGTGCCTTATTCTATTTCATTCTGAACAATTACCGTTTACAGAAATAATATGTATGTGCTCTATTCCTGTTTCCAATTTTTGGAATACTGACTACTGCTGACATATTCAACAAAATTAATCGTTCAAAGAAAAATGTAAAAGGGTAATAGTTTTTTTTTACTTGCCTGTTTTTTATTAGTTTTTGTTTTTTTGCGTGGGAAAAATGCAATCCCTTACAATAGACTTTTCCACAATGTGTATTTTTTCCCTTGAGGTTTTGGCCCTGTTGTGCATTTTTTTTAATTTTTTTTTTTAAACACAGCATGTCAATTCTTTTAGCACTTTTGCTTATGTTTATTCCCCATTGATATCAATATAGCTTAGTACCAAAAGCACATCAAAATCTGACCCCCTAGTGAAGTAAGGCTGGCTTCACACCACATTTTTCAGGATCCAGGGCTGTCCGGTGTGAACCTGACAGCCCCGGATCCGATTTCGGCCCCATAGTATCCCTATGGGGCCGGATTGAGCCGGATGGCAGTCATTTGCCATCTGGTCTCCATCTGCTTGGCAGGATCCGGCAGAATTCAGGTTTTTCTCCCAGACACAAAATCGCAGCTTGCTGCGATTTTCTCTCCGTGGCAAAAATCTGAACAAATTGGATCCTCCCGGATCCGGCACCCCCTAACATGGGAGTCTATGGTGCCGGATCGCACTGGACCCGACATAAAATTGCATCCGGCCACCGGACGCCTAGTGCTGAAGCTCAGCGCTGGCCGCGCTGAACTTCAGCACCTGGAGCTGTCCACTGCAGAGATTTCAGGACCGCGGCTAGCTCCCTGCAAGCCGCACTCCTGACATTTCAGCAAGGACAGCTCCTGAACCTGCCAAATCCAACAGAAAACAGGACCGGAGGGCATATTTGCCCTTCAGTTCTGTTCTGTCTGGGGCTGTCAGTTTCTGTCCGATGCTTCCTACAAAACACCGGACAGAACCTGACAGCTCAAAAACGTGGTGTGAAGCCGGCCTAAGTGTATGAAACGCGCGTTGGTGACATTAAGCAAGATCAGATATACACCTGCTAAATAATGTAGGTATAGGCCAATCACATTGATAAGTGTATCTGCTTAGATCTTAATGATTATATGTAGGCTGTAAAGGGTATTGTATCGTGGAATTTTTGGAGTGTTTTGAGTTACTGAGGGTGGCAAATTATGTCAAGAGAATGATAATGATGTATACAGTTTGAATGCAGTGATAAAAATATAAGGAGTAAAATATAAGAAAAACTACACATTTAGCATCACCAAATTGTGACAACCTGTAGAAAAAAAAGTTATCATATGATTCATTCCACATGATAAAGACCCAAAAACAAATCCCTAATATGGATGGTGAAATTGCTGTTTTCTTCATTACCTCCCTCAGCCTAAAAAAAAGAAAACAATTTAGACTTTTTATTTACTTTTTTTTTCTGCCCTTTTTTCAACAGTGTTTAAAGTATTCGACTCAGAAAATCTACTTAGGGGAACTTTTTATCCAAAAAGCCATCTTATGTAAATGCATGTGGGTATTTTTGTAGTGGTTTCGCCATAATTGTAGTTGTAGATTCACAAACATTTCCAGGAAAATGGTTAGGTCAATGGGAAATCATAAGCAATGGGAATTCCGCTTTCCTGTTGCATATCAGATCGTCCATATAACAGACAGCGGATGGATCCCAATGACTGCTGCACATTGCACTTTTTTCCCTTTTTTTCCCCAGTACATTTACAGCAGTTTAACATCTTGCTATTAAAAAGGAAAAATAAAACATGGATGGACCCAATCCAACAGGGCTCTAGGGCATTGATATGCTTTAAATGGTTGTTGTGAATTAATACTATTTATGTTTGCCTAAAAATCTTTTAAAAGAATATATAGGCAGCTCATATTTTGCATATGTCACAGGTACTAGTAGAAAAATTTGTATAATTAATTGTATATTTTGCTTGCTTGTATAGCGCCACCATATTCCATAGTATTTTACAAACATTTTCCATCACTGTTCCCATTGGGAGATTGTAAGCCCCAAATAGCTGTAAAATACTGTGGAATAAGCTGGTGCTCTACAAACAAGCAAATTTCCGATCTGCAAGTCTTTGGAGTGTGGTAGGAAAGCTTCACAATGAAAGAATGTACAAACTCTTTGAAGATGTTGTCCTTGCTGGGATATGAACCCAAGACCACAGCCATAACCATTGAGCCACCATGCTCCTCTGCCTACTGTATCTACAAGTGTTATTGTTTAAATAATGTCCCCTTAACCTGAAAATGCACCACAACTTCAGCACCACCAAAGGATTGAAAAGGTTAAATTATATTTATAATAATCTGAGACTCCAGTTACTCCAAAGTCACAGTCTAATGATTATCATTCTCTAAGCCATATACCGTAACTGAGATAAATGTTGTTGGTGCAAGTTAATAAAGTAACCGCTAACGTATGTCTAACGTATCAAAAAATGTCCTTTTGCTCCACATGTCAGCATACCTTTGTAATTGTACAGGAAAGTACCATAGACTGATATTTTCTATAGTGTGGGTAGCTAAAAATGTATATCTTCCTTTACCAACATCAAATAATTATGTCACATGAATACATCGGGGCATATTCTCAATAAAATATCTGATGGAAGGCTCAAATGTGATGTCTTTTGGGCATCTACATACCAGGGAAATAGAATATCCTATTTTCAGATTTATGCACCAAGTCGTGTCAATCGACAAAGTAATAGGGATGTAGTGATTGTGTTGACATCTGAGCCTAATGTCATTCAAATGTCTTTAGTTTTTCTGGTTCACAATAAAAGAAAAAAAAACATTCTTTATGATCACTGTTTCATCAATGATTTTCTCTTGTGAAAAAATAAATAAATTGCATAGCTTCTCCTACCCAGTGCAATTTTATAAGTGGACGACTACAAGGATGACAATGTTGCCTGTCAGTGATTTTTCATGGACCCACAGACTTGTAGAGGTAATTTTGATCTGTATCTTAGATCAAAAAAGGACCCTTCTCTGTGGTTTTATTTTATAGACACATGGTTCACAAAAAAAAAAAATATTATATGAACAACTCCATAGACTATAATGGGTACAGGCTTCATCCATAAAAAACATGGATGAGACTCACAGGCATCTGATTGAGGCATTAGATAAATGCACCCTTTGCTTTAAGTGTTCTGTCGCCAAAATTGGTAGTATATGTATAGTACCTCTGTTAGTAGGGTAAATAATTAGGACGAAGGGTAAATCCACACATGGCAGATATGTTGCAAAGATTACTACATCAGAAGATCACAGTAAAGGAAAATATCTACTGTAATCCCCGTTCTGGGATCCAGTCTAATTTTTGCAAGAGGATATGCATGTGACCACAGAACCATGAGTAATTAGACAATATGTGAGATAATCCTCTGCTATGTTTTTCATACTGGACCAATATTGTGCAGTGGACATTATGGACAAGCTGGATGTTTTCCTAAACCCACTCAACGCCTGACTTTTACACAGACCTGTGCACAGTTCTATATGATTTGCTTACCCTGAGCCTGGTTGTCACCCTCCCACTCTCCTTGAGCTGTAGACTATTTCTTACTGACCCCAATTCACTGTAGTACAGCAAGAAGACTACTATATATACAGATACAGTTGTAGCCTGTCCACAGATATACAGCTGAGATTGTTAACAGCAACTCCTACCGAAGACATTACAGCCTTTCATTAACCCTGACTGTGCTTTTATATCATGCAGGTAAGGAGATTCTCCTTTTCTATAGGGCTGAATGTTATTTTTCTTAGTTGTATTATATATATGCTATGAATATGTGTATATATTTACTCTTGATATTCTTTGACATCAATTGTCCATGTCTGTTTCATTTATCACATTGGTGCATTGCCCTTCATGAGGTTTATCCGACAGGGATCCTTGGGTTGTACTTACTTGAGTCTAAATTATCACTTTTCAGAGCATTTGTTTAGCAGATAGTCCTATTAGCCAGTTTTGTATTTTTTTCTGGATACGGCTTCTTCACATTGACATCAGACGACTACACAATTACTGTGAATAATCAATGCTACAGTGATTTGTATGTGAATATGGAAATAGAGGACAAGAGGAATGAAGGGTCAAAATATTTTTTATTAGCTCTATCTTTTGGGCACCATGCACATTTTGGAAAAGGGGATGGCCATACAGTCAGATGTTTTAGAACTATTTAAAAAAAATGCTATATATATATATATATATATATATATATATATTAGCACGATCACTTTTCTTAGATGGTAGGGGTTTGTCCAAGACATGCTACCATGACCAATACAGTGATACCAAAAAAATGCTCATGTTCCTTACCATTATCTACAGATTAATATTATATCAATGACATTTAACTTATTTAGTGCAGCATTATGCTAGACTCATTTATCATAGTGGCTCATTCTGGTGCATTTAACTTGATAAATCTTCCCCACTGTGTCCGTTTGCTACAGAGAAATTAGCATACCATGGAAAAAAAAATAAATGCAAGGTTACTTTAGTAACTTCTGAGTAGAATCAAAAACTTTACTGGGACCAACTCTTTAGTACTTTGGACTGCTGGCATTGGTTTCTATCAAAGGCCCTGAAAATAGGACTTTGCCGTAATAGTATTGACACAGGCTAACTAATATTGGAGTGTCTTAGGAAAACATGGCATATAACATTAAAGAAAGTTACAGGGAAAAAAAAGAAGCTGAATATGTAATAATGATCTTTAGTAACCATGTGTCGTATTTACTGACATCACTTTTGGGGTCAATGATTAGCTGCACTGGAAGACAACAGTACTATTATATACATACAGACCACTAGGGAACAACAAGAGATCCAGCTCAAGATGAAAAACCATGCGTTTTTTCCTTTCCTTTGGACCATGAGATGTTATAGTGACCACGTTCCTCCTATGCTTTCTTTCTGTATTAGCGAGGGGTCACCATCTGCCTGTGTCACACACTGCACCCTTAAAGCCAGCGCTATGATTTGGCATTAGTATGCAATGGGCTGCAAGGACATTACAAAGTCAGGAAATACAAAAAAAGATGCAAATATAGCTTATAATTGTAAACAAATAACTAGTGTTAATAGTAAAAAGTACCTATATAATTAAATACAAATACAAGTTTATGATTTACTGACCAGGAAATAATGAAATAAAATACATCACCAAACTGCACTGAAACACCAAAGGATGGTAAGCTGCCAAGAACAGTATAACTGAAGGAGCAGTCTACAACCAAGCCCAAAGCCAAGAATGGCAACTTGAAGGCAATCCAAATGCAGAAGTCAATTAAAAAGGCACAACCCGGATACAAAATGGAGCAGATGCCACAATAATAAATTCTAGTAACATTGACAGATTATGTAATTGAGTTGCTTTAGTTGCCATTGCAAATAAAAGTGGCTGGGATTGAAAGACAGAGTTAGCACTGAAGCAATGGGATGGGTGACCAATAGCCCATGCAATCATCAGGCACTGGATGAAGTCATAGTGATAGGCAGAAAGCCAAGGAGGATGACTGGGCAACTAACACTCAGCAAAAGGAAACAAAAACTGTATTAAGTTTGTGGTGACAGCATAGTATGTAATGTCTTGATTTCTTATCCAACTATTCAAAACCTTTGCGACAAAGTGTTAGGAGTATGCAAATGTGAGCCTGAAATAACCATCTTTGCATTCCAACACAATATTAATGTGGCGACTTTACTCAAAGTCTATAATGCTGATCCTCACTCAAAGGAAAAAAATTGAATGATTTTCTATACCCCATTAATCATAATGCTAGTCTGTGATGATTTGGTCCAAAGATATGCATCCCTCACCTTATAAAAATAGCATCTCAATGTATTTGGAACAAGTATGTATAATAATCGTAAAAATATTCACTCAGATCAACAAACTGTTAACAAAAAGGAAAAGGATCTGATCTTTTAATGTACATTGCCTTATCTTTTCCCCTATTTACCCTATATAGTCACTACCCCTATTTTTCCTTCTGTATCCCCACAGCTCACACTCTACCCTAAATTTGAAAATCGATAAAAAACCATTTGAATCAGATCAGGTAGATATCGGCAGTAAACCAAGATCTCCGTGCAACTGACGTAAAGAACCAAACTATACCAATTAACTGATGTTTTTTTTTTATCATATCCTTCTATTTAATACAGTATTGACTTTCTGATCAATACATTTGCACTCACACAATAATATATAAGTGTTGTATACGTGAACCCATCCCATATTCCCAGATAATATATTGGACCTGAATATAAGATCTTTTTTTCTTCTTAGTCCACAACACTATTACCAGGGCCGGCTCCAGGTTTCTGTGGGCCCCGGGCGAAAAGGTCTCAGTGGGCCCCCTTTAAGTACATATCGCGGACTAATATATATATGTATATATATATATTGCCGCACACTTACCGCAAGCCCCATAGACAATGCATGGGGCTTGCCGCAAATGTGCAGCAAGTGCAGCCGCTAGACGGAAAATGCGGCAGATGCAGGTTTTTTTTACCGCAACTGCCACATTTAAAAAAAAAACTCCTATGTAAAGGCAACCTTACAGGAACAGTGACTGCCGAATCCAGCAAGAGCTGCTCCTGACAGTGAGTATATTACACGTTGTTAGGGCTAAATTGCGATTGCGTTCCCTTGCGCCTTTTAAAAATACCCTTCAAATGCAAAATGTTGCATTTTTGTGCATCTGAGGATGCTTGGTATATACACAAGCATCCTGAAGCACACAAATAATGCAAGCAGCTCAATGGAGCCGCACTGCCATATGGTGGCACCGCAGCCAAGCGGAGTGTCTGGCCGTCCAGATCTCTCTTCTCCTCACCTTTCTTCTCGCTGCTCCGGTCTCCTCCGGTCGCTCTGCACATATCAGCACAGTGATGACATCGTGCCCCTCCATGCTGAGCTGCAGAATGCAGACAGCGGCAGAAGAGACTATGGAGAAGAATGCTGCTGGCAAAGGTGGCTGAGACTATAGGAGCGGAATCCGCGGGGGGCTACCACTGGTACACATACTTCGTACACACGCGGCTCTGCTCCGTACACTTCGTACACACGCGGCTCTGCTACGTACACCTCATACACACGCGGCTCTGCTCCGTACACCTCGTACGCACGCGGCTCTGCTCCGTACACCTCGTACACACAGGGCTCTGCTCCGTACACCTCGTACGCACGCGGCTCTGCTCCGTACACCTCGTACACACAGGGCTCTGCTCCGTACACCTCGTACACACACGGCTCTGCTCCGTACACCTCGTACACACACGGCTCTGCTCCGTACACCTCGTACACACAGGGCTCTGCTCCGTACACCTCGTACGCACTCGGCTCTGCTCCATACACCTCGTACGCACGCGGCTCTGCTCCGTACACCTCGTACACACAGGGCTCTGCTCCGTACACCTCGTACGCACTCGGCTCTGCTCCGAACACCTCGTACGCACGCGGCTCTGCTCCGTACACCTCGTACGCACGCGGCTATGCTCCGTACACCTCGCACACACTCGGCTCCGCTCCGTACACCTCGTACACACTCGGCTCCGCTCCGTACACCTCGTACACACAGGGCTCTGCTCCGTACACCTCGTACGCACTCTGCTCTGCTCCGTACACCTCGTACGCACGCGGCTCTGCTCCGTACACCTCGTACACACAGGGCTCTGCTCCGTACACCTCGTACGCACTCGGCTCTGCTCCGTACACCTCGTACGCACGCGGCTCTGCTCCGTACACCTCGTACGCACGCGGCTCTGCTCCGTACACCTCGCACGCACTCGGCTCCGCTCCGTACACCTCGTATACACTCGGCTGTGCTCCGTACACCTCGTACACACTTGGCTGTGCTCCGTACACCTCGTACACACACGGCTCTGCTCCGTACACCTCGTACACACACGGCTCTGCTCCGTACACCTCGTACACACAGGGCTCTGCTCCGTACACCTCGTACACACACGGCTCTGCTCCGTACACCTAGTACACACTCACCTCTGCTACATTCACACTGTAAATCCCTCCTGACCCCACACATAACCTTCACCTAATTGCCATACACCTAGTACACACTCACCTCTGCTACATTCACACTGTAAATGCCTCCTGACCACACACAAACTTCACCTTATTTGAGCATCATTCATGGTGGCCAGCAGAGTCCTGGATACACTGAGGAGCAGATCATGAGACCCCTGACTCCTCCCCATCCATTGACATCATCACAGGTCCTGTAAGCACACTAGCACAGAGTGTGTGCAGCTCTGTCGGCTCCCGTGGAGGGGGGAGGAGGGAGACCTCCGGTGCTGCAGCCTGCAGGAGCCTGAAAATGACCCCCCAGCTGCCCCCTGGGTATGGCTCTGGCTGTGGGGGCAGTGTGCTCAGGGGCCCCTGAGGCTAGGGTCACACTTGCATTGTGACCCTAGCCTTATGCAAGTATTGTATGTTGCAACGCTGCTATGCGCTGGAGGCAGCCCATAGAAACCCGACGTTTACCGTGACAACCACTCGTTGTCAATGTAAACTGCGGGTTTCTATGGGCTCAGTTGCTGGCAGCGCATAGCGTTAAACGCTCTGCGCTGCAGCAGACAATACTTGCGTCAGGCTACGGTCACAACACAAGTGTGACCCTAGCCCTCAGGGGTCCGGTGGGCCCCCTCCAAGCCGTCGGGCCCCGGCACTTGCCCGGGTACGCCGGGTGCTGACGCCGGCCCTGACTATTACCGTAATAACTCACCATTATTTCTTCACATATTACCAATAACAGACGTCATTACTGCAATACTTGGTTTAGCATTATGGCACATAATTATGATTCCCATTGCAATGTGGATGCCTCCAAAGGTTTGTGGGGAAGCAGAAAACTCTAATTTACTGATTATGAAATATCAGACTTGCTAACTCTGTAAAAATATGCATTTCCCTGTGTGTGCAATAAGATGTCATTTGACAGCCAAGTACACCATTTGTAATATTTTTTACTTTCCATTTCTTAAAATATGTATATGTATATCCAGCACATTCTGTATGCTAGCTGACTATAAACAGTAATATAAATGTACCGTAAAAGCAGACTATATTCAATACTTCTATATTCTATATTACAGAATATAATCAATTACCCCACATATTTATATTAGTAGACGTGTGGATCAAAGGGAATGATCACTTTGCCTCCACCGTTTCCAATCAGGTAAACGTAGAGGTTTTATTTTACCGGCACTGATGCCGAGATCTTAAATTCCCTTTATAAGTTAACCCCATGCATTCCATCTCCCTCCAACAGAATCGGATGTTGATGCTCTAGTGTATGTAGCATGAACCTAAATCCAATACTTTATGTCTTCAAATTGTGAGAGACTGCCAGCAACAGATAGACGGGGACACATTGTGAATCAGCCTTCCGATTAGGTTGTAAAAAAAAACCTAGAAAAAAATGAAAAAAAAAAACAATGCTGATTTCAGATTTGTGCTATCGTCATCATTTAATATTTGCATATTACTCATTTTGACTTTCTGCTTACGAGTTAATACCCAAGATCAAATCGCAAACAAGCTTTAGCAAAAATATACCGTACTACCAAGAGTGTGGCATTATCATGTGAAGCGATAATAAATAAATAATATATAGCCCATTATTTTCCTAATATTTTAATTATCATCCTGCCTTTGAGCTCTCAATCGTCACATTTTCTATGGGAATGTTTTTCTTCTAGAATGATGTGTTTTTGCATAGCGTCATCCAAACCAGTAAGTTTAACTCCTTAGTACATCAGTCATCCCTCCGTCTAACATTATGCGAGATGTATTCGATATAGTGATTTGAATGTATTTTCTATTTAGAAAGTCTGCATTTTTGTATTCTTTCTGTTCTTGTTTGCAAATTGTACATTTATGCTCGGTCACTATCTGTATTCATAGCACTCGGTGTGAAAATTATTTATGCAATATACTCCTAAGAGAATATTAGATTACTAAGAATAGCAAAGATTTGGCAAGAGCAACCAAAAAGGTCCTGCTTTATATAATGAGTAATTGTGGTCATAGCTTTGTTGGAAAGTACGAGCAGCACTGCGGTATATGATACCTCTTAGTGTTATTCTGTAGTGCACCATGTTATCCTCTAGATTTTAGGGCACGGAGGAATTTATTTTTCTATAAGAATCTCATCCGCTTCGGTTGTTCATTACTTTCAGATGTATTGAAGGTGAAGGCAGTAGATGTAGACGCATTTTTGAGACTTGTGAATTAATTCAGAATGTTAACACGTCACGTAACAGCTACCTTTCCTATAAAGTAGCCTTCTTCACAAGAGGAAAACACATAGTTAACTAAGCAGAAAACCGTCTACTGAGCTGTAATATCATTTGTTGTAAAGGTTTTAATTTTTGGATGAACCGTGTAGAGGTCTGTCTTTTCTAAGCGTGAAGGAGTTCGAAAACAGATTTTGCTATTCTTTTGTGAAATCAGCACAAAAAGCAAATTCACAGCTCTACAATAAAAAGCTCTGACACATACCACAGACCTTCAATAGCTCTCTGTATTTCCCTCCCTTAGTGACAGCAAAGCCATTGGTCTGTGTCTGATTTCAGGCCGCTCCTGCTACTGGCTGAGAAGAAGTGGCTTAACTGAGATGATAGGTAGGGAGCAGCTGACGTGATGACCGATTGGGTGCTGTGTATCCAGGAGAAGCATGTTATGTATAGCTATTTAAATCTCAGCCAAATGATGCAAGCAGTGTTGTCTGTTGCCCAAAAAGTAGGAGAAAAAAAAAAGGTTAGTAATAATACAAACAAAGAGTGAAATCTTGTCATGCTGAATTATTCAAGTAGTGAGCATAAGTAACCAAACATACGTCTTCACTGACCCAGATATAGTAGTCCGGCTACAATAACCTTCTCCCACCATCTCACACGACATGACCTCTGATCATACTACAGCTATCTGTGCCCACACAGTCTTCACATCTTGCAGATGTAGCCCACATTAAAAGAAAATGTTGGCCACAATAAAGAAAAATGCTGCAGATTAAATACATTTTGTTTGCATATTTGTTTCATTTTCTTGCATTCGACTGCATGCTTAAGCAAACAAGATGCAGAGGAGCGTTTTTCTAAATTTGTGTCAAAAAGATGTTTATCGTTATCATTTTAACAAGACAAATCCATTTTTTATCATTTACTTCTAAAATGTACTCTGTTATTTCTTTGGATATTGCTCAGGGGAACCGAGTTTATTATATATCACATCATCATCACAAGTAGTTGATTCTAAGCTGGTATTTCTGAGACTGAAAATAAGTTCCACACATTGTAATTGTGATGCTCACAGGGGGCAAGGGTCCGAGAGTAGACCCACTGGACCACAGGGGGAATCCGGGATAACCCAGATGTGAAAGGGGCATGACGCCAGGTGCCACTCCAGGGGCAGTGTACTGGACCGTGGCGGTTGAGGAGAGCTGGGCGACAGCAGGACAGGGAGTACACACTGCACAGGTACTAGAGTCAGACAGGACTGGCACAGGAACACAGACAAAACTGAGACAGGCACACTGGTATAGGTTCAGGCACGGCACATCAAGCAGAGGACATTAGGCTCCGTACATTGGGAAGAGAAGTCATAAGGCACAGACATCAGGCAAAGGTCACTGGTGCTGGGATAGGTAGAAGACACCAACAACAGACTTTAGACAGATGTCATCCGGCACAGCCATGGGTGCAGGAATACAAGTAGGGCAGGTGCAGGTACATGGACAAAGTTGGAATCACTAGATACAGGATATGAAACTCAAAAGGACGAAGTGTATGATGATCCACGCTGCTGAAATGAGAATCTGGACCAAAGGGCTGGTGCAGAGATGCTTTTTTATTCCTTTTTTATATTGGAAAAGGAATAAAAGAGCATCTTTGCACCAGCCCTTTAGTCCGGATTCTCATTTCAGCAGTGCGGATCATCATACACTTCGCCCTTTTGAGTTTCATTGGAACACCGTATTAACGTGGGAGCGTGGATTCAGCAGCAGCTGTACATGCAAAAATACCGGGTTGTGGGTCACACAACCTTACCAGGTGATCACCTTTCCTATAGGCAATAGCCCTGTTGCCATTGAGACAAGACCCTATTGCGCTTTGCTGTCTCTCACTACTTTTAGATACAGGATATGTCAGTCACTGCATATGCCGATCCCTGGATATGCAGGTAACTGAATACGCTGTACATAGAGCAAGCCGGACGCAGACAGGATACAAGACTCAGGCAGAACACCAGACTTAAAGGGAACCAATCATCAGGTTTTTAAGGTAGAAAGTAAAAGTAGTGCAATACAGGTGCTAGGATGGTGAATTGAATCATCTGCATCTTCTGATTACATGGTTCCTTGCACAAATAACGTTAAAGTTGAGGAAATGTGTGCAGCGGTGATTGACGTGTACAGCAAGGGTAGGACTTTGTGGGTATATATTCCTCTTCCTGCCTCCTCCTTTCATTATTTAAATCTTGCGCATACATTGCTGCTGCTGGTGATGCGTTCGCACTGCTATAGGTATGATGATGTCATTAAAATGGCGCCAGAGTCAGAGCATGCTTGTATCACCGGCGCCATTTTATTGAGGACACTATGGAAACGAATATGACCAGCATCAGCGCATGCTTTTTTTCATCTGCGCACGCAACCCTGCTGCTCTTAAGGGGGTGTCACACGCGTCAATGTCGTCAGCGAGATGATCGCTGACGACATTGACGGCTGATCGCTGGTGAGCTGTCACACAGACAGACTCACCAGCGATCAATTGACCAGTGACATCATGGAAACGATTTAAATATCGTTTCCACGATGTCCTGCTCCCGCTGCCAGGCTGCTGGAAGCGGGAGCAGCCTGGTCTCCAAGGTAAACTGCGGGTAACTAGGCAGCGCGCGCTGCCTAGTTACCCGCAGTGTACCTTGGAGACCAGCTCCCAGCGCTTGTGACAGGCGCTGGGAGCTGGAATATCGCTAGTCCCGGTGTCACACGCAGCGATGCTGCGTGTCCACCGGGCGACAATCGCCAGGTTTCAGAGCTGGTTCTGAAACCTGGCGATCATCAACCAGCGATTTATCGCTGGTTGATGCAGTATGTCACACGCGTCAATATCGCTGCAACGTCACGTGCAGCCGATATCGTGCAGGCGATATTGACGCGTGTGACACCCCCTTTAGTCATCTCTGCAAGTGTCCGCAGTAAAATAGCACTGGAGATTGCACTACACACATGTGCTGACTCCAGCGCCATTTTAATGACGTCACCATTCCTATAGCAGTGCGCACGCATCGCTAGCAGTGGCAATGTCGGCAAGAGATTTAAATAAAGAAAGGAGGGGGCACATCAGGAGAAGGAATCAATATGAAGGACCTGACACACAAAGTACCGCCCTTGCTGCACACGTCAGTCACCAAATGCACACATTTCCTCAACCTTAACTAAAGTTATTTCTGCAAACAACCATCTAATCAAGAGAATGCAGGTATGATTCAATTCACTCTCCTAGCTCCTATATGGTGCTGCTTTTACTTTCTACCTTAAAAACCTCATGGTTGGTTTCCTTTAGGAGGGGCACCAGACACTAGGCAGAACACAGAACTTCATGTGCAGGACACAGGCTGGCAGGTGCGTGGCACAGGACGTCAGATGCAGGACACAGGCTGGTACCAGGTTAGTACACAGACAGCACAGGTCCAGAAACACAGGAAGACACAGACATTCAGGGACATCAGCACGTACCGAACTGATTGTGGGCAAGATGTGCTGGATACAGGCGAACTAGAGCAACAGGCTGGACTAACCCACAAGGCTCAGCTAGAAACCTAACAGATTGCTTGAATTATGGACTCTGCTGATTCAGGTCATCTTCCACCCTCAGAGCATATCATTTGATGACCGGCCTACTTTTACAACAGGACTTACTCCCGACTCCCTGTGGTCGGCATATGCCCAATTAAATGTCCTTTTTATTGTGGGGATTTTGTTCTTTCAGACCTTCAGAAGAGGGGGTGTGAGTAAGGGGATAATGTAGCACCAGTGTTCCAGTAATGCACAAGCCAAATGCCTCAGTGGGGAGCTAGGTACCATCGGTCTTTAAACTATTTTTAAGTATGGACCTATGAAACATGTTAGGGATCTTGATGCTGGCAGGGAGCTTAATTCTAAAGGCTACTGGGATGACCACCTTTAGGATGGGAGAAGGATCAATAAACCAGGGTCCGAGCTTGGGCAGGGTACCGTGAGTTTCAGGTTTTTCGTAGACACCCACACCAGATCCCTAACAACCAATTTCTCGGCCTGCGACCGCCATCAATCCGCTACAACTTAGTACAGTGGATGCCTTCTGAAGCTGTCTGCAAGTCTCTCCCAAATAGCTTCCAATCTGTTGGTAGTCTGACACCACAGGGAGATCCTCCCACCCCTGGGAACCTGGCATAAAAACCAAAATTGCAAAAGAAGGGAGATGTACCTAATGACTAGTGATGCCTATTATTGAGGGCAAACCTCACCAAAGTTAAATAAGATCCCCAATCGAGCGGATTGTAATAGCAGAAGCATCTCAGGTAGGTTTCTAATGTCTTGTTAGTCCTCCCTGAAAGACAATTCTGTTCCAATTCGACTACAGAAGGCTTTCCAAAACCTAGAGATAAATTGTGAACCCTGATCAGACACTATGTCAACAGGAACCCCATGTAATCTTACCACATTAATAACAAACACATCCATAATGTCATGAGAAGGAAGTCAATTCACCAAGAGGAATGAGATGACACTGACAAGAGAAATTGTCATGCCCTTGACCGCGGGGCCAGTCTCTGCCAAGCAGGGAGATCAGTGCCCACCGCGCAGCTCCGATAGTTCTGCTCACCCTGTCCGTGGGTCCATCTGCCTCCTTCTCTGCAAGGAACCTACGCCGTACTGGCAGGTCTCCTGGGAATGCTCTTAGGATGCTGGCGCCGCTTCCTGCACACACTTAAAGGAGCAGTACACCTGTTCCCTATTAGGACTCAGATTGAGTGCTGTACTGCTCTGTGCATAAAAGGCATCCTCCCACTAAGGGAGGTTCCTGGGAAACTTGTTCATTCCATAGGATTATTGCCTCTGTCCAGGTCACACTCCTGTAGTGCTCTGCGATAGGAAGACTGTTGCCTTGCATTATACTAATACATCTGTCTCCACAGAATCCTCTCCTGGCAATTCCTTATCCTGGTTCCCTTTGGACACTCTGGATCTCACCCTGGGTTGGTGAAGCATCTCCTCACGGAACCATCCAGATACCTCTACTGTCTTGATCAACGTTCTGGGATTACACAGAGCTCCCAGGATCCTCTCCACAGACAGAGCTAGGGTTCCACAGTCACTCCCTCTCTACTATTTGGTTTGTACGGGTCACCCCTTTGGCCCAGTATTCATGGCATTTAGACCTCCTGGTGCTGTACCACGTGAATACCTGTAAAGGGGTTACTTCGTCTATGCTCCGTTATGAGAGTTCGGTGTTGCGATCCAGAGGGTTGTCCCCTCAGACACCTTCTCCTTATGTTAAACCTTCCTTAATAAATATCCTTGGTCTTACTAAAGTCACTCTCCTATCTCTTGAGTAGCGGGTACTCAGCTACCACTGCTCAACCAGTGGTCCTGTGAGTCCACTTAACATCTCCATGCCCCTTAGGCGTAACAGAAATGGTCAACAATTGCCCAGATGACAGTAATCCCATTAGAGGCCGAAAGGTCAGTAATGAAATCCATTGAAATGTGTGACCAGAGACTATCTGGAATGGAAAGTGGGAGGAGTTTACCAGCCTGAGCAGACCGTGGCACCTTACTCGTGATGCACACCTCACAGGACTAAATGAAGACCTCAACATCCGGCCCTAAGGAAGGTCCCCAATACCCTGCCAGTCAAAATAAAATCATGACAGTCTTTGATAATATGGAGTTTGAAATTAACAGGCATGAAGAATTTGTCTTGCAGAGCATCAGAGAGGACCAAATGCTGCAACTTAACAAACTCCCATTCCACATTTGTAGTAGCAACCACCATCCCCGGGAAGAACAAAAGAAGGGGAGGGGGGACCTGGACAAAGTGCGAAAGAGGGTGCATCGAGCCAGCCTTGGGTTAAGCCTGCAAGCATTTTCTAAATAAATTAAATTCTTATGGTCCGTGAGCACCACAAATAAGTGTCTAGCCTCTTCCAAAAAATGTCTTCATTTCACAAGAGCCCATTTAATGGCCAACAATTCCCGGTTACCAATATCATATTATAACTTGGTAGGTGAAAGGTTTTGCAAAATAAAGGCACAAGGACGAAGGTGAGTGAGAGCCGAAGATCCTTAGGACAATACTGCCTCTACTGTGGTTTCTGAAGAATCCACGTCCACTGCATATGATCTATTGAGATCCAGCTGGACCAGAACCGGCGCAGAGTTTAAAGCCTCCTTGCGACAGGTAAATGCCCTGGCCGCGTCAGACCCCCACTCAGACAATTGCTTCCTTGCAAGTAAGGTCTGTAAGGGGTTTAATAATTTTAGAAAATCACCGAATGGATGTCCTCAGGGGCGGACTGGGCCGGGTGGCAGGGAGGCATTTGCCCCCCGGGCTGGTGACTTATCAGCAGTTCATGGCCGCCAGCCGCATTATCTAATGATTAGATGGATTATACTGCAGGGGAGGTGATAGGGCTCTGGAGCCTGTCCGGGGGCTGGGGAGGCTGGGGCGGGCTGGTGGTGGCTGCGGGAGATCTCCTACTCCAGCTCATATAATATGCACTGCCGCTGTCCATCACCATGGTGCTGAAACCGCACTGCGGTAATGGACTGGGGGAGCAGCGCATATTATATGTGCCTGCGCCCCCGTCCCAGTGATGGCACATGCCCCCCCTATGTTAGATATGCCCCCCATGCTGCTGGCCAGGGTAAAATAAAAAAGCTTTACTTACCTCCTCCAGTGATGTTCTCCCGCTGTCTCCCCGCTCTCCCTGCTGCTGCTGTGATTGGGCACCAGAGACAATGTCTCTCTGCTGCGTTGATCACATGACTGGCACTGAGAAGCAGGAAGTAGAGGAGTGCAGTGGCAGGAGAGAGACCCGGAGGACAGCGCTGGAGGAGGATGAGTAAAGAGCATGGGGGCCATAGCCAGGACAGGGGGATGTGTGCCAGCCACAGGGGACGTGTGCCAGCCACAGGGGACAAGTGCCAGCCATAGAGGACGAGTGCCAGCCACAAGGGACATGTGCCAGCCACAGGGGACATGTGCCAGCCACAGGGAACGTGTGCCAGCCACAGGGGACATGTGCTAGCCACAGGGGACATGTGCCAGCCATAGAGGACAAGTGCCAGCCACAGGGGACATGTGCCAGCCACAGGGGATGTGTGCCAGCCACAGAGGACATATGCCAGCCACAGGGGACATGTGCCAGCCATAGAGGACGAGTGCCAGCCACAGGTGACATGTGCCAGCCACAGGGAACGTGTGCCAGCCATGGGGGATGTGTGCCAGCCACAGGGGACGTGTGCCAGCCACAGGGGATATGTGCCAGCCATAGAGGACGAGTGCCAGCACAGGGACGTGTGCCAGCCACAGGGGACAGACATGTACCAGCCATAGAGGACAAGTGCCAGCCACAGGGGACATGTGCCAGCCACAGGGTACGTGTGCCAGCCACAGGGGACATGTGCCAGCCACAGGGGACATGTGCCAGCCATAGAGGACGAGTGCCAGCCACAGGGATGTGTGCCAGCCACAGGGGACGTGTGCCAGCCACAGGGGACATGTGCCAGCCACAGGGGACGTGTGCCAGCCATGGGGGATGTGTGCCAGCCACAGGGGACGTGTGCCAGCCACAGGGGATATGTGCCAGCCATAGAGGACGTGTGCCAGCCACAGGGGACATGTGCTAGCCACAGGGGACATGTGCCAGCCATAGAGGACAAGTGCCAGCCACAGGGATATGTGCCAGCCACAGGGGACGTGTGCCAGTCACAGGGGACGTGTGCCAGCCACAGGAGACATGTGCCAGCCACAGGGGACGTGTGCCAGCCATGGGGGATGTGTGCCAGCTATGGGGGACGTGTGCCAGCCATGGGGGACGTGTGCTAGCACAGGGGGACGTATGCCAGCAATAGGGGACATGTGGAATCACTGGGGGATGTGTGCCAGCACAAGGGCCTATATCCATTATAAGGGGGCCATATCCAGATTAAGGGGGCTAATTTAAGGATGGGGGTCTATATCCCAGGATGAGGGACAATGTACCATGATGAGGGTGCTATGAGGGACATATACGCTATATGAGTTGTTAGACAGGCACTGGCATTATAAGTCGGACCCCATTTAACATTAAAAATTACTTTTTTCTCTTTTCCTTCACCAAATTTGGGGGTGCGTCTTATAATCAGGTGGCAGAGCAGTAAGTGCTCACAGAATTCTATGGAAAGTCAGGGCAGACCTATTAAAATGACCAAAAAAAAACAATAAATGGGCAGGGCAAGATCCCCATACCAGATCTATGTGCTGGAATCTAGTCCTGTATTCATCGCTCTTGACTTTCCATAGAATTCTATGAGCACTAAAGGGCCTGTCACACGCGTCAATGTCGTCAGTGAGATGATCGCTGAAGACATTGACGGCTGATCGCTGGTGAGCTGTCACACAGGCAGAATCACCAGCGATCAATGGACCAGAGACATCGTGGAAACGATTTAAATATCGTTTCCACGATGTCTTGCTCCCGCTGCCAGCCTGCTGGAAGCGGGAGCAGGCTGGTCTCCAAGGTAAACTGCGGGTATCTAGGCAGCACGCGCTGCCTAGATACCCGACGTGTACCTTAGTTACCAGCCTCCTCCGCTCACCGGGTGGTATCTAAGGTACACAGCGGGTAACTAGGGACCCTAGTTACCCGCTGTGTACCACCTCGGATGACCCTCATACACTGTTAATATGTGCCCCTGCAGCCTAGTAAACCATTTGCAGCACTGCTTTTGTGTGAAAAGTGGCTGCAGTAGAAGTGAGATAATGATTTTATACACTTACATGCCTGCGTACTTCTGGGCGTCTCCCTGTGTGTGCTGGGACTTGTGTGCTGTGCTCATCATGCCTGCTCCTCCCCTCCCTTATGCACGCCCCCTCTCAGCCTGCTATAGTGATGTGAGGCTGAACTCGTCATAAAGGGGCGGGGCTAAATCGCGGCATCCCGGTAGCCCCACCCCCTTTATGACGCAATCAGCCTCACACAGTATAGCAGGCTGAGAGGGGGCGTGCATAAGGGAGGGGGAGAGCAGGCATGATGAGCACAGCACACAAGTCCCAGCACACACAGGGAGACGCCCAGAAGTACGCAGGCATGTAAGTTTATAAAATCATTATCTCACTTCTACTGCAGCCACTTTTCACACAAAAGCAGTGCTGCAAATGGTTTACTAGGCTGCAGGGGCACATATTAACAGTGTATGAGGGTCATCCGAGGTGGTACACAGCGGGTAACTAGGGTCCCTAGTTACCCGCTGTGTACCTTAGATACCACCCGGTGAGCGGAGGAGGCTGGTAACTAAGGTACACGTCGGGTATCTAGGCAGCGCGCGCTGCCTAGATACCCGCAGTGTACCTTGGATACCAGCTCCCAGCGCTTGTGAGAGGCGCTGGGAGCTGGAATATCGCTACTCCCGGTGTCACACGCAGCGATGCTGCGTGTCCACCGGGCGACAATCGCCAGGTTTTAGAGCAGGTTCTAAAACCTGGCGATCATCAACCAGCGATTTATCGCTGGTTGATTCAGTATGTCACACGCGTCAATATCGCTGCAACGTCACTCGCAGCCGAGATCGTGCAGGCGATATTGACGCGTGTGACAGGCCCTTAACTCATCTGCCGCCTATCAATGCTGCTGGTTTATTGTATTGTCCTGTGATTAGTACCGTATATTTATGCTAGGAGGCAGGGGCGTAACTAGAACTGGCAGGGCCCCATAGCAAACTTTTGAACGGGGCCCCCTCCAAGACACGCCCCCCAATGACACGCCCCCCAAGACACGCCCCCCAAATGACAGGCCCCTTCAAGACACACCCCTTACAGGCCCAGCAGTATATACAGCAGCCCCAGTGGTATACCGCAGCCTCTCCATGTGGTATATACAGGCCCCAGCAGTATTACAGCAGCCTCCGCAGTGGTGGTATATACAGGCCCCAGTGGTGGTATACAGGGCCCCTGGTGGTGGTATATACAGGCCCCTGGTGGTGGTATACAGGGCCCCTGGTGGTGGTATATACAGGCCCCTGGTGGTGGTATATACAGAGCCCCTGGTGGTGGTATATACAGAGCCCCTGGTGGTGGTATATACAGGCCCCTGGTGGTATTATACAGAGCCCCTGGTGGTGGTATATACAGGCCCCTGGTGGTAGTATACAGAGCCCCTGGTGGTGGTTTATACAGGCCCCTGGTGGTAGCATACAGGGCTCCTGGTGGTGGTATATACAGAGCCCCTGGTGGTAGTATACAGAGCCCCTGGTGGTGGTATATACAGGCCCCTGGTGGTAGTATACAGAGCCCCTGGTGGTGGTATATACAGGCCCCTGGTGGTATATACAGGCCCCTGGTGGTGGTATATACAGAGCCCCTGGTGGTAGTATACAGGCCCCTGGTGGTGGTATATACAGAGCCCCTGGTGGTAGTATACAGGCCCCTGGTGGTAGTATACAGGCCCCTGGTGGTAGTATACAGGCCCCTGGTGGTGGTAGTATACAGAGCCCCTGGTGGTGGTAGTATACAGAGCCCCTGGTGGTAGTAAACAGGCCCCTGGTGGTAGTATACAGGCCCCTGGTGGTAGTATACAGGCCCCTGGTGGTGGTAGTATACAGAGCCCCTGGTGGTGGTAGTATACAGAGCCCCTGGTGGTGGTAGTATACAGAGCCCCTGGTGGTATATACAGAGCCCCTGGTGGTAGTATACAGGCCCCTGGTGGTGGTAGTATACAGAGCCCCTGGTGGTAGTATACAGGCCCCTGGTGGGTATATACAGGCCCCCCACTCCTCCTCTGCTGCACACGTCACCTGTAAAGGAATACATCATACTTACTTATCTCTGCCGGCTGCCGCCGCTCTGCACCGCGCTCCGTCTTCATCCAGCTTCTTCCTGGTTGTGACCGCCGGGCGCAGGAAATGACGTCACAACCAGGAAGAAGCTGGATGAAGACGGAGCGCGGTGCAGAGCGGCGGCAGCCGGCAGAGATAAGTAAGTATGATGTATTCCTTTACAGGTGACGTGTGCAGCAGAGGAGGAGTGGGGGACCTGTATATACACACTGGGGGCCTGTAGCTGACCGGATAGCGGCGTAGCGGCGCTGGGTCCGGGCCCCCCACAAGGGCCGGGCCCCAAAGCGACTGCTACGTCTGCTATGCCGGTAGTTACGCCCCTGCTAGGAGGGCTCTTTCTGCAGTTGCATATTGTCATCATATTATGTTTTTAATTGTTTTTATATGTCCCTTTAATATATAGTAAAGTTTGTTGTTTTTTTATTTTTTTTAGAAATCTACTCTATTATCTGGTGTGCGCATCTCTTTAACTACTTTCTTTTTTTTTTTCTTGGTTATGCATGTATGTGTGTTTGCTTGTTTGTGTATATGCATGCCTGTATGTGTATGTGTGTTTGCTTGTATGTGTATGTGCATGCCTGTATGTGTATGTGTGCTTGTCTCCATGTCTTCGTGCTGCATGTGTACAGGCCTGTGTAATGTGTGCGTGCATATCTGCATATATATAATTGTATGTATTTTTTATAAAATGTGTGTATATCAGGATCATATCTGGGGGTGGGCAGGGGCTCTGTCTGCATATAAGGAGAGTGACTGGGCAAATATGCAAGGAGACATCATAGGGGTAGAAAAGAGGGGACTGCATGAGAGGATAGTATGACGGCGCAGCAAGGAAATGACAGAATGCTGAGGTGGAGGAGTGTGATGATGGGACATATTATAGAGACTGGGCAGTATAGGGGGACACAGTGTCAGAGGACAGTGTAGAGAGCATGTGCCATAAGAGGGACAGTGCGTAAATCATGTTTATTCAGGGGCACCTTGTAGGGCAGATTTTTTTTTATTCAGGAGCATTATAATAATTCTGTTATTTTTAAAGGCATCATGCCGGGACGTACTGCTGAAGACTGGAGAAGATGGAAGTCTGCAGAGACGAGCTGTAAATATGAAGAGTCATCATGGCGTCTGGACAAGATGAAGAAAGAGAAAGAAAGATAATTATTTCAACCAGAGAAGATGTCACCTACAAGGTACCTGGATGTAAATGTTTTTTTTTGATCCTGCCTGCATCTCATCAGTACTAAGCTTCCTGTATCATCTGCAGTCTGATGACCGATGACAACAACTATCTGTATCTTCTTACTATTATTAAGAACATACTGGCAGCTGGAGGTTCATGCAGTACAAATATATACAGGTCTGACCTGACATTACAATTTCTGTACTAGGTACTGATAGTAGTCCTGGTTCTCAAATTCATATACAAATAGTGGTCCTGGTGATCTAGTTAGTTACTGATGGTGGTTCTGATGGTTTATGTACTAATGATGGTCTTGTTGATTTATTCATATACTAATGGTGGTCCTGGTGATGTATTCAACTAGTGGTTACTACGGGGATGTATTTCTGTACTGCGTTTGGGTCTTGTCATGTATTTCTGTACTAATGGGTGTTGTGATGCTCCCTTTATATACTGTTGGTGGTTCTGATTATGGATTTCTGTACTGATGAGGGTAGTTGTACTGTGTTTCTGTACCGATTGGGATTTTAGGGATACATTTTCTTTTTCTGTTCAATGCGTTTGTACAGGAGTTACGGACATGTGCGTCACTTGCGTTTTCATCGTGATTTGGCACTTCTGGCTTATCTTAAAACCGCAGTTAGTAGCGGTATTTGTCCAGTGCCTGAAGTGCCAGAAGTGCTGGATCGCGATGAAAACGCAAGTGCCACACATGTCCCTCCAATACAAATGTATTAGGCAGTTATTACTGCACTCTCACTTTATAGTGAGCGGTGACTGTAACAGCTCCTTGCTTTGAACCTATGACAGGAAGCGAGTGGCATCAAGAGGAGTAAAATGTAATTTTCTCACTGAACACTGTATAGGGTTATACCTATAGGGCAGTGATGGCGAACCTTTACGAGGCCGAGTGCCCAATCTGCAACCTAAAACCTAATTCTTTATAGTGAAGTGCCGATAGGGCAATTTATCCTAAATGACAGCAGTGGCCGTCACAAGAGCTGCACAGGGAGAGAGCCAGCAGCTGACAACTCTCTTGCCTATACAGCGCTTGTAGTCTTGACACCCTGTTAAGTTCTATTATTTTAACAATTATTTGATTTTAAACTTACCTTTGCAGTCTTTTCTTCTCTTCAGCAGTGGTCATCCAGCTCATGTGTACTGCCACATTGAAGCTGAGCTGCTCCCACTGCCCTTTCCAGAACCAGCAGGTGGACTGATCTGTATGAAGAAAAAAATGAAAGACTATTACGGGTACCTTTACACGCCGCTACTGGCGGGTGGATACAACCAGCTACTTCACGTGCACGAGCACGCACAAACGGTTACAAACGGTAAACGCACCATCTTTACACGCCGCCACAAGGATGCTACGCTACGTGACATCTATCCCCGGATACACTGCCGGGTGCCACAAGTAGCCATCTGTAGCTCACCTTACCTCATTTACACACCGCTACAACCAGCTAATATGGGCGGACCTGGTGCAGCAGGGACAGCACATAGGCGTGCCTCTATTGTGGATTACGAGACGTCCGTACGCTGATAGGACAAAGCAAGAAAGCCATGATTGGCCAGGCATCGCAGGAGGCTGTTGAATACATGACGCTCGAGCAATTGTGTAGTGTGACTGGTCAGCTCCTTAAATATGCCGCCCTATGCAGCGACTACCAATCGTAATGCAGGAGCTTCCTCCAATGATCGCTGATGGGGCGCGGTAACCCGGAGCCTGTGTCACTCCCCAGCTACATACCAGGTACATTGCCTGGTGTCGACACATCCCTTCTGTTGCTTCTTTACACGCCGATACAGCTCGCTACAATCGCCTGTGTAGCCACCTGTTTCAGGGCAGTGCTCGGAAACAGATGCATCTGTTGCCGGGTGCCTCCTACCGTCTTCACACGCCGCTACTACGGGTATTTTGCCGCTACAAGCTACATTTGTAGCATGTAGCTGTTGTATCCACCCGCCAGTAGCGGTGTGTAAAGGTACCCTTAGAGATAGATAGATTTTATCTTGTACCATTGTCTCCATCCTGACCCTCTCCTTGTAGTTATGTGCTCAATCCTGACCCTTTCCTTGTAGCTATGTGCTCCATCCTGACCCTCTTCTTTTAGTTATGTGCGCCATCCTGACCCTCTCCCTGTAGTAATGTCTCCATCCTGACCTTCTCCTTGTAGTTATATGCTCCATCCTGACCCTCTCCTTGTAGGTACGTGGTCCATCCTGACCCTCTCCTTGTAGGTATGTGGTCGATCTTGACCCTCTCATTGTAGGTAAGTAGTCCATCCTGACCGTCTTCTTGTAGTTACGTGCTCCATCCTGACGCTCTCCTTCTAGGTACGTGGTCAATCCTGACCGTCTTCTTGTAGTAATCTCTCCATCCTGACCCTCTCCTTGTGTTATGTGCTTCATCCTGACCCTCTCCTTGCAGTATGTCTCATTCTGCCGCTTTCATTGTAGTACTGCCCATACTTGTTCTCATTTAGTAAGTTGCCCATTCCTGCTCCCTCCTTGTAGTAATGCCCATCCTTGTCCCCTTTCAGTAATGCATCATCATCCTTTTCTCCTTCCAGTTTAAAGCCCGATCCTTGTCCCTCTGCAGTAATGCCCATCATGCCCCTTCATTGTCAGAAATGCTACCATATGTCTTTTCCTTGCAGTAATGCTCCATCATGCCCCATCCTTGTAGTATGCCCCATCCATGCCTCCCCTTTAGTAATGCCCCATCATCCCTCTCCTTCAATAATGCCCATCTATGTCGCCTACTTGTCAATAAAGCCCCATCATGCCCCCTCTTGTAGAAATGTCCCTCTTGTAATGCCCCTCCTTTATGCCCATTATAGTAAATGTCCCTCCTTTATTTCCCCCCCTTGTAGCAAATGACCCCTCCTTGTAATGCCCCTCCTTATAGTAAATGTCCCCCCTTGTAATGCCCCCCATCCTTAGTAGTAAATGTCCCCTCCTAGTAATGCCCCCTCCTTATAAGTAAATGCCCCTCCTTGTATAGCCCCCTCCTTGTAGTAAATTCCCCATCTTGTATAGCCCCCATCCTTATAGTAAATGCCCCATCTTGTATTGCCCCCATCCTTATAGTAAATGCCCCATCTTGTAGCCCCCATCCTTATAGTAAATGCCCCATCTTGTATTGCCCCCATCCTTGTAGTAAATGCCCCATCTTGTTTAGCCCCCATCCTTGTAGTAAATGCCCCATCTTGTGTAGCCCTCATCCTTGTAGTAAATGCCCCATCTTGTATAGCCCCCATCCTTATAGTAAATGCCCCCCCCCCTTATTATTGCCCCCTCCTTTTGGTAAATGCCCCCTCCTTGTATAGCCCCCATCCTTGTAGGAAATGCCCCCTCCTTGTATAGCCCCCATCCTTATATTGCCCCCATGCTTGCAGTAAATGCTCCCTCCTTGTATAGCCCCCATCCTTATATTGCCCCCATGCTTGTAGTAAATTCTCCCTCCTTGTATAGCCCCCATCCTTATATTGCCCCCATGCTTGTAGTAAATGCTCCCTCCTTGTATAGCCCCCATCCTTATATTGCCCCCATGCTTGTAGTAAATGCTCCCTCCTTGTATAGCCCCCATCCTTATATTGCCCCCATGCTTGTAGTAAATTCTCCCTCCTTGTATAGCCCCCAACCCTATATTGCCCCCATGCTTGTAGTAAATGCTCCCTCCTTGTATAGCTCCCATCCTTATATTGCCCCCATGCTTGTAGTAAATGCCCCTCCTTGTATAGCCCCCATCCCTATATTGCCCCTATGCTTGTAGTAAATGCTCCCTCCTTGTATAGCCCCCATCCTTATATTGCCCCCATGCTTGTAGTAAATGCTCCCTGCAAACTTTAAAAAAAAAATAAAAATCACATACTCACCTAACTATTCCTGTTTCCACCGCCGGCTGCTGCTTCTCTCAATCTGCGGTTCTTCTCGCGCTGACTGCGGTCACGTGACGCTGAGCAGGTCACATGACTGCAGTCACATGATCCGGTGGGCGGGGCTAGCAGACAGTGTCGGAGCGAGGAGAAGTGTCTCCTCCGCTCCGACGCATCATTGAACTGCTGGTGCGATTGTGCCAGCAGTTCAAAGCGGCAGTGCAGCGGCGAGGCCGCGTGTCACCAGAGAGGGTGCTGCGTGCCATAGGTTCGCCATCACTGCTATAGGGTATAACCGGCTGCGTCCCGGAACCTGGCGGTCTGTAAATACTTGAACTGTGCCATTAAACTGTGCTGTGTAATATAGTGCCTGGGTCCCTGCCTACAGACTTGCTAACCAACGTCGCTACCTCACATATGGTGGAGAATATGGCCATGGCTGCCCAGTGAGGTGTAGCAACCCGGTGAAACCTAACCCGGCATACCCAGTTTGCAAATGTCCGTGGTCCAACCAGTTAAACTCCGGTATACCCCTGCTGCGACCATGGAGGACATCCTAAAACAGTTGGCTCAGGTTAATGTGCAGCAGCAACAGACCACTGCACACCTGCTCCAGTCGTTGGATTGTCAGCTGCGACAGTTGAAACTTCTGACGGAGTCAGTCCGTGCAACGGTGGCTGGCTCATCTCCCGGACAAGACGATAACTCCAGCATCTGGAAAGCGGTAAGGCGAGTCGTACAAAAGATGACCACGGGGGATGATGTAGAGGCGTTCCTAGCGGTGTTCGAGAGGGTCGCAGAGCGGAGAGACTTCCTCCAGAGTGAGCCCCCGTAAACAAGCGGCGGCAAAACGGACGTAGGGAGTGTGCTACGTGGCGGGACTCTGTGTAGGTGACTGAGACACACAACGTTGTGCATGATTTGGGTGAGTGTTTATGTGCATAATGGTACATCATGTTCATGGGGTCCATCATTGTGCTTGAGTTACTACCACTAGCTATTGTGATGTTTATGCCAAATGTGTTATACTTAGAGTGATTGACTTGCCTGTAGCCTCTGTTGGAATCTCCTGACTGTAATTCATTGTACAAAACATATACTTGTCTACTTTTATATATGTATTCAAATAAAGGTAATATTTTATGTAACTATAACTCCATAGTGGTCCTCACTTGTTTAATAACTCCAGAGCAGTGGGCAGAGGTGTTGGCCCCATATTTGACAGACGAGCCCCAAAAAGCCTACCTGGATCTCTGCACCAAGGACGCCATGGACTACGGAACTTTGAAAGGTGAGATCCTGGCCCGTACAGGGGTTAATACGTATGTAAGGGCTCAACGGGTAAGCCAGTGGTCCTTTGAGGAGGGTAAACCCATCTGGCCTCAGGCCTATGACTTGTTGCACTTGGTATAGAAGTGGCTGCAGCCTGAGAGTCTGAGCCCCGCACAAATGATAAAGAGGGTGGTAGTTGACCGGTTTGTCCACACTCTGCCTGTCTCCATCCAATGGTGGGTGGGACAAGGTGACCCGGGTACCCTAGATCAGTTAGTGAGTGTGGTGGAGCGGCATATGGCTACAAGGGACTTGATTCAGGACTCTGGGACACACTTGCAGCCCGGCGGACCGCATCCACCAAACCGAAGTTAGGGACTCCCAATCTGGTCCTATGTTGGGCTCGACCCCATCCCAGTCAGAGAACGAGCATCTCCTTGAAGTGAGCCGGAGACCTGGGCCTCCAAAGCCAGGTCTCAGGTACAATGGTGTCCCCGCGATCAGGTGTTGGAGATGCCAAGAGATGGGACACTCAATGGCGCGGTGTCCCCTCAACACAGAGCCCACAGATTGTGGATACTCCTGCCGGATGTCCATGTTCACTCAATCTGCCGGGGCAGGACGCTATGTCACTATGGGTAAAGGGGAGCTTTGTGCCAGGTACAGCTTAATGGACATAAGGCGACGGCCCTGTTGGACTCCGCGAATAATGTGACACTTGCGGCTGCCTCCTTGGTCTCTGGAACCAAACGCACCGGCCGTACGGTGAGGGTGCTTGGCGTCCATGGAAACCTCCGTAGGTATCCGACAGGGATGGTCACTATCACTACCCTGTCTGGACAGGTTCGACATGAAGTGGGGGTGGTGAGGTATCTTTCAATTGATGTACTTTTGGGAGGGATATGCCCTTCTCCTGGGTTTTGTGGAAGAAGCAGTAAACTCCTCAGGTATTGGACGGTCAGGGCCCTGAGCCAAAAGATCCCGACTCTGGGATACCTGCCTTAGGGGTCACCAATGGAGGGACAGAGTGTGAACCCGATAGGTGTACTCTAGAGATTATGGCAGGAGGACTCAGAATGTCCGACCCCCGCATACGGGTGCGTAAACGCCGACCATGACGTCCTAAGACTAGTAGACATACTAAAGGGACCGACGGTGACTGCACTGTGGACTTAGGGCTATGAGACTCAGACAACCCGCTCAATTATATAGTGGATGACAAAGCGTCAGGACTCTCCATATTCAAAGGGATAGGCAGACTGCGCTACTGCACGGGCCGTTGGGGGAGGGGAGGCCTCCCAGAGACATACCTCTGAGACATAGGGTGACTGGGTCCGATTGGTCTTGGTCAGTGCTTTTTTGTAAAAAATATTTGCCGGTACGCATTTCTGATTAATTTCTCATTATTCAGTACTGTAGTCTGTACGCTAATTTCAATCAAAAACTATGTAATTCAGATTGCAAAAGAAAAATAAAAAATGACTAATACTGTATAAACTTTTTTTTCACTTGCAAAATATGGTTTTCGTATTCCTTAACCGATTTACCTAGGCTGCATTCTATAAGAAACGCCAAATTTCAACCAAATTTTCATCAGCCACGACGTCTCGAGTTCGTTCTTTACTGTTTCTGGCAATGGCTGATCGCCGACATCGAAGTATCCAAGAGTCAACTTACTTTGTTGGATCAAACAGCTTCAAAGGCGGCCCAACTAGCCTGACAAAAAGCAGCAAAGAAATAGGGCAGCTTTACACACACCAACATTCTGTGTCCAACTTCTGAACAGATCTCTGGTTGCAGTGAAATCATGGACACATTGTTTTATCTTGTGGCTGTGTACAAAATGGAGCAATGTGTCCATGATTTCACTGCAACCAGAGATCTGTTCAGAAGTTGGACACAGAAGTTGGTGTGTGTAAAGCGGCCCATAGTCTTTGTCAGCAACGATGCACGGGATGGTGTCGCGATCAGGTTCATTTGCGAAGATCTCCGTTCGCATTCGCTGGAGGAAATAGGAATGGTACAGAGTGCGTGTTGCAATGGCACCATTTTCTCAGAGCACTTTCTCTCGATCAGGTATTCACGAAATCCGCGAATGACTCTTTCTGCAAGCTGAAATTTTCTGCAAACGTTTCTAACTTCCTGCTCGCCGAATGTTAATTGTTCCTGGACATCATCTGGCCACTGTGTCTGGTCAAGCACACGTACCCATTGTGCCAAATTTGCGTCCTCGCAATCAAGCAGACGATTTTCCATCAATTCGTGAAGCTTTGTGTAAAATACTGACGGATTAATTGGAGGATCAGTTGCACATCCTTTCTGGTGGAGGACAGCGTTCTCAAACCGCAAATTTTCAACAGTTTTCTCTGCCATTTCATAATATGAACCTGGTCTTGTTTGCCTTTCTTTAACCACCTGAACAGTTGTTTTTATCTTTTGATTGGCAGTGTACAAGTCCAGCTTACGATCTTGAAGATCCAGACTTAATTCTGATAGTTCCTGCAGCGCGTCGCACATCAAAGCGAGATCCAGAACGAATTCTGTGGAGGTTATCTTTCGCCACAAACCCTCATAAGTGCATTTTTCTTTTTGGCCCCTCGACGGACACAGTTTCGCTTGTTGAAAATGTTCAACCAACGCGTCGAAATTTTCCCATACTGCGGAAACAGAACGGAAACTCGATGCCACACATCTGGTGCTGAGTATTCGACCAATCTTAAGCAACTGAATGTCTAATAATTTTGCACACTGTTGTAGCTCTCTGCTGTTCTTCAGTGACGCGTGATACAATACATGTAACTTATCGTGGAAAGCATTAAATCTGTTGATTCCGGATACTTCTTTGACGGTGTCACCAACAGCTAGCTCAAGTCGGTGGTTGGCGCAGTGCCAAAAAATTACGGACGGAAACCTGTCTGATAGTAGCTTCTTCAAACCGCTGTTGCGCCGTATCATGACAGCAGCACCATCACATGCAACACAAAGGAGTCTACTCCTCAAATATTCATCTGTCATGCCGTGTGAATTAAGACAACCGAACAAAGAATCAAGAATTCCTGTTGCATTCACTGAAGGAAGTTCAATTAAGTCTAAAAACAAGTTAACTGCAGAGTTCATTGCAATGACGTCAGTGGCACATGTCCGAACATAAACAATCAGCGCAGAAATATTGCTTGTAGTAGTGGACTCGTAAATTATTAATGACAGTTTACGATTTGAATGTACGATTTCCTTAACCAAATTTCTCATTTCGTCGCTGATATGATTCATAATGTTGATGCACGTGTTAGTTGAGTGAAGAATGCGACCTAATATCAACACCATTAAGTTCTTGCAAATCAATTTCAGTTTCAAAATTATGAAAACTTTGATTTTCTTTTGCTACTTTATACGCTATATGGAAAACTTTAGCTGTTTCTTTTTCTGGAGTTTGCGCACGCAAAATCACTGGAGTGATTCTCTGTCCACCTCTGCAAGCAGCCTAACTGCAGCTTTGTGGCTGGCAGTGTCTGTGTGATCAAACATTTTCTTTCACAGAGATGTTAGCTGCTGTTGCCGACCCTCGCTGAAGGACGTTATGTTACAGTTGGCCCAAGCCTTTGCAATTTTCATCCCAATGTTTGACTCCACACCCAGATATCTAACTTTCTTGCATGACGAACAACCGAGCTTCTAATCACAAACGTACAACCAATTGTACTTAGTGCAGTAATCATTCTTCTGGTCTAAAGTCCAGCATGTTGGCCAATCGGGAGCCTTTGAATCAGAAGACAACAGCAGCTTTACGTCATCAGGATCATTAAGGGTATGTGCACACGGGGGCGGGTTAGTGGCGGCGGCTGGGCGGGACCCGACAGGAACCTCCGGAGCCGTCCACCGGCTTCCTGTCGGGTATGTGCGGCGGGAGACGGGCGGGTGACGGGCGGGTTAGCGGCGGCGGTGTTGCGGCGGCTGGAAGCAGCACATGATTCTGCTTGCAGCCGCTGCAGAACCGGCCGGAATATAGAGCAAGCTCATTCTTTGCTAACCCGCTGGGAACCCAGCGGGTTAGCAACGGATGAGCATGTGTAAACCGCCGCTGTGTGCACAGCGGGTGTCGGTTTACATAGGTTTCTATGTTAATCCAAACGCCGGTTTGGATTAACATAAATTTGCATGAAATTTATGTAAACCGACCGGCGGTTTACACACCTAATCCGGCCCTAACCCGACCAGTGCGCACATACCCTAACACTAGCTGATGCAGGTTCGATAGTTGAAGAACTGGTGGCCACGTTCTGTTCTATCATCTGATTTGTTTCTGTCTCCACGTCAGTTTGGGGTCTTTTGCGTGCCGAAGCCACACCGCCCGAGAAATAGTGCGTTATTTTATCCATCTAAGGCCCCTTTCACATCAGCGGTAATCGCTGATCGCGGCAGTTGCGGTGAAAAAAACGCAACTGCCGCGGTTACCGCATAACGGCCGCACTTGCAGCAAGCCCCATGCAATGTCTATGGGGCTTGCGGCAAGTGCAGTATACGTTGCGGTTTCGGCACTTGCGGCAGATGTGGCCGCGAAAAAAAACGCGGTCAGCCGCACACTTACCGCACGCCCCATAGACATTGCATGGGGTTTTCCACAAGTGAACCGCAAGTGCGGCCGTTATGCAGTAACCGCGGCAGTTGCGGTTTTTTCACTGCAACTGCCGCAACCAGCGCTTTACCACTGATGTGAAAAGGCCCTAAGACAAGTTTCATGAAACAAAACTCAATGAACTTGTACAAAACTTCATAAAACACTAATATAAATGTCGATTTAAACGAATCAAACCAAAACAGACCGGTGACCGCCTAACCAGATATACATCAACAATGACGTCGTCGAGTGCAGGTCACACTATAAATTGGTATGGCCCCGTTCGGCCTAATGATAAAATATGAATGTGAAATATGATATCAAAATTAAAATATACTAGAACATAAGAAGTTAAGAACAGACAACAGTACCGTACTGAAACCATTGAACAACAGTACGAATGCTGGTCCCGTCGTGTCATGCGTTGATTTGTCACTTTCAGAACTTTATTATGGCCAGGGTTACACAGACCCGTTCCCTGGGTGTCGCTAAAATCAGAGGTTTCTGAGGAAGCGGACACCGTTAATGGTGTCCGCTTCCTCAGAACTGTTCCACATAGGGAACCATTACTTACCTCTCTGGCCGCTGCAACAGACGCTTAGGGGGATGCTTTTCACTGGTCCTCAGGAAATACAGTTAGGGCCAGAAATATTTGGACAGTGACACAAGTTTTGTTATTTTAGCTGTTTACAAAATCATGTTCAGAAATACAATTATATATATAATATGGGCTGAAAGTGCACACTCCCAGCTGCAATATGAGAGTTTCCACATCCAAATCGGAGAAAGGGTTTAGGAATTATAGCTCTGTAATGCATAGCCTCCTCTTTTTCAAGGGACCAAAAGTAATTGGACAATGGACTCTAAGGGCTGCAATTAACTCTGAAGGCGTCTCCCTCGTTAACCTGTAATCAATGAAGTAGTTAAAAGGTCAGGGGTGGATTCAGTGTGTGGTTTTGCATTTGGAAGCTGTTGCTGTGACCAACAACATGCGGTCAAAGGAATCTTCAATTGAGGTGAAGCAGAACATCCTGAGGCTGAAAAAAAAGAAAAAATCCATCAGAGAGTAGCAGACATGCTTGGAGTAGCAAATCAACAGTTGGGTACATTCTGAGAAAAAAGAATTGACTGGTGAGCTTGGGAACTCTAAAAGACTGGGCGCCACGTTTGACAACAGTGGTGGATGATCGCCGCATACTTTATTTGGTGAAGAAGAACCGTTCACAACATCAACTGAAGTCCAGAACACTCTCAGTGAAGTAGGTGTATCTGTCTCTAAGTCAACAGTAAAGAAAAGACTCCATGACAGTAAATACAAAGGGTTTCACATCTAGATGCAAACCATCATCAATTCCAAAATAGACAGCCCAGAGTTAATTTGCTGAAAACACCTCAGAAGCCAGCTCAGTTCGGAAAAGTTTCTATGGACAGATGAGACAAAGATCAACCTGTACCAATGATGGGAAGAAAAAAGTTTGGAGAAGAAAGGGAACGCACATGATCCAAGCACACCACATCCTCTGTAAAACATTGTGGAGGCAAACGTGATGGCATGGGCATGCAGGGCTTTCAATGGCACTGGGTCACTTGTGTTTATTGATGACATAACAGCAGACAAGAGTAGCCGGATGAATCTGAAGTGTACCGGGATATACTTTCAGCCCAGAATTCAGCCAAAATGCTGCAAAGTTGATTGGACGGGCTTCATAGTACAGATGGACAATGACCCCAAGCATACAGCCAAAGCTACCCAGGAGTTCATGAGTGCAAAAAAGTGGAACAAATTTGCAATGGCCAAGTCAATCACCAGATTTTAACCCAATTGAGCATGCATTCACTGCTCAAATCCAGACTTAAGACAGGAAAGACCCACAAACAAGCAAGACCTGAAGGCTGCGGCTGTAAAGCCTGGCAAAGCATTAAGAAGGAGGAAACCAGCGTTTGTGATGTCCATGGGTTCCAGACTTAAGGCAGTGATTGCCTCCAAAGGATTCGCAACAAATATTGAAAATAAAAATATTTTGTTTGGGTTATGTTTATTTGTCCAATTACTTTTGACCTCCTAAAATGTGGAGTGTTTGTAAAGAAATGTGTACAATTCCTACATTTTCTATCAGATATTTTTGTTCAACCCTTCAAATTAAACGTTACAATCTGCACTTGAATCTGTTGTAGAGGTTTCATTCAAATCCAATGTGGTGGCATGCAGAGCCCAACTCGCGAAAATTGTGTCACTGTCCAAATATTTCTGCCCTAACTGTATTGCTTGCGGTCCCCAGAAGCGCAGTCTGTGTAGCCGCCGGAGAGGTAAGTAATGGTTCCCTATGGGGAACAGTTCTGAGGAAGCGGACACCGTTAACGGCGTCCGCTTCTTCAGAAAACCTTAGATAATTAGCGGACACCTAGAGAACGGGTCTGTGTGACCCTTGCCTATGTCAGCAAAAAATGTAAGTCTTCAGATTTTCCGACTCTGTCTGGCTCAAGCGGACAGCCATGGATCGGATCCCAGCTGTAATGTGAAGCCAGCCTTAGAGGCATTTGCCCCTACACTCCTTCCCTTACCCAATGACACCCCCCACTGACCTAATCAATATGGGGATTATGCTGCCTAAACCAGGATAGACCCAAAAGCACAGGGGCTAGGAGGACGTCAAGCAAAAAGGTCATCTCTTTGCTGTGGAAACACCCCACCTGAAGAGATACAGTATCATTAGTGCAAGTTTCAACATGCTGAGAAAGCAGGGAATTGTTAAGTAAAGTGAATTTAATGATTGGCCTCAGGGTTTTGAGGGAAATCTCCAATTTTTTAACCAATTCACTTATACCCCGCAATCCACAAAAGCACGACCCTTTACCTCTTTCCCCTGATAAGTCAAGATAATAGAAAAAAAAATGTATTTTCAATAGGGTACCTGTCCACCTAGGTGGGGAGCCCCATTCCAATTAGACAGAGTCTTTTCCCAGTTACTCCAGACGAAGATAGTCCTGCAGCAGATGTTTGACTGACCTGCTGATGAGGCACAATCTCCGCTCCCAGAGATGTCATCTTTTGCTCCTGAGAAGAGGCCACCTTTCTTAGATGCATCAACTCCCCCCCATAGTTGAGGGTGTTTCCAGAGAGAGCTACAGTCCAGACGTACAGCAAGAGTCATAGCGACCTCTAAATTTTGAGGCGGTAAATGATGCACCAGCATGTCATTTAAAGCATAAGTTCATCAAAAAACATACTTTGCAGGGTGGCATCATCCCATCCCACTTCAAAAGACCACTTTCTAAACTGAGAGCAATATTCCTCAGCCTGGACATTCCCCTGAACAAGTGCTCTGAGGTTTGACTCAGCAACAGAAGCTCAGTTTTGCTCATCAACTGGAGTCCCAGTTCTCCGAAAAGTACATCAACAGAATTACAGGCTGGGGAACCATCTACCAAGGTGGAAGCCCAAGTCTCCCTAAGTAAAGAGATTACCAGCTCCACCCATGACCACTCATTCCCTGAAGAAATGGGTCGGAGGTGAAAATGGAATTTCAAATTTTAACATAAATTAAAGAATTTCTTACGGTCCCCTGAAAAGAATTCTGGAAAGGGAAACTTAGGTTCAGGAAATGCCAAAGCACCTTACTCATGGGCGCTACAGGGGTAACTGAGCCAGGGTCTGCGAGTGGTGCTCCTCGTAGCAGCAAGATCCTGTACAAAGTCATCAGGCTCAGCATCTGCATCAGTAGTTATCCAGAAGGATCCATTCAATTTAGGCTGATTATTATGTAATGCAGGGTGATAGTGGTTTGATCATCTGCATGCCAGCAAGTGCAACGTGTTGGTCACACTTGGCGCAAACCGTTGAGCTGCCATGCACCCTTGAGGGCCAGGAATACTCTCCACCCACCTGCGGTCCTGGAGAGGGTGAACTTTGGCAGAACCCTTCCCAAGCAGCGAACAACTCACACGACAATAGGAAGGTCAAACACACCAATTCAAAATAAAATACAAAAAAAACAGCAAAGAAATAAAAGTTGAACCACAGAATAAACCAAAAGAGAAAGATGAAGCTCTAACAAAATAAATGCACTGACCCAACCAACATAACTAAAATTATCAACAGCTAAGCACATCCCATCAGTCACGTGAACCGCTTAGGCAATGCCCACTTCCCATCTCCAGCCCACAGAACCACTGGAGGAGAGGAAGAGATTGAAGTGGCAGGAACATACCACCATCTGACTGTCCCAGCAGGAATAATATCCCATATCTGCTGGCAACAACCAACACCAGGGGACCCGGCATCCCGGGACTTCTGAGTGACACCATCGTGCCTCTTGGCGACACCCGGAGTACATCTAGTATGATGTACCCGGTCAGAGTGGGCACCTGTGCAAACTCCATCCCAAAAGGTGACACCCTACTCCTCGAGGCCAGCAAAGGGCAACCAAACGGGGAGCCAGAACACACTCAGGAGCACGACAGACCTGCTCGGGTGCAAAACCACCAGATCTGACAAATTCCAGCTCTGAAAAATGTGTCTCCAGTGAAGATTTGTCCTCCAAGACAGGTCCCAAAGAATACCCTCCCAAATATTGATTTATATTTTGGTATAATCCCCCATTCCCCTGAGAGGGTGGTTGAAGAAGATTATATAAATTGGTATAGTAGGATCTGAATTCCTCAAATACTCTCAAGTGGAATGAATAGAGAACCCATTTGCTGTGTTTATAGATAGAATGAGGAGTTGAGCCAGTGTAGGATGTAAAGATCTAGCTAGCCACTTGCCACATTTTAGTTAAATCAATATTTATTAAGTTTTCAACAATGTGCAACATAATATTATGCAAAATGAAGCATAAAAACAGAAATAACATGTCACTTGAGTAACAATGGTTAACATTGAACAAGGTTAAGCTGCTGGTGAGAAAGAAATAACATCGGCAAATTTTCAGTCTCAAGTTTTCAAACAGTTCGAACAGCCTCCTTGAGCTCAAGGCCGGATTAGACAGTTTTAGTCACAAATAGCTCAAGGCTTTGTCCTCCTGGACCAGGAGTTAATCTGGAGCAAGGGTGACTGTCGAGCCTAGTCCTTGGGTAATTTTAATATTAAACCAAATGACAATCACTCTATAATGTCTAATGACTTCATGTGGTCGCCCCTTTGTTGTCAGAAAGGGGCGATAAACAAGTTTGTATATAATAAGGAAATAGAAAAAGTAAAGATATAGAAAAAGAGAGACAAAAAGAGGGGGATGGGATAGAGGGACAGAAGGAGTAGTAGTGCCGAGCAGGAGCAACTATCGTCAGGACAGGTCTCAAGAAGCTTCGAGAGGTATCTCGGGAGCAGGAATGGGAGAATGGGTCACCACCCTTACTCCCAGTAGGACAACCAGTCTTTTAAATCCTGTGACTCTCTGCACATAATCCAAGGCGCCCATAGAGTGCAATGTCTCTCTATGGTATCCACATCTGGCGTAGCCTGTGACACCAACTCCCTTAACCTGCAGACGTCGTTCAGTTCATAGACGAGTTCCGCTCTGGAGGGACCTTTGGTCCTCTTTCACCGCCTGGGGATCAGGCGCCTGGCTGCTGTCAAGAAGTATCGGAGTAGACCCCTTTGAAATCTAGATATAGACATAGGGGATGCAGTGGGGAAGATCGCATGGAAGTTCGCCGGGCATCTGTACCACCTCGCCACCACCTTGTAATTTCCTTCTTGTGACAAGGTTGTAGGGGAGGACTTGTTTGTAAAGAGAAGTGCCTTCTCCCAGTCCAAATCAGACAGGGTAACACCTAAGTCCTTCTCCCAAGCCTCCCTAAACCTTGGGGGCCGAGGCATCATAGCATGAAGCTGGTCCTGCAGGACATGGTATATGGTAGAAATGGCATGAGGAACGTTGGAGCGTCCGTCACAGAGTTGTTCAAAACTTGTTAGTGGTCTAACAATATCTGTGAGGGGCAAGGTTTTAACATAGCTGCAGAATCTGGCATAGGTAAACCATGCGTTTTTTCAGCTCAGAGCCCATTGGATACATGGCTAGGAGGGGTTTAACGCCCGCACGGGTAAGGTAATCTTTCAGCGTGGGTGGAAGGATTTTTTAAGATGTAGAAATGATGGGGCACAGCTGTCTACTGGGAAAGAAGGGTTCCGAAATATAGGAGTCACAGGGCCTGGGTGGGTGGTCAGACGCAGAGTCCGAGTCTGGGTCATGAACGCAAGTCATAGTTGGCAGACTAGAAAAGATGGGGTCCTGGTTTCTATAGATATTGGAGACCAAATCAGGGGCAGCGAGATATTCCCTTCCTCTCCTGCCTCCAACTCCACCCACCTCCTCCTCTCCCCCGAGCAGAAGAGATCGAAAATGGATCTATCTATGGCCGCATAGTGGTAGAGCAACATGTCAGGAAGGCCAATGCCCCCGCGGTTGACCCGTTTGCTAAGTAGGGAGAGGGAGAGTCTAGGGCGGCCATGGGACCATATGAAGCGCCTAATTAATGATTTAAATCTTGAAAAAAAGGACGCTGGCAAGCGTATGGGCACCATCTGGAACATGTATAAAAGTCTGGGTAAAAGATCCATGAAAATGGAGTGGATCCTCCCCAGCCATGTCAAGGAGAGTTTGTGCCATTTAGACAAGTCCGCCTCAACCCTGGAGAGTATATTAGCAAAATTGACCTCGTATAGCTGGGATAAGTCCCCTGGTAATTTAATCCCTAGGTACGTTAGATAATCTCTACGCCATTTAAATGGGAAGCCTTGCTCAAGCAGGTCGACAATTAGTCTAGGGAGCGATACGTTTACAATCTCTGATTTTGAGGTATTGATTTTAAAGTTACTGAGATGGCCGAAAACAGAAAGTTCTGACAGGATATTAGGAATACTGATCAGAGGATTTATGATGTACAGAAGTAAATCATCGGCAAAAATAGCCAACTTATGCTCCCTCTTACCTACAGCCAGGCCCCGGATCGACGGATTGTTACGGAGGGCGCTCGCCAGTGCCTCCATACATAGTATGATAGCAAAGGTGACAAAGGCATCCCTGGCGGGTCCGTTTTTGATTTGAAATGTTTCTGAGAGAGATCCGTTAACCCGAAGCCTAGCCGAGGGGCAGGTGTAAAGAGCCTCTATGCGATGTAGCATGACATCATCGAGTCCCAGGTGTCTCAGCGTGGCAAACATGAACCCCCAGTGCACCCCGTCAAACGCCTTCTCGGCATCTACTGACAGGATGCACATGGGGATCCCCTGCCGCTTAGCCGCATCAATGAGTGCTATGATCTAATCGTGTTGTCCCTGGCCTCTCGGCCAGGGACAAAACCCACCTACTCGGCGTCCACTGTTGCAGAGAAATGGGTCTTCAATCTGTCTGCTATCATTTTGGCGTAGAGCTTAATATCGAGGTTCATCAGGGATATAGGTCTATAGTTTCCACATAAGGAAGCGTCTTTTCCGGGTTTAGGCAGGACCACCACATGGGCCATCAGGGCCTGAGTGGGAAATGAATCTCCAGAGGAGACGGCATTGCAGGCATCCAGGAAGATTGAGCCTAAAGTCAGAAAACTGTTTGTAGAACCCGGGCCGTGAACACGTCTGGGCCCGGACTCTTGCCAGCTTTTAGGTGTGCGTTCCCTTCCTCAAGTTCTGTCAGAGAAAAAGCACTTGACAGTTGTTCGCATAAATCCTTCGGGAAGGGCGGAAGACCTCTTCCCTTAAGGTATGCCCCTATCTTCTCTGCCAGTTGAGCAGGAGGGGTTGCATCATAGTGGCCATGTAATTGGCATAAAGATGAGTAAAATGTATGGACACTCTGAATGTATATCTGAGGTCTTGTAAAGTCGTTGTCCGTTAGTGCCCCAAATATGTGTGATAATGGTCCGCGGAGGGTTGGGATGTAGCGCTTTTGCCAATAACTTGCTGCTCTTGTTTCCCAACAAGTAGTAGCGTAGCGTATCTTTTCTCTAAAGGCTCGCCCTTTTTGATCTAGCAGTGTCAACAATTTATGTCGGTGGTGGAAAGGTCAGATTAGGTTATCGGGTTCGGGTTGCGTTTATTAGCTGATTCTAGTTCGATTATCAGGGAAAAAAAGGTTATTACAGTCCGGGCTTAAGCGTAGAGAGAGAAATATTGGGGCTGGTCCAATCATAAAATATGTCCAATATGTGCCTCGATCCCCTGATCCAGGAGGGAATGGGATACATGGAACCTGTCTATTCTGCTATATATCGAATACAAGGGAGAATAGAAAGTAATAATCTTTAGTAGTTGGATGTAACAGGCGCCTACATCCATTAGGTGCATGTCCCCCCCCAGTGTTTCATAAGGTGGTGGAGATGTGGCCCAGAAAGGTGTGACTTACCCGACGAGACATCCATGGATGGGTCGATGGGGTAGTTGAAGTCGCCTCCCAACACTATTGGCGTTGAACCGGCGAAATCTTGCAACCATTTGCATGACTGTGCCCCAAACCGCCTCTGTCTCCTGTTGGGATAATAAATATTAGCCAGGACATATGTACAAGAGAGCAAGGAAATTCTCAGTAACACATATCTACCTAGTGGTTCTGCCGCCCGGTCCAAAGTCTCCAGGGAGCAAGTTCTGTGGAAGGCTGATGGATACTCCACCTGACTTTGAGACCGGGTTAGGGCTATGTATCTACAACGGAAAATCTTTAGTTTCACATTTTGGGATCTTATCAATGCGGAAATGTGTTTCCTGCAACATTAATACTTGGATTTTGTTTTTGTTAAGGGAATATAGAATCTGGCGCCTCTTTTCGGGCTGATTTGCCCTTTAGCATTAAAAGAACAGCACGCAAACGAGGACATAACAGAACAGCTCATCTCCAAGGTTGATATTGGAGGTCATCCTGCTCGGCAGCTGAAGGGAGAAGAAGGAAACAGGGAAGAAAAAAGATAGAAAGAGGAAGACTGCAAACATAGGGAAGAGATATAACAAAAGTGCCAATCTTCCTGCACCAATGGTGCGCCAAACTGTGTAGTTATGGATAACCGAAATCATCCAACACGTGGGGGTGTGCGTAGAAGCTCTATGTAGGAGTCCCCCGCCACACCGCCTCCCACTCCACCTATATAATTTTAAAAATATAAAGAACCACCTAAATAGGATAATCTACCTATCACCTGGTTGCCGAGGATTGAGACAGGGAAAGGTCAGTGGGGTCACATTCCAGGATAGGGGTGGTTGGGGAGGGGGTTAAGAGGGGGTAGGAAGGAGTGAGGATCGGGGGGATAGAGAAGGTGGGATCACGTAGGTTAAAGCTGGGGGGGGGGGGAAAGGGGAGAAAGTACACCAGGTAGATCGGTGACCAGGTATCTCTGGGGTGACCATTCCCCTTTAAATGCGGCTCTCAAAGGCCATAACCAAAAATAACAAAGTTTACAAACATTGAGAGTCCGAGTGACTCCATTCCACCCACAGCGGGAAACATCAACAACATGTGACGACTGTTGTAGGGCTGGTTCTATTTATCAGTTGTTATTGTCGGTTATGACTACAATCGCCGATATCCAGAATCCACCCTTCCTTACCGCTTTCTATTCCTATGCTGATTAACTATATATATATATATATATATATATTGTGAGACTCATGTGGGGTTAGTGGAGGAGGGCAGGTATATCTCACCCAGGTATCTGTCCTATGCAACCTGACATGGGTTGTATCACCTGGCTGCTAATGAAGTAATGGGAGGCGGTTTGGGTCTGTAAAAGGAGTCTGGGAGACGGGCGGAGCTCTCTCAGCCTGGGAGCACAGACAGCCTGTCTGTGTGAGGAGAAGCACGTGAGTGAAGCCATTGCTGTTTTGTTTTCTTTTGTTGGCTTTCACCACAATAAACCTGGCCCAGAACCAGTTGCATCCAAATTGCTGTGTTTGGACTAAATGACACAAGATCAACGTGCCCTTTGATCCCAGCAAAGGCGAACCACAGGCGTGTTGTCACATTTGGTGCCCCATGTGAGGATCACGTTACAGTGTCAAAATGGATGACGTGGTGAAAGCGCTGGTGCAATCCACAGCGGTGCAGCAAGAAGCTAACCGCTTAATGTCAGCACAGCTGAGGGAACTGGTGGAAACGACAACCAGAGACCGCCGATTGCTGCAGGAGGTGGCGCAGCGCCTGGCAACCGCACCTGAGCTGAATCCGGAAGCTGAGCAGAGGGGGATTCATGTGAGTCGGTACTGGCAGAAACTGACTGCGGACGATGACGTGGAAGCCTACCTAACTACGTTCGAGCGGACAGCAGAGCGGGAGAAGTGGCCGAAGGCACGGTGGGCCGGCTTGCTTGCTCCGTTTCTGGCAGGGGAGGCCCAAAAGGCTTACTTCGACCTGGAGCCCGAGGCCGCGCAGGATTTCGACAAACTAAAAGCGGAGATCCTGGCCCGGCTGGGAGTGACGATGGCGGTACGAGCACAGAGAGTGCATCAATGGACTTATCATCCCGATAAACCTCCACGGTCCCAGATGTTCGACCTGGTTCACCTGACAAAAAAATGGCTACAACCCGAGGTGCTGTCGGCGCCAGAGATAATCCAAAGGGTTGTCCTGGACAAATACCTAAGAGCTCTACCGCCAGCCCTGAGGAAGTGGGTAAGTCATGGAAATCCTACGACCGCCGATCAACTAGTGGATCTCGTGGAACGTTATTCTGTGGCGGAAGGTCTCCTGGATGATGCGGCACATCCTCCCTCTTCCCCCTCTCCCCGGGGGTCGGGTAAGACTGTATCCGGGACTAGGGGAGGGGGAAGGTATTCTAAGACAGTGGCGGAGGAGAACGGAACTTTTGGTGTCGTGAGGCCGAAGGGGCCGAACTATGGACTAAGCAAGGGGCCCGTAAGGTGTTTTCGCTGCCAGGAAGCGGGTCACATTGCTGCGAACTGTCCGTTAACCACTGAACCCATGCAGTGCGAGGTCACGGACTTTGAAAAACGTGTGACTATGGTTGCTAGGGTAGTGTGTGCTGCTGCTGGTTCAGGCGATATCGAGAAACACCTGTGTGCCCTGACTGTTGATGGCAAGAATGTTGTGGCGCTGTTGGACTCAGGGAGTGTGGTAACTCTAGTCAAGGCCAGTCTGGTGTCAGTCCCGACTGGTCCGTCAGACAGATTTTCGGTGACGTGCGTGCATGGAGACACATGCTCGTACCTCACGACTGTCTCCTGCATTACTACGCTTTACGGGACTGTGCACCATAAGGTGGGACTAGTCCAGCCTTACTGCATGATGTTATTCTAGGAAGAGATTTTCCCCACTTCTGGCAGTTGTGGGAAAACCAGTTGGTACCCCGGGCTGGAGGCCCCGGTGACCCGGTTCCGATGCCTCAAGGGGGGCCGGAGCCGCTGGAGGATGATCCCCAGGAGGAGGCTGGGGGGGGATCCGGGAAGATGTCCTGCAGTTCCCGTTTTCAGTCATGGCTGGCGATTCCGAGGAACCCAGGGCCGGAGCGGGGGTGGACAGTCGACCAATTTCCGGTTTGCTGGATTTGGAAGTCCTGAAAGATGACTTCCAAAGCGAGCAACTAAGGGATCCAACCCTGTTGCAGGCTAGGAAAAATGTAAAGACGATAAACGGGGTACAGGTGGAGGCTGATACTAGGCTGGCTTACCCTCACATGGCCCTGGAGAATGACTTTCTCTATCAGATAGAGAAAAAGGGGGACGACACGGTACAACGATTGGTCGTGCCGCAATCCTACAGGCGGAAAGTGCTGGACCTGGCACACACCCACGTGATGGGGGGTCACCTGGGGGTCCAAAAAACCACTGAAAGGATATTACATTGTTTTGTTTGGCCCGGCATGCATCACGATATTCGCAGGTATTGCGAGTCATGTCCTGCATGCCAGATCTCGGCGCCCAGGCCTCATCTATGTAGCCCCTTGGTACCCCTACCTATCATTGAGATCCCGTTTGAGAGGATCGGGATGGATTTGGTTGGGCCCCTCCCCAGGTCTGCACGTGGACACCAGCACATCCTTGTCATCTTGGACTATGCCACTCGTTACCCCGAGGCCATCCCTTTGCGTAACACGGCCACCAAGACCATTGCCAAGGAGCTGGTCCATGTGTTTAGCCGGGTTGGTATCCCGAAACAAATACTCACAGACCAGGGGACCCCTTTTATGTCGAGGGTAATGAAAGAGCTCTGCCGGCTGTTACGGATAACACAGTTACGCACCTCTGTGTATCACCCCCAAACAGATGGGCTCGTTGAGAGGTTCAACAAAACCTTGAAGCAGATGCTCCGAAGGGCGATAGAGAAAGATGGGACGAACTGGGACTACTTACTCCCGTATTTGCTTTTTGTCATCCGGGAGGTACCCCAGTCTTCCACCGGGTTCTCTCCTTTCGAGCTTCTGTATGCCCGACGTCCCCGGGGTCTGTTGGACGTCGCGAAAGAAACCTGGGAGGGACAGGTTACCCCCTTCAAAAGTGTGATAGACCATGTAACCCAAATGCAGGACCGTATTGCGGCCGTTATGCCCATTGTGAAAGAGCACATGATGCAGGCTCAAGAGGCCCAGAAACGGACCTATGACAGGGGAGCCAAGGTTCGCACTTTTGCCCCAGGGGATAGGGTGTTAATCCTGGTCCCCACCGTGGAAAGCAAGTTCCTGGCAAGGTGGCAAGGCCCCTTTGAAATCATGGAACGGGTAGGTGAGGTAAACTATAAAGTGCATCAGGCGGGTAAAAGGAAACCGGAGCAGATTTATCATGTGAATCTGATAAAACCCTGGAAGGACCGTCCGGCTCTATCAGCGGGTCTGGCCCTTCCGATCCGCACGCGGACCATACCGGAAGTCCGGATTGCGGAGACTCTGTCAGAGCGGCAGAAGACAGACGTCAAGCGGTTTCTCGTAAACAACCAAAAGTTTTTTTCCGAGAAACCTGGGCAGACCACGCTCATCAACCACGATATTGTAACCGAGCCCGGCGTCACCGTACAGGTGAAACCCTACAGAATCCCAGAAGCTCGGCGTGACGCCGTCTCCCGAGAAGTGAAGTCGATGTTGGAGTTAGGGGTGATTGAGGAATCGCATAGTGCCTGGTCGAGCCCGATTGTGTTAATCCCTAAACCCGACGGCACCATTCGATTCTGCAACGATTTTAGGAAGCTGAATGCAGTCTCTAAGTTCGATGCCTACCCTATGCCACGGGTTGCGAATGATAGACCGGCTGGGAAAGGCCCGGTATATCACAACCTTAGACTTGACGAAGGGGTATTGGCAGATACCCCTGACGGAGGCAGCCAAGGAGAAAACTGCGTTTTCTACACCGGACGGTTTATACCAATATGTGCATATGCCGTTTGGGCTTCATGGGGCACCTGCGACATTTCAGAGACTAATGGACCGAATCCTGCGGCCACATAGGCAGTATGCTTCGGCCTATTTGGACGACATTTTCATATACAGCCCGGAGTGGGAAACCCACCTCCGGAAAGTGCAGGCCGTGATCGAGGACCTGCGGGAGGCAGGGCTAACGGCCAACCCAAAAAAGTGTCATATCGGGCTGGAAGAAGCCCGGTATTTGGGTTACGTGATTGGGAGAGGGATCGTTAAGCCCCAGACTGACAAAATACAGGCCATCCAGAACTGGCCGCAACCAATCAATAAGAAGCAGGTGAGAGCTTTTTTGGGGATTGCTGGCTATTATCGACGGTTCATTCCCAATTTTGCAGCCATTGCTGTTCCCCTGACGGATCTTACAAAAGGGAAAGACTCTGTCATGGTCCAATGGACCCCGGCAGCGGAGGAGGCCTTCCGCAACCTGAAACGGGCCCTCTGTTCTCAACCAGTGCTTGTGACTCCTGACTTCCAAAGCGAGTTCGTGGTCCAAACGGATGCTTCCGACACTGGTATCGGGGCGGTATTGTCGCAACTAAGGGACGGGGAGGAACATCCGGTCCTTTATCTCAGTCGTAAGCTAAACAAACATGAGCAACGGTATGCCATCGTGGAGAAAGAATGCCTGGCCATTAGGTGGGCTCTCGAGTCCCTCAAATATTACTTGGGGGGACGGAAGTTCCGGCTGATTACGGACCATGCCCCTCTCAAGTGGATGCACTTGAATAGGGAGCGGAACAGCCGGGTGACTCGGTGGTTCCTGGCCTTGCAGGCCTACAATTTTACGGTGGAACATCGCCCGGGGGCGCGGATGGGAAATGCTGATGCCCTGTCTAGGGTGCACTGTTTTGTGGGTACCGCTGCTCAGCTGGAGTGGTCTGAGCAGAGGGGGGGGATATGTGAGACTCATGTGGGGTTAGTGGAGGAGGGCAGGTATATCTCACCCAGGTATCTGTCCTATGCAACCTGACATGGGTTGTATCACCTGGCTGCTAATGAAGTAATGGGAGGCGGTTTGGGTCTGTAAAAGGAGTCTGGGAGACGGGCGGAGCTCTCTCAGCCTGGGAGCACAGACAGCCTGTCTGTGTGAGGAGAAGCACGTGAGTGAAGCCATTGCTGTTTTGTTTTCTTTTGTTGGCTTTCACCACAATAAACCTGGCCCAGAACCAGTTGCATCCAAATTGCTGTGTTTGGACTAAATGACACAAGATCAACGTGCCCTTTGATCCCAGCAAAGGCGAACCACAGGCGTGTTGTCACAATATATATATATATATATATATACTGACGACTTAATGAAAACAAGTCTGTTCTAATAAATGAATATTTAATAAACACACCCAAAAAGTCTACAACAATAATATATATATTCTAGATAGCACGATAACTAATACACAATACCATTACTGTTACAATATGTAAAACACCCCAGTTACTAATACCCACGTTACCTAAATATACACACAGGCACACTATATTAGTGATCTAACTATCCCTATAGAAGATAGATAGCAATTCAAGGGTTAATTATAAGAGAGAGTGATAGAGAGAGAGAAGGAAGAGTTACAGGAAAGATACAGAGATATGGGGGTGATACTTAAGGCTAGATGTTGATGGTCCTATTCCATGGTGGGTCCAAGGTAGAAAAAGAGAGAGTGTCTTGATTCCACCTTCATTTATAGTAAAGATTTCACATCCACACCCACATACAACCCACGACTCCGCCCTTCTCCGGTTTCTTCTGTGGCAAAAATGTCCAATCACCTCCTGTAATATGCAGTAATAATCCTCTGCCTGCGGATGGCGTCCTTGCATCAGGGAAGAAAGTCTTGTGTCAAATAAGTTTAAGACTCTTTGGTTGGCTCCAGGATGTCTGTCTAAATAACAATGCTTTATCATTCAAACACCACCAGTGTTGTGTACGTCCACAGGAGCTGTTCACATATGTAGATTACCTTTGGTGACAAACAGGATATGCCTTCAATATCACCACATAGGATGTGTATTATCCAAGAGGCTGGAGGGCTAATATCCATTTAGAGTGTTATCTGATGGCTTCCCACACTGAAATGCAAGAATGGACATCTTCTGATATAGTAGTTAACGATGTCAGGAGATGAACAGATCTCCATCAGATATAGCTGACCTGGTCAATGTTATACTAGAATATGAAGGGACATTTATTATGGCCTATTACAAGAATGTGGGCAGAAATATAGATATATACACATACATACCCACAAAGAGAGATATATTTATGTGTCATATTAATTATTAATTATACCATCACTTCCCCCTCAACATTCCCCTTTTGTCGGAAAATACAACAATAAAATGAGGAGGAAGTGTGTGATATATTTGCCTACTCAATCCTATCACCAATAACCGTTCAGGATGGAATGAAGTAAAATTTTCATCACCCACTGCCATCACCTCTCCCCTGCCGTTCGCCGTAATCCAGTGTCTCCATCCATAGATTACACCATAGTCATCTTTGTAGATCTTGCTGGTCTCTTTGGTTCAGGAATAAAGTTCTCTATTTGTCAGTACACTTCTGATCTTATCGTTGCCAATCTCGAGAAACACGCCTAGCCCCAAGTAGTCTTCTTCCAGCTTGACTGCTTAGACTCTGGAGCTGCTGCACCTTCGTCTCTTGATTGGCCCACAGAGTTTTCCTGTGTTCACCCCTCTCCCTACCAGTTTTTTTTTTTTGCAAGTCTGGTGTATAGGGACTGCCGGGGATCACCATTTGTAGCTGGGCCTCACCAGGTGGTTTCTTGGAGCACCTCCTTTTTGGGATTAGATCAATCAGGGGATGGCATTCTTCTTAGCTGAGGCACGACTTTCAGCAGAGACTTCTCCTGCAAGCTTGATTGAAGCATCTATCATTAATGTGGTTCTTCCATGGATAGATAGTTGAATCTCTACTAGGCAGATCAGAGTTTATTGGGCAGGGGATGATATCAGCATACCCAAGTTGACTGTGAGAAGAGCGCAGTCCAAACGCCCTTCAATCCATGCCTTATGAACGTTACCGACTCAAGGGTTGAAGTAGCAAATACCTTAGACATGGGGCCTGTCCCTACAGAACCTTACTCTTTCCTCATTCATACAAAAAAACAAACAAACAAACAAACCTATATCCCTCCCTCCGCAAACAAATACCATACCAATGTAAAAATTAAACAGTATGTAACAATACTATATTTCCCTTCCCCATCTCTTAGCCATAAATCAAAGTTTAAGCCAAACAAGATATACAATGTTATGAGGTTTCAAGGCTGAATTGACGTAATGTCCTAAACACTCTTATCAAATATAATATCAAGGTTTCAGGACTTTTAGTGCTAGGTCCTGGACCTTCTAAGGAGGTTAAATTCGTGAAGTTCTGCCTGGTTCTCTTGTATCTGATGGGCAAATCTCTTTACTCTCCGGTAAACTAGGCACAGTCCAATGTACATAACAAAAACAAGAACCAAAAGAACAATCACAGGGTGGAGAATGAAGTTAAAAAACTTACTAGTGGCTTGATTCTCACCCTCATGAAGATTTCGGAGTATGTCGTCATCTTCGCTGAAATCTAACAACAGACGCTTGAGCTCACGACCAAAACCAAGAGGAATCTTTTGCAGCCTCACAGGAGTGTCAGGGCGAATGTCGAGTCTCTTCTCTGGTGTTATCCGAGTCCTCCCCTGCTGATCTGCGACATCTAAACCTAAAGCGGGACTAAGGGTACAATATGCTCCTGGGAGGAGTAAGCCTCTTTCGGTGCAATTAGTGCCATATAAAGAATACGTTACATTTTTCCCTTGGTACCAACACCAATACCCTTGACCCAAATATTTCAGACGAGAGGAGGGTACTGTGTTAGTCTTCATCTCACATGACCCCTCAGAGTCACAACACTGGTGCCTAAGCACCCTATCTTGACTCCCTTGACAGAGGATAGCATCCTCTTTCCTCCAACATCCCTCTGTATCAAACAGATAAGGATGGCCTCGCTCATAGGTTAGGATGTCTGAGGTGAGCTGTGAATGAAGCACCGTCTGATTGCTAAGAACAATTCCTATATTCATGACACTGTACCCCTTTTTGATATCACCAGATATAGGTGCCAAAGAAGACGCCGTGCAGGTGAGATTATGGCACCCATGCCTTTGAACCAGCCACCAGTTTGTATGGTTGGCTGCAAACGGGGAGATCAGGGAACTTACTCTTTGTCTGAGGTTGAATGGGAAGTGGCCGTTGTATAGAGAGGACACTATATGCTTTAGGTTGTCAGAGAGCTCACTCTGGACCTGCGTACATGCTAGGGCAAACTGAACTCTGTCGTGCACTTCTACAAGACCTGCAACTAACCTTCTAAACTTCTCTCGTAGAGCCGAAGATAGAGAGGTAGTGGCATCAATGTGCAAATGTTGCAAACCCTCTAAGACATGGTTTACATCAAGCTGAGTTCTGAACCCTTCCCCAGCATGTTGCGCAATGTCCCCGAGCTTACCTCTCAGGTCTTCCATATCCATAGTGTTCAGGGCACCTACTCCCAATGCACCTCCACTAATTCCCATCTCTATTAAGTCTCTCCTCCCCCTGAATTTCCTGTGTCGGGGATCATCTTTTCTCATTCTTGCCCCGCCTCTACCCATCCTCTCATCATGTCAATTTGGTTCCTCACAAACTCCTCACATCTGTGATCCCAGTGATCTACTCTGAAGTCATCTACGGAAATTCGCCATGTATATAGGACGAATGTAGTTCCTGTGATGATCTTCCATGGGGATGACAGTTGAGGAGCTATGGGATCTGCCAATTGGTGGGTAGAAACATTTACCATCGATGCAAAAGCAAAAAACAACAATGCACTTGCAGGATGCAGTCAGACCCCACTTGTGAAGCAAGCCCAGGTGCAGGCTAATAAATCACCTCAACCTACAACAAGGTGTGGGAGGTGACTTGCCATGCATACAATGGGCCTCATGAGCATGGGAATCCGTGACAAGGATCATGAGCTTAAGTGTCTTGGCCAATACATGAACCAATATCCCATTTATAAAAGTTTTTTGTTCATCATATAAAAATCGCTTTGCACTTTTTGAATTGTTAATTCAGGGTGCAGTTGGGCCCCATTCATCTAGTGGTGCAGAAGCATTGTACTGTGCAGCCCATTTGCTCAGGCAGCAGAGCAGTTGGGTAGCTTTCAGACACTCTGCATCATATGTATCAGTGTGAATTGTGCTCTATGCAGGCCCATTGTATGCATGGCAAGTTGCCTCCCACACCTTGTTGTAGGTTGAGGTGATTTATTAGCCTGCACCTGGGCTTGCTTCCATAATGGGGTCTGACTGCATCCTGCAAGTGCATTGTTGGTTTTTGTTTTTGGCATCGATGGTAAGTCTTTCTGATGCTGCTTTTTTCTAGTAGTTTTTGTACAATTTTGTTGGGACTCATGAGCATGGGAATCCGTGACGAGGATCATGAGCTTAAGTGTCTTGGCCAATACATGAACCAATATCCCATTTATTAAAGTTTTTTGTTGATCATATAAAAAAAAAACCTTTTGCACTTTTTTATCAATTCAGGGTGCAGTTGGGTCCCATTCATCTAGTGGTGCAGAAGCATTGTACTGTGCAGCCCATTTGCTCAGGCAGCAGAGCAGTTGGGTAGCTTTCAGACACTCTGAATCTTATGTATCAGTGTGAATGGTGCTCTATGCAGGCCCATTGTATGCATGGCAAGTCGCCTCCCACACTTTGTTGTAGGTTGAGATGATTTATTAGCCTGCACCTGGGCTTGCTTCACATAGTGGGGTCTGACTGCATCCTGCAAGTGCATTGTTGGTTTTTGTTTTAGGCATCGATGGTAAATCTTTCTGATGCTGCTTTTTTCTAGTAGTTTGGGTAGAAACATTGCTAGAATCCAGGTGCGGTTTGGCTGGTTGGAGACCTTCAGCCTCATATGGGACCCTTACCACTGTCACACATACTTGTCCTCTACCACTGAACTGGTACCACTGATCGTTATCTCCTGCCTGTAACTGTTGCAGGACTACTGGTAGAGGAAGTTGTTGGGTACCAGTATCATGACACAGAATGCCCTGACATATTGTCCAGGGATGTTGTGGAGTCTGTGATGTGTGTCAGTAGAACGGGATCTTTTGCCTGTTCCTCTTCAAATGACACAGGGCCATCTTTTAGTTTGGTTTGCCTCACTGAAATCCGGAATGCAGGGATCTGCTCAGTGCCTGGTTGTCGAAGGACACCACACACTGATGCGTACCTGGCCAGTTTGTCGGCCTTGTTATTGCCTATGGTCAAAGGCTGTTCTCCTTTTTGATGCGCTGGGACTTTGATAATGGCTGCCTCCGCTGGATGTGCCATGCCCCAATCCCACAATTCCTTTAGGACTGTAACGTGGGCCAGAGGTTTATTCTGGCTGTCCACAAACCCTCGTTTTTTCCACGTGTTCAGGTGCAGGGTGAGAGATCGAACTACATATGAACTGTCACTATATATCGTTCGATTCCCTGGAGGTTGAAGGAGGAGAGCCTCCTTGACAGCCTCCAGTTCAGCCCGTTGTGCTGACATGTGACCTAGCAACCAGACGAGACTCTGGGTGCCTGTGGTCTCATCCAGCACTGCAAATCCGGACACATACATGCTGTCAGACAGAAATGAGAGCCGTCAACAAAGATGACCCTGTCTTCTGGATGTCTATCGGTCCTGAATATTTGTGGTGTACTGGATAGTGATGGTTGACCACAGTCATGTTCGGTCCCTGTCATGTTTAACAACTGGGACAGAACATACTTTGCCTTGTGGTCCACTTTCAGATTCTGGCCATGAGGTCCATGATCCATTTCCTGAATCTCTGTTGAGAGACTCCAGGGAGTGTATCTCTGAGTAAAAGAACCAAAGGAGAATGTGGTGTCTGTACAGTCAGAGATCTGAAACCTACAATATGCTCGGTGGTTTTAACGGCATAGTGTATGGCAGCCAGTTGTTTGGTACATTCGTCGAAACCTTGTTCAACCGGCGAGAGGAGCTGGGAAAAGTATCCCAGTGGTCTACTGTCATGCCCTATCTGCTGTAGAAGGACAACAGAGATAGACTCAGTCCCAGCATGTGCCTGGATGGCCATTTCTCCATCTGGGTTGGGGGTGGCTAACACAGGTGCAGAGGAGAGGTCTCTTTTCAGAGTTTAAAAGGCCTCATCCTGTGCTTCTGACCAGCCCTGGAGTAAGGGTTCTTCTCCTCTGAGGAGTTCATAAAGGGGTTTCGCTTTGGCAGCAAAATCCTCTATGAATTCGCTCATGAAGTTGGCCACTCCCCAGGAACTTCTGTAAGTCCTGTAGAGTGTCAGACTGAGGTAACTTGACCATAGCTTCCACTCGGGCTGCCACAATTCCTCTGGCTCCAAAAGAGACCTGCACCCCAAGGAAAGTCACCTCTGTTCTGGCCAAATTTGCCTTGTGAGGACTCAGCTTGAGTCTAGATTTAGTTAGGAGTCCCAAGAGCTCCCTTAACAGAACCAAGTGTTCTTCCATTGTCTCTGTGTGCAGGAGTAAGTCATCTACATATTGCAGGAGACATTCTGGCCGAGAAAACACGCTCAGTACGGCCGCCAATGCCTGATGAAAATACGCAGGACTACTGTGGAACCCCAGGGGGAGCACATTAAACATGTACTGTTTGTTCCCCACTGTGAAAGCAAATTTGTACCTACAGTTTTCTGTGAGTTCAATAGAGAAGAACCCATTGGCGACATCAATGGTCGAGAATATGCGGCCTTTGCCACTTATCCTCGCCATTATGTCAGGAGTTTGTGCAACTACGGGGGCAGACATCGGAGTGTTCTTATTAAGGACACGTAGCTCTATGGTGAGATGCCACGCATCAGTGTCCTTTTTCTTCACAGGCCATAGAGGGTTGTTGCACTTTGAATTCCCCTCTATAACCATACCCTTGTTCTCCAATTCCAGGACAGTGTTGACTATCGACTGTGTCGCTTCCGGTGGAAAGCGATATTGACGTTGAGGGGGTGGGTCTGGCCCCTGTATGTCCACCTTGGACACCAATCAATCTGCAACAGTCGTTTTATCCTGGGCCCACAGATCAGGATGTTCGTACACAATGGGTTCAAGGTCTATGTTATGCGAGACCTCTGGCCATTTGTGTTCGAGCATATCAGCTGAATTCTCCATTGCTGGCAAAGGTCGTCCCAGACACTGGCGCTGTATGACACACACCTTGCATTGTCTGGGTCCCTTCCACATAATGCAGTTTGCCAAATCTAGGATCCATCCATTTTGGGTCATTACATCAGTTCCGATGATGCTGTCAGAACCAAGGTAATACCACATTGGGATCTTGAGGGTTAAGTCTTTGGCATTCTGGACAATCACTTCCTCAATTCTGTGGGCCTTCACCCCCTTGTTGGTGATCAAATCCGATCACCACACACTGAGGGCTGTTTGGATGCAAATCATGTTTGATATTAGTAATGGAGATTTCCGCTCCAGTATCAAGCATAATTTGTGTGTCCTGATCTTTAATTCTGACTTTTATGTGGGGTCTCCCTGAAGAATCCAGTATGACAGGACATACTGGAGCCAGCTCTTTAGGGATCCCTAATTGTCAATCGATGTTGACAAGATTTCCAGTAGGTACCTGAGAAGTACATACTGCAATTTGGAGATCCTCAAACGTAGTTCTATTTGAGGAATCAGTAATTCCACAACCACTGTACCATCAACTGGGGTATTTACGGTGGCAACACATTTTGGTGTCTGCTCTTGTAAATATCCCGGAGACCCATCAGCCTGTTCCCCCACTGTTCTGGTATAATTAGGTTTCATCTTGAAACCATTATTATTGCCAGATTTTTCAGGGCTGTTTCGGTTCCGTACCCACTGAGGACAATTTTTCTTCATGTGCCCAAATTGCAAACATAGAAAGCATTGAATGCTCACTGTCCTCTCAAATGGTGGGGCCGTGGGGCGAACAGCTGACTTCTTTCTAGCATGGCGCACACTCCATCTTGTGATCTAACATGTACAGGCACGTGCTCCCTAACCTTAACCGACTTTTTATTGTTGTGAGGCACCGCCGGCATGGTCCCCATGGCCGGGGGCATCACATGCAGGATCAGGGTATGATCCTGTTCACACTGGCCGGTTTTCCTGTGATGATGCTCTGTGAACCTACCCGGAACACAAGGTGTTAAATGTGAGAGTGACTGCTGTAGATCTGATAGTCATGAGCCTAATGAGCGGCTGTGAGTGGCTCCTGAGATCGATGAGGCCCTGAGGAAAGGAATGGGTGCTGATTGCTGACAGCCCAGGTGGGGGTGTCAGGTGGGTGTGTCCTGAGTAATAGCAGCCCAGCTGGATGAGTCAGTGTGGGAGTGGCAGGCACGATAAGAGCCTGCCAGCTGAGTGATTGGGAGAACTCAGAACTCAGAGACCAGCGAGAGATCAGCCTGAGAGCATGTGGGCTGGATCATTAGCCTGAGTGCAGAGCAGTCCAAGGCTCTGTGTGTGAACATGATGGGAGCATGCTAGCTCCATGCCGGGTCGAGGACCGAGGTCGTGACAGCTCCTGGAGTGGGGAAGCCGTGGCTGAACCCGGTGGATACTGGTCTGGGCATGTGGTTGAGACATGTCCGGGAAAGGAGCCCTTGGGGACGCTGGGTGTACCCATGACCCAGGTAGCGAGACTCGGATCTGTGCCCGGTAAGAAAAGCAGTTCCTGAATGCTTGTGTGAACTGTGCACCTTGTGTGTAAATCATGCTAGGCGAGCGTAGCCGCCATTAGGTCCAGTAAAGGACCTGTTGAACCTTATCAGTATTATATGGCTTTTTAAAAGACCCAGTGAGTGAATGTAGCCCTATAGGGGCAGATGTATGAAGTGTGCCAGGCGGGCATAGACCGCCCTTGGGACCGACTCAGAGTAGTCAGTTAAAGGTCCTGATGAACCGGAATGTATGTAGCCCTTTGGGAGGCGAATGTATGTAGCCCTTCGGGAGGCGATTTTATGAAGTGTGTCAGGCGGGCATAGACCGCCCTTGGGACTGACTCAGAGTAGTCAGTTAAAGGTCCTGATGAATTGGAATGTATGTAGCCCTTCGGGAGGCGATTGTATGTAGCCCTTCGGGAGGCGATTGTATGTAGCCCTTCGGGAGGTGATTTTATGAAGTGTGCCAGGCGGGCATAGACCGCATTTGGGTCCGACTCAGAGTAGTCAGTTAAAGGACCTGATGAACCAGAATGTATGTATGTACTAGAGGTCAGATGCAGGGGTTAATAGGACTCCTATAGTAGGGTAACGGATGGTTGTCCCGGATACTGATGGTGGGTTTACACGCTTCAATATCGTTCCGATATCGCAGTTCAATGGCGCGGGAGCGCGCAATTAGTGCACGTTCCTCCCGCATCGCATTGAATGTTTACATGCTGCGATATCGGAATACAACGTCCGTGCGATGTCTCCGCCTCCCAACCCAGGATCGCATAGTTAACATGGGAGTGAAATGGGTGACGTATGAAATCGCATCGTAATTGGGCGTTTACACAGCACGATCCGGCTTCAATCGCTATGCAATATCGGGGCATTGAATAGCACGCTCATTCAATCCCCGATATCGCATTGACATCGTTCCTGCATCGTATTGGACGTTCACACCATACAACGCAGGAACGATTTCGCCTCCGACGATTGAACCACGTGACTTTTGATTGAAATCGTAATACGATATCGCGACGTGTAAACTTGCCAATCCCTGTTCTGAGCCCAGATGTGCCACAGTCCATGGATGTCTATATGATGGGCTGTGAGCGTGTGAAAGGACGTGTGTGGTCCATGGTGGCTTATAGGATGGATCACTTACTGTGTGTAAGAACCCGGTCAGGCTGGAGTCCTGATTCCGGGGTAGTATGAAGCTGGAGAAATAAAGCCAGGTGGCTGGTTCCGCCATTGGGACCCATAGGGCCCATTGATATGGTAACTGATGTATTGTTAAATGTATGTGAAATGTAGATAGGCCGGAGGCTGTAGCCACCACGGGAGTGGTTGTTACAGCTCCAATGGGGACAGAGAGGTAGTTACAGGTCCCGGGTTACTATAATCGTTATGTGCAATATAAGTGTTATGTAATGTTCTATGTAAATGTATGATATATTTATGTATGGTGTTTATAATCAATGTGATATGTGTCAAACATGCTACCCGGGTTATGTTATTATATGTGAAAAATAAACGGGTAGACATTGGTTAAATTATAAACACGTGTTCTTGTCGTTCTGCAAGCGGGTTCCCCGGGTGCTACCTCACATTGTGCAGTAGATCTTGTCTACACTGCTCAATAATCATGGCTGCATCAGTGAGCGATGGTTCCCTCGCTGCACTCAACCTAATTGCAATATCAAGGTATGGGAATTTTTCCACAAACATGCGGATCATGACATGTGGAATACCGATACCTTGGTCCATAGTGACCTTCCTGTACATAGCTTCAAACCGACTACACAGCGATAAAGGTTCATCGTGTATAGTTGGTCTGAACTTCATCAGGATTTCTGGAGTGACGTCCCCGTGGCCCGTTGCCAGTGTCATTAGTAAGGAAAGGCGTTCTTCCTTATCATGAAACTGTCCATTACTGGGTTCCGTTCTCCCCATTGCCTCATACCTCTGATTGAGGTGTGTAGGCAACCACAACTTGAATAGCTCCATTCGAAGTTCTGGAGCCACAGAATATTTATTGCAGTGACCTTCAAAGATATCACATGCAGTAAACGCATCTAGACTGGGATCATATTTTGGGATCTCCTTGCAGAGCCATAACAGAAATGTTATCCTTTCCATACTGTAATGGTTAGGATAAAATTCCTCTGACCTTACTGAACGATTTGGTGGATTGGAAGTGGTGTGATCCCTTTCCCACCGACCTCCATATTCCCAACTCTCGTCCTGACCCTGGAAGCAGTCACTATGTGTATGCTCACTTGGTGTTTGAGTGAAATGTAGTGACCGTTACACTTGTCCTCAGGACTCTATAGCTCCGGATCTCTGATCCATGGGAGACGTGGACCCTGTTGCCGCGGTCCCCCTATCCTGTGCAGTACCCGAAACACAAACCTGTTTCGTGGGCAAAGGCACCATGTTTTTTGTACCAGGCCGTGACAGATTAGAGATGACCTGTTGTAAATTAGCAATCGTTGCGACTTTGCAGCCAGATCCTCTCTAATGGTACCTTTACACGCCGCCACAACAGGATGGATACAACCCGCTACAGGCTACAAATGTAGCTTGTCGCGCCAATATCGCCCGTAGTAGCGGCGTCTGAAGACGGGACGACACAGCCGGCTACAGATACATCTGTATCCGTGCACTGCCCATAAACAGATGGCAACAAAGCCGATTGTAGCGAGCTGTATCGGCGTGTAAAGAAGGAACAGAAGGGTTGTTCCTACACCATGCTATGTAGCTGGGGCGTGACACAGGCTCCGGATTACCGCGCCCCTTCAGCGATCATTGGAGGAAGCTCCTGCGTTGCGATTGGTTGTCGCCGCACAGGGCGGCATATTTAAGGAGCTGACGAGTCACACTACACAATTGCTCGAGCGTCAAGTATTAATCAGCCTCCTGCGATGCCTGGCCAATCATGGTATTATTGCTTTGTCCTATCAGCGTACGGACGTCTCGTAATCCACAATTGTAGCACGCCTATGTGCTGTCCCTGCTGCACCAGGTACGCCCATAGTAGCTGTTTGTAGCGGTGTATAAATGAGCTACAGATGGCTACTTGAGACACCCGGCGATGTAGCTAGCTGTAGATGTAGCGTAGCGCACCTTGTGGCGGCGTGTAAAGAGGGTGCGGTTCCCGTTGGTAACCGTTCGGCCGTGCTCGTGCACGTGAAGTTGCCGTTGGTATCCATCCTGTTGTGGCGGCGTGTAAAGGTACCATAAGGGTACCTTTACACGCCGCTACAACAGGCTGGATACAACCAACTACACGCTACAAATGTAGCTTGAAGCGGCAATATAGCCCGTAGTAGCAGCGTGTGAAGACGGTAGGAGACAGCCGGCAGCAGATACATCTGTTTCCGAGCACTGCCCGGAAACAGATGGCTACACAGGCGGTTGTAGCGAGCTGTATCGGCGTGTAAAGAAGGAACCGAAGGGATGTCTATACACCAGGCGATGTACCTGGTATGTAGCTAGGGCGTGACACAGGCTCCGGGTTACCGCGCCCCTTCAGCGATCATTGGAGGAAGCTCCTGCATGACGATTGGTAGTCGCTGCATAGGGCGGCATATTTAAGGAGCTGACCAGTCACACTACACAATTGCTCGAGCGTCATGTATTAAACAGCCTCCTGCGATGCCTGCCCAATCATCCTGTTCTGGCTTTGTCCTATCAACGTACGGACGTCTCGTAATCCACAATTGTGGCACGCCTATGTGCTGTCCCTGCTGCACCAGGTCCGCCCATATTAGCTTGTTGTAGCGGTGTGTAAATGAGGTAAGGCAAGCTACAGATGGCTACTTGAGACACCCAGCGATGTATCTAGCTATAGATGTAGCGTAGCGTAGCGCACCTTGTGGCGGCGTGTAAATGTGGTGCGTTTACCGTTTGTGCGTGCTCGTGCACGTGAAGTAGCTGGTTGTATCCAGCCTGTTGTAGCGGCGTGTAAAGGTACCCTAAGGGTATGTGCGCACGGGGGCGGGTTAGTGGCGGCGGCGGCTGGGCGGGACCCGACAGGAAGCTCCGGAGCCGTCCACCGGCTTCCTGTCGGGTCCGTGCTGCGGGTGACGGGCGGGTGTGCGGCGGTGCACAGCGGGTTAGCGCCGGCGATTCTGCAGCGGCTGGAAGCAGCACATGATTCTGCTTGCAGCCGCTGCAGAACCGCCGGTTTTTAGAACATGGTCATTCTTTGCTAACCCGCTGGGAACCCGGCGGGTTAGCAAGGGATGAGCATGTGTAAACCGCCGCTGTGTGCACAGCGGGTGTCGGTTTACATAGCTTTCTATGTTAATCCAAACGCCGGTTTGGATTAACATAAATTTGCATGAAATTTATGTAAACCGACCGGCGGTTTCCGCTGCTAATCCGGCCCTAAAACTCCCTGTGTGCACATACCCTAAGTGTGCTCACTAGTGCATCTATGGATGCAACTCTGCTCTTGAACTGATTTATCTCAGTGTATAGACTGAGGAGCTCTCCGTCCATGTCAGAGTAATAGGTTTCTTTCTCTGATATCCTAGATTCTAACACACAGATTTCACGACCTTGTCTTCTGTACACTGGGCCCTTTCTTCTAACTCAGTTTCTAGTGTGTGTATACGTTTAATGCTCTCCACACAACAATGGCAGTATAGGTTATCCGATGTGGAAACTTTGTCTGCCTTTCTTGTGCTAGTAAGTGTTTCCACATGCTCCGGCCTGCAAATGCTGTCCTCAAAAGTATACACTAATTTTGCCAGCATTTGGAGGCGTTTCTTAGTTTTGTGGAAAACACTTTTACTAATACAAACTCTATCATGTGTGTATGCCTGGTCCAGTAAAGTTGACCAGAGCATCTCTGTGGACTTATATGCGGTGGGCAGTATTGGGTTAAATGTGCTATTTCTACACAGGTGTTTGAGGGTTGAGAAGTTCATACTCACTTGTTCAGAGGCCATGTTGCTTGGTGTCGTCTGTTCCTTCATCCCTCTTGTGCTGCTTGGAAAAAAAGAGAATTTTGTTTACTTACCGTAAATTCTTTTTCCTTTAGTCCTTAAATCTGGGAGACCCTGATATTGGGTGTTATATGCTGCCCCCTGGAGGTCACACTAATTATAGGAGAGATTTCTCCTCCTTCTCCTCTGCAGCATATACACCCTCTGCAGGAAATACTGTCAGTTTGGTATATAAGCAGTAGGAGGAAAACATTGCACTGTAAAACCAATCCCGGCCAACCGGCCGAAAGGAAAAGTATAAGGCCAGAACAATGGCCAACAGCGAAAAACCAAGTGCTGAACCAGAGACACAGGTATGCCCGAAGGGCAAAGGGGAGGGTGCTGGGTCTCCCAGATTTAAGGACTAAAGGAAAAAGAATTTACGGTAAGTAAACAAAATTCTCTTTTTCCTTGTCGTCCAAATCTGGGAGACCCTGACATTGGGACGTCCAAAAGCAGTCCCTGGGTGGGAAAAACCACTGCACCCTGAAAGGTAAACTCAGGCATTTACAGGTGGGCAACAGCCGCCTGGAGAACGCGTCTGCCCAGATCTGCATCCGCAGAGGCAGGAACATGTACCTGGTACTGTTTTAGAAAATGTGTGTAGGCTTGACCAAGTGACGGCCTGACACACCTGTGGGGCTGAGGAGGAGAGCCGCAACACCCAAGAAGCGCCCACGGCCTAGTGGAATTCGCCTCGAGTCCCGTCGGAAGCGACGTGTGTGAGACCAAATAGGCCTGTAATATGGCAGTCCTGATCCAACATGGCCGTCCTGATCCAACGGGCAAACATGGCCTAGGAGACGGAAGAGCCCTTGCCGCGTCTGGCCGAAAACAAAGAGAGAGTCAGTCTGACGCAGAGGAGCTGTGCGATACAAATACCCTCACAGAGCCCTGACCAAGACTAAGTTGTGCAGGGCCTTAGCAAACCTGAGAGTCGGGTTTGGACAAAAGGAAGAAATAGAAATGTCCTGGTTGAGGTGGAAGGAGAGACCACCTTTGGGAGAAAGGAAGGGGCGGGACGCAGGACCACCCTGTCCTGGTGAACCACCAAGAAGGGAGGCTTGCATGACAATGCCGCCAAATCTGACACCCCCAAAGCGAAGTGACAGCCACTAAGAATGCCACCTTTTGCGAAAGGGTGGACAAGGGATATGCGTTAAAGGTTCAAATGGAAGCTTCTGGAGAGCCGAAAGAACCAATTTAAGATCCCACGGTTCTAGAGGACGCTTGTGAGGCTTCTGGAGAGCCGAGAAAAACCAACTCGAGATCCCACATTCGAGAGGACGCCTGTAGGGTGGGACAAAGTGAGCCACCCCTTGTATAAATGTGCGAACCTGTGGGAGCCTAGCCAGACTCTTGGAATAAAGAACAGAAAGAGCTGAGCTCTGTCCTTTCAGAGAGCTTAGGGAAAGACAGCAACCGATGAAAAGTAATGAAGGCAAGGAGAAGGGCCACTGAGAATGGCCGTTATCAGAACACCAGGAGAGAGGAATTCTCCAGACTGGTGATAACAGTTCCGTGAGGCAGGCCTATGAGCCTGTGTTATGGAGTCCTGAACTTCGCGGAGAAGAGCCGAGAAAGTCAGAACCTAGGATTCAAGGACCAAACCGTGAACCCGAGTGCGCAGAATTGTGGCGGAAGAATGGACCCTGAGAGAGAAGGTCTGAAAGATCGACAGACTCCAAGGCTCGCCGTCGGCGAGCCGGAGCAGTTCCGGGAACCAGGCTGTCCTGAGCCAAAGGGATGTGATTAAAATCACACGAGACAGTCCGCCTGTATCTTGCAGGGCACCCGAGGTAACCAGGTCAGAGGTGGGAACAATGTATGGCGAGCGAAACTGGAACCAATTCTGGACCAGGTCGACCGCTGCCAGAGACCAGAGGCCGTGAGCCCTGGCTATAAATGCCGGAACCTCGTCGTGAAAGAATAATGCCATCAGTCGACATCCTGGAGTCCCCCCACCGACTGTAAATGGCTTGGAATACTCTTAGGTCCAGAGACCATTCACCTGAGTCCATGGTACACGGCTGAGATAGACCGCTTTCCAATTGTCCACACCCGGGCAGTGGACCGCGGAGGTGGAAGATCCTGTGGCCTCCGCCTAGGATAGTGTCTTATGGACTTCAAGCATCGCCAAGGAGTTGTGAGCGCCACTCTGAAGATCGATGTAAGTGACGGCTCGCGTCGTCCGCAGGGATCTTCACCTGGAGGCCGCTTAGGAGGACTGAAACACCAGAAATGCCGTATAAGCCGCCCTGATTCCCGAGTATTGAGGGAGGGAGGACTCTACCAGAGACCATGTACCCTGAGCCCTGTAGGAGAAGGGACCCCGCTCCCCAGCCGGGGAGGCCTGGGTCCGCGGTGACTACCGACCAGGACGGTGGAATAAGAGATCGACCCTGAGACAGGGACAGATATGACAGCCACCACGGAGGAGTCCCTTGTGTTGGGGAACATGGAGATCGAGTGATCCCAGGCCTTGGATAGTTTGACTCAGACTTGAAGGATTTCCAGCTGACCATGGAAGAATAGAGTACTCTCGGTTAGAGGGAGACAGACTTCGCGTGAAGCCGTTCGCACCAGAGCTGCTGGAGAGTCGAATTGCATTCTCAGATACACGAGACCTTGTGTAGGAGGAGCGACTTCGGAAGGTTGACGATCCATCCAAACTTCCTGAGAGTCGAAAAAGTAATGGAGACAGCCTGCCGGCAATCCTGAAGAGAGGGTGCCTCGACAAGGAGGTCGTCCAGATAAGGAACGACCGACAGCCCCTGAGAGTGAAGTACGGAGACCACTGAGGCCATTACTTTGGTGAATACTCGTGGGGCGGTGGCCGAACCGAAGTGAAGGGCCATGAATTGGAAAAAAGGATGTCCCCAATTGCAAACCACAGGAACCTTTGGTGAGCTGGGACGATGAAGATGCGCCAGACTGCATCTTTGAAGTCTATGGATGCTAAGGCTTCCCCTTGAGACATGAAGGCTATTACTGAGCGCAGTGATGTCATGTGAAATGCCTCACTTTGACGTGCTTGTCGCGGAGCCTGAGGACCAGAACGGGGTGAAAGGACCCGTCCTTTTTGGGCACTCTGAAGAGTTTTGAGTAAAATCCCTGAAACCGGTTTCGTACGGGAACTGGGACGAAGACTCCTTCCCGCTTTAGGGACTCCAGCACTTGATGAAAGGCGTGGTCCCTGCGGCCGGTGGAGATGTCAAGAAGAAACGGCTCGGAAGGACTGAGTGCAGTGCTATGAAGTAGCCGTAAGTGACAATATCCCGCGCCCATTGATCTAGGATCGGCCGAGGCAGGCAGAGGTCGTCTGGACGGCTTCTGACCCGAAGACTTTTGCTGGCGTGAACGCCAGGTGGCACCCCGACCTTAGGGACTTGTCACGTTGGTAGAGGAGGGCTGTCTGGAAAACCAGGCAGAGGGACGAAATGGACGAAAAGAATGAAACCTGGCAGCTTCTGCTGCGCAGGCTTGTCTGCTTTTTGTTGGGGCAGGAGTGTACTTTCGCTTCCTGTCGTGTCCTTGATAAGTTCGTCCATACATCCACCGCAGAGACAATCCACGGTACAGGGGATCCCCGTAAGGCGCTTCTAGGAAGAAGCCTCACCCGACCAATTCCGGAGCCAGAGAATTCTCTGAATGGCGAGGGAATTGGCGGCTGCCACTACTGAACGACCGGCTGAATCAGGCCCGGCGTTAAGAGCAAGTTCCGATCCCATTGCCATTGTTGCGGGAGGGAAGACTCCTCCGGAACCCTCACGTAGGTCATGGAATAAACCGCGTCTGTGAAGAGACCCGGCAGCTGCAAAGGCGGGAGAAAAGCAGCGCCAAAAAAGTCAGAGATTGACTTGGTTAAGAGTTTAACCTGACGGTCTGCCGAGTCTTCGAAAGAGGAGCCGTCGGCGATGGAGAATGTGGTTCTGGTAGCCAATCCGGCTACGACCGGGTCATTAGGGTAGGGACCAGCTAGACACAAGCGGACACTTGGGATACGTGGATTTCGGCCGAAAACGTAGCGCTGGGCATGCTATGAGCTATTGCACCGTGTCTGAAAGTCAGAATGATCAGAGAAAATGCTGGCTGGTCTTTGTTAGGATCCCTGCGCGAGACCTTGGCGCACTGCTCAGACAGTGTGTCGGGAGCAGGCAGGTCTTGCCATTAATAGTGGAGACAATATTGTCAGCTAAAGTGTCCCCTTCTGAGCCAGAGGACGACGAGTCATCTTCCACGCCCTCCTTCAGAAGCTCCCAAGACTGGGGTCTGGGCGAGAAGGGGGAACGGTCTCGGCGGCGTCATTTTAACTGGGCCCCCCAAGATGAGGAGGGCCTGTTACGCCTTGCCGAAGGAGACGGACCAGGGGCCGAAGAGGACCCCTCCAGAACCCGTGCAGGGTTCTGGTTAATGGCCTGACTGATGTATGTAGCCATGGAGGCCCCAGATTGCGACATAGCTCGCGATACTGCCAGGGCCACTGAAACGGACAATGACCGAGATAAGACGGCAGTCCACCGAGGGGCCGGAAGGAAGACCGGGGGAGTGGACGCCTGATCCCCAGAGGGGGTAGTGGCATCCACCTGGAGCCGGGTTCTGAGGATATCCAGGGACCCAATCTGCTCACAAGCCGTGCAGAGGAGATGATACTATGCCCAGGCAGCGTGACCTTGCACACTATAAAAGTTACATACAATTTAGGAGCCCATTAGGACTTATCCTTGCTCTTAAAAGCACACATAGTCTGACCCAATCCTGTGTATTTTCTACCAAAAACAGATTAACTGAAGGAGAAATGCCACAGAGAAAAAATCATCCCCATGGGATGAAATCTGATCCCAAAGTCTGAGTCTCCCAGAGCAGCATACTGTATATGCTGAGGATCTGCACAAAAAGTGGCCAAAATGGCCCCCGCAGAGGGAGAGGGGGGAGTCAGAGGGAGGGAAGGCCCACAAAAAAGCGTGAACTGTGGCCCCATACAGTCACAGAGGAGAGGGAGAGGCCAGAGGCCGAGCCCTGTGTGCTGAGAGAGATTGAGAGCAACTCCCGCCCCCCTGCTGTTGATAGACATGCAGGGCGCGGAATCGCGGCCTAGGTCGCGGCGAAGCCGGGGACTAAAGTAGAAGCCGCGGCCGGCTTGCGTGAGGGGTCCGGCGCGGAAGTTATACAAAAACACCGCTAATGGCCTAAAATGAGCCCCCCTGCCTCATGAGCCCTGTGCCCCGTCCCCCTGATGTACAGGACAGCAGGGAGGGGAATCGAGTCCGGGCCACCAGCCGAGGCTGGGGCCGGTGCAGGGACAGAACCCGGTTCTTGGACCCGGCTTCATGCATTAGGCTTGTGCCCAGTCCCCCTGCTGTATGAAACAGACAAGGAGGGCAATCGTGTCCGGGCTTCCAGCCAAGCCTGGGCCCAATGTAGGGACAGAACCCGGTCCTTGGACCCGGATTCATGCATTAGGCTTGTGCCTCGTCCACCTGCTGTAGAAACAGACAAGGAGGGGAATCGTTGCTGAGTCTCCAGCAAGTCCTGGGTCAAGAGCAGGGACAGCCCTGCTGTATTTGGACCCTGATCCTATGTAGATGCGGGGGCCCCCATGAGTTCGGCACATACCTGAGTCCCGAGAAGGGGAGAAGATGGGGGTCAGCTCGGGAACCTGAGGTTGAGCCTGCATCCGTCACCTGTGACTGGAAGGGAGTTGAACTCCGTCACAGGGGGCCACACAGTGACTGTGTATAGGCCAGGGGCACAGAGAACTGTGAACCCCTCAGTCGGCTTCCACCCCACCAGAGGCTCTTTGAAAGAGTATGGTGAGGGAGCACGGCATATGGGGCCGAAGGCCGATGGTGCCTCTAAGCTTCATCTGTAGCAGGAGCTTCAGTGTGGAGACGTGCCTCCAACGACACCAATATACAAACTGACAGTATTTCCTGCAGAGGGCGTATATGCTGCAGAGGAGAAGGAGGAGAAATCTCTCCTATAATTGGTGTGACCTCCAGGGGGCAGCATATAACACCCAATGTCAGGGTCTCCCAGATTTGGACGACAAGGAAAGGTCCTGTTTCTCCGGAACGCCTTCTTTCCCGACCAGCTGGACTCCTCAGATGAACCGAACGTTGATGTGTGTTTGAACGAAGTGATGTGATGATCTACCTCGCCGATAGACGTGTGTATCGTGCAAAGGAATCAGAAAAATCATTACAATCAGAAAAAGGTTCTCTGATGAGGACTTTGTCCTGTGTCTGACTAAAACTGAGTCACTCGTATGGACTATCAGGGCACTGAACGCACAGAATAACGGATCACTTCACCGTGCCTCCTGTTATCTGTGTCCACGTTCCTCTGGCCTGATCCGACAGACGATGACCTCAGGTTTTCACTACAAAAGACACTGAACAAAACCTCAAACAGTGGGCCTTGGCTCACCAATATGTTGTAGCAATATACATCTCCATAGGCCGGAGTGTCTGAAGAACAATGCTTTATCATTCAAACACTACCAGTGTTGTGTACGTCCACAGGAGCTATTCACATATGTAGATTACCTTTGGTGACAAACAGGATCTGCCTTCAATATCACCACATAGGATGTGTATTATCCAAGAGGCTGGAGGGCCAATATTTATTTAGAGTGTTATCTGATGGCTTCCCACACTGAAATGCAACCTCTGGGATGTCCAGGCTCCTGCAGAACGCCGGCAAGTCTCTTAGCCATCAGAATGAGACAGATCGGTCGTCCTTGGTGGCAATTAGCTGAAAGGGGAAGCTCCATCAGTAGGTGATGTCTTTTTCCCTCAGGATGGTCAGCAGGGTCGGAGGCCTCGGCGCTGCTGGAGGGTGCGGCGGGCCAGGTCCGGAAGGAGGGAGACAGGCGCATCATGATATATGATCTCTTCCAGGCATCTTGCAGCTTGCATGATAGTCTCTTCTATAGAATAAAAGTGGACCCTGCATATGACGTCACGTGCTGGCTTCCAAGATGGTCTAGGGCCAGGCCCTGTGGACCCTATCCAATCGATGTGAGGGCCATTAGGGTCACCAGCACTTGCTTGAAAGTGCTTGGATCATCTTAGGAGATCTATAGGGAGATGGATTCTGGAGCTATTGTTGCGCTGTTACTGTTTCTGAATCTTCTTGGCTGTATAAAAGATCCTCCAGGATTGAAGAATGCTCTGCTAGGAGGGCTCGCTGTGCCTGCAATTCGTCCAGCACGCTTTCTTGTGACTTCTCTACCTCCTCAATTCTGGTAGTGAACTCCATTTTGAGAGCCTGTACTTTTGATTTATAGGCACTTATAGGCAGCATGCAAATCTCTCCATGTCATGCTTAGTTGGTAGATTCTTTAAGTATGCGCCTATCTCACCTCTTTATGTCTCTTCCATGGAGGATAGGGATGCTGTGTCTTCTTCATCCCGGAGGTCTTGAAGCCCTGCGTAGCGTTTGCTGCGGTCTGGCCCTTCCCGCCCCGCGCTAATGGGGAGTCAGCGCCATCTTGGAGGCTCCTGCTTCAGCAGAGGGGCCCACTCCGGAGTGGAGATAACGGTCAATACTGTCGTGGGGACCAAGTTCCTTGTTCCCAGGTGTTCGGGGGGTCTCCTGGTCTTCCCCATCTAGGTGTGGAGGTGGTATTAACAATGGATCGGTGGGTTTAGAGACTCAGTGTGGCGGAGCGGCGAGAACCTGCGTCCTACTCCTCCATGCGCAAGCCACGCCCCCCCACCCCCACTTGCCCCATTTGTCTCAAAATTCAAAATAATTCCTACGGAGTTTCTCTTGCACACAATGACCTCTGGTCCAGAAGAGACAGGGCTTGTTGATGAAGAGATAAAATCTCTGCCTTTAGCAAGTCATTGGAAGCATTTTTATTAGCAGTCTTTTTTGTGCCCAAAAGTAATAAAATATCCCTCTGTGGCACCCCAGTGGTCCGATTGCCACAGTGACGTTGCCTCTTTCATAGGGGGTGATGTCATGCCTGATAGGAGAAAGAGGTCCCCATTCTAAGTAACACCCAGTATCCAACACCAGACCTGACTCCGGGCCTGAAGGCAGAGCTCTAGACCCGACTTCAGGGGAGCTGCCCTGTTTCTGGCACGAAGGAGGGGTTACGGGAGAATATCTGAGGAAAAGGAGAGAGGTTGTCTAGGAGAGAGCTCTGTGGGAGTGGAGCTGTGACTGAGCTCACCCTGAAGAGGCGCTAGAGAGGACGCCAGAGTGTTTGGGTGCACGGGTACTGTATGTCCCGGCACCCGAATCTGGAAAACAGGAGGCTGCAAGTCTCCTGGCTGCACTGAAGACCCGGCGGCATTACAGCGTACTGAAAGCCTGGAGCTGCCATCAGCAAGGCAGTGTCTGTGAAAGGCTCGTGAAGTCTGTAATATGGAATAGGAACAACCACGCAGGAAGCGGGCAGTAGCATAGCTACAAGTAGCAAAGGTAGGTCCAGGTGAGGTGGATCCCTGAATGCTTCCAGGCTGACGAACCCCTTCAAAACCTAGTAACCCGGACTGCACCACCATCTGCCAAGTAAAAGTAAAGGAAGCTGCACCCTTCTGTGTCCTCCAATTATTTCCTGCACCTTCCGTCCTGCACCCCAATGACAGTTACCAACCCTATAGTCTACCACACTGTGGGGAGCGATACCATCCTGGCTGCCGCACCATGTGCCCAGAGGCCCGAACCAACAGCGTCGGCCATAGTGTGGCCGAATTCCACAGGTGGTGTCACAAAATAGACTTCCCCTGTAAATAACCCCTTCACTGCACGGTCAGGGCCACGGAGCCAGGTCACAGCCACCGTGACCTCCCAAACACCAGCCGGCCCAGCTACCGAGTATTCCCTGGCCCTTACGGCCGTGGCACTTCAGTTTTTTAGTTTAGTGCCTCTTAAGTATGAACCCATGAGCAATACAAACTTCCCCTACCATACATTTAAGTGTTTCCCATTTAAGTGGGTCAGGAGTAGGGTCAGCAGTAGAGATGAGCGAACCAAACTCTGAAAATCATTTAAAGGCTGTGTTCAATATGAACTCTAAAATTCAGAGCTTGGATGCATTATGTGCTCAGATTACTGGAGTGAGCATTGCTGTGCTTGGGTACACTCAATCCTCGGGCTTGTGTAAGCCACTTGCAGTGTCTGAATGTTTTGCACTGTGGATAAAATCAGAGTTATCAAATGTAATGTGTACCAAAAAAAGACAATTAAATAACTCCGCCCTCTGGAAGTGTTTTGCTTATGGCTGGTTGTATGTGGGCGGAGAGCATAACTGCCCAATCAGTTACTTCCAATTAGGTTTGGGTCAATTTGGGTCTAGAATAGAACTTTAAAAAAATCCATCTGAACAACCACAACCCGAACTTCCATGTGTCCACTCGTGTCTAGTCAGCAGCATGATCTGGTAAGAAAGCTGAAATGGTATCTATTATATAATCACGAATGGGTTTTTTGCCCCTTTTGAGTCCGCTCACGCTGCGAGTCAGCGTGGTCATGTGGATACGCCCGAAGCATTGGCCGCGCAGCGGCCATTGCGAGCAGCTCTAAGGCGACTCGCTATGCCCGCGCAGCGGGCATGGCGAGTCGCCTTAGCAGCGCGAAGCATTGGCCGCGAAGCGGCCATTGCGAGTCAGAGACTCGCTCTGCTAGAATCCCGATGCATGTGCATTGGGCACCCAGCTAGTTATTAATAATCTGCTAAGCACAATTCACCTTTTAAAAGGTTATCATTAAATTTCCAAGTGCATCCCCACATCCTTTCTTCATGATTCCCCGGATCTTTGTACACTGGGGTACAGTGTGACTAGAGAAAAACATCCATCGAACACCCAGGTTTGTTATCTAATAAATCATGTGAAATTAATAGGTGAAGTAGTCTGAACTAGCTATTATGTGCCAGTGAGTGGAAACTATAATCTCTGACACTCAGATACAACCCTCCACAAATCAACCAACCTAAAGGCCCCATCACACTGAGCGATGCCTTAGAGATCCCAACAGCAATAACAACCTAGCCAAGATCGCTGGCTCGTCGCTACCTGGTCGCTGGAGAGCTGTCAAACAGGCAGATCTCCTCAGTGACCAGCGACCTCAGGGACCAGGGAGCCACCTCCATGTTGCTGGAAGCGGGAGGACACTGGTAACTATGATAAACAGCGGGTATCTAGGCAGTGCGCGCTGCCTAGATACCCGGTGATTATCATGGTTACCAGCGTCCTCCCTGCTGACAGGCTGCGCTAAGCCCTCTGAGCTTGCGGGCATAATTCTCGGAATCTCTGAAAATTAAAACATGACAATGCGCTAGCTATGTTGTTGTTTACCCCCGGAATGTGCCGAGCTTTGAACCAGATATTATGAATGAGGCATTTAAACACTAGGAAACGCAGCAGCTTGATGATTGGCGGCAAGGAGGATGCGAGGTGATTAACGCCGTGGACGACGGTAATATTGTCAGTCTAGAAGCAAATCCATTTATTGCTGAGTTGTTCGGACCACAATGCCACAGCCACCACTATGGGGAAAAGCTCCAATAGGGTGTGATTTTTGCTCCACGATGAGTTGTGCCATGCTTTCGGCCAGCGATCGGTGCACCAGCTGTCCCTGATGAATCTGAAGCCGATGGACCCTGCCGCGTCTGAGAACAACGCAATGTTCGTGTTTGAGACCTCAGGTTCCTGGAAGCATGTGCGGCCATTGTAATTTTGAACAAATTGCATACTAGTAGGTCTTCCCATAGGGCTCTGGTGGCACACAACCTGTGGTGAGGGCCGGCTAAGCCCTTTGTGGCGAGGCATAGCCAGGAAAAAATTCTTCACATGGGCATGACCCTGCAGGTGAAGGCCAGGAGGCCTAGGAGTGATTGCATTTGCACGAACGTGACTTTTGGCACGGCGCAAAAACTGTCCATTAGGGACGTGATTTTTGCCACCTTGTCATGCGGCAGTCGAAAGAGCATGTTGCTGGAATCGATCTAAATTCCCAGGTAGGAGATGGTGGTGACCGGGCCCGCCGCTTTCTCTGCCGACAGGGGGACTTGATAGTGTCGCCAGCTGCTGTCTGGAAGGCCTGGAGTGCGTTGGAGCAATCCCTGGAGTTGGCTGGACCAACGAATAGGAAGTCATCCAAATAGTGGTGATGGATCTTATTTTGGTGGTGTCCTACACTACCCATTCCAGGAATGAGCTAAAGAGCTCGAAAAAGGAACAGGATATGGAGCAGCCCATTGGGAGGCACATGTCATAAAAGAATTTTCCATCCAGTGCACATCCAAGCAAATGGTAACATTCGGGGTGTACCGGGAGTAGCCAAGTCTGATTTTGCCATGAGTGCCCCTGGGCTGGCTTCACGGACCAGCGGCACAGCTGTGTTGAATGCTGCATAGGAAACAGCCATGTCCTCTGCTGGGATGCCATCGTTTACCAATGTCCCCGCCGGAAAGGATAGGTGCTGGATAAGGCGATATTCGCCTTTCTCCTTTTTGGGGATTACTCCTAGAGGCGACACACGAAGGTTGGAAAAAGTTGGTGTCTCAAAAGGGCCTGCAATGTGGCCTAAAGAGACTTCTTTTTGCAATTTGTCGGACAAGACTTGGGGCAACTCACGGACGACTTGGTGCATACTGATGTTTGTGAGAAGGACAAAACGGGATAAAAAATCCAGAGGAGAAACCTTTCCTTAAGGCGACAGCTGCTGCCTTACTACCGTTTTAGCCATGGCTCCATCCTTAGAACGTTCACCGGTGTCCTTGGTGACCACCGACGTGCATTTTCCTTGGGATTTGCCGTGGTGTTTGTTACATCTTGGGGCAGGGTGTTCACCACCGCATGATGTACACTCGTGCCTGTATTTGCACAGGCCCTGGAAGCTGCAGTGGCCCTCGTTGAAGAGCCAGCAGCATCCAGGTCTTTGAATGTGCACGAAGCCTGGGGGGTGATTTGAAGGGGTGGTGAGTGCCCCCTGAAAGGACTGGTGGGCCTTTTGTGCCAACATGAGTCTTAACCATGAATCTGTGGCTTTGACGCCCCAGCCTAGCTGTGGCTGGAGGGCCAGACACCGGCAGAACTCCTCATCATATTTCCACCACACGGAACCCCCGTGGATTTTGTAGGAGTTGTACACGGTGTCGCAATAGGTGAATAACTCTGAGCAGCGCTCCGGGTGCTTTTGTCCCATCACGCATCCTAACACAAAAAAGGCCTGCATCCAGTTGTTGATGTTCTTGGTCACTTTTTGCTTCCGGTTGAATGGACGGTCTGCCGGCCGTCTTTCCCTGTTGATGGTGTTCTGTTCTGCAGACACGAGGGACCAAATGTCTACATAGTAATTCACCCATATTTTGTCAATAGATTTTTGAGTCAAGTGGGTCCCTAATGGGGGAACACCACAATAAAACATGTCCCTGTGTAGATCGGGACGTGGGGCTGGTGGCATGGGCTGTGATATATTGTTGTTTCCAGGAGGGGGCTGCAATAATTTGGGGTTGACTAGAACCTTCCCGTAGGGGGAACTGGCTGGGTAATCCCCTGTCCCGTGCTGGGTAGACCCCCCCCACACTGGTAAAATTATACTCACCCGTGGCTGTAAGAGGACGGTCCTCTAGTGGTGTGCGTGCAGCTAGCATCGAGGTAGATGAAGCGGCTTCCTGACTGTGCCCCAACGTTCTTTGCGCTGTCCTGCAGCGTGTGGTGCTCCTGCGTGTTCAGGAAGAGGAGCTGGATGGAGTGTATGACCGCCTTGTGAGTGGTGCGACATTATCCCTTTGAGGAGCGGGAATGGCGGTGTCGTCTGTCGGAGTGACGCCTGTCCCTGCTTCTGCTGCTGAAGGTGGAAGCATATCTCCTGGAGGAGAATTTGCTACTGTCGCGTGATGAGTGGCTGGAGTGTGGACTGGCTGTACGACCTGCCGTCTGTGGGTAAGGTCTGAGAGTGTGGCCCCTGAATGGGTGGATCCAGAGGATAATGAGTGGAAGGGAACCGGATGTACGGTGGGATCTGAGGCTGTGTGAGAGGGGGCAGTGGGACTCCTAACGACTCTTGGTCGAGGAATGTGGGAACGTCGAATTCTGCGTGCCCCTGTTCCAAGTGTGAGTAGGGGGGTGTCAGTGGGGACACCATATTCCTTATTTGTGGTGGCTTGTGTGTCTGTAGACCACTCACTTGTTGCCGTGCTGCTTTGTGCCCCCCCCAGGCTGCGATGCAGAGATGAATTGGTGGTCCAGCGGACGTCGGCATGTAAAAGATGATCTGTGAGGCGCTGCTGCCGAGTGGAGATCCGTGCAGCTGTGCCCTTGTTTTGTAAATCCCGCAGCCTGGCCAGAAATGACGTCATGGGAAGTGACATCGGGCGCCGCGTAACCGGATGTGACGTTCAGTCATGCGACGCCCGCATTGCCCCCGTGACAGGAAGTGGCTAGGGGGCAATTGCCGACGTCGCATCCAGCTATGGATTGGCCGGATGTGATGTCTGGTCACGTGGGGCGGCTCGCGTCACCGCTCCCGGAAGTGACGCGGCCGCCTCCACTGAAGCTGGAGGTGGAGCCGCTCTCGGAGGCTGTGGTCCCTTGCTCCGGGGGGGCAGGCTTGGGCTCAGCTTCTGGGGCGGGCGGGATGGTCGCGAGGACCTCCGCATGCCTGATGCTGTTAGTGGGGCAGGGGTGGTAATCTTTTGTGGTGGGCTGGATGGTCTGAAAGACCTTTGCACGCCAGTGAGTGGGGGAGCCACCGCAAGGGAACTCTCACCTACAAGGGAGGTGAGCCTTTCAGCTCCCTCACGGTTGATCGTTCTCTTACCGCTGAGCAGTGATGGTAAGAGAACGAATATGGCTTAGGGGCTCACTTATAACCTGGAGAACCAAACATGACAGGATGAGAGGAGACCAAGGGGGGCCAACAATACCCATTGCTCGACGGGGAGAAGCGGGGGTGTTTAGAGCTATCAGGGAGCTGCAGCAGCAGCTGCGGTGCCCTGCAATATATCCTTGATTCACTTCATATCCTATTAAGTCATGAGACCTGACAGTCTAACTGAGGATCACACCTCTCTGATTTTGTTTTACAATTCAATGTCACTTGATAGCCCCTAACTGTATAGCTTATTTCGGAGATGTACTGGAAGGTCTCTCTTTGTCATTGTATATACTTATATGTATTATCCTTAACAGATATTTCACAAGATATCTTGATTTGTTTTGTTCATTATGTGTATCTCACTGTTTTTTTTTTTTCTGCTTATATCTTTATGTTATGATACAGCTCCAAAACCCCTGGTGAAGATCATTATTGGTCGAAACGTCAGGTGGGGCCCATCAACTTGAGCACTGTTCATCACTGAAATAATAAAAAAAGTTGAGCTAAAGTCTCCTCGTATTCTTGGTGCATTAGTGTGTGCCAGGTATTTACATTACTTCCTTCTGCTCAAGTCCCCTGCTTCTCAGTTCAAAGCTTGCGTCTTTCTCCTGCTGTAGAACCACCTTGCTCTACCCTTTCTCCTGCTCTTTTTCTCACTGTGCTCTACATTTTCGCTGTTCTCTGCTCCACACTTTACTATTGTCTGTACTTCTCCTCACTCGACTAGATGTGCGTCCCTGTGGACCGGTCGCCATTAGATGGTGCAGCAGCCAGGATTGGTAAATCGGTCTCCCCACACAAACACCCAAACACACTCCCGATCCTAAGTTTAGGGACTCTATGCCCAGCAACGGGATAGTGGGAGAAGCCAATTGGTGGGTGGAAAGTTAGAAAGGAACCCGGTAAGGGGAGTTAATAAAAGGACACAGACAGAAGAAAACAACAACAAAGTTCAGAGACAAGACTGAGAGTAGAGTGGAGTAGAGGAGTCAGCCGAGAGACCCCAGACCAGACAAGTTCAGTCAGAAGGAGAGGCGAGACCATCATACAGGACTGAGAGGACAAGACTCGGCGGCCTATGCCGCTATGGGGCTTGCCCGGATCCAAGGCTGTAAACCGTGGTGAAGGACAGGAGTCTAGTATGCCCGGATTAGAGGGGACACTGAGGACTGGGCTGGAACCAGAGAGTCGGCTCTGCTAAAGTGGCCAGGACGCTGTATGCGCCAACCACGAACCCCATCAGGGGTGGGGTCTTTATGTCCCGAGACCCAACCTCCGGTGCAGTGAAGAGAAGGCTGTCATATTAGTGCTCGGGGGCCCGGAAAGCCACCCACTGAAAGCCCGTGACCGCTGGATCGTAGCTAGCATGTGGACAGACCGAGAAAGGCCCGTACGAGACATGAAAGGGGGTGACGAGACAAAGCATCCTGCTGCTTAGACCACACCGGAGCTGCAAACGAACTGTTGTAACTTTACCAACTGCTGAGAAAGAGTAAACCCGGTTAAAGCTCTACGCTGAGACTGTATTTCTTGCACCTAAGGGGAGATAGACTGGTTTTGTGATCCGGCAGCAGGAGGCTGCCCATGACTGTGAGCTCCGCACCCTGATGAACCTGCACTACACTACTTTACGGTTGCCCTGGGGATCAGCTCTACCCGTGGAGAGATCAACATCCTCACTGATACTCCCATCATCCCCTGAGGTCCCAACTACAGCGGCGGCTACCCATAGCCGCACACCACAGGTGGCTTCATGTTAATTCCCAATTATAAACCCCCAAACTTTTATTGACCGCCCAGGGCCACGGAGTTGGGTCTCGACCCCCGTGACTCGCCCAGCGGAAATTGTCACCCGGTTCCGAGTACTCCATGGTCCTGGTGGGCGAGTCATATGGTCCCTTTACACGCAGCTACAGGTAACAGGTTTTCCACAGGTAACTTACTGGCTGCAGTGAAATCATGGAGTGATTATTCCATTTGTACACAGCAACAAGATAGAACCATGTCTCCATGATTTCACTGCAGCCAGTAAGTTACCTGTGGAAAACCTGTTACCTGTAGCTGCGTGTAAAGGGGCCAATAGACTTCAAACTGTAACTGCACTCACTCTCTTCTACTTCCCACCCTCACTTCTCTACCCTATTCTCCTGCCTTTGACTTCGTCCTCCCTACAGCGGGTCCACCCATGGTCCCTAACTAGGGTTTACGTGTATGGGTGTTTGGTGAGGATCCCATGCCTACCATCCCCATCTCCCACCACAGGAATACCACACCCATTGGGTGCAGTACCCCTTGTGGCATCCAGACAGGTGTGGCGCACATGTGGGAACACAGTGGTTTTGTGTGGCAACACAGTGGAATGGTGTGGGAACAGTGGCTGAGAACACAGTGGTGGGTGCGGGCATAGTGGCTGGGTGTGGGAACAGAGTGGTGGGTGTGGGTACAATGCCTAGATGTGTGTACAGTGGTGGGTGTGGACACACAGGGGGGCTGGGTGTGGGTACACAGTGGCCAGTGTTGTGGGCACTCAGTGGTGGGTGTGGGCACTCAGTCCTAGGTGTGGGCACCACAGTGGCTGGGTGTGGGCACTCAGTGGTGGTGTGGGCACTCAGTCCTAGGTGTGGGCACACAGTGGCTGGTGTGGGCATCAGTGTGGGTGTGGGCACTCAGGGAGTGGGACTCTGGTAGTGTGGGCACTCAAGTGGGACTATGAGGTGTGGGCACCAGTGGTGGGTGTGGGGCGTCTCATGTGGTAGGTGTGGGCACTCAGGTGGTAGGTGTGGGCACACAGGCCAGGTGTGGGCACACAGTGGTGGTGTGTGTGGGCACTCAGTGGGCTGGTGTGTGGGCACTCAGTGGCTGTGGTGTGGGCACTCAGTGGTGGGTGTGGGCACTCAGTGGGTTGTGGTTTGGGCACTCAGTGGTAGGTGTGGGCACACAGGCCAAGTGTGGGCACTCAGTGGTATGGTGTTGGCACTCAGTGGTGGGTGTGGACACAATGGCTTTGGGTATGAACACTTTGTCCTGTCCCAAGTACACAAAACCAACATAGCCCAAACAGAACCCTAAGGTGGGGGAGGGGAGGGCCAAGCAGCCGCACTTCTCTGAAGCTCCCTTCTCCCAATGGATATCAGTCAGTTTACGACTTGAGTACTTTACGTCCTATCCAGTGAGACTTCTCTCACCTGCTGTCGATCACCGCCTTCCAACTTACTGTAATCACAACAGGTAACAACAACACAGCAAACTCCGCCCCTCTCCTCCAGCCGGTGCGCATGCGCAGTGCGGTCCGGCTGTGGGCTCAGGAGCAGCGCACGTTGTTTAGTTCTTGGTTACCGTTCTGCACGGAGCTGGAGGGGAAAGGTGAGTTTTGGCTTTATCGTAGCCCGGTTGTATCTCCGGTGTTCATGTCCCCATGTCAGCAACTGCTACAGATGTAGAGCCCATCCTGAACAGCGAACGGGAGGAAGTGTGCTGCTCGTTACCATGGTGACCTCTCACGCCTCGCTTCTGCTGTGACATCACATATCATTGTAGGGGCTGCGCTCGGTTATATCCAGCCAATAGGAAAGGTGATTAAACTTCTTACATGCACTGAAAATCAGCAATGTCTCATAAGCAGAGAGAAAATATCTGGCTATTACTGACAAAGTGCCGTATGGCTATATTGTGATCAATGGGCCTCCATAACTGTGTGAGCCAGCCATAAGTGCTCCCATAATAGGGTAATCAGACACGGGAGCCCCCACAATAGGGTAATCGGACATGGGAGCTCCCTCAATAGGGTAATCGGACATGGGAGCTCCCTCAATAGGGTAATCCGACATGGGAGCCCCCACAATAGGGTAATCGGACACGGGAGCCCCCACAATAGGGTATGTGTTTCGACCAGAGCTGGGGTGCGTGGGGTACTCGGTCACCGGGGCTTCTGTGTGGGATGTCACGGGTGGTCGGTATCCCCGGTGCCGTGCCCTGGCGAACAATTATACCAGGTGTTGTTGGTAAACGGTGGGGGTGAAAGGGGGTTATTTACAGGGGAACGTGACGCCACCTGTAGGGTCCGGTAAGGTGGTACCAGCGCTGCCAGCCGGCCACTGAGGTGATGGAGGGGGCAGCAGTGTGTGGTACAGCTCCCCACAGGTGGAGCTTTACCTCAGGGCAGCTATGATGGTATATGAGACGGTGAGGGAGGACAGTGATGTTAATGGTGGTGCAGTTCTTACCCCTCTGCTGTAGATGTTGATGATGTTCAGTCCTCTGAGCTGCGGCAGGAAGAATAACAGAAACCAATTCTTGTTTAACTTTGCTTTACTCGGTACCGGCTGATGGCATAACAATACACGGTACAGTTTGGTTTAGGGTGCTGTTACCAACTCAGGATTTCTCTTAAGGAGTCTTTAGATGTTCCTTCTCTGTCTTTCAGGGTTTCTATTCTCTTTCTAGATCTTTCTGTCTTTCCCACCTTGGAAGAGCTCACCCGCCAGTCCTGCAGTCTGTGTCTAGTAGGCTTAAATTGACTATTACCGGTCCAAATGGGAACAGCAGGAACGCACAAGTTTCCCACCTGACACCGGGTTTCAGTCTTTCCTCACTAGTGTAGGACCGTCTTTTGGGCATGAGGGGTGAGGTACCTTGTGGTGCTGTCAGCAACCCGGTCTGGTTGGGCCTGCAGCTCGTCGGCTTCGCAGTCAGGGATGAACTCCTGGCTGCCTCGGTATCCGTGTCACCTGTGAACCCTCAACATGACCAGCTGGTTCCTACCAGTCTAGGTCCGTTGCCATCTGTCCTGGGCCCCCACATATAGTTGGGGTACCCTCCACTCAGCTCAGGCTGCCAGGCGTGACCACACTGTCTGCCTTCCCAACGCCGTCTGAGGTAAAATCTTAACTGTCACTCTGCTCTATCCTAAGCTCCGCCCACCACCTGTGGAACCTACCATAAAGTCAGTTTCCCCTACACTAAGTGGTGTGGTCCTAGGTGAGTGCTAAAAATAGACTCCATAAGCATTAAATCGTAACCTGGCAACTTACAAGTAAAAACACATTTTATATTCAAGTGTAATACCATTCTGTGGCGCATACCTGCAGGGGCGCCACACACCCCCTTGGTGAAACACACCCGTCCGCGGGTGTCAAACCAAACCTGGAATAAAATGCATTTTACATATAACATTGAACATTTAAAACAGATATCAACAATAAGATTGCTTCTTTTCTTCCCTATTAGGGAGGCGCATTGCTTATAACGTTGCATCAAACTTTGACTATAATCTAGTCCATACTGGCCCAACTGGGACCAGGTAACAAGTTCTTTCGTTACTGTCCATCAAGTGCTGAAAAGGAAAAAGAAACAGTGCAATTCCAGAAAAATATGCATTTTAAACAATTCTGCTCATACTTTGAACAGTGCAATACCGGGTTAACTCTTTATTGCTCAACTTACTGACCCGGTTTGCAAACCTCCCACTGAGACCTGCGTGGCGTTTATTTATCCCCACAATACAGGTCCCGGTCCAGGTGGCCCTGGGGAACTGCAGATAGATGGACTCTCCTCTCTCCAACCGTTGCTGCTGATGCTGGTACCGCGACCCTCCATAGCTCGCGGGGCCCGGCCTCCTCCGTACCACCGGCTCCTCCTCCGTCAGCTCGGGCTCCTTCAGGAACTGGATGAAGTCCTCCGCCTCGGTGATATCCTCCTTTCCGGGCTCCACAAGGGGTGCATAAACCGGTCCCAGGGAATCAGCAGCTGGGACTGCCATTGCCTCACAGCCGGTTACAGGTAACGGGTACGGAGCCTGACCAGGTATATTGAGTCCGCTCCCGGCCGCATCCTGCTTAGTTCTTATAGTCCATAACTGGTGTGGGCTGGCGCTCGACCCGCCCCCTTGGTTGATTGAGAGCAATGGGGGCGGGGAGACTTTTTGGCGCCTCTGGAATGACATGTTTATTGAGGGGCCGAGGCACGCCCCTAGGCCAGCACATTGTTGTTTCTGCACTTTAAGCCTGGCCACCACGAAGTTCCTGTGAGCAAGTCCTTCGGGCTTTTCCGGAGCCCGCCACTGCCTTCGTCACTCCTCGGCAGAGCGAAGGGGGCGGGGCTTATCTTCCCGCTCTTTCTCCTGCTGCTGTGACGCAGTTTGAAGTTTGTGAGGCGATGTAATGGCGGCTCGGCACAGTTCTTATAATCCACACAGTTAAACAGTAATAAAGTTCTTAAGGCACACTTCACCCGGTAGATACCAGGCTGGCTCATCCTGTTCGTGACGCCAATTTGTTTCGACCAGAGCTGGGGTGCGTGGGGTACTCGGTCACCGGGGCTTCTGTGTGGGATGTCACGGGTGGTCGGTATCCCCGGTGCCGTGCCCTGGCGAACAATTATACCAGGTGTTGTTGGTAAACGGTGGGGGTGAAAGGGGGTTATTTACAGGGGAACGTGACGCCACCTGTAGGGTCCGGTAAGGTGGTACCAGCGCTGCCAGCCGGCCACTGAGGTGATGGAGGGGGCAGCAGTGTGTGGTACAGCTCCCCACAGGTGGAGCTTTACCTCAGGGCAGCTATGATGGTATATGAGACGGTGAGGGAGGACAGTGATGTTAATGGTGGTGCAGTTCTTACCCCTCTGCTGTAGATGTTGATGATGTTCAGTCCTCTGAGCTGCGGCAGGAAGAATAACAGAAACCAATTCTTGTTTAACTTTGCTTTACTCGGTACCGGCTGATGGCATAACAATACACGGTACAGTTTGGTTTAGGGTGCTGTTACCAACTCAGGATTTCTCTTAAGGAGTCTTTAGATGTTCCTTCTCTGTCTTTCAGGGTTTCTATTCTCTTTCTAGATCTTTCTGTCTTTCCCACCTTGGAAGAGCTCACCCGCCAGTCCTGCAGTCTGTGTCTAGTAGGCTTAAATTGACTATTACCGGTCCAAATGGGAACAGCAGGAACGCACAAGTTTCCCACCTGACACCGGGTTTCAGTCTTTCCTCACTAGTGTAGGACCGTCTTTTGGGCATGAGGGGTGAGGTACCTTGTGGTGCTGTCAGCAACCCGGTCTGGTTGGGCCTGCAGCTCGTCGGCTTCGCAGTCAGGGATGAACTCCTGGCTGCCTCGGTATCCGTGTCACCTGTGAACCCTCAACATGACCAGCTGGTTCCTACCAGTCTAGGTCCGTTGCCATCTGTCCTGGGCCCCCACATATAGTTGGGGTACCCTCCACTCAGCTCAGGCTGCCAGGCGTGACCACACTGTCTGCCTTCCCAACGCCGTCTGAGGTAAAATCTTAACTGTCACTCTGCTCTATCCTAAGCTCCGCCCACCACCTGTGGAACCTACCATAAAGTCAGTTTCCCCTACACTAAGTGGTGTGGTCCTAGGTGAGTGCTAAAAATAGACTCCATAAGCATTAAATCGTAACCTGGCAACTTACAAGTAAAAACACATTTTATATTCAAGTGTAATACCATTCTGTGGCGCATACCTGCAGGGGCGCCACACATGTAATGTCCACACGATATGAGGCATTCACAAGGGTAAACTTTAACTGTACTTTATTCTTGTCTTCTATCTTTCTCCATCATATATCAGAACAGTCTTTTCCTGCAGCATGCTCTAAAGTGAAACCAAAACTTAACTCCCCTCCTCCTTCTCCTTACCCATCATACAACAGACTTAGTTTTCTTAAAGAGGCAGATCTAATTATTGTACATTACATCATCCCCCTTTTTTTTTTTTTTACAACTTAGAATAAATACACTGACAATATAACCATGTGAATATGTCCAATAAATATATATGTCGGTTTTGGCCTATTTAGTCTATTCAAATCAGGCACCGAAAAGAAACAAAAAAAAAAAAAAACACAAAAGACAACAAAAAAAAACAACAACCAAAAAGAACTCTGTATGTTTTCTGTTCTTTTCTCTTTTATACTTCTTCAATAAGCCGCGATGGAGCCCTCCTTTCTCGTGTTGGATAGCGTCTGGGCTCAGTGAGTGTGTCCATTATTGAAGAATTGTTCACTTCCGGGTGGTCTTCTCCACCGAGCACCAAGTCTTCCACCAGAGGAAGATCATTACCATCATTTTGCGGTATGATTTTAAAATGTGAAGAATTTCGAGTTATGAAGTGTCCATTTCGCTCAGCCGTGACCATGCTGCCTTTCTTATCAGTAACATTGTATTGTGCAGGATTATAAGTAGCTGAGGTCTTGTTGGTTGGTTTTTGACGCACGACGACAACATCCCCTTTTTTGATGGCACTTGGCTGTGCCCTTCGCCTTCTGTCTGCATAACGTTTCATAGCTTGTTTGTTAGCAGAGTCTGCTGATCGCACAGAAGAGTCACTTGGTAAGGGATGACTGGTCACATCAGGGATACGTATCCGTGGAGTTCTGTTGAACATTAGATGAGCTGGAGCAGCATTAGTAGTAGAATGTGGTGTATTGCGATAATTGCGCATGAATTTGTATAATGACTGTTTCAGCGGTGTGTGCTCCAGACTCGCTGCCTTGACTCTTTTCCCCATAGTGCGCATGAAACGTTCTACTATACCATTGGCTTGTGGCCAGCAAGGTGTGATTTTCCTGTGACTGAACCCCAAGTATTCAGAAAATTGTGTAAACACATGTCCATTGAACGGAGGTCCATTGTCTGTTTTAACCACTCTTGGAATGCCATATGCAGAGAATATGTCATCCAGTTCTGGTATGACACTAGTGGCAGAGGTTGAAGATATGAAAGAAATGACAGGGTATCTAGAATATTCATCAATTGTTACTAGAATGTACTGGCCATTGGGTAATGGTCCATATATGTCGACTGCCACTTCCTCCCAGACAGCAGTGGGTAGCGGAGACATTTGCAGTGGTTCTAAGTTTGATGATGGAATAATGAATTGACAGGTGGAGCAATGTCTAATTTTCTCTTCCACCAATTGATCCATGTTTGGGAACCACACTTTTTCTCTAAGTAATTTTTTAGTACCAACAATTCCTAGATGACCTTCATGTGCGATCTGTATGACTAAGTTGCGCAAAGACTTAGGTACAACCAGTTTGGTACCTCGAAGAATGAGGTGTTCTTCAGTGACTGATAATTCATCCCGTACACTTGAGAATAGTTTTAATTCTTTCAGATCAATCTCAGAGTCGGGAAATTTTTCTTTTTGAATTTCATGCCACCTTCGATTTTGTATGATTTGTATTAAAGCACATAGCGTTTTGTCACTTGTTGTTGCATTCACAAAGTGATCAATAGAGAGTGCTTTAGGCACTGCATGAGCTGTAATGAAGCGTATGTATTCTTCAATAGAGGATCGCTCAGGTGAGGCATCATTCATAGGATGTCTTGAAAGATAGTCAGCCGGATTGCTGTATTTTCCAGGTTTGTGAACAATTTTGTAGTTATAGTCCTGTAGACGTAGGCCCCATCTTTCAATGCGTGCAGGCATTTTAGCTCTGGGATTTCCAAAGATTGTAAGGAGTGCTTGATGGTCAGTGACAATGGTGAAGGGAGCTCCATAGAGAAATAAGTGAAAGTGTTCACATCCCCAGACAACTGCCAAGCTTTCTTTTTCAGGTTGTGAATATTTCTTTTCAGTGCTTGTTAAACTTTTACTTGCATAAGAAATGATGTGAGGATCTTGATTATTATCCTTATATTGTGCTAAGATAGCACCCAGCCCCACGGGACTGGCGTCCACAATTAATTCGGTTTGAAGTGCCGGATCAAAATAAGCCATGGTAGTGGTTGAGCAAAGTTCATTTTTAATTGCTTCAAAAGAGGTCTGACAGTCTTGGGACCATTGAAAAACACAATTTTGCTTTGTAAGTTCTCTTAATGGACTGCTGATAGTTGAAAAGTTTGGAATATATCTAGCACAGTAGCTTGCCATTCCAAGAAAAGAGCGTACTTCACTGGCAGTTTGTGGAATTGAGGCTGTCTTGATGGATTCTACTTTCTTAGGGTCAGGTTGTACTCCTTTTTCCGAGAAGATGTGACCATAGAACTCTAATGAACTTCTATCAAATTCGCACTTTTCTTTGTTTAAAGTGAGTCCAGCAGAGAGCAGGCATTCGAAGATGTTGTATAGAGCACGATTGTGTTCAGCTTGAGTTTTACCAAACACCAGTATGTCATCACTGTAATTAAAGGCATTTGGAACGTGTTGAATGACGTTCCTTATCGCATCCTGAAAAATTTCTGCTGCTGAGCAGACTCCAAAAGTCAATCTTTTATATCTTCTGAGGCCCACATGTGTGGAAAATGTTGTTAAGTATCTGGATTCTGGACTCAGTTCTAATTGGTGATAGCCTTTATTGAGGTCGAGCTTTGAAAAGACGGTCGCTCCATTTAATAAATGAATGATGTCATCAATCGTGGGTGAGATATGTCTTTCTCTCTGGATAGCGGTGTTGGGTAGGCGCATGTCAACACACAGTCTCACCTGCTCTGGAGTCTTTGGTTTTGGAACTACCACAAGTGGAGAGACCCACGGAGTGGGACCAGTAACAGTTTCAATGACGTCCTCATCCATGAGGAATTGAAGTTCTTTTTCCACCTTCTTTCTCAGGTGAAAAGGAATGCGTCTATGTGGTTGGGCGACCGGACGAACGCTGTCGTCCACATGAAGATGTATTTGAGAGTCCTTTAATTTCCCCAAACCACTAAATAAGGAGGGAAAACTGTTTACCATGGCCTGTACATCCATGTCTGCTGGGTCAGTTATGGTATGAATAATCTGGATGAGACCTAGCTTCAATGCAGTGTGATAGCTGAGAAGACAGCCTCCCGATCCTTGTAATGTGTGAAAAGTGGTTTTATGCCTGTTTTCTTTATAGCTGATTTCCGTGTCAAATTGTCCTCTTGTGGCTAGAGGTGTTGTAGATCCATATGGGAAGATTTTTGTGTTCACTTGCTGTAAAACTGGCTTATTTTTCAATTGTTCATATGCAGTGCTGTCTATAATATCCACTGAAGCACCCGTATCTATTGTAAAGGTGATATTGGTGTTGCAGAGTGGGAGTGTGATGCAGGGAGACTGTACGGAGCCAGTGGCAGAAGTGGTGAACACATAGTTTTCTGTCCCGGACATTTCTTCTGTGTCCTGATTTATCATTTTTATATTTGCGGGCTTTGTCAGAGGCAGAGAAGACTTGTATTGTGCTGACCTGCAGACAGCTGCAAAATGATTCCCTTTTCCACATTTACTGCATGTCTGTCCTATAGCTGGACATTTGTTCAGGTGGTGAGGGAAATCATGTCCACATCTATAGCATTTCCTCTGTTTTGGGGTTTGCTTGTCTTGGGCATTCTTATACTTGAGATTATGCACATGTAAATGATCCCCACTCTCCATTGCAGTAGCCTGATGATCTGCTGTTTCTATAGCGCGGGCCATTTTGAGTAAATCATGTAGAGAGAGATCCTGCTGCAGAGCCTTGCGCCTTATGTTATTGGATGAGCAGGTGACAATTACTTGGGTTAGAATTTCATCATCTACATCTGTGAATGCACATCCATGTGCCAGCTCTCTCAGCCGGGTGACATAGGTGTCTATGGATTCTTCTGGGAGCTGTTTAGCAATTCTGAATTTGTATCTTTCATATCTGATATTTTGTTTGGGATTGAAATAGTCAGTGAGAGCTTTGGTGCAATTCCTGTATGTGTCTGTCTCGGCTGCAGGTAATGTGCTGTATACATCATAGACTCCTGAGCCTGCACAATGTAAGAGTACAGCCTTCCTTCGTTTCTCCTCTTTTATGTCCACGGCTTCTAGAAAGTTCTCAAATCTGTTTAGCCATTTTCTCCAGTTATGGGAGAGATTAGTAGCATCAGTCATATCAAACTGTGGGAAACTGTGTAAGTATTCAGCCATGATAGAGTCTCTCAGTGATGCTGGTGTGTGAAGCAGTAAACAGTGATCAGTACTCACAGCAGCCGGTGGTTATATCATCCCATCCTCGTCGCCAGTTGTAATGTCCACACGATATGAGGCATTCACAAGGGTAAACTTTAACTGTACTTTATTCTTGTCTTCTATCTTTCTCCATCATATATCAGAACAGTCTTTTCCTGCAGCATGCTCTAAAGTGAAAACCAAAACTTAACTCTCCACCTCCTTCTCCTTACCCATCATACAACAGCCTAGTTTTCTTAAAGAGGCAGATCTAATTATTGTACATTACAGGGTAATCAGACACGGGAGCCCACACAATAGGGTAATCGGACATGGGAGCCCCCACAATAGGGTAATCGGACATGGGAGCCCACACAATAGGGTAATCGGACATGGGAGCCCCCACAATAGGGTAATCAGACACGGGAGCCCCCACAATAGGGTAATCGGACATGGGAGCCCCCACAATAGGGTAATCAGACACGGGAGCCCCCACAATAGGGTAATCGGACATGGGAGCCCCCACAATAGGGTAATCAGACACGGGAGCCCCCACAATAGGGTAATCAGACACGGGAGCCCCCACAATAGGGTAATCAGACACGGGAGCCCCCACAATAGGGTAATCAGACACGGGAGCCCCCACAATAGGGTAATCGGAAACGGGAGCCCCCACAATGGGGTAATCAGACACGGGAGCCCCCACAATAGGGTAATCAGACATGAGAGCCACCATAAAAGTGTAATCAAACACGGAAGCCCCCATAATAGTGTAATTATTCCCCAAGACCTGAGAACAGCCATGGTGGTGCAGTCGACTTACTCCTGTCTCCACAATGTACTTTCCTAGTCATCTGCCCAGCTCCATCACTCTCATTCCCCTCTTTTGAGGTCCACACAATAAGGCTCTTCTGTCCTCTCCTCCTCAGAGTAGCGGTGGTATACCGCCCCCCAGTGTCACCCGCCCAGTTCCTTGAACATTGTTCCGCGTGGCTGCCGCATTTCATGTCCTCAGAATTAGCAACCCTTATTCTGGGAGACTTCAACATCCCCATAAAGCGCCCCATCTCCCCATCTGCATCCCAGCTCCTATCTCTAACCACCTCTCTTGGCCTCTCACAGCTCTCAACCTCTGAGACACACAAGAATGGTAACACCCTTGACCTGATCTTTGTCCGGCTCTGCTCAACCTCCTCCTTAGATAATTCACCTCTTCCCCTCTCTGACCACAACATTCTCTCCTTCACACTCACAAACCCTCACCCACCCCAGCACAGTCCGACTTATCACATATTCCGAAATCTACAGGCTATTAACCCTCATGCACTTACAGACTCTCTACACTCATCACTGTCCCCACTGTCCCCAATCTCCTCATTCTCTTGTCCCGATCTGGCAGTAAATCACTAAAATGACTCTCTCAGAAGCTCCCAGGACAAAGTAGCGCCCCTCACTTTCCGAACCTTCAAACACAGAGTGAAACAGCTCTGGCTCACATCACAAACTCGAATCCCCCAGCGATGCTCTAGGAGTGCTGAGCGATTATGGAGGAAAACCTGCCCACCAGAAAACTTCATTCACTATAAATTTATGCTGAGAGCTTACAACGCTGCCCTTCACCTTGCCAAACAAACCTACTTCACCACCCTGATCTCCTCACTATCCAGCAACCCAAAAATACTCTTTGACACCTTACATTCTCTCCTCAGTCCTAAAGTGCAGGCCCCTATTACTGACCTCTGTGCTGATGATCTGGCTTCCTACTTCGCAGAGAAAATAGAAAACATCCATCAGGAAATCAATTCTGAACCTCAAATTGCTGTTACCCCTACCTCTCCCCACATTTCCTCTGGCTCATTCTCCACATTCGACCCAGTCACAGAAGAAGAAGTCTCCAGGCTCCTCTCTTCCTCTTGTCCCAAGACTTGCACTGCTGACCCCATCCCCTCTCACCTACTCCAGTCTCTCTCTCCGGTGGTCACCACTCACCTAACCAAAATCTTCAATCTCTCCCTCTCTTTTGGTATCTTCCCCTCCTCCTTCAATCACTCTACCATTACTCCATTATTAAAGAAAATGTCTCTTGACCCATCCTGCGCAAACAACTACAGACCAGTCTCCAATCTCCCCTTCATCTCTAAACTCCTGGAGCACCTGGTCTACTCCCGCCTCACTCATTACCTCTCCACTCACTCTCTTCTAGACCCATTACAATCTGGTTTCCTCTCCCTACATTCTACAGCAACTGCTCTCACCAAATTGACCAACGACCTTCTGACAGCAAAACGTAATGGTGACCACTCTCGCTTATTCTTTTTGATCTCTCTGCAATCTTTGACACTGTTGACCACAATCTCCGATACTTCAGGCTGCACTCCATCGGCATCAAGGACATGGCTCACTCCTGGTTCTCTTCCTATCTTTCTTACTTTCTTTCAGTGTATCACTTCCTGGCTCCACTTCCTCCCCTCTTTCTCTCACTATTGGGGTCCCTCAGGGTTCAGTCCTTGGATCTCTTCTCTCCTCTCTCTACATGGCCCCGATTGGACAGACTATCAGCAGATTTGGCGTTCAGTACCATCTTTATGCTGATGACACACAACTATACACTTCTTCCCCTGACCTTACTCCTGCTCTAATAACGAACACCAATGACTGTCTAACCACAGTTTCCAATATCATGTCCGCTCTCTGTCTGAAACTCAACCTTTCCAACACTGAACTTCTTCTGCTCCCGCCCTCCACTAACCTTCCTAAATATGACATCTCTCTCTCAGTGTGCCGCAGCACAGGCTCGCTGTCTGGGTCTTATGTTTGACTCTGATCTTTCCTTCACCCCATATATACAATCTCTCGCCCTACTCTTGCCGCTTGCAACCTGAAGAACATCTCTAGAATTCTCCCCTTTTTCATCTTGGACACCACAAAAACCCTTAATGTTTGGTGTGGAATTATATCCAATTTGGTTTTAGGACAATTCTTTTTGTGTTTTTTCATTGAGACAAATTAAATGAAGATAATAATACCAAAGAATTTGTAATTGCAATCATTTTCAGGAGAAACTGAGTATTATCTGACAGAATTGCAGGGGTGTCAATACTTTTGGCCACAACTGTATGATGGCACTTTTTGCCATTTACCTTTTGTGCCCCCGTATTTCCTCATAGACTGTAAGCTTGTGACTGTAAGCAGGAACCTCACCCCTCTTGATATCTGTTGAATTTTTGTTAATCTATATTGTCTTAAATTGTTTGTGTATATCCCTCTGAATTGGAAAGTGCTGCAGAATATGTTGGAGCTATATAAGGATTATTATTATTATTATTATTATTCTCGCTAGCTATCTTGCTGAATGGCGCGCAGCCAATAGGGTAAGCGACACTGGTGCCCAATAACAGTGTGAGCCAGCACTGGCGCCCCCATAACAGCGTGAGCTAGCCACAGGTGCCCCATAACAGTGTGACAAGCCCAAGTGCCCCCCAAAGTGTGATAATAGCCACAGATACAAAATACAAGCAATATATGCAGCATTCACTCTGTCGGTATAGGTGCATTTAAACACAATTAAATACAAAATAGTAAATAGCATTCCTACAGATATATTGCAATTGGAATAATATGGCATATGAAAATTTGGCTTAGGAAAATGTGAGAAAATTTAGATACCGTACTTAGCATTATTGAAATGGCCATATCCATAATCTGCCCAGTTGCCAACTTCGAGGCGTATCTCGTAACTGGGTCCCTGTCTAAATGATTTCTACCTATGTTTGAATCCTTTTATGTAGGCACTGATACGAGAGAACAACAGAACTTTTAAGCCGTATAGGCAAGGACAGGTGTTCTAAATGAGCTTTCTCTGCCTTTTAGAAAAATTAACCTCCTGGTTGATAGGGAAGCTGGGAACTGATACCAGAAAGCAATAGCAAGACAGGTCAACTAGAGTGGGGAAAATGGATTCAAAAGGATTCAAACATAGGTAGAAAACATTTAGATAGGGACCAAGTTACGAGATACGCCTCGACATTGGCAATTGGGTGGATTATGGATATGGCCATTTCAATAATGCTAAGAATCTCAATTTCTCTTGTGCCTCATTGTGGGATACAGGACCATGGGTTATGCTGCTATCCCTAGGAGGCTTGACACTAAGTGAATTCTGAAAGAAACACAACAGATTGGCTCCTCCCCCACAGCATACAACCTCTGGCTGGGCCAGGCCCTGACCAGTTTAAGCTTAGTGTCTGTAGGAGGCAGATGCGGTCTACAGACCTATATCTTTTTTGTTTTCAATTTATTATTTTATTATTATTATTTATTTCTACAGAAGAAGTTTTTAGACGGGCGACAGCCCCCTTTAAGACAGCTGCTTTCCCTGCCACTAATAGATGGGATCATGGAGTATCGCCTCCACGAATTCCCTTCAGCTTCGTTGGATCTCTAATGGTACCTTTACACGCCGCACAACAGGATGGATACAACCCGCTACAGGCTACAAATGTAGCTTGTAGCGCCAATATCGCCCGTAGTAGCGGCGTGTGAAGACGGGACGACACAGCCGGCTACAGATACCTCTGTATCCTGCTACTGCCCATAAACATATGGCTACATCGCCGATTGTAGCGAGCTGTATCGGCGTGTAAAGACGTTACGGAAGGGAACTCGGGACAGCCTGCAATGTAGCTAAGGCGTGACCCTGGCTCCGTGTTACCACGCGCCCATGTGCGATCATTGGTGGAAGCTGCTGCATGACGATTGGTAGTCGCTGCTAGGGAGGCATATTTAAGGAGCTGACGAGTCACACTACACAATCGCTCGAGCGTGCTGTATTACTCAGCCTCCTGCGATGCCTGGGCCAATCAGGATTTATTGATTTGTCCTATCAGCGTACGGACGGCTCGTACTCTCAATTGTGGCACGCCTATGTGCTGTCCCTGCTGCACCAGGTCCGCCCATAGTAGCTGGTTATAGCGGTGTGTAATGAGCTACAGATGGCTACTTGCGACACCCGGCGATGTAGCTAGCTGTAGATGTAGCGTGGCGTAGCGCACCTTGTGGCGGCGTGTAAAGAGGGTGCGGTTCCGTTTGGTAACCGTTCGGCTGTGCTCGTGCACGTGAAGTTGCCGTTGGTATCCATCCTGTGTCGGCGGCGTGTAAAGGTACCATAAGGGATACACCATTTTTACATTTTTTTCATGGACATCAAGGGTGACGATTTCTTTAAAGAAGCTTATTTCCCAGCCGTCAACAGAAGGGCACGTGGAGTGTCGCCTCCTCGTATCCCCCTCTGCACCTGGCGTATACCCATCATTCCAGCCCTGTGGGACGCTATGGACCTCCTCAGCCTCCTATAAAAGGGGCCTGAGTCACAGGATTAAAAGCGCAGCCCACAGTTACACTGAGGTCTCGCTCAGCAGCATATTCTCCTGCGTGAGTTAACACTGCTGCGCACATGCAGCACTGCTGGCAGTCATTTCATGTTGTGAGACGGTGACAGACCTCCAGGGTAAGTAGACACCCGGTGCTGGTGTAGCTCCCGACACTGGTGTCTATATGGCGGAGGGCTCCCTAACAATCCACCTTACACATTAGGCTTCTGGACTCCGCCGACCGCCGATCCGCTTCTTCACCTCAGCTTCCCAGTTGTGGCGATAAATTTAGGTCCCGGCTTCGGCCTAGTTGCGGTTCTTGCTCTTGGCCCGTCCCATTGAAGACGCGGGGTTCCCGCACACGCACCCGATGTGACGTCACATCAGGCGCGAATCTGACCCTCAGCTCCTGGCCCCGCCCACCGTGTATTCCGTCTCCTGCATGAGGTAACGCTGTTGCGCTCCTTTCTGTGTATACAGCGCAGCTGAGGGACATGTCTTCACCACTGGCGTTCTGGAAGGTAGTTTTCGGGTCGGTACCAGTCTTTGGGACACAGGACCATAGGGCTGCTAAAGGGGGGGATCTCCTCTTTTCTGGTAAGAGTGGACTCCTAGGCTGCAGGGCTCTAGAGCCATCCAAATCTCTAAAGGTACCTTTACACGCCGCTACCAAAGGTTAGAAACCACCGGGTGTCTCACGTGCACGAGCACGTTTCAACGGTTCTTAACGGTACCTGATACTGCATTTACACGCCGCTACAAGGTGCTCCACAGTAGGTTTTTTCTATCCCTGGAAGCACCGACGGGTGCCGCAGGTTACCTTCTGTAGAGCACCTCCCCTCATTTACACCCCGCTACCACAAGGCAATATGGGAGGACCTGGGGCAGCAGGGACAACACATAGGCGTGCCAGAGTTGTGGATTACGAGACGCTCGTACGGTGATTGGACAATGCAATAGCATCATGATTGGCCAGCCAGCGCAGGAAGGCTAGCTAATACATGATGCTATTGCAATTGTGTAGTGTGACTGGTCAGCTCCTTAAATATGCCGCCCTATGCAGGGACAACCAATCGTAACGCAGGATCTTCCACCAATGATCGCTGAAGGGGGGCGGTATCCCGGAGGCTGTGTCACGCCCCAGGGAGTTCACTAGGTGACGAAAATACCTTCCTGTTCCTCGATTACACGCCGCTACCATAGGATTTAAACCTACCTGTTTTTGAGCACGGCTGAAAGACTGGTGTCGACAGTGACCGGTGGCAACAACCTGAATTACACGCCGCTACCTCGCAGTGTTTTGACGGTTCAAGATACAATTGTCTCCGACACCCGGTAGTTTCTAACCTTCGGTAGCGGCGTGTAAAGGTACCTTTAGGGAGAGCAAAAAAAGCCCTCACCCGCAGCAGCTCTGCTGAAGCACCACTATACAACCTTTTTAACTTGATTCCAGCCTGAGTACCACTATCTTTATTAACATGCAAGCTTCTAAATCATGTGTCACCTGTCACCTGGCCCTTATGAGCGGTCACACCACACCTCACTGCCGGGCCTGTGTCCCTGCAGAAGCCCAGCAGTCCTCCGCCGATGTTGGAGAAACTAGTGTTTCCAGCCCGCCAGACTGGGCACTATTCCTCACCCAATCCTTGGAAAAGCTGTCAAACTCTCTGGTCCAGGCTATGCAGCACCATTCCCCGGTCACGTCTTCCCAGGATGGTGCACAGGCACAGGACCCTATTCGGAAGCCCGCAACTGTCGAGGACAGGCGACGTTCCGTCACAACAAAGACAACTAAGAAAAGGTCTCACAGAATCATCTCATCAGTTTTTCCCCATGGCTCTCATGCCTCTCCCTCACGGGATTCGAGACTGGGCTCCCCTGCTACGGTCGAACCTCATATTCTAGACTCAGAATCAGACATGGGCGAACCCTTTTGATCTAGAATTCCCTGAGATTCAGGCCATGATCAATGACCTAGTGTCAGCAGTTTACCAAACGCTTAAGATAGATGACCCTATAACTATGACTACGGACCATACTGTCTCATTTAAGAGAGCGAAACGTCAGCAGATGTTTTTTGCCAACCATCTCGAGTTCCAGGATATTCTGTTCAAACAACGGGAAAGACTGGATAAAAGGTTTGAGGGTTGCAAACCCATTGAGGCTCGTAACTCCTTTCCCCCAGCCTTCACTAAGCATTGGGCAAATTTGCCGCCGGTTGACTCCCCCCGCCCCCCCCAGTCTCCCATCTAGCGGCAAAGACTATATTGTCATTGCCAGATTGGTCCTCTGTTAAAGACTTAACAGACAGGCAGGTAGAGCATTTAGCACGGTCAGTCTTTGAAGCAGCGGGATCAGCTCTATCGCCTTCGCTCGCCTCGGTCTGGGTGGCCAAGGCAGTTGTAGCTTGGGCGGAATTTTTACAAAAATCCCTCAAACGTTCAGACCCAGAGCTTGTGGATCTGACATCTCAAATCATTATGGCCAGAGATTACTTAAAGAGGACCTGTCACCCCCCCCAAAGATTTCAATCTAAATGCAGCACTGAATGCAGCAAGTATGCTGCATTCAGGCAACAGGTCCCCCATGTGTTTGTGATGGTTTTTTTTCCTAATTACAGCCTTATGAAAATGTATACCAAAAAGTCAGGAGGGCATTACCAGCTTCAGGAGTCAGCTCCTTTCCGGGGGCTATTTCCGCCCCCTCTGTCTCTGTTCCTCCCTCTTCTCGCCACCTCCTTGATGCCTTGTCAGCCATCCTCACTCTGCGCCTGCGCCTCCTTGTGCTACTTCACGCAGGCGCAGAGCGGGGTCTTGCTAGTGTCGGCCCGCGCTCCTGAACCGCCTCTCGCCCTGACATCAGCACTTGTTCCCACCCTGCTCCATGTATAACACGGAGCAGGGCGGGGATAAGTGCTGATGTCAGGGCGGGAGGCGGGACAAGAGCACGGGGCGTCAGCACTTGTTCCTGCCCTGCTCCGTGTTATACATGGAGCAGGGTGGGAACAAGTGCCGATATCAGGGCGGGAGGCGGGTCAGAAGTGCGGGGCCGACACTAGCAAGACCTCACTCTGCGCCTGCGTGAAGTAGCACAAGGAGGTGCAGAGCAAGGAAACCTGACAAGGCATCAAGGAGATGGCGAGGAGAGGGAGGAGGGAGGAACAGAGACGGAGGGGGCGGAAATGGCCCCCGGGAAGGAGCTGACTCCTGGAGCTGGTAATGCCCTCCTGACTTTTTGCTACACATTTTCTTAAGGCTGTATTTAGGGATAAAAACATCACAAATACATGGGGGACCCCCTTCCCTAAATGCAGCATACATGCTGCATTCAGTGCTGCCTTTAGATTGAAATCTTTGGGGGGGTGACAGGTCCTCTTTAATCCATGTTTCTCTGGACTCGGCCACTTGTGATGCCCTCATAGCCTCTAACGCGATCGCCATTCGCAGAGCCCTTTGGCTTAGGCAATGGCTAGCGGATTCAGCATCAAAAAAGTCTTTAACTAGCCTTCCTTATCAAAGCAGGCGACTTTTCGGTGAACGATTAGATAAACTCATCTCAGATGCGACTGGTGGAAAAAGTACATCTCTTCCCCAGTGCAAACCATAACTTCCTTCTTTTAAAAGACATTAACCACGTTTTCGGGCCTTTTGTTCCTCTTTCGGCTGGACATCCTCTCGAACCCCTACATCCGCAAGCTGTTCTCCACATATGGAGAGGAGCAACCAGTCATCTTACAAGTCGAATCAAAACTGACAAAATAGGCCAAAGTAATCTAGATCCAAAGGGTCCAGATCCAATCGTTTCTCCTCGTCATGACTCGCACTTATTCCCGGAAGGCACTCCCACCGTCAGCGGTCGTCTACACTTCTTTCATCGCGTATGGCAATCCGTCACCGACTACAGATGGGTCAAAGATCTCGTGTCTTCCGGTTACTACATAGAATTTATAGCCAGCCCTCCAAACCGTTTCTTTTCCTCCAATCCACTGAAGTCACCGATACGAGCTTGTGCTTTCTTCCACGTAACATCCCTGCTTCGGCTCGCCGGGGTAATCGTTCCCGTGCTGGACTCCGAACGTTTCAAAGGTTTTTACTCAAACCATCCTGAACCTAAAACATCTGAACAGATATGTTACTGTCCGTCATTTCAGGATGGAGTCCCTGCGTTCCTTCATCGCATCTATGGAAGGAGGCGAGTTTCTCATCTCCATTTACATACGGGACACGTACCTTCACATCCCGATAGCTCAGGCGCATCAACGTTTTCTACGATTTGCTGTCCACGAGGAGCACTTCCAATTCAATTGCTTTACACTTCGGTCTCGCCAAGGTACTAAGAATATTCATGAAGGTCATGGCTGCTGCCATGACCATCCTTCATTCCAGAGGAATTGTCACCCTGCCCTATCTGGACGACCTCCTCTTCAAAGGCCACTCCTTCACAGCCTGCGAGGAGAGTGTCCGAATAACCATGGACACGCTTTCGCAACTGGGTTGGTTAGTCAATCTTGAAAAATCCTCTCTGATTCCTGCCCAGTCTTATCACCTTCCTGGGCATGGTCTTCAATACGTCTCTGGGATTAGTCACTCTTCCTCGAGACAAAGTTCAAACCCTACGTCGGGGAATACGCACCCTGCTCCGATCCTCACCACACTCCATCCGTTACGGGATGAGGGTTCTTGACAAAATGGTGGCTGCAATAGAAGCAGTCCCATTCGCTCAATTTCACCTTTACCCGCAACAGATGGCCCTGCTGATGACCTGGAACAGGAGTCCATTCTCACTGGACAGGGTATTCTCCCTGACCCCTTCAGTCCAGAGGTCACTATGATGGTAGACGTGCCCGATGACTCTATCCAAGGGCCGGTCCTTCCTTCCAGTCGATTGGGAATTCCTCACCACCGATGCCAGTCTCCTGGGTTGGGGGCAGTTTATCGTCATCATACTGCCCAGGGTCGCCGGTCTGAACAGGAGTCAACACTTCCAATCGACCTGCTGGAGATACGGGCCATAGCCCTATCTCTTCGTTGCTTTCACAGACTCCTGGCGGGTTGTCACATCCGTGTCCAATCGGACAACATGACGGCAGTGGCCTACATCAATCACCAGAGCGGCACCCGCAGCAGCAGGGCTCTCGGCGAGGTAGAAAGCATTCTCACCTGGGTCGAGTTGACCAGGTCCGTCATCTCGGCAGTGTACATCCCGGGAGTGGACAATTGGGTGGCGGACTTTCTCAGTCACCAGGGCTTCACCACAGGAGAATGGTGCCTGCACTTGAAAGTGTTTCAACAGATTTGCCGCCGCTGGGGGACACTGGATGTGGACCTCATGGCTTCTCAAATGAACGCCAAGGTCCCGGTGTTCATGCCCCGCTCGCACGATCTGACTTCAATCGGAGCGGACGCACTGGTGCAATCGTGGCGCCAGTTCCGACTCCCGTACATTTTTCCTCGATTACCCTTAATTCCGAAGGTACTGAGGAAAATCAAATCAGAAGTAATCCCAGTCATCCTCATAGATCCAGATTGGCCCAGACGGGTCTAGTACACCGACCTAGTTCAGCTAGTCGCAGACGTCCCCTGGCGCTTAGCAGATCGCCCAGACCTTCTATCTCAAGGTCTGATTTGCCACCAAGGTTCGAGGGCTCTGACCTGTTGTTATTGGTACCATGATTAGAGCTTGAAAACCAGCTTCAGCACGTGTCTACTATGGTACGTGGAAGATTTTCTTTTCATGGAGCAAAGACTGCGGTCACTCCCTTTTTACTTTTTCAGTCCCGGTGATCCTCAGTTTTCTGCAGTCGGGACTAGACTCTGGGTTGGCTCTTTCAGTCCTTTACCAGCGCAAACTTTTGACACGTCCACAAATTAGAACCTTTATTCAAGGGGTGTCTCGATTGGTTCTCCCTTACCGACAACCGTTAGAGCCATGGGACCTTAACTTGGTCTTGGATGCAGTCCAGAGATCGCCATTTTAGCCTCTGAAAGAGGTTTCTCTCACTTTCCTGTCCTGGAAGGTGGTCTTCCTTGTGGCAATCACATCCATCCGTCGTGTTTCCGAATTGGCGGCACTCATGTGAGAGTCGTTCCTTTCTTTTCATCAAGATAAGGTGGTACTGTGTCCAGTTCCCTCTTTTCTTCCAAAGGTGGTCTCCTTCAACCTCAACGAAAATTCGTCCTTCCATCTTTCTGTCCAGCTTCGGTGCACCGGATAGAGAGGGCTCTGCATACCCAGGATCTAGTGAGAGCCCTTAGATACTACGTTTCAATAACAGCCCCCTTCTGTAAGACGGACAATCTTTTTTTCCTTCCAGAAGGTTACAGAAAGGGCATGACAGTTTCTAATGCCATCTTGGCTAGGTGGATACGTTCTTCCATCCAAGAAGCGTATCGGCTGCAGAATGTACCCATTCTTAGTAGTCTAAAAGGACACTCCACTTGTGCGGTGAGAGCATCTTGGGCTATTCGGCACCAGGCAACAGCGGAACAAGTGTGTAAGGCGGCTACCTGGTCCAGCCTGCATACTTTTGCCATACACTATAAGGTTCATACTTGGGCTTCTGCGGACACAAGCCTTGGCAGACGTGTGCTACAGGCGGCTGTGGAGCACCTCTCCATGTAAAAAATATTTTTCATGTGCAGGGGCGTCTCATTTCTTGGGTTACGGGTTTTATTTTCCCAGCCAGGCACTGCCTTAGGACGTCCCACGGTCCTGTGTCCCCCATTGAGGCGTAGGAGAAAAGGGATTTTTGTGTACTCACTGTAAAATCCTTTTCTCTGAGCCATCAGTGGGAGCCGGACATAGTTGCTTTCTGTAACATTGTGAGCCAGCCACAGGTGCCACAATAACTGTGCGAGCCAGCCACAGGTGCCACGATAACTGCGAGCCAGCCACAGGTGCCCGTAACAGTGTGAGCCAACCAAAAGTTCCCTTCTACAGCAGTGTGAAATACCCACAAGTGAACCATCCACAGGTGCCCCTCTACATCAATGTGAAATAGCCACAGATGCCCCATAACAGTGTGAGACAGCCAAAGGTGCCTCACAACAGTGTGAGCCACCCACAGGTTCCCCCACAGAAGTGTGAGCCACCCACAGGTTCCTCCAGAACAGTGCTGAGCCACCCACAGGTTCCTCCAGACCAGTGTGAGCCAGCCACAGGTTCCCCAAGCCAGTGTGAGCCAGTGACAGAGTGCTGTCCCACAACAAAGTGAGCCAGCCACAAGTGCCCCCATTATAATGTGAGCCCCACAGCTACCCCCACAACAGTGTAAATCAGACACAGGTTCCCCCGAAAACATTGTGAGCTAGTCACAGGTGCCCTAATAACAGTGTGAGCCAGACATAGGTGCCACAATAACAGTGTGAGCCAGCCACAGGTTCCCCCCACAACAGTGTGAGCCACCCACAAATTCCACCCACAACAGTGTGAGCCACCCACAGGTTCCCCTCACAACAGTGTGAGCCACCCACAAGATCCTCCACAACAATGTGAGCCAACCACAGGTTCCCCCACAACAGTTAGCCAGTGTGAGCCAGTCACAGAGTGGTGCCCCTACAACAAAGTGAGCCAACCCCAGGTGCCCCGCACAACACTGTGAGCCAGCCACCGATTCTCTCCTATAACAGTGTGAAATAGCCTCAAATGCCCCATAACAGTGTGAACAGCCACATATATCTCCATAACAGCTTGCTGAAATTGCAGATATCCCCATAATGTTGTTATCCAGACAAAGGTACTGTCATTATATTGTGAAGTAAACACATTTCTTTATAGCAGTGTGAGCCAGACACAGATACTTCCATAAAAATGTGAAGCAGTTACAGATGCCCCCTACAGGAGTGGTGGCCACCACATGTAATGCCACATGGCAGATACATGATGCCAACAAGAGTCAGGCAGGTAGAGAGGCCTCTGTAGACATTCTGCCCTGACCAGAACTCCAGCAGGTGACCAAGAGTGGCTGTCCTTCCTGGCTCATTAATATGGTTTCACCATTGGATGACCCTTTATGATATCTATATTCCACAATAGACTAGGGTTGTCTTCATGACTCAGCTCCTATATGACTGAAGAAAATCAGAGAAAGGGTAATGGAGGCAAAGACTGAATAATGTATTAGTTTAGCACCATCATTGTTACAGAGAATGTGACACTGGCAGATTTTATGTCAGGCTGCTCTTCTATTGGCAAGATTTACACTGTGCTGTATACATATATACAGAAGACAACGCGAGGTCAAATTTCTCGATCACAAACTCTGTTGACTGGATATGTTTTACTAACTTGAATAGAAGACTGAAAAATAACAAAGATTATACATTCAGATTGGCATGAGTGCTGTGATTGGGAGATGGAACCTGGAGTACACCAGGGCTACGTTCTTAAGATTGAGTTTTTGGTCAGTTTTTGACTCTCGTATTTTCACTGTTTCAGAAATACAGAATCCTACAGTTCCAGCAAAGTGGATGGGATTTATAGGAATCTTATGCCCAGTGTGCTCCATTTTTATGCTACGGTAAAGTGACCTGTGGTGCATGTTTCAAATGTGTGACTTGTCAATTTCTCTTGCGGGTACACTGAGTTTTAAGCAGGCAAGGGAACCCATAGGGTGGACAGGCCCCCATGACAGAAGGGGAGGCAGTGAGTGAATGGGGATTTATGGATTGGATGGTTTGTAGGTGGAGAATGGGATTGGTGGTCAGAGCAGGAAGGGGGGGAGTCGCTGGGGGGACATGAGACGTTGAAGGGGAAGCACTTGCCACTTGGCTTCCGGTGCTGACAAGAGAGTTTCCCGCCCGCCCTCCCTAGTTGGTGCAGTTTGTTAGGATGCGTATGGTATGTGCACAATCGTTGATGGTGAAATCGCATGTGGTAGTGTGGTACGTCTTGTCACGGCAGCGGGGGTAGGTCTGGTCCAGAGGCAAGGAAGGTACATTTGAAAAGGAGGAGGAGTCACTTGGAGGTTACAGTGGCTACGGTCAATGGTACTTGGCAAGCACGGGGTCTAAAACTGGGGGTATTTGGTTATTGGTAACCAGTACCTCGTCCCTGGGGCCGGTGGGTGGAGCGGCCAGGGATAGTAAAATAATACATAGACCTCACGTGCCAGGGGAAGAAAAGAACCAGTAACTCAGTGTCCCTGGGGCCGGTGGGGGTAGCGGCCAGGGATAATCATTTGGAGGCTTCTGGACCGGGCCTATCCAGGAATGATTGAGGAGTGCCTATTGTTTAAAGTTGGGACGCCCGTTGGAAGGCGAACCAGTTGAGTTTATTTTAGTATGTAAACAATAGGCAATAAAAAGGCTGCTGTGGCCAATTTATCAACCATGTCATGGCAGAATTTGTGTCATTTATTTGGGTACGAAGGAAAAAGGGGGTTGCGGGTGGTTATAAAGGTTGTGTGAGGAACGACCGAAAATCCTCCTCAACTGTCATGTGCAGATTACTCTCATAGACTTCTATTAGATTTGGAAAATTCTGCAGGTAAAAAAATGCATATGCATAGATAGTGCATCTCCATTGTAGACATTCATCAAAAACTTATGTACTCCGCACATGACTGTATTAATAAAGTTTTATCAAAGCTAAAAGCATAGCAGCTTTATTTAAAACGTGACATCAACGAGAGATAAAAATCGCAGGGAAAAAAAAACCCGCAAGTAACTTAATTTACATAATAGGTGCAGAAATGCTGCTGAAAATCTGCAACATCAAAAGCTTATCGTGGGAATATGTCCTAAGGCAGGCTTCACACTCTCCACATTCACAATTAAAGTATGGGTAGAATATCTGGACTGGATGCAGGTCTGATGACGAGATGAGCAGAACCATAGAAGTTCGGGTTCTGGGGGTTCAGTCGGACTTTAAAAACAAGTTCTGTTTTGACCTGATCCTCATTGGAAGTCACCGATTGGGCAGTTGGGCTCTCCGCCCACACCCAGCAAAGCACTTCTGGGGGAGGGAAGGGAGGTTTTGTCATTTTCTTTTTATTGGTACACTCTACATCCAAAAACTCTGATTTTATCCCCACTGCAAGCCATTCAACCATTGCAAGCAGCTCAAGTGATTTGAGTATGTAAAGCAGCTGATCCCGAATACTGAAACTTTTTAAAGTCTATTTTTGGTACAAACTCCAAACGTCAAAGCCTTGTTCGCTCATCTATTTTACAGAGGGTTGGATAGAGGTAGTTCAGCGGGTTCAGATGGTCTTATTTAAAGTTCTGTTCTGGACCCAAACCGCAGTGGAAGTCACTGGGCAGCTGGGCTCTTTCAGTCATAAATAAAACACTTACAGAGGTGGAGTTTTGTCATTTTCTTTGTTTAGTACACCCTACATCCAATAACTCTGATTTTACCCCCAGTGTGGCCTCTAAAAAACTGCAAGCCGCTCACACTAGGCAGAGCACCAAGGTACCTGAGCTACAGTGGCTTCCGTATGTAAAGCATTCGAACCCAAACACTTAAAAGTTTGATTCTCTCATTCCTACTCATGACCCAAATCTCAACAACCTTTTAAATGCCTGTAGGCCATGTGCACACATTCAGTATTTGGTGAGTTTTTTACCTCAGTATTTGTAAGCCAAAGCCAGGTGTGAATAGAAAATGCATAAGTTTCTATTATACATTTCCTCTGATTGTTCCACTCCTTGCTTTGGCTTACAAATTATTATTATTATTTACCGGCCTTCAGCTCGATCTCAAGCCATGATGACTTGATGGATGAACACTCTGTAGGAAGATTGATTTTGCGTGAGCCTAGGTGGGACCACCAGGATCTTCTCCGCTGTCATCTTGAAAGTATCAAGCCATTAGGTTGCTGGACTTCCTCTTTGCCATGTTCCTTTTATTCTTCCGTCCCTGATGTCCTTCTTCAGTTCTTGCTCTCTTCATATAATGTGTCCAAAGTAGGCAAGTCGTAGCTTGATGATCCCTGCTTCAAGAGACTTGTCTGGCTTGATTTGTTCCACAATTGATTTATTTGTTTTCTTGCCATCCATGGTATTGATAACATCCTTCTCCAGCACCACATTTCAAAAGTATTGGATTCTTCTTCCGTCTTCTTTTTTATCGTCCAGCTTTCACTCCCATATGTTACTACAGAAAGCAATGTCTTTGTCACCAGTGAAATATTCCTTGATTTGAAGACTTTGTTCAGGGACTTCATTGTGATTTTCCCATAGCTATTCGCCTATTTATGTTTTTTGTCATCGCTGCATCTTGAGTGATCATTGATCTGAGATGTTGAAATCCTTTACAACGTCCAATTTGTCGCCGTCAATCTCAAATGTGTCCCTGTCGCCCTGGCAGTATCAAAATCTTTGTCATCCTTGTGTTGAGTAGGCGTCCCATGTTCAAGCTTTCCATCTTGACACTCTGTAATAAGTCCTTAATTCCATCTAAGGTCCACTTCACATCACGATTTTTCCTATCCGTGGGGATCCTGTTTTTTGCAGGACCCCATGGACAGGGATGGACAGGCCCAGATGTGAACTCCAGATGCCATTTCTGTGACTGGATCCGTGATTTTGAGGGATTGGACACAGAAAGAGCTGGGGGAGCCGAGCCAGGCAAGTGGTGTCAGCGCTGTTATGTCACACGGGGCGAGGACGAATCCTGTGTTCCTTCCCCCGTGTGACATGACGGGGCTGAAGTTTTGATTTTCAGTGTATCTACATACCAGTGAAAGCAAAATAAATAAGAAAAATATGTATTACAATTTTAAAAATAAATTCTCACTGTCCGCCGGCTGTCCGGGACCCGAGGAGAAGATGTCTGATGGCTGACAGGACTTTTAAAATGTGATTGGCCGGTAGCATCAGGTGATATGTCACGTCACATACCACCTGATCGCTACCGGCCAATCACATTTTAATTACATTTTTAAGGTCCTGGCAGCATTCGGACTTCTCAGCTCGGGTCCCGACAGCCGGCAGAGAGGTGAGCATTTTTTTTTATTGTTAACACATTGCTTTATTTAATTTTAGTTTAGCAGTGTATGGAGATACACTGCTAAAGTGAAATTACACTGAGCAGAGCAGTTTTAGTGTACTGAGCATGCTCAGTACACTAAAACCGGATTTGGGAAACTAGGCCCCCATGGTATTTGAATCGGACACGTCGGATCCGATGCTCTCCAATTCTGTCCGATTGTGTCCGCTTTGCCCAAAATTGGAGCACCCATCCGTGCCCATAGGGATACATGGGGGCCAAATCGGATCTGTGGCTTTCAATTTTACAACCGATAGCCACGGATCCCAAATAATCGTGATGTGAAGGTGGCCTAAGCTTGTTGCTATCAGTGTTGTATCATCAGCATATTTTACATTGTTGATGATTCATCCACCAATTTTGATTCCTTCTTTTTAGCGAGTCCATCATTCCTAAAATAGCTTCTGCATATAAATGGAAGACAAATGGTGACAGGATGCAGTCTTGTATGACGGCTCGCTCTACTTTGAACCAACCTGTGTCACCATTTACAAATAGTGAGGTAAAAAACTTACCAAATACTCCATGAGTTCCTTTAAGGTATTTGCAGCAGATATTTGTTCATCAAAAACAACAGAAAAGGGAAGCATAAAATATGCACATTTTTTTAATGTGTTTTGATTTTTGCATTCATTTGAATGTTGCAAAAACGCTAAGGCTACGTTCACACTTAGCATAAATACCGCATTTTTTTTTACGTAGCGCTTTTCCCCATAGGCACATCTGCGTCTGCATTTCCCGGCAAAGTGAATGGACTTTCACTTTTGACTTTTGACATTCAGATGCTGCTCTTTTTTCGGCTGCACTTTTGGGGGAGAAAGCACGCGCGTAAAAAGAATCAACATGGTAATTCTTATGTGCATGATATTTCGTCTTACTCAACTTGCTTGTACTGTAAAGTAAATAGTTTTCTACTCCTGAAAAAAATACTGCAAAAATGCAGTGTGTGAGCAAGACCTAAGGCTGTTGAGTTTGCATCAGGAGGCATGCTACTGGTCTGGACACAGCTCTGTCCTTATTTGTATGGCGAATGTTAGGGCGGCTTCACACCATGGTTTTCAGCATCAGGTTGTGTCTGGTTTGAATCGACACAACCTGATCCGGTTTTGCCTTCAATGTATTCCTATGGTGCCCTATTGGTCCTACTTGGCCATCTGGTTTTGTGTTTTCTGTGCCTGATCCGATTTTGTCTGGTTTTTTCACCGGTTATAAAATCGGAGTCTGCATCATTTTTTGGCTCCGGTGCAAAATCGGACAAAATCGGATAGTCCCAGATCCGAGGCGATCCGGCATCCATAACATGGGAGTCTATGGGCGCCGCATCCGTGAAAAGATCGAATGGTTCCCCGGATCCGAGGTACAGCACAGAGCAGGCTCTGAAATGCTACTGCGCTCATTCAGCACCATGGATAGCAGCATTTTTGAGACATGCTGAGAGTTCAGCACCATGGAGAGCAGCACTGCACGCACAGGCAGAAAGATCAGCACCATGGACAGCAGAATTAAACAAATCCTGCAAAACACAGGATCCGTGAGCATATTTGTCAGCAATTGCAACACATCCTGTCCTGTCAGTTTCTGTCCAGTGGATCCTGCAAAAATCAGAATCCAACCTGACGGCACAAAACCATGGTGTGAAGCCGGCCTTACACGTGTGGCACAGCAGAATATATCGCCTACATGCAGATGATTCACCACAGATTTCATCCACTGTACACTGAGGAGGTGAGGTCTGCAGTAAAATTGTCCAAAAAGACTGAGTATACTGTTTATTAGAAAATCTGCAGCAAGTTTGTTTTCGCACCACCATGGCAGGTAGCTAAGCAAATCTGCCACCGCTTGCCTTAACGCTCAACCTGAACAGTGTCCGGAAAGGCCTGGTGCCTCGATGTAAGCTCTTTGTAAGGTATCTACCTGGTCTCACCCTTAAAAATAGTCAAGATCTACTGTATCAGAAAACACTAGTAACTTGACTCTTTTTCTCTTAAGCCACTGACATAAAGTGGGAAGCGTCGTCATTTTAGCAAGCAAGGCGAGATTCCTGCTCTATGGTGTGCAGAAACGTTTATGCAAAGAAAAGTCAAGGGTTAAAAATCAAACTTAAATGTCATGTACAAATCCATTAAAACAATGTACATCTATCCATTTCAGATAAGAACCATTCTTAATCACTGAAACGTGCAGGTCTACATTGGTTTTGTGGATTTTGTACAATGCATTTGAAGTCTGAATTTCAACCCTTAGATTTTCTTTGCATTAAATTGTTCTGCACACCGTAGAGGTGGAATCTTGCCTTGCTTGTGTGGCGCCCCGCATTTGCAGGCGCCACAGAGGGATATTGCACCGTAAAAGAGGTGTAATTGCCACAGCTGCAGGTGGACCCTAGGATGTGGGTGGGACCCATTCCCAGCACTCCCACATTAGCTGAGCGGTGGGAGGGGATATAGTCACCTCTAGAGGGTTCATGGAGGTCTTTCTTTGGGGAGAGGGGCCAGCAGGAGGAGGAGACGGAGCTAGGAAGAGGGCTTTAGCTAAGTGGAACGAGGTGGAAGGTCAAACCGGGGTGGTTTCAAGCCGAACGGAGGGAAGAAGGACCTTGAGGAGGTCCTGAAAGGGTGCCCGACGAGAGAAGTCCGGGCCCTAGAGAGAAAGGGAGATCCTCAGAGTGGAGCGACCATACTCCAGGGAATACTCCAGTCCACCACGGGAACGCCGGGCCCGAGGATCCGGCCAGAGTCCAGCTTTGCAGTCGGCAACTGGCTGCTGTGGCTTGTTTATCAGCCGCAGCAAGTATTGAGTGCATTTACTGTACTAGTTCTCAGTAGGCCACCATTTATGATTTACAAATCATTATTTCAGTTGGATGTATATATTATTCTAATTTTCTGAGATAATGAATTTAGGGTTTTCATTGTAAGCCATAATCATCAACATTAACAGAAATAAATACTTGAAATAGATCGCTCTGTACTGACTCTATATACTGTAATATATGTGTTTCACTTTATGTATTGAATTACTGAAATAACTTAATTTTGATGATTTTCTAATTTATTAAGATGCACTTGTATATACTGGGCCAAGCAAAACAATACTACAATGTTACCTGACCGTCTTTAGCTTTTTGATTGCTGCTTTCTCCTGGAACAGTCCAATGAAGTAACAGGAGTGTTTCTCTGAATTTGGATCATCTCTTTCTGACTGTGCCTATGTATTTCCTTTCAGGTATTGGTGTTATCTGATGCTATTATTGTGGCCAGAATCAAAGTGAATATAGAAGATGCATTCGTCACGTGATAAGAGATCAGATCCTTTTTATAAACCGCCTAACTCCGCTCAAAAGACAAGTGCTGAAATCATAAATGAAGCCAGAAATTCTCTTCGGACCCTGAAAACTAAAAGACCATTCACACCAAGGGAAGATCAAAGAAAATTGTTTGGAGCTTTCTCATCTAGGACACCGGAAGGCAGACCACCATCCTCTTTTAGGTAAGTGATCTGGTTTCTGTGGTTGCTTATAATTAATCCTAAGGAAACAAATGCAAACTCTACTGTAGACGTATGATCTATGAAAGATGTAGGTAACATTGTTTTATTGAATCTTTGTTAAAAAAAATTAATTTCTATTTGTAATATTATGTTCTTTTTTCCGGTGTTTGTGAACTGATGCTGTATACCTTGAGCTGCTCGTTCTTGTTCTAGAGTTGCAGGATTGAGTTGATAGTAGTCTCACTTGTTAAACACGTTATGTCCTTGATAAATAAATTAGAAATGTTTGATACAAATTACCGTATATACTCGTGTATAAGCCGACCCGTGTATAAGCCGACCCCCCTACTTTTACCCCCAAAACCTGGGAAAACCTATTGACTCGTGTATAAGCCGAGGGTGGACCCCAGCACAGGTATACAGCCCCCAGCAGTGTGGTATACAGCAGCCCCAGAGGTATATACAGCAGCCCCAGTGGTAGTATACAGCAGCAGCCCCAGTGGTATATACAGCAACAACCCCAGTGGTTAGTATACAGCAGCCCCAGAGGTATATACAGCATCCCCAGTGGTAGTATACAGCAGCCCCAGAGGTATATACAGCCCCAGTGGTAGTATACAGCAGCCCCAGTGGTAGTATACAGCAGCCCCAGAGGTAGTATACAGCAGCGCCAGAGGTAGTATACAGCAGCCCCAGAGGTATATACAGCCCCAGTGGTAGTATACAGCAGCCCCAGTGGTAGTATACAGCAGCCCCAGAGGTAGTATACAGCAACCCCAGTGGTAGTATACAGCAGCCCCAGTGGTAGTATACAGCAGCCCCAGTGGTAGTATACAGCAGCCCCAGTGGTAGTATACAGCAGCCCCAGTGGTAGTATACAGCAGCCCCAGTGGTAGTATACAGCAGCCCCAGAGGTAGTATACAGCAGCCCCAGAGGTAGTATACAGCCCCAGAGGTAGTATACAGCAGCCTCAGAGGTAGTATACAGCAGCCCCAGAGGTATATACAGCCCCAGTGGTAGTATACAGCAGCCATAGTGGTGTATACAGAAGCCCCAGAGGTATATACAGCCCCCCCATCAGTATACAGGGCCCCCCCTTGGTGCACAAACCTGTAAAGGAAGAGATTAGTATACTTATCACTGTCCCGCTGTCGCTGTCCCACCGCCGTCATCGCGCTCCTCCGGCTTCATCCAGCGTCTTCCGGCTTCCTCCTCTGGCGCGCAGACAATGACGTCATTGCTTGCGCCGACCGGAGGAAGCCGGAAGAAGACGGATGAAGACGGAGGATCGCGATGACGGTGGTGGGACAGCGGCAGCGGGACAGTGATAAGTATACTAATCTCTTCCTTTACAGGTTTGTGCTGCAAGGGGGGGGCCCTGTATACTGATGGGGGCGGGCCTGTATACTGTATACACTGTATACATTGTATACAGTATACAGTGACTCGCGTATAAGCCAAGGGGGGACTTTTCAGCCCAATTTTTGGGCTGAAAAACTCGGCTTATACGCGAGTATATACGGTAGGTATCTCAAAGCTACAATTCTGTTATCCCTGTGTGCGGTTCCTATATATTTTTAGGAACCTCACAACCAGTGGCGTAATGTCAGGCCCAGGGGCCCCGATGCGAAAGCCCCAATTATTGCAAATTTTTAATAGCATTAGTCTTTTTCTATAGGCCAAAGGGACTTATGGGGCCCCCCTAGGCTGCAGGGCCCAGGTGCGATCGCAACCCCTGCACCTGTTGTAGTTACGTCCCTGCCCACAACTGTTGATGTGTGAATATATCTATCTGCTGGAGATTGGACAAAGCCGGGGGTGGGGGGCTTGGATAAATCATAGCAATGCAAGTCTTGATTGCTATCTTCAATTAGGAACCAAGTAATGTGTTCCCTTGGGTGCCACGTCACACGGTTCAATTTTTCAGAACGATATTGTTAGCGATCACATGCATGCGCGATCGCTAACAATATCGTTCACATCGTTGGTGAGCTGTCACACAGGCAGACTCACCAGCGATGTGGACCAGCGAGAACGCTGGTAACCATGGTACACATTGGGTTACTAGGCGCCGCGCTTAGTAACCTGATGTTTACCATGGATACGAGCTCCCAGCATAGGCTGCGACGCGCTGGGAGCTCATTCATCGTTGGTCTGCCGATGTCACACGCAGCGATGCTGCGTGTTCAGAGCCCGACCAACGACAGATTTGTGAACATGTTCAAAAATCTGCAATCAAACAATCAAATGATTTTTCAAAGAAAAATCATTTGATTACACGCAGCGATGCACAAACAATATCGCTTAAGCGATCAAAAAAGCAGATATATCGTTCTGAAAATTGATGCGTGTGACGTGGCCCTCACTCTGCTGAAGATTGAACTTAGTGCTGTGCATAGTCAGAAAACTGCTCAGAGTCCAGGCTGTTTAATGTGAACTGTTCATGGAGTTGAACACTTTGGTTGGTGTTGGAACACTGGCTGAAGGAGACACCAAGAATGGATAGAACAGCGCCTCTTATTGTGTGAAAGTTTGCTCCAAGGAAACAGATTGTAAACTGTTTGGGTGAGCCGCACTGGCATATAGTGCCTGCTGAATGATATCTTTATTTTTTGTTATACCTTTGTGACAATAAAACTGCACATTTGGATCAAGATGCCCGTGCGAACGCTACCTGAGGGCGTGAATGTGATGTTAGTCACTACAGAAACAAGGTGATACAGAATGTGCAGAATAAGGGTATGTGCCCACAGGAAGGTTTTGCTGCGTTTGAGATCAGGTTTTGCCTTGGTTTTATGTAAATCTATGCTAATCTAATTCTGAGTTTTTGGTTTCCAGCAAAATCTATGTGTGCAGGGAAAAGCTTTCACACACATTGGTTTTTGTTCTCTGGAGACAGTGTAAACACCACAGGATTTCCTGCGTTTTAGTTTTCCAGCAAAACCTATGATTCTAGGATTAGCTGTCCGAACACATTGGTTTTTGTTTGGTGAAGAAAGTGGAAACACCTCAGGTTTTGCTGTGTTTTAGAAAGAATGAGCAGGTCAATTCTTTTCTGCTGTTTTGCTAAAACCCCCTTCACAAAGAAACTCATTCAACTCAAAACTCAACTTATTCTGCTAAAACAGATACATGGTTAGGACTCATAAGTGTGAGGGCCCTTGACGGTGGGTGTGAAGGCCCTTGACGGGCTTACGTATTTTGGCCAAAACATCCACTTACACCTTACATCATAATCTTTAGTGTTTTTTATCTTTTGCAGTGTGCGACTATGCCCTCTGGGGGCGACTGTCATTTGTGTGATGCATGTATATGGTGCTGGGCAGTCCGCCTAATCTAATAGTAAGGGCATGACCAATAGGCTGCATACTAACACTATGCGTTACACGTTGTGTGGTAGCGGCCCGGGGAACTCGCTTGGCACGGGGAAAATGACACCATACTCATGCTTAAATAAATGTGCACCCATTTATTTTCCACACACATCATAAACCGGGCAGCATGTATAACCCATAAATATTTCACATAAGCACATATTACATATGCCGTAGAACACGTATTACAATTACATTTCACAGGACATAAGCTTCACATTATTACATTACAGGACATTTCACATTACACTATGCCATCAACATTTATCACCGGGACCTTATTGACCTAACCGTCAGTCCCAATGGCGGTTTCGACCGCCTATTACCTCGTGGATACCTCATGCATGGCCCTTTCATCATCAGCCATCATGAGTCACCCACGATACACATATTTTCCTTTGATCACCCAGGGTACTTTTGCATAAGCCCTGTTGATCCATCACCCAGGGTAATTTTACATACGCCCTGATGATACACAACAACAACTCAACGGGTCCTTTTACCGACTACCTAGTTGGACCCAATGGTGGCTATGCCCGCCTGCCACTATTCACATATATATAAACGCATACGCCTCCCGTAGAGCTATTCACACATACATAAACACACACGCCTCCTGTAGGGCTATCACATATAAACACAACACATAACATGGCGGCTATGCCCGCTTGGCACACATATTGCACTCAGTCCACGATTGCATACATGGACCGTTACCTTACCGGGCACCGGACTGGGCTAAGCAACCTGAGTTCACGGGTTCCCCCCAGGCGTCCCCCAAGGGTTCCTCCCAGACGTGTTTCGCCCCATGTCCGGACCATCGCCCTCCTGGGTCAGCCACGGGTCCCCAACTCCAAGAGTCATCACAACCCGTCCTGGCCACCGGCTGGCATAAAAGCATTCGTGGGTCAGGAGCCTCCCATGTGGAGAAGGGCCGATCTCCTCCAGGACGTGTTTCGCCCCACGCCTGAACAAGCACCCTTCCATCTCAGTCGTCTGGTCTACACTGAGCTCCCCTCATCGCTCCTCCCCGTGAGACTCACACACAGACACCTGGCAGGTACTTATCGTAGCTGCCACACCCACCTGACACACCCACACCTGGGCTTTTTCAGTACTCATTATACTTTGCTCTCTCAGCCGCTCATTGGTCTCATGAATCCATTCAGCTGCTAACCTACTGTGTACCGGATAGGATTACAGCACTCACACACAGGAAAACAGGCTCATGTGAACAGGATCCTAAGCCGACAACCCATGTGATGCACCTCGTGTGTGCTGCAATTGTTTTTCACCGACCCATAGACTTGTATAAGCTTTTGTCATGCATGCTATCGGAAAGAAGCGGACATGTGAGCAGCACCATAAATGGGTATGTGCTCTGTCCGTGAAAAAAACAGCTACATCAGGTACATGTGAGTGAGGCCTAAGAGGCAGGATTACAGTGATAGGTAACATCTCTTTACACAGCTGATAATGCCTCTACACAGCTTCTGTCTATCCCTGCAGCGTCACAGTATTATTCTATGGGTACGGACACACATGCGAGAGTTAAAATGGTCCGTTTCACGTATCCGAGAGTTGGACGAGTGTCATCCGTTTTGCATCCAACTGCTATGCGAGTGTCCGACATTTTCTTGGATCACATCCAAGTGTTGTCCGTGTGTAATGCGATTTTAACATGGCATTTGTCATGCTGTATAAAGTGAGAAAATAGTTGATAGAATAGATAGATAGAATAGAATAGACAGATAGATAGATGGTGGAATAGCCAGATAGGGTTCACCTGCCCCCCCTACTACTTCCGGGGCCGCCTATTAGGTTAATTACATATTCACTGTGCTGTCAAACAGCCAATCAGAGAAGCTCACACTGTTTGCCTCTGTGATTGGCTGTTGTAGTCAGAGTGCTTTTCCTCAATCTGGACAGTGATTCTGCTTGGTTGCCTTACACATTAGTGTGGGGCAACCAACCTTGTGTTGTAGGGTGTGATATAAATAGTAAAAATAAAATGTGTGGGGCTTCACAGAAATTTTAAGTCTAGCCTGATGAAGGCAGACAGCTGTGAGCTGCCACCCTCAGCTGCCTAATTTTCCAGAGTCAGCGGCAGCTAAGCGATGACGTCATCGCTGACATCATTGCCATAGTAACCTAATAAGCGGTTACTATGGCAATGATGTCCGGCGACAGAACAGCAGCTCCTGCATGAGCGGCTCATGCAGGAGCCGCAGGAGTGAAGGCCCTGCTGACCGGCGCTGCTTCCCGATAACAGCAGCGTCGGCGAGCAGGGAGTTAACTCTGCTCTCACCGCTGCTCCAGTATGAGCGGCAAATAGAGGAGCAGCAGTGAGAGCAGAGTTAACTCCCTGCTTGCCGGCACTGCTGTTATCGTAAGCAGCGCCGGTCAGCAGGGCCTTATCTCCTGCGGCTCCTGTATGAGCTGCTCATTCAGGAGCCGCTATTCTGTCGCCGGCCATCGATGCCATAGTAACCGCTTATTGGGTTACTAAGGCAACGGTGTCAGCAATGACGTCATCGTTTAGCCGCCGCTGAGTCTGCTCATTCAGTGATCACAGAGCAGGGGGAGGAAGCATTTTTCCTCCTCCTGCTTAGTGATTTGGAGAAGAAAGAAGACCTGGAGGACTGTAAATGGGAGTAATTAAGATGGAGTCCCTAAGGGTGTCGGTGTCTTTATTTCTAATAAATGCTTTTTTCTCTTTGTGGTGTTTTTTTTAACCCTTTATTGGAGATTCTTAATGGCCGGATCAAACTTGGCCTGACATTAAGAATCTCAGGCTTAATACCAGCTTGTATAACAAAGCTGGTATTAACCCCTTTATTACCCAGCATGCCATCACCACCAGGGCCGCTGGAAGAGCCTAGTAAGGTGCCTGGAAATGGCGCTTATTAATGCACCATTTTCATTGGCGGCTATGGGCTTTTGTTCTTTAGCGTGGGGGGGCCCAGCTGGGAATACTAGCCCTCAGTTGCCTAGTTTCACCTTTGCTGGCATTGAAAAATAGGGCGGAGCTCACACATTTTTTTTGCCAGCCAAGGAAAAATTAGGCAGCTGTGGGTGGCAGCTCACAGCTGTCTGCTTTCGTCGGACTAGACTTAAAATTGCTGCAAAGCCCCACATAATAATTTTTCTTAATATTGATTAATTAAACACTCCATAACAACAGGTTGGTTGCCCTGCACTAATGTGTATGGCAACTAAGCAGAATCACTGTCCAGATTGAGGAAAAGCACTCTGACTGCAACAGCCAATCACAGAGGCTCTCAAACAGTGTGAGCTTCTCTGATTGGCTGTTTGTCTGACAGTGCAGTGAATATGTAATTAGCATAATAGGCGGCCCAGGAAGTAGCAGCGGGAGACAGGTGAACCCAATCTAGCTATTCTATCCGGTCTATTATCTCTGCAAGAAAATCCATGTTAAAATCGCTCTCCCTACTCTGTCCCAGTGCGGTCTGTGTGTGCAGTCCATGACTTTTGTCGGATCCATAGACTTGCATTGGCGAGACTCATCCGACACTCGCATGAAATCGCAGCATGTTGCAACTGACTCGTCAGCCGAGTGTCGGATGAGAAAAAAAACGTCCGACGACACTCGGAAATGTGATATTGGACTTTGGTTAACATTGGTCTGACTGCAATGCGATTTTAACTCGCACTACAGTCGTCCGAGTTTCACTGATGTGTGTCCGTACCCTAACCCTGCCTGTCTGTGCTCATAGTGTAATGTTAAAGGTGAAAAAAAGCATTTTTTCTCCGCCTTCAATATTACACTCTGAGCTCAGACAGGGATGGTTAGAATAGTACCATGAAGCTGAAGGGACAGACAATGATAGCTGGGGGACCATAAACGACTTGACAGGTTCCCTTTAAGTTAAAAAGCCACAGACAGGAGAAATGTACGCTTTAAAAGAAGTGTATCATCAGAAAATGACCTATTGTTTAAAGCAGCTATTTGCATTATATGTATATTTAAAGGGATTGTCCAATACTTGCTACTCTGACAAGTCCTTCTCTATCCCGATGTTTGTTCTTGGTAAAGTAACAACATACACGCCCGACATCGCTCTAGTGATGTCAGCAGTGACTCTCCTGGGGATCATGTGACATTATGTCATGCAGTCCCTGGGGTCAATCATCGGCCACTTTCTCTGTCCCTGCCTTCGGATGAATCGTATGCATCCAGAGTAATTGAGAGCTGCTGCTTTCTCACTTGCACTAGATGTATGAGATTTGTACACAGGTGGGGAGAGTGAAGCAGCCTCTTATAGACCGCAGGGACCACGGAACATTGGAGCCAATGCTGTCACCACTGAAGAGGCACTGGATCAAGAGACAAGTATGAGTGGTCTTAGTTTACTGGGGGCATACATTGGATTGAGAAGGGAATGTCTGTGTAGTGGACAACCCCTTTAAAAAAAACTTAGAAATGTTTTTTTTTCAATCTTATAATTGATTTCAATGACAGGTAAAACCTCTCTCTACAGCTGTCAACGTAAGATCTGGTTTTCACAATAGGTGATTTCACAGCTCATCCTGCTCTCCCCCACACATCCTTACACAACCTTTTCACAGACTCATGATATGCATCTACTTATATAATCGGGAGTTGGGATTTCGGGCACTGTAGCCCAATCCCAGACTCCTTAGCGGCACTGCGAGTGATGACGCGCAGCGTCATCACGAGCCGCAGCCGCTCTACAGTTAAAAAAAAAAAAATCCTCACCTCTCCCCGAGCCCCCGGAGTCTCCCGCCGTCTTCCGCTAGGCTCCCGGTGGCTCTGCAGGCTCCCGGTGCTTGCAGTGGTCTTTTATCTACTGCAGTCAAGGACCTGTGGTGATGTCAGAGTCACGTGACACCAGCTTACTCCAGGCAAATCGCGGGTCACGTGACTCTGACATCACCACAGGTCCTTGACTGCAGTAGATAGAAGACCACTGCAAGCACCGGGAGCCTGCAGAGCCACCGGGAGCAGCCGCACCTCTCCTCACCCCTCCTCCATCCGCACCTCACCTCACCCCTCCTCCAGCCTGACCTCTCCTCACCCCTCCATCCAGCCTGACCTCTCCTCACCCCTCCTCCATCCGCACCTCACCTCACCCCTCCTCCAGCCTGACCTCTCCTCACCCCTCCTCCAGCCTGACCTCTCCTCACCCCTCCATCCAGCCTGACCTCTCCTCACCCCTCCTCCATCCGCACCTCACCTCACCCCTCCTCCAGCCTGACCTCTCCTCACCCCTCCATCCAGCCTGACCTCTCCTCACCCCTCCTCCATCCGCACCTCACTCTCACCCCTCCTCCAGCCTGACCTCTCCTCACCCCTCCTCCAGCCTGACCTCTCCTCACCCCTCCATCCAGCCTGACCTCTCCTCACCCCTCCATCCAGCCTGACCTCTCCTCACCCCTCCTCCATCCGCACCTCACCTCAACCCCTCCTCCAGCCTGACCTCTCCTCACCCCTCCATCCAGCCTGACCTCTCCTCACCCCTCCTCCATCCGCACCTCACCTCACCCCTCCTCCAGCCTGACCTCTCCTCACCCCTCCATCCAGCCTGACCTCTCCTCACCCCTCCATCCAGCCTGACCTCTCCTCACCCCTCCATCCAGCCTGACCTCTCCTCACCCTCCTCCAGCCTGACCTACTCCTCACCCTCCTCCTCAGCCTGCACCTCTCCTCACCCTCCATCCAGCCTGACCTCTCCTCACCCCTCCTCCACCTGACCTCTCCTCACCCTCCTCCAGCCTGACCTCTCCTCACCCCTCCATCCAGCCTGACCTCTCCTCACCCCTCCTCCAGCCTGACCTCTCCTCACCCTCCATCCAGCCTGACCTCTCCTCACCCCTCCTCCACCTGACCTCACCCCTCCTCCAGCCTGACCTCTCCTCACCCCTCCTCCAGCCTGACCTTCCCTCCTCACGCCACTCACCCTCTCCAGCCTGACCTCTCCTCACACCTCCTCCATCCGCCTGACCTCTCTCACCCTCCTCCACCACCTCCTCACCTCCATCAGCCTGACCTCTCCTCATCACCCCTCCTCCAGCCGCACCTCTCCTCACCCCTCCTCCAGCCACCACCTCACCCCTCCTCCAGCCTGACCTCTCCTCACCCTCCTCCATCCAGCTGACCTCTCCTCACCCCTCCATCCAGCCTGACCTCTCCTGACCCCTCCATCCAGCCTGACCTCACCCTCCATCCACCTGACCTCCTCACCCTCCATCCAGCCTGACCTTTCCTCACTCCTCTTTAGCCTGATCTCTCCTCACCCTCCTCCAGCCTGACCTCTCCTCACCCCTCCTCCAGCCGCACCTCTCCTCACCCTCCTCCATCCACACCTCTCCTCACCCTCCTCCAGCCGCACCTCACCCCTCCTCCAGCCTGACCTCTCCTCACCCCTCCTCCAGCCTGACCTCTCCTCACCCCTCCTCCAGCCTGACCTCTCCTCACCCCTCCTCCAGCCTGACCTCTCCTCACCCCACCATCCAGCCTGACCTCTCCTCACCCCTCCATCCAGCCTGACCTCTCCTCACCCCTCCTCCAGCCGCACCTCACCCCTCCTCCAGCCTGACCTCTCCTCACCCCTCCATCCAGCCTGACCTCTCCCCTCCATCCAGCCTGACCTCTCCTCACCCTCCTCCAGCCTGACCTCTCCTCACCCCTCCATCCAGCCTGACCTCTCCTCACTCCCTCCTCCATCCGCACCTCACCTCACCCCTCCTCCAGCCTGACCTCTCCTCACCCCTCCTCCAGCCGCACCTCTCCTCACCCCTCCTCCAGCCGCACCTCACCCCTCCTCCAGCCTGACCTCTCCTCACCCCTCCATCCAGCCTGACCTCTCCTCACCCCTCCATCCAGCCTGACCTCTCCTGACCCCTCCATCCAGCCTGACCTCACCCCTCCATCCAGCCTGACCTTTCCTCACTCCTCCTTTAGCCTGATCTCTCCTCACCCCTCCTCCAGCCTGACCTCTCCTCACCCCTCCTCCAGCCGCACCTCTCCTCACCCCTCCTCCATCCGCACCTCTCCTCACCCCTCCTCCAGCCGCACCTCACCCCTCCTCCAGCCTGACCTCTCCTCACCCCTCCTCCAGCCGCACCTCTCCTCACCCCTCCTCCAGCCTGACCTCTCCTCACCCCTCCTCCAGCCTGACCTCTCCTCACCCCTCCTCCAGCCTGACCTCTCCTCACCCCACCATCCAGCCTGACCTCTCCTCACCCCTCCATCCAGCCTGACCTCTCCTCACCCCTCCATCCAGCCTGACCTCTCCTCACACCTCCATCCACCTGACCTCTCCCCTCCATCCAGCCTGACCTCTCCTCACCCCTGCATCCAGCCTGACCTTTCCTCACTCCTCCTTTAGCCTGATCTCTCCTCACCCCTCCTCCAGCCTGACCTCTCCTCACCCCTCCTCCAGCCGCACCTCTCCTCACCCCTCCTCCAGCCTGACCTCTCCTCACCCCTCCTCCAGCCTGACCTCACCCCTCCTCCAGCCTGACCTCTCCTCACCCCTCCTCCAGCCGCACCTCTCCTCACCCCTCCTCCAGCCGCACCTCACCCCTCCTCCAGCCTGACCTCTCCTCACCCCTCCATCCAGCCTGACCTCTCCTCACCCCTCCATCCAGCCTGACCTCTCCTCACCCCTCCATCCAGCCTGACCTCACCCCTCCATCCAGCCTGACCTCTCACCCCTCCATCCAGCCTGACCTTTCCTCACTCCTCCTTTAGCCTGATCTCTCCTCACCCCTCCTCCAGCCTGACCTCTCCTCACCCCTCCTCCATCCGCACCTCTCCTACCCCCTCCTCCAGCCGCACCTCACCCCTCCTCCAGCCTGACCTCTCCTCACCCCTCCTCCAGCCGCACCTCTCCTCACCCCTCCTCCAGCCTGACCTCACCCCTCCTCCAACCTGACCTCTCCTCACCCCTCCTCCAGCCTGACCTCTCCTCGCCCCTCCTCCAGCCTGACCTCTCCTCGCCCCTCCTCCAGCCTGACCTCTCCTTGCCCCTCCTCCAGCCGCACCTCTCCTCACCCCTCCTCCAGCCGCACCTCTCCTCACCCCTCCTCCAGCCTGACCTCTCCTCACCCCTCCTCCAGCCTGAACTCTCCTCACCCCTCCTCCAGCCGCACCTCTCTTCACCCCTCCTCCAGCCTCACCTCTCTTCACCCCTCCTCCAGCCTCACCTCTCCTCACCCCTCCTCCAGCCTCACCTCTCCTCACCCCTCCTCCAGCCTGACCTCTCCTCACCCCTCCTCCAGCCTGACCTCTCCTCACCCCTCCTCCAGAATCACCTCTCCTCATCCCTCCTCCAGCCTGATCTCTCCTCACCCCTCCTCCAGCCGCACCTCTCCTCACCCCTCCTCCAGCTGCACCTCTCCTCACCCCTCCAGCCTCTGCTCTCCTCACCCCTCCAGCCTCTGCTCTCCTCACCCCTCCAGCCTCCCGCCACATCATACTCTGCTATCCACAGAGCCACCTGTATACTCTGCTACCCACACAGCTGCCTGTATACTCGCCTCTATGCTCTGCCACCCACACAGCCGCCTCTATGCTCTGCCACCCACACAGCCGCCTCTATGCTCTGCCACCCACACAGCCGCCTCTATGCTCTGCCACCCACACAGCCGCCTCTATGCTCTGCCACCCACACAGCCGCCTCTATGCTCTGCCACCCACACAGCCGCCTCTATGCTCTGCCACCCACACAGCCGCCTCTATGCTCTGCCACCCACACAGCCTCCTCGATGCTCTGCCACCCACACAGCCGCCTCTGTGCTCTGCGACCCACACAGCCGCCTCTATGCTCTGCGACCCACACAGCCGCCTCTGTGCTCTGCGACCCACACAGCCGCCTCTGTGCTCTGCGACCCACACAGCCGCCTCTTTGCTCTGCGACCCACACAGCCGCCTCTATACACACAATTCATTTCACCGCGCTCCCGATGCAATTGCATCGGGCCTTTTTACTAGTTAATACATAAGATAGTGTTATGGTGGGTTTACACGTTGCGATATCTGCGTCCAACTCCGACCAAAAGTCACGTGGTTCGTGCATTGGACCCGATATCGTTCCTGCGTTGTACGGTGTGAACATCCAATACAATGCAGGAACGATGGCAAACCGATATCGGGGGTCGAATGAGCGTGCTATTCAACCGCCCGATATCGGATGCCGGTTGGAGCCGGATCATCCCGTGTGACAGCCCAACTCCGATGCGCAGTACAACGTCCCCCATTCACTCCCATGTTAAATGGTCGGTCCTGGGTCGGGGGTCGTAGACATCGTAGGGACGTTGTACCACGATATCGGGACGTGTACACTGCCGATCCGACTCTTGGAAAACCGGCCACAAAATGCGCGCCCCCGCACCGTTGTATATGATATCGGAACGATATCGTGACGTGTAAACCCACCATTATGGAGTCTGTGCATTGCTGCTAATGTACTTGTTTTGTTTCCTGAAACAATGTGAAGTTAAAGGGTTTTTTCCATGACCAAAGTTAAATTTAAATTTAATTTTAATCAGTAGATGTTTGAATAATAATTTCCACACTTGGATGTGTTTTTAAAAAAATGTCCCTGTGCTTAGATAATCTTATATATGTGTCCCTGCTATGTACTGTGTAATGGATGTGTCTGACCATACAGGAACATGGTCTGATTATACCACATCTCCTGTGCTGAGATAATCTTATATATGTGTCCCTGCTATGTACTGTATAATGGATGTGTCTGACCGTACAGGGACATGTTCTGATCATACCACATCTCCTGTGCTGAGATCATCTAATATTTGTGTCCCTGCTATGTACTGTGTAATGTATGTGTCTGACTCTACAGGGACATGGTCTGATCATACCACATCTCCTGTGCTGAGATAATCATATATATGTGTCCTGCTATGTACTGTGTAATGGATGTGTCTTACCATACAGGGACATGGTCTGATCATACCACATCTCCTGTGCGGAGATAATCTTATATATGTGCCCCTGCTATGTACTGTATAATGGATGTGTCTGACTGTACAGGGACATGGTCTGATCATACCACATCTCCTGTGCTGAGATTATCTTATATATGTGTCCCTGCTTATTTACTGTGTAATGGATGTGTCTGACCATACAGGGACCTGGTCTGATCATACCACATCTCCTGTGCTGAGATTATCTTATATATGTGTCCCTGCTATGTACTGTGTAATGTATGTGTCTAACTGTACAGGGATCATAACACCTCTCCTGGGTCGGGGAGAAAGTAAAAGAGAATACCAACAGTACAACAAGGGATCACAAATAATTCTTGATTTGAGGTAAAACATTTTTTAAAAATTAATAGGGAAATGTTTTACCTCACAAAAGGAATCAGCTGTATACCCGTGCTGTAATGTCTATATACTCTTTTACTTCCTACCTTGCCCAGGTGCCGTGGACTGTAAACTGGAAAAAGAAGCTTTTAATTTATATATATAAATTAAAAAGTACAGAAAAATTAGCTGCCAAAACGAGACGTGTGAACATGGCTTTAAGTCTCTGAAATGATATGGCACAGTCACAAATTGTATTTGGTCTGGCTACTGCGGCTAGCCATTATCACACATGCTTCATCAGCTCCGTCAGATGTATAGCGACTACCTGACACATAATAAGGTCACACACAAAGTGTAATGTCCCTACATGTACAGACTGAGCTGTGACCGGCTAGTGGGAACACAGGAATGATAAAGGGTGCGGCTTTATTAGTATAACACAAAGTCCTAAACCTGAAGAACACCAATCATCCGTCATCTTCAACATCATCTTCAAGACAGACATGATGAATTATTTTTTTTTCATATTTTGTGTTTTCGCTTTCTTTTTTCTCTTCACACTCATCTAAGGAAACGTGTCACTTCTGTTTTTCCATCATGCACCACTTCCCAATTAGCCTTGGGTTTTCGAGGACGCCTAATACCCTGATGACAAATGTGTGGTCAGACCATTGTTATAGTAGCGACCATAGACTGTTATTTTAAATAAAAGCCCTTTTAAATCGAAGCCCATGAGGTAATGAATGATGATTATGGAGTGAAGCACACGGATCATAATCAAAGGCTATGTTCACAGCTGCACCCGCCCAAGGTCTTTGAATTGCTTTTGTGAAAGTAAATTAGTTTTTACAATGTGACGACAAATATACAACTTCATTTCTTTATGTAATGCATCACATTTCACTTCTATGGTCAGTGAGCAATAAGATGCTCGAGTGCTCGGTATCTGAAGCGAGCAGTTCGGATGCTCGGACAGGCTCGAGTAGCAAGTATAATGGAAGTTAATGGACAACTCGAGCATTTTACCAGAAATCTCTCTTCCTCTCTGTCTCTCTCGCACTTTCTCTCCCTGTCACTCTCACACTCTGTCCCCCTCTCACTCTTGTACTCTCTCTCCCCCCTCTCTCTCTCTCACTAGCAATTTTTCCCTCTCTCACTCTCACCGCCCTCCTAGCACTTTCTCCCTCTCTCCGTCTCGCACTTTCCCCCCCCCCTCATTCTCTAGCACTTTCGCACTTTCTCCCTCTCTCTCACCCTCCCCCTATAGCATGTTCTACCTCTCTCCCTCCCTCTTTCTCTGTCTCGCACTTTCTCCCTCTCTCCCCAGCACTTCATCCGTCTCTTATTCTCGCACTTTCTCCCCTCTCTTTAGCACTTTCTCTCACTCTTGCAATCTCTCTCACACTTTCTCCCCCTCTTACTCTCGCACTTTCTCCCCCTCTCTCTCTCACACTTTCTCCCCCTCTCTCTCTCCCTAGCACTGTCTTTCACTCTCGCACTCTTTTCCCCTCTCTCTCTCACACTTTCTCCCCCTCTCACTCTCGCGCACATTCTCCCCTCTTTTTCTCACACTTTCTCCCCCTCTCACTCTCATGCACTTTCTCTCCCTTTCCCTCAATCTCTCCACCTCTCACTCTCATGCACTTTCTCCCCCTCTCTAACACTTTCTTCCTCTCTTTTTCTCTCACACTCTCTCCCCCTCTCATCTCGCACTCTTTCCCCCTCTCTCTCTCACACTTTTTCCAACCTCTCACTCTCGCACACTTTCTCCCCCCCTCTCTCTCACACTTTTTCCGCCTCTCTCTCTCTCTAGCACTGTCTCTCACTCTCGCACTCTCTTCCCCTCTCTCTCTCTCACACTTTCTCCCCCCTCACTCTCGCGCACTTTCTCCTGCCTTTCTCTCACACTTTCTCCCCCTCTCTCTCCCCTAGCACTGTCTTTCACTCTCGCACTCGCTCCCCCCCCTCTCTCTCACACTTTCTCCCCCTCTCACTCTCATGCACTTTTTTCTCCCTCTCTCGCAATCTCTCCACCTCTCACTCTCATGCACTTTCTCCTCCTCTTTCACACTTTTTTCCTCTCTTTTTCTCTCGCACTCTCTCCCCCTCTCACTCTTGCACGCTCTCCCACCTCTCTCATGCACCCCGATGCTCGATAGAGTATCAAGGACACTCACTCATCACTAGTGGTCAGTCCTTGAAATCTCCACTCTCTTGCATCCTTCCTTTCTCAGAACATAGTTATAGAAATGTGCTCAGTTTTTCTCATGACTGGGAAGGTAAGTATGAGATTTTACTTTGACCTATAGATGCACTTTTAATTTCCTTTTTATTTTCTGTTATTTGAAAGTTCCAGCTTCTACAAATGATAAAGAATGCACAGCTTTCAGTGTCATACAGAACGAGCAAACAACCAATGCTCGTGCCAACTGCAGAATGAAAGCATCTTGGCGAGCTGTTGTTATTTTACTAAAACATATGGTTTGAGTTTAGTAATTTCTGATATTATTACAACTCCCACATGCTCTTGTTTTCTATGTGAGATGGTTAATCATGCTTATTTCAAAAATCACTTTAGTGTTGAAATAAGCAATAATATCAAGTACTATCAATGCAAAATGCATCAAGAACACAATATTTCGTTTAAAGGGAATCTGCAGGTTTTTGCTATCTCATCTGAGAGCAGCATGATGTAAATCAATGTTCCCCAGCTTCAGTCCTCAAGAGCCACCAATAGTGCTTGTTTTCAGGACTTCCTTAATATTTTAGGGTGCCTTCACATTGCGTTTTTCTGGGATCCGCGGCTGTCCGTTGTAAAACAGAGAGCCACGGATCCGATTTGGCCTCCATGTGTCCCTATGGGTGACAGATCGGATCGCATTTGCCCTTAATGGCATCCGATTTGTGTCAGATCCTATTTGTGTCAGATCCGATTGTGTTCGATTTTATGCTGTGCCCAAAATCGGAGACTGCTCTGATTTTGGGCACAGCGGACCAAATCGGACACAATCAAATCCGACAGGATCCGTGCCAGTTAACATGGGGGCCTATGAACGCGGGTCCGAGGAAACAGCTGATTGCTCATCGGACATAATTTTAGTGTACTGAGCATGCTCAGTACACTAAAACTGCTGTGTGCCGTCCAATTTCACTTCCGCAATGTATCATATACATTGTTGAAGTGAAATTAAGTAAACCAGGTGTTAAAAATAAAAAAAATCTTTATTCTCACCTTTCCAGCGATCCCCCGATGTCAGCATCTATCTGCGATGACTTACAGGACCTGCCGTTGCTTGGAACCCGATTAACTGATCGGGTTACATGACCGGTTACCGCGGTAACTGGTCATGTGACCGATGATGCTGAGCATGTAGCCCTGTCCAGCCAGGTCCTGTAACCATCGGGAGCTAGATGCCCACGTCGGGGGATCGCTGGAAAGGTGAGAATAGAGATTTTTTATTTTTAACACCTGCTTTACTTAAATTTCACTTCCGCAATATATGTATATACATTGCGGAAGTGAAAGTGCCCCGCACAGCTCTTTCTGTGTGCAGACCCGTGAAATTCACGGACCCGGACACAGAAATAGGTAATCTCCAATGCTTTAATTTCCTGTCCATGGGGTCTTGCAAAAAGTAGGATCACATGGAAAGGAAAAATATCGCTATGTGAAACCACCCTAATGGTACCTTTACACGCCGCTACAGAAGGTTAGAAACAACCGGGTGTCTCACGTGCACGAGCGCGTTCCAACGGTTGCTAACGGTTCCCGATACCGCCTTTACACGCCACTACAAAGTGCTCTACAGAAGGTTTAATCTATCTCTGGAAGCACCGACGGGTGCCGCAGGTTGCCTTCTGTAGAGCACCTTCCCTCATTTACACGCCACTACCGCAAGGTAATATGGGAGGACCTGGTGCAGCAGGGACAACACATAGGCGTGCCAGAGTTGTGGATTACGAGACGCTCGTACGGTGATTGGACAAAGCAATAGCATTATGATTGGCCAGTCAGCGCAGGAAGGCTGGCTAATACATGATGCTATTGCAATTGTGTAGTGTGACTGGTCAGCTCCTTAAATATGCCACCCAACCAATCGTAACGCAGGTGCTTCCACCAATGATCGCTGGAGGGGGGCGGTATCCCAGAGGTTGTGTCACGCCCCAGGGAGTTAACTAGTTGTCGCAAAAACCTTCCTGTTCCTCATTTAGACGCCGCTACCATCGGGTTGAAACCAACCTGTTTTTGAGCACTGCTCTGAAACAGGTGTCGACAGTGACGGGTGGCAACAACCTGATTTACACGCCGCTACCTCGCGATGTTTTGACGGTGAAAGATACAGTTGTCTCCGACACTCGGTTGTTTCTAACCTTCTGTAGCGGTGTGTAAAGGTACCATCACAGGTGATCATTTAGTCACCTGCACAGGTGATGATTCCCACACCTGTGCAATACTAAGGAAATCCTGAAAACATGACCTGTTGGTGGCTCTTGGGGTCTGGAATTGGGAAACACGGATGTAAACAAAGAGACTCTGAAACCAACGATGTATCACTTAGATTACCGAGTTCAGTGGTTCTGACACAATCAAAGGTTTTAGATTTAACCATGCAGCTGAGTTTAAAGAGCTGCTCCTGCCCACAGCAGGCTCTCTATACAAAGTCTATAGACAATGAGAAGCTGCTAATCACAGTAAGGGGGTGGAGGTGTTGGTCAGGTCCCTGTCTGCCAGCTGGTCACAGCATTGATTAGCTACTGGTGCCAAAACAAACCTAGAAGATAAACAACAACACATTGTTGAAACCTCTGTGTTATCCCTAATGGTACCTTTACACGCCGCTACAGAAGGTTAGAAACAATCGGGTGTCTCACGTGCACGAGCACGTTCCAACGGTTGCTAACGGTATCCGATACCGCATTTACACGCCGCTACAAAGTGCTTTACAGTTTTTTCTATGCCTGGATACACCGACGGGTGCCACAGGTTACCTTCTGTAGAGCACCTTCCCTCATTTACACGTCGCTACCACAAGGCAATATTGGAGGACCTGGGGCAGCTCCTTAAATATGCCGCCCTATGCAGAGACAACCAATCATAACGCAGGACCTTCCACCAATGATCGCTGAAGGGGGTCGGTATCCCGGAGGCTGTGTCACACCCCAGGGAGTTAACTAGGTGTCGCAAAAACCTTCCTGTTCCTCATTTAGACGCCGCTACCATCGGGTTGAAACCAACCTGTTTTGGAGCACTGCTCAAAAACAGGTGTCGACAGTGACCGGTGGAAACAACCTGATTTACACGCCGCTACCCTCGCGTGTTTTGACGTTGCAAGATACATTTGTCTGCGGCACCCGGTTGTTTCTAACCTTCTGTAGCGGCGAGTAAAGGTACCATTACAGCATGGTGTCTTCAGATTACATGGCAAAAGCCTACTGACAGGTTCCATGTATGCTAACCACCTAAACAGTATCTAAAAAATGAGAATGCGCATAGGGTCTTATCCTTAATATAAATCAAATCCCATACAGTGTGAAAACTGCTCACCTGATTTAGTTGTGAAGCCCACAACCAGCTTGATCGCTCAAACACAGCAGCCGCAGCCGGGACCGCACTTCCACAATCGTGGGGGTGAAACTCTATCCGGGACCAAGTGTCTTTCGGTCCGCGCCGCTGCTCCAATAAGTATCAGAAACACTGGAGTGTTTTAAATAAAAGATCTTCAGTTTTATTCCGACGCGTTTCGGAGCTAAACACCCAGCTCCTTTCTCAGGTCATTCCCTGAGGAAGGAGCTGGGTGTTTAGCTCCGAAACGCGTCGGAAATAAAACTGAAGATCTTTTATTTAAAACACTCCAGTGTTTCTGATACTTATTGGAGCAGCGGCGCGGACCGAAAGACACTTGGTCCCGGATAGAGAACCACCTAAACAGGTCATTTAACAAATTTGAGCATGTTAAACTGACCACATCATGGAATAATGGCTGCAGAACTCTGTTAAATATAGTGTTTATTATTCAATTTCTCCATTGTAGAGATATTGGCCTATAAAGTTTAGGTTATAATTTGTTTTAGTTCAGCTGGATGTTACCAGTGATTTGTCTTTTGCGGTGTCTATTTCTTCCTTTCTATAAGGTTGAACAATCATAAGCAGGCAGCGTCATTCAGGGGAAAAATGAACACACCCTCCAATCCTCACTTATCTCTGTAGGTACTGTGTACAGCAGAGGTCCCCAACCTTTCTGATCTTTAGAGCCATATTTAACTCTGAGAGAGGGTTGCCAGTCACTTTGAAATCTGAGAGAGAGTCATGAGCCACATCCAGCTCACTCACCCTCACAGTAGCTGCACCCAGAGACCCCATTACTGGTATACTGACAGCCAATGCTTCCCCAGAAATTACACCGAGGCAGTATACCAAGATCCAGGGATTCCTTCTTTACCCCCATTCAGATCTGCTCTTTTATGTGGGGCTATTCGTAAAACTCACCATCTAGATACCTGCTCTTCATAACTGTTTGCTAGACCTGGTGTTTATGCACCAAGCTGTAAGACAGCTGCAAGCCACACATCACTGTCCCGCAAGGCACAGGTTAGGGACCCCTGGTATACAGAAACATAAGTCAGCTCTGCTGTATCATTACATACCTAGATTTCCTCTGACAGAATTCAGTGTGGGTGGGGGACTGGTGGGAACTGTGAAATGAGATCTGTAAGGGTGGCTTCACACTGCAGTCCGGGGCTGCGCGAGCTAGCCGTGGTCCTGACCTATCAGCGGCAGCTGCGTGCGGCTGCACACCGGACCGGAGGGCAAATTAGCCCTCCAGTTCTGTGTGCTGATCCAGTCCAGGGCTGTCAGGTTCATCGGACCGGACCTGACTGCAGTGTGAAGCCGCCCTACGTGTGTACAATGTGTACAATAACTCCGCTGTATTTCTGCACTCTACACAGTCTAGCGATCCATCCAGCTTCAGAGCTGCTTTTGCAAGCTGTATAGCAAATAAAGCTTTTAATAATATATTCATCCTTTGCAGTCACTGTGTCACCCCCTTTTTAAATACTATATTCCCCAATGTAAAATAAAAATTTCTTTATGCTCACCTTCTGTATTGGCACTATTCCAGCGATGTCGTCTTCCATTCTCCTGAGACTCTCGTCACATTGAGCCTTGCAGCCAGTCAAGGACCACTATTAAGCTGCCTCTCTCTCTTCAGATGTCCGTAGGACTAAAGAGTTCAGCAACTCATTCGTCATTACTGGTAGGTTGGAGAGGAAACAAGGGGGAAAAGAGGGTATGCAGAAAAGAGGGATACCACCTACGTTTTGGTAAAATATATACAAGAAATCTTTATTACAAAAAGAAAAAGACAATATAAATAAAAATATAAATTATAAAAACATTTAAAATGGCAAAAGTTGACTACAATGCATAGACTCCTTATGAATGAGAAGGGAGTCAACCCCCAACAATCAACAAAAGAGACCTCTGGTATGAAACAGGCTAAAATGGGACTCAAAGGTTTAGGTCCACAAGGTTATATAAGGTCTCCAGGGTCTCGATGGAACTTGCTGTATCTTCTTGCCCTTGTCTAAGATGGAGTCTGGTGGATTGTCTTGCCTTTGAACTTCCTGCCTATAAGTCCCAGTTCAGGGTTTATTCCTTTTCTAAGTATTTTGTGCTAGCTGGTCTCTGAGTCTCCTGGCTTGCTTCTGGACATCTTGCTGCCGCTTGTTTGCTCTGTACTCTACCTCATTACTTCTCAACTGCCTGCAGTCTATGGTGCATTACCCTGATCCTGGCTGTTGGTTTCCTCCCGTCAAGACCTCTTGGAGAAGAGTTCTATTACTTCTGCACTTCCTTGGTCTGTAAGAACTTTGATTCTCTGTTTAAATTATCAGGGTACTTAATCCGAGACTAAATCAGTGCGTGCTGTGCGCTGGACATTAGTGGGACTGTTTTAACTCTTAAGGGCTCAGACACACTGGCGTGAAAAATGAATGAGTGCAATGTGATAAAATATCGCATTGCCCTCGGACCAATGTTACAGAATGAGTGAGAACACATTAATGCGTGTCGTCCGCTTTTTTCTCATCCATTAAGCTCATGCGAAATCCAAACAGTGCCTGTGAGTACCCACCACGCAGGTGCAGTTTGGATCTCTCAGGACTCCAAGATGGCAATGGGAACCCACCACGCATGTGCAGTTAGAATCTCACGGCTGCACACAGCGCCGCATTAGACTCACACGAGATCCTAACAGCGCCTTTGAGAGCCCGCTATGCAGGTGCAGTCAGTGATCCCACCGCCATCTTGGGAGTCCCACTTAACTGTAAGCCCGCCCCCATACTCACCTCACAGCGGTTTCCTCCTATTTGCATTCCACTGTGGAATGCATAGTGGACGAACTGTTCCTGTATGCATTCCACAGTGGAATGCACAGCACGAAGGAGGCACCAAGGCAACACACACAAGGGGGCACAGAGGCAGTGCACACAATGGGGCCCAGAGACAGCACACACAATACGGCCCAGAGGCAGCACACACAAGGGGGCACAGAATCAGTACACACAAAGGTCCCAGAGTCAGCAGACACAAGGGAGCCCAGAGACAGCGCACACAAGGGAGCCTAGAGAGAGCGCACACAAGGAAGCCCAGAGACAGCGCACACAATGGAGCCCAGAGGCAGCATAGGCAAGGGGGTCCAAATGCAGTGGACACAAGGGGGGAAAGAGACAGCATACACAAGGGGGGAAAGAGACATTGCACAAGGGGGAGAGTGCACAGCGGGAAGACAGCTCAAAGAAGAGAGCATATAAGGTAAGAAAACAGCAGAGGGGGGAGATAGGTCAAAGGAGAGAGCACAAAAAGAAGCAGTCAGCACAGGGGAAAAAATAGAGCGCATGGGGGAGATGGTCACCGCCCACAGAGTCCACCCCCATCATGATGTCACCACCCACCCGATGCTGTAGCATTGGCCCACATCTAGTATACTAATAAACCCCTAAACAAAAGTCCTTAAAGCATCGGGATACAACAGAGGGTAAGTATGTAACCTACATAGTAGAAATAATAAAAGTATAAATAAACTGGATTTACCAGGTCCTTTCAGTAAGAGGTCATGGTGGAGGGTGAGGAGTCCCCATGCATATCACCTCACTAGCTTGTGCTAGGTGTGTGTCCCCTGTCCAGCAGTGCTTTAAATGCAGTTTAATGTACACACCTAGTTTCCCTTTGCAGTAGAGAGGAGGGGGGAGGAGCGACTTTCTAATGCAGCCGACAGATGCCACCCATAGTAATGATGCTGTCCCTTGTGCTTTCCGGCATCCTGGAAATAGGTACTGCGCTTGTGCCCACCCTTTAATGCTGGAAATCGTCAGGTTCGCCCATCACTGTTTATGAACAAATTATCTAATATATAAAAGCCGAAGGCCACTTCTGGAATACCCGAAGGGTACTTCCGTGATGGCCTTCGGACCCATGCTGGTGACGTCACCAGTGCAGGGTAGCCGGCCGGCGCCCGGCTACTGGGAGCGGCAGAGGAACGTTCCGCTCTCGGACGTTCCGTCTGCACTCCAGCCTCTCCCCTCCAGCCTCTGCCCTCCAGCCACTAGCGTAGGCAGGGGGGCCCATTGCCAGCCACCTTGGGGGGCCCTGCACCCCCTGGGGGGACCCGTGCTACCAGCAGCGGCCGCCGCGCGGCCGGAGAGGAGGGAGGACGGGACTTCCTGTCCTGCTGCTCTGCCCGCCCCTCCTCTCCTTCTACAGCAGACGCACGGCGCCCGCGGTGAGTCTGCACCCCCCGCCCATCTACCCCACTGCCTCCAGCCTCTCCCCCTCCAGCCTCTCCCCCTCCAGCCTCTGCCCCTCCAGCCTCTGCCCCTCCAGCCTCTGCCTCTCCAGCCTCTGCCCCTCCAGCCTCTGCCCCTCCAGCCTCTGCCCCTCCAGCCTCTCCTCCTCCAGCCTCTGCCCCTCCAGCCCCTCCAGCCTCTGCCCCTCCAGCCTCTGCCCCTCCAGCCTCTCCAGCTTCCCCTCTGCCCCTCCAGCCTCTGCCCCTCCTCCCTCTCCAGCTTCCCCTCTGCCCCTCCAGCCTCTGTCCCTCCAGCCTCTCCAGCTTCCCCTCTGCCCCTCCAGCTTCCCCTCTGCCCCTCCAGCCTCTGCCCCTCCAGGCTCTCCAGCTTCCCCTCTGCCCCTCCAGCCTCTGCCCCTCCAGCCTCTGCCCTCCAGCCTCCGCTCTCCCCTCCAGCCTCTGACCTCCAGCCTCCGCTTACCCCTCCAGCCTCTCCCCCCAGCCTCTGCCCTCCAGCCTCCGCTCTGCCCTCCAGCCTCTGCCCTCCAGCCTCCGCTCTGCCCTCCAGCCTCTCCCCTCCAGCCTCTGCCCTCCAGCCTCCGCTCTGCCCTCCAGTCTCTGCCCTCCAGCCTCCACTCTCCCCTCCAGCCTCTCCCCTCCAGCGTCCGCTCTCCCCTCCAGCGTCCGCTCTCCCCTCCAGCGTCCGCTCTCCCCTCCAGCCTCCGCTCTCCCCTCCAGCGTCCGCTCTCCCCTCCAGCCTCCGCTCTCCCCCTCCAGCCTCCGCTCTCCCCTCCAGCCTCCGCTCTCCCCTCCAGCCTCTCCCCTCCAGCCTCCGCTCTCCCCTCCAGCCTCCCCTCTCCCCTCCAGCCTCCCCTCTCCCCTCCAGCCTCTGCCCTCCAGCCTCCGCTCTCCCCTCCAGCTTCCCCTCTGCCCCTCCAGCCTCTGCCCCTCCAGCCTCTCCAGCTTCCCCTCTGCCCCTCCAGCTTCCCCTCTGCCCCTACAGCCTCTGCCCCTCCAGCCTCTCCAGCTTCCTCTCTGCCCCTCCAGCCTCTGCCCTCCAGCCTCTGCCCTCCAGCCTCTGCTCTCCCCTCCAGCCTCCGCTCTCCCCTCCAGCCTCTCCCCTCCAGCCTCTCCCCTCCAGCCTCTCCCCTCCAGCCTCTGCCCCTCCAGCCTCTGCCCCTCCAGCCTCTGTCCCTCCAGCTTCTCCTCCTCCAGCCTCTGCCCCTCCAGCCTCTCCAGCTTCCCCTCTACCCCTCCAGCCACTGCCCCTCCAGCCTCTGCCCCTCCAGCCTCTCCAGCTGTCCCTCTGCCCCTCCAGCCTCTGCCCCTCCTGCCTCTACAGCTTCCCCTCTGCCCCTCCAGCCTCTGCCTCTTCAGCCTCTCCAGCTTCCCCTCTGCCCCTCCAGCTTCCCCTCTGCCCCTCTAGCCTCTCCAGCTTCCCCTCTGCCTCTCCAGCCTCTGCCCTCCAGCCTCTGCCCTCCAGCCTCCACTCTCCCCTCCAGCCTCTGCCCTCCAGCCTCCGCTCTCCCCTCCAGCCTCCGCTCTCCCTCCAGCCTCTGCCCTCCAGCCTCCGTCTCCCACTTCCCCCTGCCCCTCCAGCCTCTCCCTCCAGCCTCCGCTCTCCCTCACCTCACTCCCCTCCAGCCTCTCCCCTCAGCCTCTGCCCTCCAGCCTCTGCTCCCTCCACCTCTGCTCTCCCTCCAGCCTCTCCCCTCCAGCTCTCCCTCCAGCCTCTGCCCACCCCGCTCTCCCTCAGCCCTCTGCCCTCCAGCCTCTGCCCTCCACCTGCTCCCCTCCAGCCTCCCCTCCAGCCTCTCCCCTCCAGCCTCTCCCCCGCCTCCACCTCCCCTCCAGCCTCTGCCCTCCAGCGTCGCCTCCCCCACGTCCCTCTCCTCCACCTCCCTCTCCCCTCCACCTCCCTCTCCCCTCCGCCTCCCCTCTCCCCTCCAGCTCCGCTCTCCCCTCCACCTCCGCTCTCCCCTCCAGCCTCCGCTCTCCCTCCAGCCTCTCCCCCCAGCCTCCGCTCTCCCCTCCAGCCTCCGCTCTCCCCTCCAGCTCCCTCTCCCCTCCAGCCTCCGCTCCCCCACCAGCTTCCCCTCTGCCCCTCCAGCCTCTGCCCTCCAGCCTCTCCAGCTTCCCTCTCCCCTCCACTTCCCCTCTGCCCCTACAGCCTCTGCCCCTCCAGCCTCCAGCTTCCTCCTGCCCTCCAGCCTCTGCCCTCCAGCTCTGCTCTCCCCTCCACCTTCGCTCTCCCCTCCAGCCTCTCCCCTCCAGCCTCTCCCCTCCAGCCTCTCCCTCCAGCCTCTCCCCTCCAGCCTCTTCCCTCCAGCTTCTCTCCTCCAGCCTCTGCCCCTCCAGCCTCTCCCAGCTTCCCCTCTACCCTCCAGCCCTGCCCTCCAGCCTCTGCCTCTCAGCCTCTCCAGCTTCCCCTTGCCCCTCCAGCTTCCCTCCCCTCTACTCTCCACTCCCTCTGCCCTCCAGCCTCTGCCCTCCAGCCTCTGCCCCCAGCCTCCACTCTCCCCTCCAGCCTCTGCCCTCCAGCCTCGCTCTCCCCTCCAGCCTCCGCTCTCCCTCCAGCCTCTGCCCTCCAGCCTCCCTCTCCCCTCCAGCTCCCCTCTGCCCTCCAGCCTCTGCCCTCCAGCCTCCGCTCTCCCCTCCAGCCTCTCCCCTCCAGCTCTCCCCTCCAGCCTCTGCCCTCCAGCCTCTGCTCTCCCCTCCAGCCTCTCTCTCCCCTCCACCTCTCCCCTCCAGCCTCCGCTCTCCCCTCCAGCCTCTGCCTCCAGCCTCCGCACTCCCTCCAGCTTCCCCTCCCCCTCAGCCTCTGCCTCCAGCCTCTCCCTCCAGCCTCTCCCTCCAGCTCTCCCCCAGCCCTCCTCCAGCCTCCACTCTCCCTCCAGCCTCTGCCCTCCAGCTCCGCTCTCCCCTCCAGCTCCGCTCTCCCCTCCAGCTCCGCTTCCCTCCAGCCTCTCTCTCCCCTCCCCTCCGCTCTCCCCTCCGCCTCCGCTCTACCTCCAGCCTCCGCTCTCCCCTCCAGCTCCCTCTCTCCCTCCAGCCTCCCTCTCCCCTCCAGCCTCTCCCCTCCAGCCTCCTCTCCCCTCCAGCCTCCGCTCTCCCTCCAGCTCCGCTCTCCCCCCAGCCTCCCTCTCCCTCCAGCCTCCCCTCTGCCCTCCAGCCTCTGCCCCAGGCTCGCTCTCCCTCCAGCTTCCCCTCTGCCCCTCCAGCCTCTGCCCTCCAGCCTTCCAGCTTCCCCTCTGCCCCCCAGCTCCCTCTCCCCTACAGCCTCTGCCCTCCGCCTCTCCAGCTTCCTCTCTGCCCTCCAGCCTCTGCCCCCAGCCCTGCCCTCCAGCTCGCTCTCCCTCCAGCCTCCGCTCTCCCCCCAGCCTCTCCCCTCCAGCCTCTGCCCCTCCAGCCTCTGTCCCTCCAGCTCTCCTCCTCCAGCCTCTCCCTCCAGCCTCTCCAGCTCCCCTCTACCCTCCAGCCACTGCCCCTCCAGCCTCTGCCCCTCACCTCTCCAGCTTCCCCTCTGCCCCTCCAGCCTCTGCCCCTCCTGCCTCCAGCTTCCCCTCTGCCCTCCGCCTCTGCCTCTCAGCCTCTCCAGCTTCCCCTCTGCCCCTCCAGCTTCCCCTCTGCCCCTCTAGCCTCTCCAGCTTCCTCCTCCTGCCTCTCCACCTCTGCCCTCCAGCCTCCAGCTGCCCTCCAGCCTCCCCTCACTCTCCCCTCCCAGCCTCCTCCCTCCAGCCTCCGCTCTCCCCTCCAGCCTCCGCTCTCCCCTCCAGCCTCTGCCCTCCAGCCTCCGCTCTCCCCTCCAGCTTCCCCTCTGCCCCTCCAGCCTCTGCCCTCCAGCCTCCGCTCTCCCCTCCAGCCTCTCCCCTCCAGCCTCTCCCCTCCAGCCTCTGCCCTCCAGCCTCTGCTCTCCCCTCCAGCCTCTGCTCTCCCCTCCAGCCTCTCCCCTCCAGCCTCTCCCCTCCAGCCTCTCCCCTCCAGCCTCTCCCCTCCAGCCTCTCCCCTCCAGCCTCTCCCCTCCAGCCTCCTCTCTGCCCTCCAGCCTCCGCTGCTCCCCTCCAGCCTCCGCTCTCCCCTCCAGCCTCCGCTCTCCCCTCCAGCCTCCGCTCTCCCCTCCAGCCTCCGCCTCCTCCCCTCTCCAGCTTCCTCCTCCAGCCTCCGCTCTCCCCTCCAGCCCCGCTCTCCCCTCCAGCCTCCGCTCTCCCCTCCAGCTTCCCCTCTAGCCTCCGCTCTCCCCTCCAGCCTCCGCTCTCCCCTCCAGCCTCCGCTCTCCCCTCCAGCCTCCGCTCTCCCCTCCAGCCTCCGCTCTGCCCCTCCAGCCTCTGCCCTCCAGCCTCCGCTCTCCCCTCCAGCCTCTCCCCTCCAGCCTCTCCCCTCCAGCCTCTCCCCTCCAGCCTCTGCCCTCCAGCCTCTGCTCTCCCCTCCAGCCTCTGCTCTCCCCTCCAGCCTCTCCCCTCCAGCCTCTCCCCTCCAGCCTCTCCCCTCCAGCCTCCTCTCTGCCCTCCAGCCTCCTCTCTGCCCTCCAGCCTCCGCTCTCCCCTCCAGCCTCCGCTCTCCCCTCCAGCTTCCCCTCCAGCCTCCGCTCTCCCCTCCAGCCTCCGCTCTCCCCTCCAGCCTCCGCTCTCCCCTCCAGCCTCTGCCCTCCAGCCTCTCCCCTCCAGCCTCTGCCCTCCAGCCTCTCCCCTCCAGCCTCCGCTCTCCCCTCCAGCCTCTGCTCTCCCCTCCAGCTTCCTGTCCTGCAGCTCTGCCCGCCCCTCCTCTCCTCCTACAGCAGACGCACAGCGCTCACGGAGAGTGTGCACCCCCCGCCCAGCTACACCACTGCCTCCAGCCTCTCCTCCTCCAGCCTCTCCTCCTCCAGCCTCTCCTCCTCCAGCCTCTGCCCCTCCAGCCTCTGCCCCTCCAGCCTCTGCTTCTCCAGCCTCTCCTCCTCCAGCCTCTCCTCCTCCAGCCTCTCCTCCTCCAGCCTCTGCCCATCCAGCCTCTCCAGCTTCCCCTCTGCCCCTCCAGCCTCTCCAGCTTCCCCTCTGCCCCTCCAGCCTCTGCCCCTCCAGCCTCTCCAGCTTCCCCTCTGCCCCTCCAGCCTCTCCAGCTTTCCCTCTGCCCCTCCAGCCTCTGCCCTCCAGCCTCTGCCCTCCAGCCTCTGCCCTCCAGCCTCTGCTCTCCCCTCCAGCCTCCGCTCTCCCCTCCAGCCTCTGCCCTCCAGCCTCTGCCCTCCAGCCTCCGCTCTGCCTCCAGCCTCTGCCCTCCAGCCTCTGCTCTCCCCTCCAGCCTCTCCCCTCCAGCCTCTCCCCTCCAGCCTCTCCCCTCCAGCCTCTCCCCTCCAGCCTCACCCCTACAGCCTCTGCCCTCCCCTCCAGCCTCCGCTCTCCCCTTCAGCCTCTCCCCTTCAGCCTCTCCCCTTCAGCCTCTCCCCTCCAGCCTCTCCCCTCCAGCCTCTCCCCTCCAGCCTCCGCTCTCCCCTCCAGCCTCCGCTCTCCCCTCCAGCCTCCGCTCTCCCCTCCAGCCTCCGCTCTCCCCTCCAGCCTCCGCTCTCCCCTCCAGCCTCCGCTCTCCCCTCCAGCCTCCGCTCTGCCCTCCAGCCTCCGGTCTCCCCTCCAGCCTCCGCTCTGCCCTCCAGCCTCTGCTCTGCCCTCCAGCCTCCGCTCTGCCCTCCAGCCTCCGCTCTCCTCACCCCTCCTCACCCCTCCAGCCTCCGCTCTCCTCACCCCTCCATATGCAATGTACAGTATGTGTATATATGTGTGTATGTAGTCACTTCTCTCACTTTGTCCGCACTTCCCTCACTTTGTCCCCACTTCCCTCACTTTGTCCGCACACATACACACACTCCGCTATACTTACCACCGGCCCTGCATCAGCCGCCTGGATCCTCAGTCGACATGTCGCCACCCCCGAACTACTGGATCCAATATATCGTCCAAGAAGTCTCGCCAAAATTCCCGGACGCCATATTGGATCCAGTCGTCCGCGGGTGGCGACTTGTCGACTGAGGATCCAACCGGCGGGGAAGACGCAGGGTCGGTGCTAACTAGAGCGGAGTGTGTGTGTGTGTGTGTGTATGTATGTATGTGTGTGCTAACCACTCTGCCCACGGCGCTGGGCTGACCAATCTCACCGCACTCACTGCTAACCACTGAGCCACTGCACTCACTGCTAACCACTGTGCCACCGCACTCACTGCTAACCACTGTGCCACCGCACTCACTGCTAACCACTGAGCCACCGCACTCACTGCTAACCACTGAGCCACCGCATTCACTGCTAACCACTGAGCCACCGCACTCACTGCTAACCACTGAGCCACCGCACTCACTGCTAACCACTGAGCCACCGCACTCACTGCTAACCACTGAGCCACCGCACTCACTGCTAACCACTGAGCCACCGCACTCACTGCTAACCACTGAGCCACCGCACTCACTGCTAACCACTGAGCCACCGCACTCACTGCTAACCACTGAGCCACCGCACTCACTGCTAACCACTGAGCCACCGCACTCACTGCTAACCACTGAGCCACCTGTATACACACAATTCATTTCACCGCACTCCCCTAACTATTAGTAAATAAACTATATATGGATTCTAGACTACCCGATTCTTTAGAATCGGGCCGCCATCTAGTTATTACATATAGTACATATTTGTCTTTCAATGGTGTGGAGATAGAAATTATCTGGCCTGGTAGTATCTTTTTTATTTTTTTAGATTGGCTTTATTTACCGTATATATTTTTTTTCTCGCTTTTGTTTTCCATTAATTTCATACCCTGAGAGGCCCATCACTAGTCTGTAGCTATCCTTTTTCTACCACCTAGGCTACTTTCACATTACGATTTTTAAGGGAGCCGATGCTGTCCGATAAAATCGGACAGCATCGGCTCCCTTCTGATGCCTGGAATCGGATGCCAAATAGGCATCCGATTCCGACACAAAATCGCTCTCTCTGAGCTGACAAAAAAAATCAAAACAATGTATGCTCACCTGTCCCCGAGGCCCCCGCTGTCTCCTGCAGGCTCCCGGTGTCCTCCCCGTGTCTCCAGAGGTCTTCTTCTTCTGAACAGGACCTGCCGTGATGTCACAATCACGTGACCGCCTGTTAACATGGTGTAACCGACGGTCACGTGACTGTGACGTCACGGCAGGTCCTGTTGAGAAGAAGAAGACCTGTGGAGACACCGGGAGGACATCGGGAGCCTGCGGGAGACGGCGGGGGCCTCGGGGACAGGTGAGCATACATTGTTTTTTGGTTTTTTTTTTTAACCCCTGCTTTCCCAGTAGGAGCAGTTTTACTGTACTGAGCATGCTCAGTACAGTAAAATCGGGTCCGAGGACACATCAGATTTTTCCTCGGACCCTGCTCCATAGGGTCCCATGTTAAAAACATCGGGCCAAATCGGATGTGCACTAAATGGCATCCGATTTGGTCCAATCCGATTTTGTCTAATTTTATTTTCGGTGCAAAAATCGGACAGAATCGGATGCCATTTAGTGCACATCCCATTCGATCCGATGCCCATAGGGCTGCATGGGGGCCAAAATCGGTCAGCATCGGAAAAGCAAAATTCGTAGTGTGAAACCAGGTGCTCTTATGCTTATTACTTATGCTATATCTAATATGTACTGAATTACAGTATATCATGTTTATGCATCGGTGCATTTGACTATTATATATGTACCTTTTATTTGACTATCTTTATACCCCTACATTTATTTGCACATATCTGTACTGTATATGTATACTGTCTTGTGGACCTATACCTTTGAGTCCCATTTTGGCTTATTTCATACCAGAGCTCTCTTTTGTTGGTTGTTGGGGTTGACCCTCTTCTCATTCTTAAGGGTCTTTGCATTGTGGGTTACTTATGTCTTTTTAAATATTTTTATATGTGTGAGTGCTGAGTGCTTTTTTTTTTTTGTTCTTTGCTTTTTGTAATAAAGATTTCTTGTATATATTTTTCCAAAACTTAGGTTGTATCCCTCTTTTCTTCACACCCTCTTTACCCCTTTTCTCTTTCCATGTTAGCACATAATATGCAGGGGTGATCACTTTACATATAAAACACATTGGAGAATAAGGAGAAAAAATGTTGAGGTGACCCTCTGCATGTGTTCAAATTGAAGAAGAAACAAGTTGGATTTGCTAGCCAATAGTCAAAAACTAGAGAAGAGAGAATTTATAAGTATTTTATGGCTGCCGATTTGGGAGTGCTGTGAACCAACATCATTCCAGACTCCTCTACTTTTTGTAGGCGCAGCAAGATGTCAAAGACATCCCATGCCGAAATGATGACGTCATGTTGTCTCTACAAACTGGAAGAGGTGCTGAGGATTTCCTTGGGTTGGAGGTGGTTCCAAGGTTTCTCAACTCAGCATTTGCTGAGGCTTCCCTCGTTCCTCGGGTAGAAGGTGGTTCCAAGGGCTCCTAACTCGGCAGGTGCTGAGGATTCCCTCGTTCCTCGGTTAGGAGGTGGTTCCAAGGGCTCCTAACTCGGCAGGTGCTGAGGATTTCCTCATACTTCGGTTAGGAGGTGGTTCCAAGGGCTCCTAACTCGGCAGGCGCTGAGGATTTCCTCGTACTTTGGTTAGGAGGTGGTTCCAAGGGCTCCTAACTCGGCAGGTGCTGAGGATTTCCTCATACTTCGGTTAGGAGGTGGTTCCAAGGGCTCCTAACTCGGCAGGTGCTGGATATTTCCTCATACTTCGGTTAGGAGGTGGTTCCAAGGGCTCCTAACTCGGCAGGTGCTGAGTATTTCCTCATACTTCGGTTAGGAGGTGGTTCCAAGGGCTCCTAACTCGGCAGGTGCTGAGTATTTCCTCATACTTCGGTTAGGAGGTGGTTCCAAGGCCTCCTAACTCGGCAGGTGCTGAGGATTTCCTCATACTTCGGTTAGGAGGTGGTTCCAAGGGCTCCTAACTCGGCAGGTGCTGAGTATTTCCTCATACTTCGGTTAGGAGGTGGTTCCAAGGCCTCCTAACTCGGCAGGTGCTGAGCATTTCCTCGTACTTCGGTTAGGAGGTGGTTCCAAGGGCTCCTAACTCGGCAGGTGCTGAGGATTTCCTCATACTTCGGTTAGGAGGTGGTTCCAAGGGCTCCTAACTCGGCAAGTGCTGGATATTTCCTCATACTTCGGTTAGGAGGTGGTTCCAAGGGCTCCTAACTCGGCAGGTGCTGAGGATTTCCTCGTACTTCGGTTAGTAGGTGGTTCCAAGGGCTCCTAACTCGGCAGGTGCTGAGGATTTCCTCATACTTCGGTTAGGAGGTGGTTCCAAGGGCTCCTAACTCGGCAGGTGCTGAGGATTTTCTCGGGTAGGAGGTGGTTCCAAGGGCTGAATACAGAGTCCTACCAATGGATTCTCACATCTTTTAGTTTTTGACTTTTGCTTAGCAAATCCAACTTGAACTTGTTTCCCCTCTAGATTTGGGTTAAAAGAATTTATTAAATGGTATATATTTAATAACAAATTAGAGGATCTATGGGCTGTTCATTATTAGTCTGTTACAGGTTGAAAATTGCATAAATAATACCAGAGCTCAGTTCTATGCTATAATAATTAATGTTTCCACTTTCCTTGTACTGTAAACACAGATGAAGTAGTCTGACGTATGTGTAAGAAAAATAGGGAAGTGTTCTAAACATATACAGTATGGTGTAATAGCACTTAATTACTATTGTCACTATAAGGCCCTACTCACACTATAGGCTCCCCGCAATGTCAAGCTGTAATACCGCAATTATAGATGTCTGTGGCCTCTACTGTACTTCTGTATGTGTCTGATTTCACGCAGATGTACAGTGGTACAGTGAGTCCGACTATGACAAAAGAAAAATCTCTTCTAGTGGTGTAATTTCCATATATCAGTATACAGTGTGTCTGCGGGTCCATAGTATGAAGCTGCAGGGACTCCATGTACTCCGTACAGGCTTCATTTACATGACTCATGCCTCAGCATAACACGTGACTCACAGCATCTCCGTTGCGGCATTTTTTTTAGTACAGGTTGCTATGGACAGCACAAATATATTCACTGCCATATTAGCTGTATACTTTGTTATGTCACTGTTTTTTTTCCTTCAGTTGTAATCCATCGATTCATTTGTTCTGGTTATTTTAATTAGTATGTTATAATGGATATATCTCCAAGCTTATTATTACATTCATATAAACTGCTTGCTTTATTTTCTTATCATCTACATTAATATGTAATTATTACATGAAGGGAGAATGAAATGTTGAACTGTTTTGCTTTAGTGCTACTCCATTAATACATGTGGAGTACTGTACTACCTTTAATGTATTGTAATGTTTCATATAAAATGTAACTGCTGCATAACCAAGATGTTAACCATTGTCACGCACTTTCTTCTCACTCATGACGTCCTTCTACCTGGCCCTATCTCATGGCCTGTGCACATCATCACATATTTCTCCTTTTTCCTCAGCCTGCATTCCTGTAGCTTTGACTCTTCTGATTCGAGACCGGTGTCTGGAACACGTTTAAGTCCTTTGCCGCATGTGAGTATCTGGCTACTGTGACATTTTTAGGCTACGTTCAGACAGAAGGGTTATGCTCTGTTCTTATTGATATACTTTTGGTGCACTTTCTGCACCAAAAATGGATCCTCTTTGTGCCAAAATGCATCACGAACCCATCATCTGTTTGTGCTGCTTTTTTGCTCTGTCTTCGGGGGACACAGAAAGGCACACAGACACACAGACAAATACACACACTTTCTTACCTTCCCCGTGATCCCACGGTGATCCGCGGTTTTGCCTTCCTCCCGGGCAGTGGAAGGACCTGTGAGTAGTCTGTATGGTGCTTTAGGACCTACCCATGTGACTGGCTCACATGGGTAGGTCCTAAAGTATCGTAAAGACTACTCACAGGTCCTTCCACTGCCCGGGAGGAAGACAACACTGGAGATCACCGTGGGATCATGGGGATGGTAAGTAGTTGGTTGTTAGTTGTGCAGAAAGTGGACCCGAAAAATGGAGGACTAATTGACATGCTCATTATTTTCTGGATGTGCTTTCTGCACCCCTAACGCAGCAGTCAAAAAATGCAGCATCTGAACAGCAAATTGAAAATCCCGTTCATTTTGCTGGTAGATGTTTTGACTGATCCGTGTTTGATGCCATTTAAAAAAAAATAAAAATTAAGCACCAAAAACGGATCAAAGAGCCCAGTGTGAACATAGCCTTAAAAGCACAATTTTTTTTTAAATAAAATATTGCGCCAATTTCTGAATCTAGAAGTGTGTGTATTTAAGTATCACACTGCATTATAGCTTCTGGAAGATTTTTTGAGTTAAAATATAACAGTACTAACTACATGTTGAATCATAAAGTCAATGTGTGTATTGTGCAGAATATATATGAATGTACATTTCTGTTATGGTTTTCAGGGGAATACACCACAGGTGGTTACATGGTTAAATCTATCCACTTGTACCTGAAAAACAGTTTGCCTAACTCTCTGCTCCCAGGTCTTCTTATGGCCCAATAGTGTCTAACCCCTTCCAGTGTTGGGGCTAATTCAGATATCTGATTTTCTTGTACAGGGAAATGTTCAAATTTTAACTGTGTTTTTTTTCAGAGATTTTGAACAGAATTTTGACAGTATCACAAAAAACAGTCAAAACAAACGTGTAAAAATACTCTGTTAAAAAAAACAGTGAAAAGCAAGTGCTGCTGAAAAAGTAGTAAAAAACAGGGTATTTAGTTGATACTTTTTTTGCACAAAATGTATACTAAGCCGCTCTACCACTTCAAGGTAACCCGTATCAGAGCAGTCCCTATCTGATGTACCGGTATTTAAAACCTGACCATGTGTATTGGTACCTAAATGAGCAGGATCCAGACAGGTCCAATGTCTGACTTGGACTGACTGCAGAAGACAGCTTTTTATGTGCAGGGCTCAAAGGGAGGGGTGCGAGACTCCCCAGTCTTGCAGAAACAAGGAATAATTTAGACAAAAACTAATGAGCCATGCTACAGTGAACACGTCTGTAGGACAGTCTTCACCCCACCAAAAGACTGTTTTTTTGGTGGTGTGAACACTGTCCTACAGATGTGTTCACTGTGTGCATAGCTCATTAGTTTTTGTCAGAATTTTGACAGTGTGACAGTTTCTACCATTAGAGTTTAGCAAGAGTTTCAACTGTTTTTCTCATATGTAACAAAAAAAAATTGATGGCGGCCGCTCAAGCTTCTATCAAACAGTCCATGATGAACTGATGGCATCAAAACACTGTGCTATATGTTTATGGATCTATGGGCTTGCATTGAAGAGTTTGTTCAGACTCTCAGATCAATATTGGACAAGACAAGTCACCATGCTTTCTCCTTCGCCTCATTGGGGGACACAGGACCGTGGGTGTTATGCTGCTGTCCACTAGGAGGCGACACTAAGCAATCTGCAAAAGAGTAACAGTGGCTCCTCCTCCTCAGTATACACCCCTGGGGCAGGCACTGCCTCCCCAGTTTTTGCTTAGTGTCGAAGGAGGCACACGACCATTTTTACTCTCATCTTTTTTTCTTCCGATGAAGAAAAGTGGGTCCGGTGTGACCCCCGGCATGCTCCCTCCTCGGCCACCCACTGTTGGGGCACTAGGTTGAGGTTGAGAATCCATACATATGCCGTACTCCTTTCTCGGCCTCCCACTGTTGGGTTGCTGGGTTAAAGTTGAGACAGCCCAGCATAACACCCTCCTTCCTCATTCCCTTCGGTCTGAGGTGAAGTAGAAGCTGACGGCCTGCCAGATGACGTCCCCCTAATCACCCCTGGGTGTTTTAGGCAGTGGCACCACAGGTATCAGCAGCCCCTGGCTGCAGGGGCTGGAGATGTACGGCTGCCTGCAGCACAGGCTAGCAGGCTATACAGTTTCAAGATGCTGAGACTGCATGGAGGGGGCTCTTGCAATCCAGCACAGGCTTCCAGTGCTTTGCACAGCCTGCACAGCTGAGGGGCACACAGCACAAGAACGTGCAGCTGCATCCACTGGAGCAGCTTGCACATACTGTGGAGCACCCCCCTGATATACTGGCGGTTCCCCCGCCAGTACCTTCACCTATGCCCCCGGGACCTTCTTGTCCCGTTTTTTCTGGGCCCCCCAGCGCCGTTTTAGCGCCTCCGCGCCGGCCCCTCACTATTTCCGGAGGCCTCAACTAATTGAGGCCCCGGCTTGGGCCTAGCGCGGAGGCCGCAACCCACTGCACCGCCCCCGTCCCGCCCCGCCGGATGACGCGGACGCGCGTCATACTGGGGGCGGAGCCGAGAACGGGCGCGTTTTCCAGCAAGGAGCCCGCCCGTTTAGCTCCGCCCCTTCCTCCTTCTCCTGCACGGACGCCATTAGCCCTGCACGTGGACCCGGCCTCAGCCATCCGGGGGACACAGGATCCAGGCGGCCTGTCACAGCGGCGCTGGGGGCTGGTAAGACCTCTGCAGGGATTCTCTGTCTCTCTCTATCTCTCCCCTCTGTATCCCCCTGCAACAGGCACTGTTAGACCACAGTGACCCTACTCAGCCCCTCAACTAAGGGCCCAGGCACCTAGCTGGACAGCTAGACAGTGCCTGATTACACAGGGGACTCCTGGTTACCTTATATACTGCTCACTGCCCATACCACAATGTCTGGCAATAAGAGTAAGAAAGGCTCCAAGGCAGCCAGCACTTACTATGCTACCTGCACTATTTGTCAGGCTGACCTCCCTGCAGGATGCACCTCGCCACATTGTGAGAGCTGCACGCAGGCTGCGGACACTGAGACCCCCACTACCCGGGCTTCTGACAGTGCCCCTGACCCTACCCCTGCGTGGGCCACGGTCATGTCTCAGAATATGACGCAGTCCATGGACAGATTGTCTGACACACTGCTGCAGTTTATGCAAGCCCGTTCGCCACCTGCAGCCGCTGTTCAGGCTTCTGCGTCGCAGCAGGAAGTCCCAGAACCGCGACAGACTGCTGACCCTGACCCGTCAGCCTCCGACTCTGGCCGTAAGAGACCACCACCTTCTCCAGAGTCCCATGCAGGCTCTGCAGCCTCTGCTTCCCGAAGGCGTCAAGATGACGCGCAGGACTCCGAAGGTCTCTGCTCTTCGAGCTCGGAGGATCACTTAGATGACTCCCTAGATTTGGATACGACCGATACGGTCGCGTTGGTGGAGGATTTAATTACTTCCATTAACCAGGTTCTGGAGGTGTCAGACCCTCCGGCTGATACTCCAGAGCATAAGGTGTCCTTTAAAAGGGCCAGGAGACCACATAAGCATTTCTCGGACCATCCAGAGTTCCAGGAAATCCTCAAAAAACATAGGTTACACCCTGACAAAAGGTTTGGTAACCGTAAGGCGCTGGAAACCCGTTATCCTTTTCTGCCTAAGGTCACCCAGGATTGGACAGATCCGCCACAGGTGGACCCTCCTGTTTCTCGTCTCGCTACTAAGACCCTCCTGTCCTTACCGGACAGTTCATCCATAAAGGACGCCACTGACCGTCAGGTGGAGCAGATGGCGAAGTCCGTCTTTGAGGCCTCAGGCTCTTCCCTAGGGCCTGCCTTTGCCTCGGTTTGGGCTTCAAAGGCTATTATGACTAGAGCTAATTCCGTACACTCGGCCCTACGGTCTTTGCAGGTCGACCCAGCCTTGTTAGACCAGGTTGCCCAAATAGCGGTGACCGCCGAATACTCCATGCACGCTGCCTTCGATTCAGCTAACTGTGCCGCGGCTTCCAACGCCATAACCATCAGGCGAGCCCTCTGGTTGAGAGAGTGGAAAGCAGATGCAGCGTCTAAAAAGTCGCTCACCTGCCTTCCGTACAACGGTGGACGTTTATTCGGCGAAAAGCTGGATCAATTGATTTCAGATGCCACTGGGGGTAAGAGTACCTCTCTTCCACAACGTCAGATTAAGCGACCCTTCTCTCGTCGCCAACAAACCAGTTTCCGGTCCTTTCGGAACTCCTTTGGTTGGTCAGTCTCGAAACCCCCGACGGCGGCCAATAGGTCCCCCCGTAGGGAACGCTCCCAGACGACACGGAAGACTGGTGCAAACTGGCAGTCCCATTCACGCCAGTCCAGAGCCAAGGGTTCAAAGCCCGGCAGATTTTCTTCTTCCTGACTCCCCCCCTTCGGGAGACACTATTCAGGTTGGCGGCCGACTTTCTCGCTTTCGTCAGGTCTGGCTCGCTTCTACCGACGACAAGTGGGTACACACCTTGGTGTCTTCCGGATACGCCATAGAATTCACGGCCTATCCTCCAAATCGTTTTTTTCTGTCAATCCCACCTGCTCGCGCCTTCTTTCAGGCGGTCGATTCCCTTTTGAAAGCCGGTGTCATCATTCCGGTACCGCCAGCCGAACGCTTCCAAGGGTTCTACTCGAACCTGTTTGTGGTACCCAAAAAAGGAGGGGCTGTTCGCCCCATTCTGGATCTGAAACAGTTAAACTCCTTCGTGAAGGTTCGGCATTTCCGCATGGAGTCACTGCGCTCCATCATAGCGTCCATGGAGAAGGACGAATTTCTCGCGTCCATCGACATACAGGACGCTTACCTCCATATCCCGATCGCGACAATTCACCAGCGGTTTCTCCGATTCGCCATCGACCGGGATCATTATCAGTTTGTTGCCCTCCCGTTCGGCCTAGCGACGGCCCCCAGGGTGTTCACCAAGGTCATGGCGGCTGTCATGACCATACTGCACACAAGAGGAATGGTAGTCCTACCATACCTAGACGATTTGCTCATCAAAGCTCCCTCCTTCAGGGAGTGTCAGCAGAGTGTTTCCATCACGGTGGACACCCTGCATCGGCTAGGCTGGTTGGTGAATCTGCGGAAGTCATCGCCAGTTCCGTCACAATTTCTAACATTCCTCGGGATGCTTTTCAACACCCCCAGGGGTCTGGTCCTCCTCCCTCAGGACAAGGCGAAGGCCCTTCGACAGGGGGTCCACAGTCTTCTACAGCCGTGTCCTCATTCACTTCGGTTCGCCATGAGAGTCTTGGGAAGGATGGTTGCCTCTATGGAGGCGGTGCCGTTTGCTCAACTTCACCTCAGGCCTCTCCAACGGGCAATTCTGACTTCGTGGAACAGGAATCCTTCTGCCCTGGACAAGTTATTCCGTTTGTCACCTGCAGCAAGGAGTTCCCTCCATTGGTGGCTCAAACCTCGTTCCCTCACAAGGGGGAGGTCCTTTCTACCGGTTTGCTGGAAGATAGTCACCACCGACGCAAGCCTCAGCGGATGGGGAGCGGTACATCGTCGTCACACAGCACAGGGAACATGGTCCCCAGCGGAGTCGGCCGAGCCCATCAATCTCCTGGAAATCCGGGCCATATTTCTAGCTCTGAAGGCCTTTCATTCCATGCTGGCAGGCACACAGGTACGGATTCAGTCGGACAATGCCACGGCCGTGGCATACATCAACCATCAAGGCGGAACACACAGTCTCCAGGCCATGCACGAAGTGCAACGCATTCTCCACTGGGCAGAATCGACGAACTCGACGCTGTCAGCAGTTCATATCCCAGGAGTGGAAAACTGGGAAGCGGATTTTCTCAGCCGCCAGGGCATGGACTCGGGAGAGTGGTCCCTACACCCCGATGTGTTCCAACAAATCTGCCGTCGCTGGGGGACCCCGGACGTAGACCTGATGGCATCTCGCCTCAACACGAAGGTTCCCAGGTTTATGGCCAGATCTCACGACCCGCAAGCACTAGGGGCGGATGCCCTAGTTCAGAACTGGTCCCAGTTCCAGCTGCCTTACATCTTCCCTCCTCTGCCTCTCATTCCCAGAGTCGTGCGGAAGATAAAACAAGAGGGCATTCAACTCATTCTCATAGCCCCAGACTGGCCCAGACGGGCATGGTACGCCGATCTCGTCCAGCTCGCGGCGGACGTTCCTTGGCGCCTCCCTTGTCGTCCCGACCTTCTGTCGCAGGGATCGTTTTACCACCAGAATTCAGACGCCCTGAATTTGATGGCGTGGCCCTTGAGACCTGGGTACTAACCCAAGCGGGTTTCTCCCCTGCCGTTATTCAGACCATGATCAGAGCTCGGAAGTCGGCATCGGCAAAGATTTATCATCGCACCTGGAAAGCCTTCTTCGCATGGTGCTCTTCTCGAGATCAACCCCCTCTTCCCTATTCCTTGCCGCTAGTTCTAGGGTTCCTTCAGTCGGGGTTGGAGTCTGGTCTCTCACTAGGTTCCCTTAAGGGTCAGGTCTCGGCTCTTTCAGTACTCTTTCAATGTCGCCTTGCTGTTAAGCCACAGGTTAAAACTTTTCTCCAGGGAGTTAATCGCATCGTCCCTCCGTACAAACGACCGTTAGATACATGGGACCTTAACCTGGTACTTACGGCTCTGCAGGACCCTCCATTTGAACCTCTTCGGGATATCTCCCTCCACTTTCTGGTTCTGAAGGTGGTTTTTCTAGTGGCTATCACTTCTCTTCGCCGAGTGTCCGAACTCTCGGCGCTTTCCTGTAAGCCACCCTTCCTGGTGTTCCATCAGGACAAGGTCGTCCTACGCCCGGTGCCGTCATTCCTGCCTAAGGTTGTCTCCTCTTTCCATTTGAATGAGGATATTTCATTGCCTTCCTTTTGCCCTGCTCCGGTTCACAGGTTCGAACGAGCCCTGCATACTCTGGATCTCGTCAGGGCGCTTCGCATTTATGTCTCCAGAACTGCACATTTCCGTAAGTCAGACACTCTGTTCATTCTAACGGAAGGCCCCCGTAAGGGTATGCCAGCTTCCAAGGCTACACTGGCTAGATGGATTAGATCAGCTATCCAAGAGGCCTACAAGATGAAAACTACTCCTCTTCCAGCGGGGATCAAGGCACATTCTACCCGAGCCGTGGGGGCCTCCTGGGCCATTCGGCACCAAGCCTCGGCTCTCCAAGTGTGTAAGGCGGCCACCTGGTCGAGCTTACACACTTTTACCAAGCACTACCGTGTTCATACCCAGTCCTCGGCGGACGCTAGTCTGGGTAGGTGCATCCTTCAGGCGGCGGTTGCCCACCTGTAGGTGTTTCTCTGTTCACTGACTTGTTCAGTATCATTAGTTCCATTGTCTTTCCCACCCAGGGACTGCTTTGGGACGTCCCACGGTCCTGTGTCCCCCAATGAGGCGAAGGAGAAAAGGAGAATTTTGTATACTTACCGTAAATTCCTTTTCTCTTAGCCTCTAATTGGGGGACACAGCACCCACCCTGTTGGCCATACGGCTTTGTTTCTAGTGGTTTTTTGTTACTCTTATATTGTTACGTTATGGCCTTGCCAGGCTTTGTTGGTATTGGTTAACCTTGTTACTTCTCCTACTGCTTTAGCACAAAACTGAGGAGGCAGTGCCTGCCCCAGGGGTGTATACTGAGGAGGAGGAGCCACTGTTACTCTTTTGCAGATTTCTTAGTGTCACCTCCTAGTGGATAGCAGCATAACACCCACGGTCCTGTGTCCCCCAATTAGAGGCTAAGAGAAAAGGAATTTACGGTAAGTATACAAAATTCTCCTTTTTATGCGGACCACTTGATGTGAGGAAAAAATCAGACATGTAAACTGCATCATAGACAAGGGGTGGGCAACTCCCAGTCCTCAAGAACCACCAACCGTGCCTGTTTTCAGGATTTTCTCATGTGCAGGTGATTCAATTCTAACCTGTGCAATACTAAGGAAATCCTGAAAATATGACCTGTTGGCGGCTCTCGAGGCTTGGAGTTCACCACTGCTGCCATAGGGAAGAGTGGTGTTCATGAAAGCACAGATGGCACTTATACGAGACAAAGCGTTGTCTGAGAGAGCCGTAAACAAAATTCTACAACGGCACAGAACGTACTGATAATGTCTATTGAGCAGGATTTTATGTCCAATGTTACTTGGCAGAATAGGGAGCAGTGAGTATAGGGAAGCATCTAACCTGGGGTTAATATTTTAGTCACTCTCGTCCGAATAACTAAGGGTTCATTTACGCTGCAAGGTTATGGTGAGCAAGCATTCCTAAAAATACTCGTTTCACTACAATATTACAATATAAACGGCCTGATGATCACCCGATGGACAAGCAGAATGCCTTTTCATTCAACGAAATTATATCTTGTGTTGCACAAAAGATTATCATTTTCGGTATCTTATTGTCCTGTGTAAACAGGACTTTGCTGCAATAAAAAATGTCTGTCTATGCCCACTTAACTATCCGTTACAGATCATTGTGTGTCATTAAATGTGGTCAACTGTGTTGACAGGCCTTTCTGATCGATACATTTTTACCTATCAGTGGTTGTTTAATGCCAGGAGGTACAAACCTACATTAAGGGGGGTCTCTGGATTCTGGAATAGTTTGCTGATCTAGGCTGAAACCTAATTAACGTCAATCTGTCCTCGGGTCTGATTCATTTACTGTAGCAGTCTGTTCTGTGAACTGAATTCAGTTGTCTGATCTGGGGTCTGAACTACATAACTAATTTTGCAGTTTATTCTGGGGTCTGACTGAACTTTGCAATTTTATTGGTGATTTTAGGGGTCTAGATTGGACCCAGTTTGAAATCTGGTCTATGGTCTGATAGTTGCCTGAACAATGAGTTCCATGTATAAGCGGTGTATGTGAAAAAGGCTGGGCCTACACGGCAACATGGAACGTGACCGCAATTCTCAGACTAGTTGGGACACGCAAAAGAGCTGTGCAACTTGTCTCACAATTATTTTGGAACTTTTATTTTGCTGTTAAAAATGGCCAAATCACCAGAGTTGCATGCAAATTACAATCATGAAGTTTGAGTATTATATAATTAATGTATGGCATGTCAGAAATATGTGTCGGTTTTAAGCACATTATATTATGGGAGATGCCTCCTTGGATTAAGCCCCCAATATGTCAAAAATGTTTAAAAATGGCTCCAAGTTCAATTATACCTTTCACTATATTTGGGAATTTGACATGGCTGACCATGGCTTTTAATATGATAATACTTTACAGGGCTATTTTCTTAGGCAGTGATAAAGCAGCACAGCCTGTGTATTATTGACAGGAGATATTGCGTGCACTGATCTTAAAGACAATGCAATTCATCCATGTAGATTCAAGTAAATGATTAAACAATATATGTTATTTTATTTAATCTTGTAGACCCTAAACTTTGGTCTCCAGAAGCAGATGATGAAATTACACCAGCAGTCCCTCAGCCACCTTCGCATGCGGTGCCATCTAGAAGGCCTAGTAGAACTCGGACACGCTTGTTGATAGCTACAACACATGGGAATATTTTGTCTGATTCTGGAATTCACCAAGTCGAGGGTATGTCTGAATTTCATTTTGTTAAAGGGAACCTGTCAGGTCGTTGTTACCCCCAAACCTATCGCTACCTGTCCCTGCAGCTTCCTAGTACATCCCTAACCATCTCTGTCTGAGCTGAAACTGTACAATAGTGGTTGTAAAAAATGAGTTTGTCATTTACATCTCCGTATGCTAATTAGTCCTCTTGACTACTGTATGTAGTCAGCCTGGGCGTTCTCCAGGGCTCCATCTCCTCCCTTGCAGCATGTTTATCACGCCCCAGTGGGCATGATAATAGAATTCCCAGCACGTTCCCGGCTCCTCAGTTCAAATCTCCTTGTGTGCAGGACACTGCGGCAGCATCATTTCCACACCTGCGCATTGCTATGCCTTGTGAGGTGTATCTGCCGGCTTCATAATGTGCAGTGTGCATGCTTCCTCTTTAATCTGATCGGCACAAGGCGACGGTGTTCGTGTTGTGCCGATGGTCTCCATGGTGAGCATATACCAAATAATGACCGTGTATCTATGCCATTGTTTATGGTGGTATTCCTGAGGAAGGGGCTGGGACAGCTTTGAAACGTGTAGAAGAAATAAAGCACTGTTCTTATATACCAAGATTGTGGTCCTTCCTTATACCCAGCAGCGTGGATCATTTACACCCTGGTCCTTTGGATGTATAAATAATGACCGTGGGGTCACCCAGGAACAGAGGCCTGTAAGGTCCTGTCTTTAGTTGGACCTGATACGCCTCCTGCCTGTGAATTATTTTATGTGTGAAGGCTCCTATCCCGAGGGAGTTAGTTGATACATCTGTTTACACTGGTTGACTGATCCTATTGTAAAAAGGGTGAGTGATAACCTCCACTGCTGCATAGGCCATACCAAACTAGGTCTTTACACCATACAATTCTCTATTTTTTAGGCACCATACACAGGAGGAAGGCTTATTAAAGCTATTGTCAAGCGGGTTAGCTTTTTTTACTTAACGCCCCTGTCAGACAAAGTGTGCTAAATTGAACAGCAGCACAAATTTGTTTGCTACAATGTATCATACTAGGGTCCAGGTTGTTCACTGTACAGAGCCTTACCTACACATGAGATCATTACATGCACGTCCCACCTGAGCTAAGGACTCCACCCATCTAACCGCTTAGATACCACAGGTGCTTAGATACCACATAGCCTTTTAAGGCGTTCAACAATATTGGAGCTAGAGCTGATTGTGGCACTTGCAGGTGGATGTCTGTTGTATAGTACAACCAACACACGTATGGAGACCTCAGTAGTTGATTTGGCAAGTAGGAATTCTAAAAAATGTTTTAATATTTATTCTACAGAAAAGAGTTTGAACATCTCAGAGAAATTTATAAAGGAGAATACTTCTGAAGAAGACACAACTTCCTTTTCCCTTAATAACCTTGCAGCCCAACTTGACTACAATATTTATGTTAACTCAGAAGCAAAAATAAGAGCTGAAGAGACATCAAGCCCACGAAGTAACAAGAAGAGCTGGTTTGTGTTCTTCAAATTTTTTATGTTTCACTATTCTGACAGTTGTACTTGGTATTTGTTATTATTAACTGCTTAGCGCACCACAGGATCCCAACGATGATCAACAACTAGGCTTTAACTGTGACGGTTGGGATCATAGAAACCTCTTGTCCTGACCATTGACCTGATAGATGCCATGGTCAATAATGTCTGCAGATCTAAGCAATTAGACAGCAGCAAAAGTTAACACACATCACAAATTATACCACTCTATCAACTGAAACATTTATGAAGTTATAGCAACAAAATAAAATTATATTTTGAAGAATGGTTTTATAGTGAAAAATAAGTAAAGCATAATAAAAACTATCTAAAGTACTTTCAGTGGGTACGGGAAGTATTGAGACGCCTTTAAATTTTTCACTTTTTGTTTCATTGCAGCCATTTGGTAAATTCAAAAAAGCTAACTTTTTCTCATTATTATTATTATTATTTATATAGCGCCATTAGGTTCCATGGCGCTTTACATGAGGATAAGGGAGACAAGAACAAGTACACTAAATCTAGGTGATCAGGACGTACAGGTACAGGAGGGGCAGGGACCTTGTCCACGAGGGCTTACAATCTACGAGGGGCGGGTTGGGATATAGCAGGATGGGGGAATGTCAGGTATAGGGCGGTCGCCTGGGTCTCATGGCAGGTTGTAGGCTTGACCGAATAGGTGAGTCTTCAGGTGACACTTGAAGCTTCTCAGGGTAGGAGAGTGTCTGACGTGTTCGGGCAGGGAGTTCCAGAGTAAGGCAGATGCCCGGGAGAAGTCCTGGACTCGGTTGTGCGAAGAGGTGATGAGGGAGGAGCAGAGGAGGAGGTCTTGGGAGGAGCGGAGGTTGCGTGAGGGTAGGTATCGGGAGACCAGGTCGGAGATGTATGGTGGGGCCAGGTTGTGTATGACTTTGTACGCCATGGTTAGTGTTTTGAATTGGGATCTCTTGGAGGCGGGGAGCCAGTGAAGGGCTTGGCAGAGGGGGGAGACAGGGGAGTAGTGGGAGGACAGGTAGATTAGTCGGGCAGCGGAATTGAGGATAGACTGGAGAGGTGGGAGGGAGTTAGCCGGGAGGCCATTGAGAAGGAGGTTGCAGTAGTCAAGGTGGGAGATCATAAGAGCATGAATGAGTGTTTTAGCGGTGTCATGGGTGAGGAAGGAGCGGATCTGTGAGATGTTCTTGAGCTGGAGCCGGAGGGATGTGGTGAGGGCCTCGATGTGGGGCTTGAAGGATAGGGAGGAGTCAAGGATTACCCCGAGGCACTTGGGTTGGGGGACTGGAGAGAGGGCACAGTCGTTGACCCAGATGGATAGGTTGGGAAGTGGGGGGGAATTTCTTGGGGGGGAAGACTATAAATTCAGTTTTGTCCATGTTGAGTTTAAGGAAGCGAGCAGAGAAGAAGGATGAGATGGCGGAAAGGCATTGTGGGATTTTGGAGAGTAGGGAGGTGATGTCAGGGCCGGACAGGTAGATTTGGGTGTCGTCGGCGTAGAGGTGGTACTGGAGGCTGTGGGACTCAATGAGTTGCCCCAGGTCGAGAGTGTATATGGAGAAAAGTAGGGGTCCCAGGACCGAACCTTGGGGGACTCCGACAGAAAGGGGGTAGGGTGAGGAGGAGGTGTGGGAGTGGGAGACGCTGAAGGTCCGGTCCGCTAGGTATGAGGAGATCCAAGAGAGGGCAAGGTGGGTGATGCCGAGGGATTCCAGGTTCCGGAGAAGAAGGGAGTGGTCAACCGTGTTGAAGGCGGCAGACAGGTCAAGGAGGAGGAGGATGGAGTAGTGGTGTTTGTTCTTGGCGGTCAGTAGGTCATTGGTGACTTTGGTCAGGGCTGTTTCGGTGGAATGAAGGGTCGGAAGCCGGACTGTAGGCGGTCGAAGTGGGAGCATGAGGAGAGGTGAGAGGACAGTTCGGAGTGGACGTGCTGTTCAAGTAGCTTAGAGGCGAATGGGAGAAGAGATATGGGGCGATAGTTAGAGACAGAGGTAGGGTCAAGTGAGGTTTTTTTTAGGATGGGCGTGATTAAGGCGTGTTTGAAGGCCGAGGGGAAGGCGCTAGTGCTAAGTGATAGGTTAAAAAGGTGGGTGAGGGCTGGGATGAAAATGGAGGTGTGGTTTGGAATGAGGTGGGATGGGAGCGGGTCGTGGGTGCTGGTGGTGAGGTGTGATTTTGACAGGAGGGAGGAGAGTTGGTCTTCAGTTATGGGGGGAAGTGGCTGATGGAGGAGGAGGGCAGTGTAGGTGGGAGGTGGAGTTGTGGGGATAGTGGACCGAAGCTGTTTCTGATCTTGTCAATCTTCTCTTTGAAGAAGGTCGCAAAGTCTTCAGCAGAGATGAGGGGAGAAGGGGGAGGAGCAGGCGGGCGAAGTAAGGAGTTGAAAGTTTTGAAGAGCTGTTTGGGGTTGTGGGACAGAGAGGTTATTATGGATGAGAAGAACGCTTGCTTGGCAGTAGCAAGTGCCGTCTTGAAGTCAGGGATGGATTGCTTGAACAGAGGAAAGTGCTCGGAGGTGCGGGACTTTTTCCATCTCCTCTCGGCAACTCTGGACGCCCGTCTCAGGTTTTTAGTGAGGGTGGTGTGCCAGGGTTGCCTGTTAATTCGTGGAGCTTGGAGAGTGAGGGGGGCGGCTAGGTCGAGAGCGTTCGTTATTGTGATGTTGTATAGGGTGGTGGCAGTGTCAATGTCGTCAGCGGAGGGTATGTCGGTGAGACAGAGGAGGGATTCTGAGAATAAAGGAAGATCAAAATCTTTTAGGTTTCGGCGAGGGTGATCAAGTTTGCGGAGAGGGGGTAGCGTGGCAGGGAAGGAGAGGGCGGAGAAGGTCAAGAGATGGTGGTCTGACAGTGTGAGTTCTGAAGTTGTGAGGTTAGAGAGGGAGCAAAGTTGGGTAAAGATGAGGTCAAGCGTGTGGCCTTGTTCGTGGGTGGGAGAGGAGGACCATTGGGAGAGCCCTAGGGAAGTGGTAAGGGAAAGAAGGTTGGAGGTGGCTGGGCGGGGAGTGTCAATGGGGATATTGAAGTCGCCCATGATGATGGTGGGGATGTCAGCGGAGAGGAAGTGAAGTAGCCAGGTGCTGAAGTGGTCAAGGAAGGAGGCGATGGGTCCGGGGGGGCGGTAGATGATGGCTAGTTGGAGGTTGCAGGGGGAGAAGATTCGGACCGAGTGGGCTTCGAAGGAGGGGACAGTGACGGAGGGGGGTGGGTGGATAGGGCTGAAGGCGCAGGAGTTGGACAGGAGTATGCCGACTCCACCGCCGTGTTTGCCAGAGGGACGGGGGGTGTGGGACAGGCTGAGGCCGCCGTAGGATAGTGCAGCAGGGGAGGCCGTGTCGGAGGGGGTGAGCCAGGTCTCGGTGAGGCCAAGGAATGACAGATTCCTGGAGATAAAGAGTTCGTGGATGTCAGGGATTTTGTTGCACACTGAGCGGGCATTCCAGAGTGCGCCGGGTAGAGCGGTAGGTGGGGCATGGGTTGGGGGAATGTGTCTGATGTTGGTGGGGTTGCGAGGGCTGGTGGTGATGAGGTTGCGAGGGTTGGCAGTGGGTCGTGGGATGAAGGTTGTTGTGGGGATGAGGGAATGTACACTCTGCATCCCATCTTGACTGAAAAAAAAAAAGAAATGTAGAAATTTTTGCAAATTTATGAAAAATTTTTTTTAAATATGTCATATTTCAGTTTATCTTTTTTCATAAATTTGCAAAAATTTCTCCGTGAAAGGCCTGACTGGTGGAGGGCTGCAGTGATACTTGAGTTTGTGGAACTTACTCCCATGTCCCTACTGCATCTCTGAAGCTCAGCCACAGTAATCTTGTGGTTCTTCTTTGCTTCTCTCATTGCTCAGTTTGGCTGGATGAACAGGTTAGACCTGTGTTAGACTTCTGGTGGTCCCATACGTCTTCCATTTAAGGATTATGGAGGCAACTGTGCTCTTAGGAACCTTCAGCACAGCAGAAATTCTTTTGTAACTTTGGCCAGATCTCTGCCTTGCCACAGTTCTGTCTCTGAGCTCCTTGGTCAGTTCCTTTGACCTCATGATTCTCATTTGGTCTGACATGCACTGTGAGCTGTGAGGTGTTATATAGACAGGTGTGTGTCTTTCCAAATCAAGTCCTAACAGATTAATTAAACACAGCTGGACTCCAATGAAGGAGTAGAACCATCTCAAGGAAGATCACAAGGAAATGGGCAGCAAAGGGTCTGAATACTTATGACCATAAGTATTCAGACCCTTTGCTCAGATACTCCTATTTAAGTCAAATACTGCCCATTTCCTTGTGATCTTCCTTGAGATGTCTATATTTTTGTTTTTTTCAGTCAAGATGGGGAGCAGAGTGTACATTAATGAGAAAAAAATGAACTTTTTTGAATTTATCAAATGGCTGCAAAAAAACAAAGAGTGAAAAATGTAAAGGGGTCTGAATACTTTCCATACTCACTGTATATGGACTGATTCTTTTAGGTGTTCTTTTCAAGAATTCTACAGTAAAACCCCTTAAAAAGTCTCAACATATTTATGCAACAAGAAGTTGCACAAAAATTTTGGAACTTATAGCATTTTTTCGCTAGTCCTAAACAGCTATACTAAAATAGGCAGTGATGGGGTGGGATGGGCATATCTAAGCCCCTCTTTCTAATTAATTCAAATTTACATCACATTAGTGAGGTAAATTTCATCAGAAATATACTTGAGTTCCTGTCTAGAGTACATCTCTAGTGGAGGCGTATTGCACTTAAAGGATACGCTTAATTCATTAGATGGTGAGCTCCTCTTAATCTACAGTGCCCTTAAGTATGACTAAGGGGCAATGCGCCTAGAAATTCACTGTGTTGAGCGCTTTAGCCAGCTGCCCGCAGTGTCTTCTTGGACTGGTCTCCCTGAGATCAGTGATTGCTTCGTGTTGTCCTTAATTATGACTGGCATAGTGATTTTTATTTGTACAGAAGTACGGTAACAACAAATTATAAATTTAAATATTTTTTTACTGCTTTAATTGTATCAACTTACATAATCATATTTTCACATCATTTATATGACATGGTGAGCTTCAGTGGAAAAATAAGTTGACTTTACCCCTAAATAGTACCAAGAAAACTAGAATTTGTCCTTCCAAAATCAAGCCCTCACATAGCCCCATCATTGGTAAAATTGTTGTGGCTCTCAGAATCAGATAACATAAGAACAAATTATTTTTTTAAGTGTAATTGGTGTGCAAAAGTAGTATAACATAAAGATACAATTAGAAATTTGGTATCCACATGATTGTAGATACCCACAGAATAAAATTATTTTGAAAGTCTATTTTTACATTATGAAAGTTATACTATGAGTTAATACGGTATAAATATAAAAAAAACTGAAAAAGAAAGCCAATAAAAACAAATTAATCTTGAAGAAACAAGCTCTCTGAAATTTAGTTATGTAAGTGGAAATATCAAAAAGGTATAACTTTTGGAAAGCAACAGTAAAAAAAGTTAACATTTGCCATCCTGAAGGCTAAATTACACCACCTCTTGATGGCATTTAACTGCACTTCATGGTGTCACTCTCTATAATCAGCTGATATTGTTGGCATGAGATCACCAAAACACCGCTATAGGGCAGATATTCATGATGTCCTTCAAATGTAGCAGAAATTTTGGGGGGGTTTATTTGTGAATGGGAATTCTCGATAAGCCTATCGAAAAGTTGCTGTAGTTGCAATTGCAACACTTTACCTGGCATTATGATTTATGCAGCGTGCTGTGTTGTGTTCGACATATTATAATTGCTAACATTTCTTGATAGTGTAGATCAGGGGTCGCAAACTCAGGTGGGTAAATTGGCTATAGATCTGATAGTCTCTCTTCACTGATGTCTAAGACGGGTGCTCAGGAAAAAATAAATAGTCAGTAGAGAGGATAGTCCTGACACACCACATAGCAAAACAGTCTTGTTAAGAAAGAAACAACTTTTATTTAGTGGCTCCAAGTATCTATTTATTGGCTTGTGGCTTCTGTCATCCACTTCTGTCATGGTGACCTCCCACCACATGCCAGCGGCAGCCATATTTGCACTCCTAAGTGATGGGTGTGCAAATATGGTGCCAGCTGCTGGTACTGGCCTCTTGCCCAGTGCCACCAGCTGTGCCTCCAACAAAAGGACACATTGCTACCTGCAACCAGCCAGACGCTAGGAACCTGCTGCTCTCTGCCCGCCACCTGAACCGCCAAATGAGGAACTGCGGCTGCACGCGCACCCGGCTGGGACAGCGCACAGTGTGGAGAGACAGCAAACGTGGAGAGACAGCACAGTGGGAGAGAGAGAGCACACAACGGGGAGAGTGCACAGGGGGAGAGACTGCACAAGAGGAGAGACAGCACAAGTGAAAAGAGACTTAACAAGGGGAGAGACAGCACAAGGGGAGAGAGCACACAAGGGAAAGAGACAGCCCACAGGGGAGCAGATAGAGAGCACAGGGGGGAGAGAGCATGGCTGGAGCCAGAGCACGGGAGACAGACAAAACTGGGAGAATGCACAGGGGGGGCAGAAATAGCTCACAGTGGAGAAAGAGACAGTGCAGGGGGGAGAGTTCACAAGGGGGAGACAGATCGCACAGGGAGGAGAAAGACAGCATACAGCTGAGAGACAACACACAACTGGGGGAGTGCAAAATGGGGGAAAGATAAAACACAGGGGGGCAGAGACCGCGCACGGTGGGGAAAGAGAGCGCACGGAGGAGAGACAGCACACAGAGGAGAGAGAGTCCACATGGGGAAGAGACAGTCCACAGGGGGAAAAGACAGCACAAAAGGAGAGAGAGCCTATAAGGGGGAGATAGCACAAGAGGCGAGAGAGTATACAGGGGAGAGACAGCTCAAAGGAGAGAGCACGGGGGAGAGACGGTGCACAGGGGGGGGGAGAGAGGTGAAAGGAGAGAGCTGAGGGGAGAAGATAGCATGTGGTGAGAGAGCGGTTGGGGGGAGAGTTCACAGCGGAGAAACGACCACTACACCCAGCACCACATACCTTGCCACCATTATAACGTCACCGCCCTCCCAATGTGATAACATCAGGCCCCCATCTAGTTTGAAAAGTAATCGATGTTTTAGCTTTAGCAGCCTTTTTCAAGGTCATTCTAAATAGTTTGGATCATGTAGGTCAGAGTCACCAAAGAAATGAAATGGAAGATGTCTTAAGAGTGTGAGCTGGTTATGGTGCATACAGTGTACAAAGAATGGCTGGAGGAGAAAGCATGTGGCAGGAGGGCAAGGAAAATGTGCCAGTAGTCCATGTGGTCCACAGGCACTGCAGACCCCTTGACGATTGCTGGTCAATCCAGGGAGCCACCGACGTCTGCACTTTGCTTCGGTTGCCAGCTGGCGGCCAATTAGAGACCAGCATCTCACGTCATATGCTGGCCTCTAATCGGCCAGCGGCTGACATGGGTATAGCTGAGCAGTGCTTGTGTCTTGTGGTACTGGGAAAGTAAAGCGCAGACGTCAGCAGACCCCTAGATCGGCCTACGATCTTCAAAAAAGTCTATGGTGCCTGCTAATCACATGAAACAGCCTCAGGGGCCACATGTGGCCTTCAGGCCCTGTGTTTGAGACCCATGGTGTAGATGTGAGATATAAGTGTGGAAAAAAAGTGATTTATAACTTACATTTTTTCCCAGTTCTTAGAGTGTGCCTAGATGTGTGGGCGGTCTCTCTGGGTCCATACTTTTCCCCTCGCTGCATGCTATCACATCCCAGTGGGCTCCAATTTCAAATCCATGAGCTCCTCCTTCCAGGTATGACGCCGCAGTTGCGTCATTTATGGTCCGGTGCATTGTGAGGGATTATTGGCTGTACAAGCCGGTCTTGGAATGTGCACGCTCCAGAGTTAATCTCAGTCAATCTCCACAAGAAGAATAGCTATTCCCTTAACCTCGTCATAACCCCTTATACAGCCAGATCAGATCCCATACATTGCACTGATGAGGGGCAATCACCCCAAAACGCAGCGTCTTCAGATTAGGGTTCTGATCTGGCATAAATCCTAAATCATATTGAAAGACTTGTTAAAGAGTCAATTTTGACTTTTAGGATTACTACTTTCAATAGGTGGCACTAGACTTCGTCTACTTCCTCCCTGAAGAGACAATTTGCATAATTCGTTCAAGGCGCACTTACCTTAATTAGTTGTTTCGTACTTCAGCAAAGCGTCTTCATTAAGACTGGTGTGCAGCAATGCAAATCCTAATGAATCAGACTTAGTGCTTTAGACACGATGTCAGATGAAAAAGCCTCATATCAATATGAAATGTAATGTTAAACAACCCACATATGGAAATTTCCTCACACTATTGGTCATGCAGAATACAATATTAAAACTTTTTGTAATGTTTTAATATGGTTTTTTATTGTCAGTCAGTTTACAGACCATTTTGCAAGTTTAAATCCATAAATTCTTTGCTAAAGCTCTTAGTTGGCAAGACAGACCTCTAGTGGTAATAAAGGGTTTGTTTTTTTGACTGTACCATTCTAACAAACAGAAATCGTATATACATATATTTTTAAATCAGGATTTCCTAAAAAATATGTGTAAAAAAATGTGTTTAAAAAAGTTGGTGGTCTTTTTAATTTTATATGTAAGTATTAAAAAAAACAAGTACGGTATATTATATATTCTATTTTACAACACTCGCACTAAGCTTTGGAACAAGCACGGTAAGTCCACACTTCCTCTCTTCAGCATCTCACATGTAGATCAGGATGGGTCCAGCAGAGTCATCTCATTCTCATTGAAAAGACGGACACCTTAATGATCTACGACAGCTCTGTTGGAGCCTTGGATTGGGCAAGATACAAACGTTAAATCTTAAGTACTTGGCATAGCTCATATTTATAACTATGGTCTATAATACACTAATGCAATTTTAAATGAATAAACTATAGTTTACATCTATTCTGAATGCTATGGAAGACTTAACCTTAAAATGCAATATGAATAAGGGTACCTTTACACGCGGCTACATTTGTTGGGTGGCTACAGGTAACTTACTGGTTGCAGTGAAATCATGGAGAGATTATTCCATTTGTACACAGCAACAAGATAGAACCTTGTCTCCAAGATTTCACTGCAACCAGTAAGTTATCTGTAGCCACCCTAGAAATGTAGCCACGTGTAAAGGTACCCTAAGTGTATTGAAAATTAACTTTCTTTTCTACGATTTAGGGACATTTGTGACAGCAAAAGGAAATCCCCATATGCAAATGAATCCAAGAAGGTCTTGGACAAAGGTAAAACCGTCAACCTGGAATTGAACAATTGATTTTGCAAACTATTTTGATGCCATTTACTGCAAATGCAATATGTGTGGAATCGAGGGTGTAAGGCAGCTTTCACATCAGCGGTTTTCGTTGATCGCAGCAGTAGCGGTGAAAAAAACGCAACTGTCGCGATTACCGCATAACGGCCGCACTTGCGGTTCACTTGCGGCAAGCCCCATACAATGTCTATGGGGCTTGCGGCAGGTGCGGCAAGTGCGGTTTCGGCACTTGCGGCCGTGAAGAAACCGCGGCATACCGCGTTTTTTCCGCGGCCGCACCTGCTACACCGCAACTGCCGCGATCAGCAAAAACCGCTGATGTGAAAGCAGCCTAAGAAAAGGTGTGAGATACTTTGCCCTTGCCTACCACTAATATCACCAGGGGAAATAACTTTTATTCCTGTATTCCTGTTTCCTACTTGAAAATGACAAGTGCCATTTTTAATCTTGTTATGCGACATATTTTACAAATGACAAAAGAAGGAAAGATTTGTAAACCACTCCTATCTGATATTAAATTCATTATGGTCTAGCAACATTCTTCAGCAGAGAGTACTGATATACAGTATGTGTAGTCATGAAGTGCTGTGTCTCTGGTTGTGCTGAAGTAGCGATCATCATCTCTTTTAATTTTAAATGCTTATTGGTTGAAATTCGTCATTGTTGGATATTAGCGGAGCTTTGGAATGTGTGTTGGGTGTCCTGGCTCTCAACAGTTGATGTCAAGGAAGGCGGGATTGAGAATGAGGTTTTAAAATGTGATTCTTGGTTCCTGATTTGTCCTACAAAAGGCAGTCTACCCTTTTCTTACTATATTTTGTATGCAAATGAAATAGCATGTCAAAGAATAGAATCACATTTTAAGGAAATGTAAGCTAGAGATATAATTAGTAGTATGCTATTATCTTGGATCATGCCTGATTATGATGTCTACTACTGACGGCATCTCCAAAGCCTACTTGGGTAAGGCTTTTCTAATGTCACAAGACTGTACGCATCCTGCCATTGGCTCTCTATATAAGACTCATTAAATGAGCAGGGAGGGTTTCTTTTTATTTTCATATTAGCTGTTCATGGTTGAGATAGGTTTAATCCCTTCACGACCGAGCCTATTTTGACCAAGGCATTTTTGACCAGTGTCCCTTTATGAGGTAATAACTCTGCAACGCTTCAACGGATCCTAGCGATTCTGAGATTGTTGTTTCGTGACATATTGGGCTTCATGTTAGTATTAAATTCAGGTCGAAAATTTTTGCGATTATTTGTGAAAAAATCAAAATTTGGCAAAAAGTTAGAAAATGTTGCAAATTTTAAATGATGAATTTTTTTCTGATAAACCAGAGAGTTATGTGACACAAAATTGTTAATAAATAACATTTCCCACATGTCTACTTTACATCAGAACAATTTTGGCAAAAAAAAAAAATGTTTTTTGTTCGGAAGTTATAAGGGTTCAAAGTTCATCAGCAATTTTTCATTTTCCAAGCAAAATTTACAAAACCATTTTTTTTGTGACCACATCACATTTGAAGCTCCTTTGAGGGGTTTACATAACAAAAAACACCCAAAAGTAACACCATTGCAAAAACTGCACCCCTCAAGCTACTCAAAACTACATTCAAGAAGATTATTACCGTATATACTCGTGTATAAGCCGACTTTTTCAGCCCAAAAATTGGGCTGAAAAGTCCCCCCTCGGCTTATACACGAGTATATACTGTGTGGTGTGGTGGGGGCTGTTGTCCGGGTACTGCAGGAGGCAGGAGGAGGCGGGGGGAGGCTGCAGAATAAGCGGCACGTCACGTGGTGCCGCTCATTAATTATGCATGGGGAGCAGCGCATAGTACATTGCTGCTCCCCAGCACAGTATAGCCTCCCCCACTGTCTCCGTGCCCCCCCCCCATGTATACAGAGCCTCCCCCCAGCAGGGGTAATCTCACCCCCTCGGTGTGCAGGCACCCGGGTCCTCCAGCTGCTCCGTCTGCAAGCGCGGCTTCTAATACCGGCGTCCTCCCGCTCTTCCTGTTTGATTGCGATCATGTGACCGGTCACATGATCGCAATCAAACAGGAAGAGCGGGAGGACGCCGGTATTAGTAGCCGCGCTTGCAGACGGAGCAGCTGGAGGACCCGGGTGCCTGCACACCGAGGGGGTGAGATTACCCCTGCTGGGGGGGGGAGCCTCTGTGTTAACCCCTGCTGGGGGGGGAGCCTCTGTGTTAACCCCTGCTGGGGGGGGGGGAGCCTCTGTGTTAACCCCTGCTGGGGGGGGAGCCTCTGTGTTAACCCCTGCTGGGGGGGGGGGAGCCTCTGTGTTAACCCCTGCTGGGGGGGGAGCCTCTGTGTTAACCCCTGCTGGGGGGGGGGAGCCTCTGTGTTAACCCCTGCTGGGGGGGGGGGAGCCTCTGTGTTAACCCCTGCTGGGGGAGGGGAGCCTCTGTGTTAACCCCTGCTGGGGGGGGGAGCCTCTGTGTTAACCCCTGCTGGGGGGGGGAGCCTCTGTGTTAACCCCTGCTGGGGGGGGGAGCCTCTGTGTTAACACCCTGCTGGGGGGGGGAGCCTCTGTGTTAACCCCTGCTGGGGGGGGGAGCCTCTGTGTTAACCCCTGCTGGGGGGGGGAGCCTCTGTGTTAACTCCTGCTGGGGGGGGAGCCTCTGTGTTAACCCCTGCTGGGGGGGGGGAACCTCTGTGTTAACCCCTGCTGGGGGGGGAGCCTCTGTGTTAACCCCTGCTGGGGGGGGAGCCTCTGTGTTAACCCCTGCTGGGAGGGAGCCTCTGTGTTAACCCCTGCTGGGGGGGAGCCTCTGTGTTAACCCCTGCTGGGGGGAGCCTCTGTGTTATCCCCTGCTGGGGGGCAACTGTATACTAGTTATGGCTGCTATATACCAGTGATAGGGGGCTTTATAATAGGACGGTGGTCTGCTGCATTGGTAGTTTACTATTTAAAATAAAAGTTCAACATTTTATTTGTATCTATTTTCATTTTAAAAAATTTCAGTACCGGTAGCTGCTGCATTGTCCACCCTAGGCTTATACGCGAGTCAATAGGTTTTCCCAGTTTTTGGGGGCAAAAGTAGGGGGGTCGGCTTATACACGGGTCGGCTTATACACGAGTATATACGGTAACTCCTTCAGGTGCTTCACGGGAACTTAAGCAACATGGAAGGAAAAAATGGGCATTTTAATTTTTCCCAAGAAAATATTCTTTTAGCCTCAATTCTTTCATTTTCACATGGGCAACAGGATAAAATGGATCCTAAAAATTGTTGGGCAATTTCTCCTGAGTACAACAATACCTCATATGTGGTCATAAACCATTGTTTGGGCGCACGGCAGGGCTCAGAAGGGAAGGAGCTAATTTTCCATTCAAAAAATGGCACTCCTTCTTTTCTGAGCCCTGCCGTGCGCCCAGTCAGTGGTTTATAAGCACATATGAGGTATGGGTGTACTCAGGAGAAATTGCCCAACAATTTTTAGGATCCATTTTATCCTGTTCCCATGTGAAAATGAAAAAATTTAGGCTAAAAGAAAAGTTTTGTGAAAAAAAAGTACTTTTTCATTTTTACGGATGAATTTGTGAAGCATCGGGGCATTCAAAATGCTTACCACCCATCTAGATAAGTACCCTGGGGGGTCTAGTTTCCAAAATGGGGTCACTTGTGGTGGAGCTCCAATGTTTAGGCACACAAGGGTTCTCCAAACGCGACATGATGTCCGCTAACAATTTGAATGGAAAATCAGCTTAAATTGTTAGCAGACGCCATGTCGCGTTTGGAGAGCCCCTGTGTGGCTAAACATTGGAGCTCCCCCACAAGTGACCTCATTTTGGAAACTAGACGCCCCCGAGGAATGTATCTAGTTGCATAGTGAGCACTTTGAATCCCCAGGTGCTTCACAAATTGATCCGTAAAAATGAAAAAATAATTTTTTTGTGGAAAAAAAAAAAGTACTTTTTTATTTTTATAGATCAATTTGTGAAGCACTTGGGGGTTGAAAGTGCTCACTATGCATCTAGATACTTTCCTTGGGGGTCTAGTTTCCAAAATGGGGTCACTTGTGAGGGAGCTTCAATGTTTAGACACACAGGGGCTCTCCGTATGCGACATGGTATCCGCTAACAATTGGAGCTAATTTTCCATTCAACTTCTTAGCGGACACTATGTCGCGTATGGAGTGCTCCTGTGTGCCACCAGCATAAGGGCAACTGGAAGAGTTGGGGTACAGCACCAGAAAATGGCGACTTTAATTAATGTGCTATTTTTTGGCACACACTGTTGCTGGTATTTTGGCCCATTCCTCCATGCAGATCTCCTCTAGAGCAGTGGTGTTTTGGGGCTGTCGCTGGGCAACATGAACTTTCAACTCCCTTCAAAGGTTTTCTATAGGGTTTAGATCTGGAGACTGGCTAGGCCACTCCAGGACCTTGAAATGCTTCTTATGAAGTCACTCCTTCATTGGCCTGGCTGTGTGCTTGGGATCATTGTCATGCTGAAAGACCCAGCCACGTTTCATCTTTAATGCCCTTGCTGATGGAAGGAAGTTTGCACTCAAAATCTCAGGATACATGGCCTCATTCATTCTTTCATGTACATGGGTCAGTCATCCTAGTGGTTTGGCAGAGAAACAGCCCCAAAGCATGATGTTGCCGTCCCCATGCTTCACAGTAGGTATGGTGTTCTTTGGATGCAACTAAGCATTCTTTCTCCTCCAAACACAACGAGTTGTGTTTCTACCAAACAGTTCTACTTTGGTTTCATCTGACCATATGGCATTCTCCCAATATTCTTCTGGAGCATCCAAATGCTCTCTAGCAAACTTTAGACGGGCCTGGACATGTAATGGCTTAAGCAGGGGGACACATCTGGCACTGCAGGATCAGAGTACCTGGCGATGTAGTGTGTTACTGATGGTAGCCTGTGTAACATTGGTCCCAGCTTTCTGCAGGTCATTCACTAGCTCCCCTGACGATAAATTATTATTATTATTATTATTATTATTATTTATTTATATAGCGCCATTGGGTTCCATGGCGCTTTACATGAGGATGAGGGAGACAAGAACAAGTACACTAAATCTAGGCGATCAGGACGTACAGGTACAGGAGGGGCAGGGACAAATGACGTCAACCTGACGATCAACGATCAGCCAACCTGTTATATCGTGGTGTCTGACACCGCGATAACGATGTCGTTTACGACTTGGCCCATTCACATCAATGAGCAGGGATCGTTTGCGGGGTTTGCGAATGATACCTGGTCACTACATCGTTGGTGAGTTGTCCACGATATCTATACGTGTGACATCTCACCAACAATGTCAAAATGATGTCGCAAACAACCGCACCCCCACAAGATCGTTACTGACATAGCTTCAACGTCGTGCCGTGTAACGGTACCTTTAAGGCCTCGTTACACGTCACGACTTTGTTAACGATATCGCTGATACGTCACGGGTTTGGAGTCGTTCCAGCAACATCGTTAGGATGTCATTGCATGTAACACCGAGATTGAACTACGATAAGTCGTTGGTTCGCTAATCGCAGGTTTGAGAACATGGTCTCAAATCACACGATCAACGAGCCAACCTGCTATATCGTTGTGTGTGACACCGCGATAACGATGTTGTTTACGACTTCACCCATTCACAGCAATGAGCAGGTATCGTTCGCTAGGTTGTGCGAACAATACCTGCTCCACAATGAGGATTGCAGCCCCCCAACTGCCAAGTTGTACCTGGCTGGCAACCAAAAATAAGGCAAAGCTCCATGTCATTTTATTGGTAGAAGTAATTAAAAAAAATGATGTAGGGCTTTGCCATATTTTTGATCCAGCCAGGTACAACTTGGCAGCTACGGACTGCCATCAACCCCCAGCTGCCTCGTTGTACCTGGCTGGCAACCAAAAATACAGCGAAGCCCATTTTTATTGTTTTTCTAGGACTAATGCTAGAAAAAGAATGGCGTGGGGACTCCGCCATATTTTTGGTCCAGCCAGGTACAACTTGGCAGCTACAGATTCCCACCAACCCCCAGCTGCCTCGTTGTACCTGGCTGGCAATCAAAAATACAGCGAAGCCCTTTTTTTTTTTTCTAGAATTCTAGAAAAAAAATGAGGTGGGGCTCCGCCATATTTTTGCTCTAGCCAGTTACAACTAAGCAGCTGGGGGCTGAAATCCGCAGCATGGAGAAGCCCAAGCGTTCTGTGCCCCCCATGCTGCAAATTGCAGCCCGCAGCCACCCCAGAAAATGGCGCATTCATTGAAGCGCCATTTTCTGGTGTTGTACCCAGACTCTTCCAGTTGCCCTGGTACCGCTGATGCAGCAGTCTTGAAACTGCCAAACGTTTGAAGCGTGATCACCGAACAATCAAGCGTTTCATGGCAAATAGCCAACAGGGTCGCAAGAAGCGCCTTGGGCAGAAAAAGTGCAAAATAACTGCCCTTGGATTGAGGAAAATCAAGCGTGAAGCTGCCAAGATGCCATTTGCCACCAGTTTTGCCATATTTCAGAGCTACAACATTACTGGAGTATCAAAAAGCACAAAGTTTGCTATACTCAAGGACATGGCCAAGGTAAGGAAGGCTGAAAAACGACCACCTTTGAACAAGAAACATTAAGATAAAACGTGAAGACTGGGCCAAGAAATATCTTAAGACTGATTTTTCAAAGATTTTATGGACTGATGAAATGAGAGTGACTCTTGATGGGCCAGATGGATGGGCCAGAGGCTGGATCAGTAAAGGGCAGAGCTCCACTCCGACTCAGAGTTAGGTACCTTTTTACTCTTCCGATAAAGTACTGCTGAATGTGGAAATATTTTTTCAGGATCAGTTATCATCAGCAATTGCTTCCATTGACTGTGGGTCTACAATCAACTTCATTGATTCAGGACTGGTTCTGAGTTTAGGATTAGGGACAGTTAGGTTGGAACGACCCATTCAAATCATTGCTATTCATATGACACCATTACTCCAGGGCCTTGTCCAGCTGGTAATGATGGAATTCACACTTTAAATGGTGACAATTTGAGTCCATCTCCTTCCTTGTGTTAGATAATTTACCTGCAGGGTTGGTATTGGGATTTTCCATGGCTGCATATCCATAATCCTGTGATTGATTGGTGTCTGAAGAATATTGTTGAGTGGAGCCCCAATTGTCATAAGAGATGCCTTAGTTCTGTAGAGGTTTTCTCTGATGGCCTGGAGGGTCTGCCAGGGTACCTAAAAGACTTTGAAGATATGGTCTCTGAAAAAGAGGCAGAAATATTACATCCCATCGACTGTTCTCTCAATCTTATCCCTAATGCCAAATTACCGAAAGCTCGCCTGTATAATTTACTGGGTCCGGAGCATACTGCCATGAAAGAATATGTTGATGAAAGCTTACACAGGGGTCATGTCCGTCCTTCCTTTGTCTGTAGCTTCTGGATTTTTCTTTGTTAATAACAAAGATGGTGGCATTCACCCTGGCCTCAATTTATGTGAATTTAAACAAAATTATGGTTAAGAATATTTACCCACTTCCACTTTTACCCGCCCTATATCATTATCTTACGAGAGCTAAATGATTTTCTAAACTTGATTTTAATTTGATGAGCATCTGGAAGGGTAATGAGTGGAAGACAGCTTTTTTCACATCTGAGGGTCTATTTGAGTATCTTGTTATATCTTTTGGGTTAAACAATGTGCTAGCAGTTTTTTTTTTAAAGCTTTATGAATGTTATCTTTTCTGATTTGTATTGGAAGGTTTATTCAGGGGCGGAACTACACTGGTGCAGCCGGTGCAGCTGCACCAGGGCCCCGACCGGTTAGGGGGCCCCTTCAAGCCTGGAGGGGGCCCCCAGCCGACCCCCACAAGCCGCGGGAGAGCGCGGCTCTCAGCGCGGCTCTCCCAGCCGACCCCCACAAGCCGCGGGAGAGCGCGGCTCTCAGCGCGGCCCTCCCAGCCGACCCCCACAAGCCGCCGTCACCAGGCGGGAGAGCGCGGCAGGAGCAGGCGGGAGAGCGCGGCAGGACCAGGCGGGAGAGCGCGGCAGGAGCAGGACCAGGCGGGAGAGAAGCAGCGGTAAGAGCGCACTAGCACCCCCCCCGGTCCACACCTGCACCAGGGCCCCCGGGGGTGACGGTCCGCCCCTGGGTTTATTGTAGTCTATCTTGATGATATTCTAATTTTTTCACCTTATTCACACTATGAAAATGTCCATTTTGTTTTATAAATGCGTAGAGAAAATTCTTTGGTTACTAAATTGAAGAAATGTACATTTTCTGTGCTAGAAATATCATTCCTGGGGTTCATTGCATCAGCTGAAGGGTTTTAGATTAATCCTGTAAAGGGTTTAGACTATAATTGATTGGGTACAGTTTTGGGACTTTAAAGCATTGCAACGGTTTCTATGTTTTGCCAATTACTACAGAAAATGTATTATTTTAAATTAATAGACTTTTTTCTCAGATCATCAAACCCCTTACTGATCTCATAAATAGGAGGACAGATTTTATTGTTTGGTTGCTGGATGCTGTTGAGGCCTTTAAGAAATTGAAAGAGTTGTTTCTTTATTAATCCAATCCTATCTGTAAAAGCTGTTTATTGTGGAGGTGGATGCTTTAAAATTCGGGGTAGGGGCTGTGTTGTTTCAGGGTCCTAAAAGGCTGATCAACTTGTGGCCTTGTGCATTTATCTTTGGGAGGTTTTCATCTGCTAAGAGAAATTATGATGATGGGAATCTTGACTTACTTGCTGTCAAATTAGCTTTTGAAGAATGGAGACATATTTTGAAGGGAAGCATTCATCAAGTCACAGTTGTGATTGATCATAAAAAAATTAGCTTATATCGAGTCAGCCAAACAGTTAATCCCAAGACAGGACAGATGGCCCTAGTGCGAGATGAGCATTCTAGAGCCAGAAAGTACACCCAATAATCCCCCACAATGTGCCGGACCAGAAATGACGCACAGCTGCGCATCATACCATGACAGAGCTGCGCACAGATTTCAAACATAGGACTGCACTGCTGAGTAACATTATCACAACTACAGGGGAGTGATCACAACAGTGCGAGTAGGGATATGGAAGCTGAGAGAATGCACACACATCTAGACGATGGGGGAAAATGTAAAGTTAGAAACATAGAAATATAGAAAATGTAAGATATAAACATCATTTTTACAACCATTATAGTACACATTTAGGTCAGACAGGGAACCCAAAGTCTTCCCATAGATGGGTTTATATTGACAAGCCACTGTTACACTCACAGGGTGTGTTGATGTAAAGTGGACCCACTGAACCACTGGCGGTGCAGTGGTAGCTGTATACCCAATATTCAAGAGACAGGAGAGACATTTTCATAAAATCAAGGTTATTTATTGAGGATAGTTTAACAAAAAGGGGAAAGGCACCTGAGGGGAGGACCCTCTGGATCACGACACTGAACGCTCACAGTGGAGCACCGGCAGAGCTAACCCCTATACAGGGATATACCCATTATTACACCAGGAGGCCTAAATGCTGCGAATCCCGGACCAAAGGGGCGACCCATACAGATCAGAAAGTAGAGGTGGAGAGATTGTAGAATGCTAGTCCTGTCTCTAGAGAGGATCCTGGGTGCTCTATATAATCTCAGATAGGCTGGTCCAGATGGTGGAGATATCCAGAAGGTTCTTTGAGGAGAGGCTTGGCCAGCTCGGGGTGAGATCCGGAGTGTCCAGAGGGATCCTAGATAAGGAACTGCCAGCAGTGGATACTGTGGAGCTAGAGGTATTAGTAACATGCAAAGCAACAGTCTTGCTATTACAGAGCACTACAGAGTGTGACCTGGACAGAAGCAACTTCCAAGAGAATTAACAAGTTGCCCAGGCACCTCCCTTAGGGGGAAGGTGCTTTTTATGCACAGAGCATCACAGCACAGAAAGTGCTAATAGAGAATAGGTGCACTACTCCTTTAAATTTGTGCAGGAAGCGGCGCGCATCCCAAGAGCATTCCCAGCAGACCTGCCAAGGGAGCGCAGGCTCCTAGCGGAGAAGGAAGCAGATGGCCGCCTGGAGCCACTCACACGGTGAGCAGTACCAGCGAAGCTGCATGGTGGGCACCAATCTCTCTGCTTAGCAGAGACCGGCTCTGCAGCATAGACAGAGTGGGTGAGGTGCATAGCGCCGCGTGATGGTCACCGGTCTCCCTGTCCATGAGAGACCGGTCCTGTGGCCGATGGCATGACAGACATTCACTGAGCTTAATTTCACCAGACTCCTTGGAGGCAATATTTTTAAAATATGGTTCCCAGTCCTGCACCCTTCCTGTAATGCACAATGCCCTTCATATATGGAGAGACTTAATTTAAAAAAAATGTACATTTACTATACATAAATACATATCTTTAAAATGCCTGGAACTAATATTTCCCTTTTCTCTTTGCTCCCACTAGAAGAACCAAGGTATTCCAAACTTACAAGCCATGTTTAAAGGGGATACCCCGTTAGCATTTAATGTTCTTGCTGAAAAAGTCCAATTACCTAGGCGTTTTATTTCCAATACATACAGTGGGGAAAAAAGTATTTAGTCAGACACCAATTGTGCAAGTTCTCCCACTTAAAAAGATGAGAGAGAACTCTAATTGACATCATAGGTAGACTTCAACTATGAGAGACAAAATAAGAAAACAATTCCTAAAAATCACATTGTATGATTTGGAATTAAATGTAAATTAAAATTTTGGTGCAAAATGAGTATTTGGTCAATAACAAATGTACATCTCAATACTTTGTTATATAACCTTTGTTGGCAGTAACAGAGGTCAAACATTTTCTGTAAGTCTTCACAAGGTTGGGACACACTGTTGCTGGTATTTTGGCCCATTCCTCCATGTAGATCTCCTCTAGAGCAGTGGTGTTTTGGGGCTGTCGCTGGGCAACATGGACTTTCAACTCCCTTCAAAGGTTTTCTATAGGGCTTAGATCTGGAGACTCGCTAGGTCACTCCAGGACCTTGAAATGCTCCTTATGAAGCTACTCCTTCATTGGCCTGGCGGTGTGCTTGGGATCATTGTCATGCTGAAAGACCCAGCCACCTTTCATTCAAAGCCCTAAAGCATGATGTTGCCGTCCCCATGCTTCACAGTAGGTATGGTGTTCTTTGGATGCAACTCAGAATTCTTTCTCCTCCAAACACAACGAGTTGTGTTTCTACCAAGCAGTTCTACTTTGGTTTCATCTGACCACATGACATTCTCCCAATACTCTTCTGGAGCATCCAAATGCTCTCTAGCAAACTTTAGACTGGCCCGGACATGTAATGGCTTAAGCAGGGGGACACATCTGGCACTGCAGGATCCGAGTACCTGGTTATGTAGTATGTTACTGATGGTAGCCTGTGTAACATTGGTCCCAGCTCTCTGCAGGTCATTCACTAGCTCCCCTGACGATCAACGACGTCAACCTGACGATCAACGATCAGCCAACCTGGTATATCGTGGTGTCTGATACCGCGATAAAGATGTTTACGACTTGGCCCACTCACATCAATGAGCAGGGATCGTTTGCGGGGTTTGCGAACGATACCTGCGCACAACATCGTTGGTGAGTTGTCCACGATATCTATACGTGTGACATCTCACCAACGATGTCAAAATTATGTCGGAAACCGCATGCCCACGAGATTGTTACTGACATCGTTTCAACGTTGTGCCGTGTAACGGTACCTTTAAGGCCCCGTTACACGGCATGACTTCGTTAACGATATCGCTGATACCTCACGGGTTTGGAGTCGTTTCAGCGACATCGTTAGGATGTCGTTGCATGTAACACCGAGATTCAACTACGATAAGTCGTTGGATCGCTGATCACAGGTTTGAGAACATGGTCTCAAATCACACGATCAACGATCAGCTAACCTGCTATATCGTTGTGTGTGACACCACGATAATGATGTTGTTTACGACTTCACCCATTCACAGCAATGAGCAGGTATCGTTCGCTAGGTTGTGCGAACGATACCTGCTCACTACATCGCTGGTGCGCCTTCCACGATATCTAGACGTGTGACATCTCACCAACGATGTTGAAATGATGTCGGAAACGACCGCACACCCACGAGATCGTTGCCAACATCCTTTCAACATCATCTCGTGTAACGTGGCCTTTATACTGATAAAAAGTTCAAACAGGTGCCAGTACTACAGGTAATGACTGGAGGACAGAGGAGCCTCTTAAAGAAGTTGTTACAGGTCTGTGAGAGCCAGAAATCTTGCTTGTTTGTAGTGACCAAATACTTATTTTCCACCAAAATGTAAAAAAATTTCTTTGCAAATCAGACAATGTGATTTTCTGGATTTGTTTTCTCATTTTGTCTCTCATAGTTGAGGTCTACCTATGATGTCTCATCTTTTTAAGTGAGAGAACTTGCGCAATTGGTGGCTGACTAAATACTTTTTTTCCCCACTGTACAAATGCTTAGCCTCTTCTCATTTTTTATCAGTCTACCCATGCACAGAGACTCCTCCAATATTCGGCACTTGATTTTTGGGAAAGAAAAGGATTCCTTAAAGTGTATCCATCTCATACAACACATTGATCTCACCCCCTGTTACAGCAAAACTATATTTTATGACCAAATGAGAGCAGGACATGTGGACCACATTCTTCTTAGACCAATAGCAGTTAGCCCTTTCCTAGACTGCCAAATGTTCTATTTATATAAAGAATTTAGAAATAACTAACAAAATTAATCTTAGATGGTTCCTTTCTCACAAAAGACGGTCTCACGTGATTCCAAATTACCCTCCATTCTGCTGGAAAGGTTTTGAGGAGGTGGGCCTGTTGAAAAGAAGTATTTAATGTCCTGTCACAATATGTTAGTATTCATATTCCCGCATCCTCTGCCTTAGCATTATTGAACATTGATGTCACAGACCTTCCCTATCATTGCAGGTGGATCTGGTCTTTCATTTTAATTGCTGCTAGACAATGCTTAGCCTAACGATCACCCCAAATTCCCTGTATAAAGGAAGTGTGTGTCAGAGCTGATCTGTATTATCAGTAATTACTGGCCTGGGATCAGGTACATTTTGAGAAATTATTAGAGAATGGGCTTTTGGCCTTGGTTTCTCAACTGGATATTGCCCTCCTCCTCCACTCTAACCTAGACAGGAGAAGAATGTTAACTTTCGTACTCGCCCTGAAATTATTCAGAGTCTACAACTTATTGGGTGTTAGTCATGGCCCCTGTGCCCCCTTTTTACCTCTTTTCTCCTTTCTATTTGCACTCTTGTGTGAATTTTGCACCTTATATACCGTATATACTCGTGTATAAGCCGAGTTTTTCAGCCCAAAATTTGGGCTGAAAAGTCCCCCCCTCGGCTTATACACGGGTCTATACGGTAGACCCGTGTGGTGGGGGCTGTGTCCCGGGGGCTGTGGAGGCTGGAGGAGGCGGGGGGAGGCTGCTGTATGAGCGGCCCCATCACGTGGGGCCGCTCATTAAATATGCACTGCATCCCCCTGTCAATCAGCGGCAGGGGGATGCAGTTCATATAGCCCCCCAAAAGCTGGCACTGTCCCCCCTTGTAAGGGCCCCCCCCCCCCCCGGTGCTTATACATTACCAGCCCGGTGTTCTGATCGGCGCCGCTCCTCGGTGCTTCTTCATCCTCCCGTCCTCGCTGGCTCCATCCGTGATCTCCGGCTGTCGCAGCGATGTGACGTCATCGCGCGACCGCTGGAGAACCCGGATGCAGCCAGCGCGGGAGGATGAAGACGCAGCACGGAGGAGCCGCGCTGATCAGAAAACCGGGCTGGTAATGTATAAGCACCGGGGGGGGGCCCTTACAAGGGGGGACAGTGCCAGCTTGTGGGGGCTGCTGGGTACCCTCTGGGGGCTGTTGGTACCCCCAGGGGGCTGTTGGTACCCCCAGGGGGCTGCTGGGTACCCCCTGGGGGCTGCTGGGCACCCCCTGGGGGCTGTTGGTACCCCCAGGGGGATGTTGGTGCCCCCAGGGGGCTGCTGGGTACCCCCTGGGGGCTGTTGGTACCCCCAGGGGGATGGTGGTACCCCTAGGGGGCTGCTGGGTACCCCCTGGGGGCTGCTGGGTACCCCCTGGGGGCTGCTGGGTACCCCCTGGAGGCTGTTGGTACCCCCTGGAGGCTGTTGGTACCCCCAGGGGGCTGTTGGTACCCCCAGGGGGCTGCTGGGTACCCCCTGGGGGCTGTTGGTACCCCCTGGGGGCTGTTGGTACCCCCAGGGGGATGTTGGTACCCCCTGGGGGCTGTTGGTACCCCAGGGGGATGTTGGTACCCCAGGGGGCTGTTGGTACCCCCAGGGGGCTGCTGGGTACCCCCTGGGGGCTGCTGGGGACCCCCAGGGGGCCGCTGTATAACCCCTGGGGGGTGCTGTATAACCCCTGGGGGCTGCTGTATATACTGCTGAGGCCTGTATACCACTGGGGCTGCTGTATATACCACTGGGGCTGCTGTATATACCACTGGGGCTGCTGGGGCTCCTGTATACTACCACTGGGGCTGCTGGGGCTCCTGTATACTACCACTGGGGCTGCTGTATACTACCACTGGGGCTGCTATATACTACCACTGGGGCTGCTATATACTACCACTGGGGCTGCTGTATACTACTGCTGGGGCTGCTATATACTACCACTGGGGCTGCTGTATACTACTGCTGGGGCTGCTATATACTACCACTGGGGCTGCTATATACTACCACTGCGGCTGCTGTATACTACCACTGGGGCTGCTGGGGATGCTATATACTACCATTGGGGCTGCTGTATACTACCACTAGGGCTGCTGTATACTACCACTGGGGAGGCCTGTATACCACTGGGGGGGGCCTGTATACCACACTGCTGGGGGCTGTATACCTGTGCTGGGGTCCACCCTCGGCTTATACACGAGTCAATAGGTTTTTCCAGATTTTTGGGGCAAAAGTAGGGGGTCGGCTTATACACGGGTCGGCTTATACACGAGTATATACGGTAATAATAAAAACTCTATTGTTTAAAAAATCAGACAACTCCATCTTAATCCCTATGTTTTAGCCAGTAAAATAACACATACTCCCCTTCGGTGATGGCGTTGCTCCAGCGGTGTTGGCACTGGCTCTCCCAGGGATCTCGAGACATTATGTCACGTGATCCCTGTGGTTGGCTAGAGCTGGCTTCACTCTCCGCTCTTTTTTTTTTTTTTTTTATGTAATTGTTTTCCAAAGAAATCTAGTGTCTGATTTGTCTGAAGAAGGGTTTGGACAAGCCAGCTCTAATTAGCCACTGGGACTATGTGGCATAACAATGTCACGTAATCCCCAGGAGGGGATCACTGAAGGTGATTAGATGTTACTTTTAAATAACAAATGGAAGCATTTTTTTAGATCAATTTTTCAAAAATTCTGGTAAGTAAACAAGTCTATGATTATATCATAAACAGGTTGCGTTAGTATAAAAACAACTTATTTCAGAATAATTTTGCTGAATGTCTGTGTTTTCCTGTTACTCTGCTATAACAGACTGGCAAATAATTGTTACACATAATAAATAATTGCATGTTATTGTTTACTATAACGTGTCCCCCCAGGAATTCATGGATTGTGAGACCACTGGTCATTTTCCATGCTAGTTTACCATACTTATACTACAGTCATATCTTTGTTTCTTAAATGAGTTGTCTTTGTTGTGGTGAGCACTTTGAAGAGACAGTCAAGAAGCAATGTACGACGGCTCAAGTCTATGTGGGAGAGGCTTTACATTGCTGCAGTGTTGCTAAGGCTCCTGGATCTCTGTACTAAAAACAGAAGCCAATCGCTGAACGCTGGGTAGTGTTTTGTGACCAGTAGAGTTATGTGTGCTGTGAGTGCACCACTGAGACCGCAATAACTCGGCAATCTTCAATACTCATTTGTTTTTTTTAAGTTTCCTGTTCATTATCTAAAACCCAAAGTGATGCATGCAAAACCGCTTCTCAAGGCTATTGACATACTTTGAAACAGAAAAAAAGTGATGACTTTGTATTGGGAAAAAAATAAAGACAGAATTGCATGAAATATTACCTAAAAGCAACCTCTGTATAGACTTAGTCCACATCCACTGTCCGTTACCCCAAACGTTACAGTATCTCCGGCTCATGGTCAGTGTTTTTAATTGCATTTTAACCTGTTGTAGTCTAGTAAGAAAACATCGGCATATTTTTGCAAAGTATTCACGTTCTGTACTTCAGTTTTACTAAAGGTTATTGCTCATTATGTACAAAAATGAAAAGAAATTGGAGTTGCGGCAACAGCTACTCGAATGTAAATCCCAGTGTCTGGGTTCAGACTAATGTCTAAGCTTCTTATAGAAAAATCTTTACGGTGGAACTAAACACATATATTTGTTCACTTAATCAGTTAAATTAAAAATAAAAAATTACATTTTTTTTTAATAAAGACAAGGTCTATCATGATTTTTAATGAAGCCTTAAGTACAATTTATAATCTGTTGGGGGGCCACCAATAGAGCCTCTTTTGCCTAAGATCTTGGGTGCCGCTTTTGGTATTCTGTGGTGACTAGGGGTTAATTTTCATTGCTATGGGATTCATCCTTCTCTAGACTCAGGAGAAGGATTAAGAAAAAAAAAAAAGCTGGATTGTTAGTGTATTATACATGGGTGCAGAAAGTATTTCCTATCTGTGCTGAAATTTCATGGTCTCCTAAGGTGTTAATATAGACTGCTGTCATTCCAGAAGTCCTAGGCTACGTGCACATGACATCTTATTCAGGCAAACTTGATGAATTTTTCAAGCTAAAGACTCTTCACGAACCAATGGCTTTTTTTTTTCCTTCTGATAAGCGTCTTTTGTATCATTTTTTCAATCGCTCCCTGAGCATTTTTTCTGATAGTTTTAACCACTGTATTTGTTGGTGGGTTTTCCCATATTTTTTGTAAACTTATTTTTATTTCTTATTTATTTTTTTTACTGTAGTTCTCTGGTCATTTTTCTTCCGCATCATTGAATAATGAAAATAACACATTCTTTGTTCTTAAAACTCTCCAAAAGACGTGACTTGTATGGTAAAGTACAGAGCTTCTTTAGAGCGAAAAATGCCAGAAGAATGGACATGTCACTTAAACTGATGGGACAGACGCTGAATACGGAGTCTGTGTTACTGTTCGGGTTTGGCCACCCAAATAAAGGGCTAGGGGGCTGCAAAACTAAGCAAAATGACGATTAAAGCCGGAGAATCATACATGCCTGTCTCCGCGGTGCACTCATACTACTTCTGGGTCCACTACTAAGCCTCATGCTTCCCCCCCCACTCTCTGTGACAGCATCTGTGGTTGATTGTTACAGTCAGACTGCTCCCCCACCTTCTGTGTCGGCATCTGTAATTGGTTGATATACACAGTGTATCACAGTGGAGTTGCTGTTATATTAGTGTAAAAATAAATCAATTGAAAAAAATGTTGTGGAGTCCCCCATATGTGATATACAGCACAAATAAAGTACATGGCTGCAAGCTGCACTTACAACTGTGAGTATTATGTTGACCAGGTATCAAAATTCTGAGGACCCCATGCAAGATTTTTTTACATCATGTAAATAAATAATTTTTAAAAAAGATGGCATGGGGGCCACCCTTTTTGATTGCCAAGACACATTTGGGGGTTGGTATTCTAAACCTGGGGATTCCTATAGTTATTGCCCCTTCCCAGGCTAAGGATAGCAGCACACAGCATCCATCCATTAGATGCGCAATTCCTGGCACTTTACCCAGGTCTTCCTGACTTCCCTGGTGCAGTGGCAATCTGGGTATAGAAGAGGTTAATGACAGCTATGAGTTGTCAGCTGACATCAAGCCCTAGCTTGGTGATGTACAGATCTCTGTGAGACCCTCACATTACCAATTCTGTAACTGAATAGTTAAAAAACAAGACGCAGAGAGAAAGCCTTTATTTAACAAAAACACAGACACCTCTTTTACCCATTTATTAACCCCAAACATACCATTGCAGCTCTGATGGTAATCCACAATAAAATCCATCCAAGCTCTCAAAAATGCACCAAAAAAACAGTTGTCATTGAATCCACAGCTGGGCATATGTTTTCGTGAAATCACATCCACTTTGGACACAGAAAAATTTGCAAAAAAAACCACAGTGCCTATACTACAAAGGAGTATGGCCTTAAGGTATCGTTCACAAGAGCGTATTATATGAACATGTGCTTCCTGTGTTAAAACTAAATAGCACTCTGTCCAATACTGTTGTTCAGATGATACTTTTTCCACTGTGTATACTGGGAGAGGGGGGAGGGCAGGATACGCTCTTCTCTGTATTTCAGATAAGACTCGCCTACTAAAGTCTGTGGTTGCACAAATCAGATCCCATGCAGATCATCCTTATTACATCCATGGAGTCTGTAAGCCAAACATCCGACTCTGACTCCATCTCTTCAATTTTCCTAAATCCGACCCGGCTCCAACTTCACCAAAATGGATACCGACTCTGACTCCACGAATCTAACTCAGACTCCACAGCGCTTGTATGCACTGCCATCATTAATTTACAAAGGATTATTTGGTCATGTACATTTTAATCTGTTAATGTGTAAATACAGATTCTTGGTGGATGTAAAAAAAAATACACATGGATGACAATATGAGTGAAAATCTGATAACTTTTTATACACGTCTGAATCAACTTAATAGGCAGACAACAGACGGTGATAGACATGGATGTAGCCGATTCCTCCTCACAGTTGTCTCGCAAGCTGAACGCAGCCCCTATCTTTATAATGGAACGCACGGTCATGCGCAGGTCTGCGCATGACCGTGCGCTCCCATTCACTGCAATATGTGATTTGTACGCAGGCGGATACCCGCCACAAATCACACACTCTTGTCCGCACCTGGTAGCGTGGACGAGAATGTGTGATTGTGTGTGATTTGTGCGCGGGCATCCGCCTGCATACAAATCACATATTGCAGTGAATGAGAGCGCACGGTCATGCGCAGACCTGCGCATGACCGTGCGTTCCCATTATAAAGATAGGGGCTGCGTTCAGCTTGCATGATCTCTCCGCAGGACGCTGCTGAGGGTCCACAAGTCTGAAGCCTGCCTAAGGGCAGCATATTCTATCCACTGAGATCATTGAAGTTGTTTGCTTTACTATTGCAACTGTCTGCCTTGTAGGTAATGCAATTACAATGGCACAGACATGTTGATAGTTTAAAAAACATTAAAAAACATAGGGAACCATGAATATCAAGGGGAAAACTCAGTTTCTATAAAGGAAAATATAATAGTTGAATTAGGCTACGTTCCCATTCTGAGCTTTTGGTGAGTTTTTGATGTTGCATAATTTCTGCTACCATTTCTACGCCTATTATGTAATCAGGCTACCTTCAATATTTTCATTGCGTTTTTGTCCGCTTTCTTTCACGTGTATTTTTTTTACTCTCTCTGGTATGTTATGTTTTTCTTTTTTTCTTAATTTTTTTATTTAACACCAATTTTTTTAGAAACACATGATAATTGTACATCAGGGTATTAAAGAAGAGATTATGGTCTTGAAAAATAGGACACTTTAAACTAAACAAGTTACAGGTGCTATTAGCATTGCATTTATTATTCTCCACTGGTTAGGTAGAGGAGGGCAAACTTTCAGGGCCACTTTACACATACCAACTTATCTGTCCAACTTCTGAACAACTTGCTGGTTGCAGTGAAAGCATGGACACATTGCTCCATTTTGTGGCTGTGTACAAATGGAACAATGTGTCCATGATTTCACTGCAACCAGTAAGTTGTTCAGAAGTTGGACAGATAAGTTGGTGTGTGTAAAGTGGCCATCAAGGTTGAAGTTATCTTACAGCTGTGTCTAATTGCATGGACTTGAAATGTCATTACACAAGGTATTGACCAGTTACCTTGTGGATTCGGACCCGGTGGATCCAGACACAGCGGCATCAGAGCTTAGTTATCTCAGAATGGTATTGGTATAAGGTGGAAGTGGAGGGAAGGGTGAATGGAGGGGAAGACATCCGGTGTTGTTCCCATAAAAATGTTTTGTCCAGGGGTGCCATATTTTAAGAAATCTGTCATGGGTATGGGTCTCCCAACTGGAGAGTTCCTCCAGCCTATATATATCACAGACCTTACCAACCCACTCTTCTAGAGTGAGTGGGGAGGATTATTTCCTGTGCATCGGGATTAGGTGTTTAGCTTCTCCTATCAGCAAACGCAATCATGTTTTTTGGTGTCATGTTTTAAATAAAGCTTTGTTTTAAATACAAGCTGGTATTTGGCCGTCACAAAACTTTGTGAAGATAAGGCTGCTTTCACATCAGCGCTTTTTTAAATTTGCTGTAGATTCGTCAGTTTTCCGCATTTGCCGCATAACAGCTCACTTGCGGCAAGCTAAAGTCATTCCCTATGGGATTTGCGATCAAGTGCAGCATTGCGGTTTTGTCGTATCCAGCAATTCAGCACTTGCGGTAAAGGAAAAAAACACTGCTAGCAGCGTTTTTTTGACTTGCCACAAGTACCGGATCCGGCAAAACCGCAACTGCCGCACTTGACCGCAACTCCCATAGGGAATGAAGAAATGCCAGCACAGGTTTCCAGTATCCGTTGTTTCAGATGTTGCACATCTCGTATCTTCACAGCATAAACAATTGTCTTCAGATAAGTGATGAGCAAACTTTTTGTGAGTGGTGAAGTTAACAAACAAAACCACTGCTGTTGGTCTGACACTAACCCACAGTGGATAGATCCCTCCAAGACTGTTGGAACACAAAAATTGATGCTGTGGTGTGGTATAAAGATAGTGGGGCCATTCTTCATCAATAGAAACCTCAATGCCACTGGATATCCGAATTATGTAGCAAGAAGTTTGATGTGTCACATGACCCTCTTCCCATTGAAAAAAATAACGTTGAATCCAAAATGGCAACTTCAAAATGGCCGCCATGGTCCCCACCCATCTGGAAAAGTTTTCCCCCTACCATATACTAATGTGCCACAAACAGGAAGCTGATATCACCAACCATTCCCATTTTATTTAGATGTATCCATACAAATGGCCCACCCTGTAGAAATTGCATCCACTTTGGTGGAACTGTAAAACGCTGCGTTTCTTATTGTGGGCACACAGCCTTGGATGTCAGTCCTTCATACTTTTTATGCAGTTCTTGTGACCAGAAAATCAATTCTAATAGTTGTTCTTCTACATAAAAACCCATAAGCCTCGCTTTGGTGCCGACAAGAACTGAATTGTGTGAAATAAAACTTTTAATATAAATGTGAATGTAAATACAGTATTTGTCGTTGTTTGATCAGACTTTTCAGTGTGCCTTTACCTTTGTTTGCCTCTGGACTTAGAAGCTGAATCATTAGTGAATCAATCAGAAACTGAATGGGAGAAGAGTTATTGGAATGAGAACATTTCCCCAATCCTGCAGGCTCTGGAGGCAGCACAGCAAGGTAAGCAGGATTTATATGCCTTTTCTAACATAGAATATTATTAACCTTTGGTAAATGTTTGGTTTTTGACAAAATATTCAGCTTAGGCTGCTTTCACATAGGCGGTTTTTTGAAAATGCGGCAGATTCGGCAGATTTACCACATCTGCCGCATCTTCCGCCTAACGGCATTGTCTATGGGGGCTTGCGGCCGGGTGCGGCAAGTGCTGTTTTTGCCGGTTGCAGCAGATGCGGCACTTGCGGCCGTGAAAATAAAAAATGCGATCAGCAGTGTTTTTTTTCACGGCCGCATCTGCCGCAACTGGCAAAACCGCACTTGCGGCAAGCCCAATAGACAATGCATGGGGCTTGCCGCAAGTGTGCCGCAAGTGCAGCGGTAAATCTGCCGCATTTTCAAAAACCACCTGTGTGAAAGGGGCCTTAGATCAACTATAGTTCATGACGATTTTACTGTTTTTGTCCTATTTTTTATATTATAAAATGACCCCTTACCATTTTTAGTTAGTGCCTCCTGATCTGTACTTTTTGGATGAAAAAGTGATACATGCCTTCTTCATCATATTCTGTGAGATCATTTTAAAATTAAGCATTTTTTAAATTTTTTACATTGATCATTACTTATTCTTGCCTTTTACTTTTCTTAGTTTAGAGACCAGAGGTGAGGGACAGAAGGTTGCATACAACAGATCATAGAGTGGGAGAAAAGTATTTAAAGTCTCCGGGGAGGGCTGATCACATAAGCTGTCTTCAATTGGTGTGTTTAGGGGAGGACAGTCTGCAAGAGGAAGCTGCTTATGTGTGTGGTGGTAGGCTCCTACAGGAGCACATTTACTGACCTGTTCCTGTAAGAAAATAAGTAACTATCATGAAGGATGTCACAATTTTATTTTTGTCAGATTCTACATGAATCCAAAATTAAAAAATCGGGATGTACTCCTTCCATGATGTATGTACAATGCTATATATCAAAATTGGAGGCATATGATACATGCACATAAATGGAAGACCTATCTATTACTGTTCAAATCAGAGCCACATCCCAGTTTCTTACAGTAAAGATTAACCGATATATTGCATACGCCTACATTATAATACTAATATTATAATAATAATAATACATTACTGCATAACAAGGTATATTTGCTATTTTTTATGAAAATATGCTTAGGGAGAGGCTAATTTCCTGAAGTGATCTGTAGTAGTAATCCCTTTTCTTTTGTCAATCTTTTAGTAGATAAGTGTCCCTCCAAGCTCAGCTCCAGCACGTATAGTGCTGAAAGGTGTGTTTTTTTTTAGTGAGCCTGTTTTCTGGGTCCTGGTTTTAGGATCAAGCTGGTGGTACTGGCCGTTCTCTTACCTCCAGTTCCAAGATTTGGAACGAGCTTAAAAGGAAGTTCACATGCTTCATTTAGGGCTGGGATTGAGGTGGTAACAACTTTGGTGTACAGTCCAGCTCTGCAATTGGCTGACGAAGGTCTGCGAAGCCTTTGTGACATGACAAGTCTATTTTCTGCTATGTCAGAGAAATTTGTGAGCTAAAACTATGTTGTATATGCTAAGACACATTGTGCATTCCCTAATATAAATAGACAATCCGCTGCATGGAATGATACCATGGTATTATTATTATTATTATTATTATTTATTTATTATATAGCGCCATTATATTCCAAGCCACTTTACATGCTAAAAAGGGCAGGACTAGGACAAGTAACATAGTAACAATACAAGTAACAATAAATGTTGACAATTCGTCATACAGATACAAGAGGGGAGAAATCCTGTCCACAAAGGCTCACAGTCTACGAGGGGTGGGTGGGGATACAGTGGGAGGGGAAATTCCAGTCATGAGGCGGTGTGGTGGACCGGGTCTTATTGCAGGTGGTAGGCTTGGCGGAAGAGGTGGGTCTTCAGGCTTCTTTGAAGGTTCCCAGGGTAGGAGAGTGTCTGATGTGTTGGGGCAGTGAGTTCCAGAGTCTAGGTGAAGCACGGGAGAAATCCTGTATGCGGTTGTGCGAAGAGGAGATGAGGGGGAAGTAGAGGAGAAGCTCTTGGGAGGATCGCAGGTTGCGTGAGGGTAGGTATCGGGAGACCATGTCAGATATATATGGAGGGGACAGGTTGTGAATGGCTTTGTATGTCATGGTTAATGTTTTAAACCGGGATCTCTGGGAAGTAGGGAGCCAGTGAAGGGCTTGGCAGAGGGGGAGGCAGGGGAGTAGCGGGGAGACAGATGGATTAGGCGGGCAGCGGAGTTCAAGATAGATTGGAGAGGTGCAAGGGAGGTATTGGGGAGGCCGGTGAGCAGGAGGTTGCAGTAATCGAGGCGGGATCATGGTAATGGTACCTTCAACAGCTAATAGAGGTGGCTGACGTGGAGAAATCCTACCAAAGGCTGGAGAAAGCTGGACTCCAAGACAGCATGGAGGCACTAAATGTGGCGGCACAAGAGCAGGCTAAGTACCAGAGCCCAAAAAGCAGGTATCTATCACACACCACAAGACCCAAGGTGCAGATTATGCAAAGAAATCTCGGAAACAGTCCAACACATAGTGGTAGGTTGGAAAATTCAAGCAAGATCAGCATATACCAGATGTCACAACAAAGCAGAAATTGTATACAGAGACATCTGTACAGCATGTGGGCTAAGTCCAGTTGGTAGACCACAGAAAAAAAATTGAGAAGAATGAAAGGGTTAAAATCCTATGGACTTCAAGATACACACAAGCAAGTGTTGCCTATCCAACCATATATCCTGATAGTAGACAGGATTAGAAGTCACAATGATAAAAGATGTGGCAGTGCCAAATGGCAGCAACATCAGAAAGAAGGAATATGAGAAGCTGGAGAAATACCACGTCCTCAACGACGAACTTCGGAAGATGTGGAAGGTGAACACAACCTTGATTCTAGTGGTCATCGGAGCACTTGGAGCGGTGACCTCTAAGTTGGAAAAATGGCTATAACAGATTCCAGGAGCAACATTTGAACTTACTGTCCAGAAAAGCGAAGTGCTGGGAACAACCTGGATCCTGCGCAAAACCCTCAAACTCCCAGGTCACACTAGTAGAGGACCCAAGAATGAGGAAGGACATAAAAACCACCCCACAGAGTGTGAGTATTTTTGTTTTAGGAAGAGACTTCTCCGCTTAGGGAATCCTTTTAGCGGTCCAGGAAGGTCCTGCTGAATGACTAGGGCTCCCTTTTGATTGAGTACAGCCTTTAGTTCCAACATTTATTTGTCAACGCATTTCAAAGCCATCAGGCTTCTTCCTCAGGACAAAATCACAAATAATCCATTTTTTATACGTTATGGTATTCCTGATCTCTTCAAGGCAGAGCGGGATTTTAACCCTTTCTTCATCCTACTGATTTGGGTGTTACTGTATATCGTTCTGACAATTAATCTTCAGGGTGTTTGTAGATCTTAGACCTCTGAAGGTGTCCCATGAAGACTGCTGCCTACATTAGAGTGTTGCTGAGTAGGTTATGGTCCAGGGCAAACACCTCGGCTCTTCCACATTCTGTAGAAATCTTGGTCTTTAATCAGGACAGCATCCTCATTTTCAAGTTTGGACTGGATATTTTGATTGCTGGTTTAGTTTAGTATTCTGTAGTTTAGTGTAGAACTTGTGTTTTTCGGGCAGATGCCCCTATGCACAAACCATAGCATCCAGACATACCTCTCCCTGGATTGTGCTTTCTAAACTATTGTTTTATCATTTAGTTTACCGGCAGATCTGCAGTTCAGAAATTTCTTCACCTTTAGGATTGGGTTTGTCTGACTAGGATTAGGGAGCTTGGGCCTTAAAGGGAACCAACCACCAAGATTTAACCACCTGTAAATCAGTGCAGCAGGTGATTGACCGTGTGCAGCATGACATCACTATTAGCGTTATGTTAAATTCTTCCCCTGTGTGCTTGCCTTTCTGCTGTAAGCCGAACCCCCTTCCCTCTCATCCGGGAGGTGGTTTGGCTTACAGCAGAAAGACAAGCCTACAGGGGAGGAATAAAAAAACTAATAGTGATGTCATGCTGCAAATGTCAATCACCTGTTGCACTGATTTACAGGTGGTTAAATCCTGGTGGTTGGTTCCCTTTAAGGGTCACTTTTCTGCTATTTAATTTAGCTAATTTTTCATAGATTGGAACCTATAGGCAGTGCTCACATGGAAATATGCATTTTCATTTTTTTCATGTCTAGTTGAACTAGAATAGACTCCCAGGTGCCAGGTTCCTGCCTTGGCTACCCTGGTTCAGTAGAATATATCTTCTAGTGCAGGGTTCATGACTGATTATTCGAGCAGGGAAGACTCCCAGACACCGTATTATTTCCTGGAATCCAGAAGACCTCCTCTATGGAATCCTGCCGTTCTTCGGTCCTCCCCTTTTTTTGCGCTGATTAAGAGAGATCTCTCTAGTTCAACTATTTTAGTAAATATTCTCCCTCCTTCTCTAGGACAATATGTTGTTGTGTTTGGCTCCCTCCTTTTGCTCTAATGGAATTCTCCACCTTCTCACTTTTATAAGGAAACTGTTCTTTCTTTAGGTTCTTTGCCTCTCTTTTCCCTGAGAGCTTCTCACATAGTCTGACAAAGTTAGAGCTATACAGCGCTGCCTGTCTCTCTTAAAGCTCCATTAGGATGTTTTGTGGGTCATCCTGGTAGGCTCTGCGGAGGCCCTGTTGCCTCTGGGGTGACCATTGCTCGCTTATTAGTTTAGCAATCAGTGAGTTTTATAGGGAAGGTGCCAGTGCTCCCCCATTCTGAGTAAGGGAACATTCTGCTTTGGCTGTAAGAGCTTCCTGGGCTGTTCTTCACCATGCCATTGTTCTGCAACTATATAAAGCAAATACTTGGTTATAGGCGCATGCCTATCTAAGTTTTACAGGGTCCGCACCTTTGCTTCTTGGCACGAAGATACTGCAGATCAGTTTCACAGGCGGCAGCTTGAGCAAAGGTACTTGAACTTCGGTGGTAACAGTATATTTGGTTTTCATTCCCACTCCAGGGACAGCTTTAGGACATCTCCAAATTCTGTGTCTCCCAATGAAGCGACCGAGAAAATTAGAATTTTGGTACTCATGGTAAAATTTGTTTATTATTAGTCCTCATTGGGGGGCACCACTCTCTCCCATGTTGCCCAGTTGGGCATTTATTTATGTTGTTCTTTTCCTTATGCCTTATTTATTTATTTGTTTGCTTCCCTACTGTTTTTTCACTAAACTGAGGAGGTTGGTGACCAGCAGGTGAGGTATAGTCTACTGGGGAGGAGCTAATTTCTTATGTTATGTAATAACAGTATTAGCCTGCAGCAGACTACCCCAGGGTTCTGTGTCCCCCAGTGAAGACTAACGGCAAAGAGATTTACAGTGAGTACCAACAATTTACTTTTATTGCTGTGTTATCAGAAATAAAAAGGAACTTGTCAGCAGAGTTGGGCTGCTCCAGTCACAGACAGTATGAATCAGGGTCTTTCTTTTTTTTGTAGAGATGTATATTTTAACTGTATACACTGTGATGACTAGTCAGAGGTGTGTCCCCACTGACGTCTTCCTGCTCGCGCAGACCTATACTGACAGCTGTCTTTCTGTCTGTTTGTAGGGAGGGGCATGTGAGTCTAGCTGAGTGGTGTAGCAACCTTCTTCTGTGGCTGGTCGTCAATCACCTCAGCCGATATTGCAAAGTTTGTTTTCTCTGAAATGCTGCAATGCTTGAAAATAATGCAGTAACGGGAGACGGTCTCTGATTCATGCTAGCTGTGGTTTAGGCAGTAAGAATCAGCTGTCAGGTTCCCTTTAAATTTTCCCCTGCTAAAACAGCGTGGGAGGAAGTATAGTCATAAGGAAATGAATCTTACATTTCTTTTACCTCAAGCAAGTTTTATTAAAAAGGTCTCATTTTTAACAGTAACCAGCCTAACTAAACTCTGTCAACTTCTCTTTTTTTAGACAATTATGAAATAAACAAAAATAGGCTGAGATATTACAGTTCTGCATAGTTTCATTCCACTATAACCACTTTTGCATCAGCAAAAAGAAACGTGTCAGATACATTTTTACTGTATTTTATTGTGAAAGCTGGGAAGATTTCAACAATTATGAGGAAACCACATGAACAGCCATTTAAACATTTTTGCCCACATTGTGTAAAGAAATAATCTTCTAAATCGCTTCATTCTCATGTATTGAAGTTGTTATCCTTGTTCAAAAAAAGAAAAAGCTGGTAACTAGCTTTTTCTATTGCTGTTGTTCTCGTGAAATAAGAGCTTTGTGTCTTACAATGCTTACTGCTCGTTACTAAGGTAATTGACCAACTAAAGTGTGGCCAAACTTGCATAGTAGCTACATTTCAGGCTGAGGAGTTACATTTTTTGTCCCTTTTATGAAAACATCATCCCTGGCTGCAGCTTTGCTATTCTAAAAAACAAACCAAGCTTTACTTGCCGGCCCTGGGTCCCGCTGTGAGCCTCTGGCAATGCAGTGCCCGATGTCTGGTATTGGCTTGGCGTTAATCTCATGTTGACCACACAGCAGCCAATCAATGAGCTTAGGGCTGTGTGAGGAGGGGTTTGTCTACACAGAACAGATAAAGCCGCTGAGGTGACTGATTGGCAAGGTAATGTCCAGGGTACACTCCAGGTGGTCGGAGGCACTTCAGGATCTCCACACCCGGTGAGTTGTAAGGCCTCCTTGTCCTAGTGTGTGTGTTTAAGTCTGTCCTGTCTGGAATCTGGCTTCCGCTCATTTGACATGATGGCATCCACAGTCAAACTGCACTCCTGAAGCAGCACCAGAGGCTCCGTTCTGGACTTGAAGATCGTGAATGAAACACAATTTATTTTGTTTTTATAACAAATGGCAACCAAGAACAAAGATTATCTGAAAGGGGACACCCTGTTTAAGATCCTAGCCACGTCTTTCTATCCTTTTTTATATATAGCAGTTAATGACTCACTTTCCCTCTCTTTCTACTCCTGACTCAGTGTTGCTGTTATCAGTTTTGCAAAATACAATCCCCTGTCTAGAGCAGTTCTTCTAATCACTGATTAGTAACGGTTTAGAAGTGTTTATTCGTGTCAAAGAAGGTATTACACCCCTGCGTCTCAACCAATTCTCAAGCCAAACTATAACAAGTAGGCAGTTGGTTAAAGAATTTTATAGTTTCATAACTACGACTTGATGAAATATCGTCACCTACTGCAGCTCTCAGGTGGCAGGATTAGGGCATCATTGGATGTGTCTTGGATAATGTCCTGTTCCAGTCACCAGACCACTAAGCCAATAATAGACCCCAGAGCTCAGATGATGATAGAATGGGTTCCAACCCATTTAGTCCTGGCGTAGACCCACATGGTGTCCAACACTTGACCACTAGTGATTACATGTAATTTTTAAGAATATGGGGTGAGAAGGAGAAAGGCAACCCCTTTAACAAATAAATATAAATAATGAATTGAATGTAGGGGTTGGATGTATAAGGTGAACAGCCAGAATCTGGTTATCTTAAATGCTTCCTCATTACCACCAACTCAGAACAAGATGGAGCTTATTTTGATTGATAGAAAAACCTGTATGTAGTGCGGACGGTCATATGTAAAACAAGTTGCAGTATTACGAAAATCACGTTATTAAGTCCAGCCTTCATTTATATCAGTCAAGTTAATTTGTTTTTAACCAGAAATGAAACATTATCAGATCTAGGAAATGTGAGTGTTCCTTAGATTTTATTACTTTCTGTTAATGTTCTGCTAATGTTCTCCTCTGACTTGGATACTGTTCTATTGTAGTTCTAGGAATTTCCTATTCTTCTATGTATGATATTGCAATGCAATTATTGGGTTGGCATAATGCCCGCAGATATGTAACATCGAACTCCAGGGGCTGCTATTGTGTAAGTGTTAGGAAAACCTGATCTAAGGAGGTGCATTTATGCAGAAAAATATTTTTCTTACAAAGTATTTATTGCCAATTATTTAGCTCAATTTCTACAATACTAAATATCAAAAAAGCATCCCCATGCTTATTCCTTTGCTCCATTTTAAACACTGGCGAGCAGTGCTGCATCCATAGTAATCAAGATGGTAGCGTAACTCCAGCACTGTCCATTTTCACACGTTCAGTTTTTGGTCTGTTTTTGCTCATCAGTTTTTGTAGCCAAAACCAGGAGTGGATGATAAATCCAGAAGTGCTGACGTGTTTTATTATACTTTTCCTCTAAATATTCCACTTATGGTTTTGGCTAAAAAAAACTAATGCGTATATGCGTTTCACTTTTTGTATTGAATTACTGAAATAAACTTTTTGATTACCATATATACTCGAGTATAAGCCGAGTTTTTTCAGCACAAAAATTGTGCTGAAAAATGCCCCCCTTGGCTTATACTCGAGTCAGTGGTACTGTTTCAGTGTGGGGGCGGTGTCCGGGTGCTAGAGGAGGCAGGGGGAGGCTGTAGTATGAGCAGCCGGTCACGTGGGGCGGCTCATTAGTGCAATGAAATATGCACTGCATACCCCTGTCCATCAGCGGCAGGGGGAGCGGTGCACATTACATTGCACTGTGTATGCGCCCCCCCCTTCCTCACAGGTTACTGCCCCCATGCTGCCGCACACCTTAAAATAACAAAGCATTTATTCTCACCCTCCGTCGCTCTGTCACTTTTGCGTCCTTCGGTCCCTGCTTCTTCCTGCTTTCGACGGTTTCTATTGCTGTGACCGGCGCTCAGCAGTGACGTCATGGCTGCTGCGCCGGTCACAGCATATTTCTCTACTATATATTTTTTCATATGCCGCTACTCCGACCCCCTTCATTTTCTTTGCTGCAAAGCACTGTTTGACAAATTGTCTTCCTGAGGTGTCACATTTTCATTAAGCAAAGGAAGAGGGTCCCATATGTAAACTAGAAACCTCGTCGTGGTGGAGTCCCAATCTCTACCCTATGTGTACTTGGAGGCGGAGAAGTAGCCTTCTGATACAAAGATCGAAGAGCCTCCTAGACAGCCAGATACCAGTGAAACACTAGCAATATCGGAGTACACATGGGTCCTATAGTTAGGAGAGATGTAATTTTAACATCAGGATTTCGGGACACGTAATACATATTGTACTTTATTTGTGGGATGAACGTATCAGCCCCAAATGAATATTGGCCAGTGAAATAACCACAGACATATCATATGTCCTATCAATGGAAAAATAAATTCATAACTGCAAATATGACAGCTATATCTTTCACATACTGCGCTCAGAGGCAAGGTTATATGGAAGGCTGCAATTTATCTGTAGTTCTGAAAAACCCAACTCATATAAGGTCATCAAATGGGAGGTTGGTGGTGTGTCTCAGGTTGACAGAAAGTACCTAGCATAGAGAACAATGTATGGTCACTTGATTTTTTTCAGACAGAATGTAATCTACTGTACATTGAGCAACATTTGAAGGTTTTTGTGTAAGGGGTACACCATGCCACTAGAACAGTGTTTTCCAAAATAATCAAAGTTTATCAATTTAAAACCTTCATTTTACACAAAATGATATGATCATAATTAGAGAACAGCAATGACACTAAATTTTGTGAATATTAAAACAGTCACCAATCAGTAGGAAGTGTACAGGCCTTTGCTTTGAATGACTTCAGCACATCTGCAGCCACAGGACATCACTAATCTCTCACACTCCCTGGTGTGATGTTGGCCCATTCTTCTTTTAGTCTCTTCCACACTTCTGTGACTGTTGTGGGTTTCTTGGTTGTAACTTCCACCAAGGATTTTCCAGATGTTTTCTATTGGGTTTAGATCAGGACTCTGGGCTGGACATTTCTATGTTTTCTGTTTCAAGGAACTGCTGTGTGATAGGGGGCATTGTCCTGCATGAAAATTGCTAGCTGATTGAGTGCTGAATGCAAGTATGCAACCATATGTTGTTGAAGAAGGTTCTGATACACACTTGCATTCACTGCCATATAGCTGTATGAGAGGTCCATCCCCTGCAGCAGAAAGCAGTTCCCAAACCATGACACTTTCTCCACCACCTTTCATCAACTTCTTGACACACTTTGGGTTCAGTCTTTCCCCAGTTTGTTGACGAACATAATGTTTCCCATCAGACCCAAATAAATTAATCTTGCTTTCATCACTAAAATGAACTGTGGACCACTTCTCCTCTGTCCACTCAACATGCTCCTCTCCAAAGGGGAGTCTAGCCTTTTGATTCTTTCTGCTAATAAGAGGTTTGGTCACTGCAGAGTGGGCTTTCAATCCAAATGCTCTTAAATGTCATGACACTGCAAGACGAGACAGATCCTTACCCTGTTCAGTGCTGAACTGGCGAGCTATTCTAGCTCAAGTGTTGAAATGATTACCCATGGAGATTCTCCGCATTATCCTGTCCTCTCTTGCATTTGTCTTTCGAGGACGACCAGTCTTCTTGGGGACTTGAATGAGTTTGTGATGTTATAAAGAGGCAATATTCTAGAAATTATAGACTTGGAACAACCAACTTCTGTTGCTATGTCTGAAAGGCTGACTCCTTTGGCCTGAATCTGGACAACCTGCTGCGGGAGGATTTGGAACGGTACACCATTTTTACAAAGTGAGTGCAAACTGGAAAGATATGGCTGCCAGTTAAATTAAGTTTGTCCAGATAAGTGAGGAAATTAACAGCAGGTGCCAGATTAATACCAATAACTTGCAGGTATCTGAAAGTATTCTCTAATTTTGATCAGTGTTCTTTTTCATTTATCTAATTCACATTTCTATTCTGTGCTTTAGAATATATTCAGTTTATGAAATAAGCTTATAATACTGCTAATTTACCCATGTTAGGCTGCTTTCACATCAGCATTTTTGCTGATTTGCGGCAGATCCAGCAGATTTTGCCGCATCTGCCGTGTAACAGCCGACTTGCCGTAAGCCCCATTCATTCTCTATGGGACTTGTGGTCAGGTGCGGCAAGCACTGACCGCAAGTCCCATAGAGAATGAATGGGACCTGCCGCAAATCAGCAAAAACACTGATGTGAAAGGTCCCTTAGCATATTTTCACATAGAACAAGACAATGACCTTATAATTAAGGAAATTGTGTGTTGGTCTCTAATTTTGATCACCGGTGTATGCTTCTGGATAGGGACTGGTGGTATATACTGTACATAGCATCCTTACTTTAAGCACATCAATAACCAGCCAATATCAGGGCAGCTGTGGCCCCTTCCTTATCCTCAGTGAATTTCCTGATTGGCCTTACGATAAGGGGGCACCAGGAAGCTGCTGTTTTCCCTCACAGGCTCCTTTCTGCAGTTTTGATAAGATCACTGTATTCTCTGCTGCAGATCTACCCATTCTCTCAATGCTGAGCTCTGTATAACGCCACCCACACCACTGATTAGTAGCTTTATCTGTATACTGTGCAAAGGCAGAAAGCTGCTAATCAGTGGTTATGGCGGAGGTATACAGAGCAGAAGGATTAATGGCACAAAGTAGCTAGTCTTGTAGTAGTAATCTGCTGCTGATGAAACACTAATTTTTTTACAACTACAAATAGCAGGCCAGTAAGTGAAATATCACTAGAATCTGGGTCTCTTCCCCACATCATGCTGCTTTCAAGGTATATAGCAATGAACTGATGACAGATTTCCTTTAAACCTTTCCGTTAATGTCCCAGAAACATACGATCATATCATGTGATGGTCACGTCATTCTTACTACAATAAATATAACTTTAGTTACATATAAAAATTATTATTTATTATTACTAATTATTATAGCGCCATTTATACCATGGCGCTTTGCCTTACATGTGAAAACAGTACAAGGCACAGACAGGTACAGGGGTAGAGAGAGGACCCTGCTCACATTCTACAAGTGATGGATGAGGATACACTAGCAGCGGATAGAGCGGGTCATGCAGTGGTTTAGTGGACTGAGGATCACTGTAGGTTGTAGGCTTCTCAGAAAAGGTGACCCAAAATGACCCAAGATTATATATGTTAATATTTTAAAATGTAAATGAGTCACATGCTTTTTAACTCTTTCTCATTTATCTGCGGTAGATGGAAACCATGAAGACCTCTGCAGCTTGTGTGTCAAGTTGTGGAAGACTTTGGATGATGGCAACATGTTAGGAAAGAGATGCAAAAAGCGATCTTACATCTTGAAGACATTATACAAGTTGGTTGATGTTGGTTCAGATAGACTTGGTCTTACCCTGGCTAAATTAATTCTAGAGGTAACTGTCATACAGTAAATGGGTATCAAAGTACCGTACATGTAAATATTCAAGAAATCCTGGATATGTTAGAAAAGTTATCATTTTGATAAAGAATAAAATAATGCTGCTGTACAATGTAATGTAATATTGTTCTTTTGCTTTTCTGCGTGATGCAGCATACCGTACTATTTGTTACTATGTTATGTTGTAAATTAGCTGTTACTAGATCTGTTTTTGTATTGCTCACTTTAATAATTAACATCTAAACTGACACAGAAAGTATATTGGTTATGCCATTTAATGCCATACTTTATTCTTAGGGTACCGTCACACCTGGAGATATCGTCGACAATTTCTAATGTGACTGGGCGAGGACGACACATCTGAGTGGTCGCCTGGTTTCACATCACAGCTCTGAAACCAGGCGACTATTCTGGGGCGATGTGTACTGTAACGTGTCAATAGCGATGTCAAGAGCGACAGCACACATCGCCTAAATATGTCCGGTAGGCGTTTCAGGGCGTAGTTACTACCTCTGCCAGTCTGCGTGGATTGGTGGCAGCTTGAGCGTTCGAGCTACACATCACACGAGAGTTGACTGAGCATCGAGCCAATACGCACATGCATGCTTACATTTTACGATGTGGCACTGCGAACAAGGACACAGTAATTGGTGTTTGTTTGCAACCAATCACACTTCTTCAAGGCGTCACACAACATAATGTGTAACGCCTACCTCCGAGATGCGGGTCAAAATTACGCCCACATCGCTAATGTGGTTGCTCTGTGTGACGCGGAAGTGTCCACCACCGACTTGATCCCCGTGGGGCTTGGGCGACGCACAGGCAACTTCCGGTCAGGCTCATCGCCGATTCGTCGGCTGAGTTGTCGACACGTGTAAAGAGGTGACGGCGACGTTGGTCGACTGGCAAAAACGTGCGCGCGCACGTGCGTTGTCATAGAAATTGCCAACGATATCTCCAGGTGTGACTGTACCCTTAGTGTGAGCTTTAGGGCTCGGACACACTGTCCTAGTTACATGCAAGTCTCTCGGACGAGACTCGGAAGAGGATGGAGCAGTGACCCTGAATGGCCTCTCCCTCTCTGGACCAGAGTGTGGAGCTGCACAAAACCACAATCAGCTGACAGTCCTGTCCAGACAGGGAGAAGCCGTTCAGGGTCACTGCTCCAGCCTCTTCCGAGTTTCGTCCGAGAGACTCGCATGTAACTAGGGGAGTGTGTTTCCAGTCTTAGTCGCTTTCTGTTTGTCAGGAATGTTTAAAATGAATACCAGACTCTCCATGGCACAACTATTACCAAACTGTGTTTTACAGACAACCGTGAATTTAAATGATAGCCTAATGATGCCTATTGTTTATTCAAACTTGACTTCAGATGGCACCCTTAATAATACAATGTGGGACACGAATGTGGACATGGTGGCAGCGTTCCTTGCTGATATTAGCCAATCGTCTGATTAAACTACCTCAATCATGCTATAATTAGTCTGAAATTTGACCATAAATATTGAGTTAGGCTGGCTTCACATCATGATTTTGCTGCATCCGAGTGTATTCGTGTCAAGATTCATCAGAGAAATCCACCTTCTGCCACTTTTCCAGCATCCATCTGTTTAGCAGGCTGTGGGACTTTGCAAATTCCACACAGTTTTTTATTTGCCTTTTATTTAGTGCTGGCTTCTGGGCACTGAATCTACCATGGAGGCCATTTTGAGACAGAACCCTACAAATTGTTCTAGTTGACACCCGAACTTGAGGTGACCAGGGCTGTTGGAGCTCTGCTGCAGTGGAGGAGGGGCTTACTTTGGATTTTTTAACCAACAAACATTCCTCCTGAGCAGTTGTGTTGCGGGGTCTGCCGGACCTCGGCTTGTCAAACACATCTTCAGTCTCTTCAAATCTTTTTTTAATTCTTAGCACTTGACGCTGAGACACATTAAAGGTGCCAGTCAGCTCTGCAGTGGATCTGGTCTTCAGCCTCTTGATAATCAAGGCTTTGGTGGCAGGGTGGATTTTTGGCATGTTTTCAGAGCTCAAGTTGCAGTTCAAGTGAAGGTCTGGGGTGATGGGTTTTTTTTTTTTAGACACACCCATTAATTACCCTATCATTTACTGAGCACAGGTGAGGATGTAAACTAGTATTGGGTGCCTTATATGACCAGACAACAAAACTTTTGTCTTGCTAAAATCTGACTATTCTGTGTTCAATAAATGATCAATATTTCAGCATTGATGCCAATTTATTTTCTTAACTTAAACCAAATTTCGTAGGGTTTCAGCTTTCAAAAGAGTAATTTATACAACCAATGGATGAATTTAATGTCAGGTTATAAGCTTTTATTTACATGACATGGATAAGCAACATAACTTCTGTTAGGGAGTGTACAGGAAGCTGCCGGTAGCAGAGAGAGCTCAGAGCGCCGCTGTCTGCCTACCGCTTCATGACCTCCACTGCTCTGAGCTCACACTCACTTTCACTCTCACACCCTCTCATTATCACCAATCCACCGCTGCACCATGTATTCTGGCCCGCCGCACTGAGCTCCCACAGCTGCCATACATGTACGGGAAACCGACACCCAAACAGACGTTTGATACGAATACATTTGAATACACGAAGACCTATGCGGCTCAAAAGAAATCATTTGGCGGACTGCATGCAGCTTGCGGGTCATATGTTGTGCAAGCCTGGCCTATGAGCACAATGAGCTGTTACTGATCATTTTGTGTGCATTGTAATCATGGTCTGCATGTCTAAACCTACTAAACGAATGCCCATCTGAAAGCAAGCAGTTGGTCTTTAGAGCCACAAGTCGGTCCCTGTAAACAAGCATTGACCATGTTAACCATTTCGTAAAGGGAGGGGTAGGGTCCGTTTACACAGCAAGGTACAACGGCTGATCAGTAAAGTTCTGATCTAAGTAACCTAGGCAGCTATTGTTTTTAGCCGTGCCAATCATAGGACGATGCACTGCCGAGAATAATTCTGCTACATATAAGATCAATTCACCCAATGAACGAGCATTTTGTGATCGTTTACACAAGTCAATTGTTATTTATGATTATATTTCAGTGTAAATGCTATGAAATCTGATTAGTTATTCTCTGATAGTATCATTCATATGTACTCCTTTCTGTCTTCTCTTGGATGTTTGTGCTCATTCTGAATTTAACTTTTTGTTTCTTTTGGCCCAGTTGAGAGTAAGTGGCAAAAACCTGTTAAACATCTGCAAGCTCGTATTTAAAATAAGCAGAAGCGAAAACAATGATTGCCTCTTCCAAAGTGATAGCATGATGGGTGAGATCATTTATTCCTCTTTTATTCTTCTCTATATTCATAGAAATGCCAAAACGGCAGATTTTATTTTACATTGTATGACATATCTTTAGGCACTTTTTTTATATATGAAATTCATATTAGAGGACTGGAATATAAACTTTTACTTAGTTTAAAGAAAATTAACATACCATTTGCAAATGAAGATTAACGCAAACTATGTTAAATCTGCCCCAAGCTGAACGCAGTCAATCGAATTAACATTTGTATTAATACAAATTATATAGCAGGCCCATGTTATAACTTAGTAGTGCCGTAATTAAAAATGTAAAAGATATTGGATGGCATATTGGATATTTAAAACTAAGATTACCGCTCTATGCACTTCAATAGCTTATCATCAATATTACTTACACTTTTCTTTTGTCGCTAATAATGGAGTAAATAATTAAATAACAGTAATTAGGTTAAACCTATCAACTGTTTTATTAAAGGGGTTATCTGGGACTTTGGGTATTTTTTGTGTAAGGCCAAAACGTACTGATAGGTTTTGGGTGTGTTTCTTTTTATTCTGAATTTTATTTAGTTTTTTTCTATATACCGTATATACTCGCGTATAAGCCGAGTTTTTCAGCCCAAAATTTGGGCTGAAAAGTCCCCCCTCGGCTTATACGCGAGTATACCGAACCAGACGGCCCCCCCGGAGGTATACAGGCCCCCCCATCAAGGTCCAGGGCCCCCCCCCCTTGCGCGGCAAACCTGTAAAGAAAAATCATACTTATCAGTGTCCTGACGTCATTGCCCGCGACCACAGGAAGCCGGAAGACGCTGAATGAAGCCCGGGATCGTGATGGCAGCGGCGGGACAGCGCGACAGGACACTGATAAGTATGATTTTACTTTACAGGTTTGCCGCGCAGGAGGGGGGGGGCCCTGGACCTTGATGGGGTGCCTGTATACAGCCCTGGGGATGCTGCTGTATACACCCCTGGGGCTGCTGCTGTATACAGCCCTGGGGCTGCTGCTGTATACAGCCCTGGGGCTGCTGCTGTATACACCCCTGGGGCTGCTGCTGTATACACCACTGGGGCTGCTGTATACTACCTAAGGGCTGCTGTATATACCTCTGGGGCTGCTGTATACTACCACTGGGGCTGCTGTATACACCACTAGGGCTGCTGTATATACCTCTGGGGCTGCTGTATACTACCACTGGGGCTGCTGTATACTACCACTGGGGCTGCTGTATACTACCACTGGGGCTGCTGTATACTACCACTGGGGCTGCTGTATAGTACCACTGGGGCTGTATATACCTCTGGGGCTGCTGTATACTACCTCTGGGGCTGCTGTATACTACCACTGGGGCTGCTGTATACTACCACTGGGGCTGCTGTATAGTACCACTGGGGCTGTATATACCTCTGGGGCTGCTGTATACTACCACTGGGGCAGCTGTATACACCTCTGGGGCTGCTGTATACTAACCACTGGGGCTGCTGCTGTATATACCACTGGGGCTGCTGCTGTATACTACACAACTGGGGCTGCTGTATATACCTCTGGGGCTGCTGTATACCACACTGCTGGGGGCTGTACACCTGTGCTGGGGTCCACTCTCGGCTTATACACGAGTCAATAGGTTTTCCCAGATTTTGGGGGCAAAAGTAGGGGGGTCGGCTTATACACGGGTCGGCTTATACACGAGTATATACGGTATATATTTTTTAGTTTTCCAGGGGAACTTTAACATCTGATCTTGTTATGGCATAATCAATAACTTGAATTACTGCTGTAGTGCATAGCATTTACAGTGTTGGCCAAAAGTATTGACACCCCTGCAATTCTGTCAGATAATACTCAGTTTCTTCCTGAAAATGATTGCAATCACAAATGCTTTGGTATTATTATCTTCATTTAATTTGTCTTAAATGAAAAAACACAAAAGAGAATGAAGCAAAAAGAAAAACATTGATCATTTCACACAAAACTCCAAAAATGGGCCAGACAAAAGTATTGGCACCCTCAGCCTAATACTTGGTTGCACAAGTTTCTCTAAAACCATTTTCTAGTGCTTTTTGAAGTGTGTTTTGGGTCATTGTTCTGCTGGAAGGCCCATGACCTCTGAGGGAGACCCAGCTTTCTCACACTGGGCCCTACATTATGCTGCAAAATTTGTTGGTAGTCTTCAGACTTCATAATGCCATGCACACGGTCAAGCAGTCCAGTGCCAGAGACAGCAAAGCAACCCCAAACATCAGGGAACCTCCGCCATGTTTGACTGTAGGGACCGTGTTCTTTTCTTTGAATGCCTCTTTTTTTCTCCTGTAAACTCTATGTTGATTCCTTTGCCCAAAAAGAGAGAACATTCTTCCAAAACGTTTTAGGCTTTCTCAGGTAAGTTTTGGCAAACTCCAGCCTGGCTTTTTTATGTCTCGGGGTAAGAAGTGGGGTCTTCCAGGGTCTCCTACCATACAGTCCCTTTTCATTCAAAGGGACGACGGATAGTACGGGTTGACACTGTTGTACCCTCGGACTGCAGGGCAGCTTGAACTTGTTTGGATGTTAGTCGAGGTTCTTTATCCACCATCCGCACAATCTTGCGTTGAAATCTCTTGACAATTTTTCTTTTCCGTCCACATCTAGGGAAGTTAGCCACAGTGCCATGGGCTTTAAACTTCTTGATGACACTGTGCACCATAGACACAGGAACATTCAGGTCTTTGGAGATGGACTTGTAGCCTTGAGATTGCTCATGCTTCCTCACAATTTGGTTTTTCAAGTCCTCAGACAGTTCTTTGGTCTTCTTTCTTTTCTCCATGCTCAATGTGGTACACACAAGGACACAGAACAGAGGTTGAGTCAACTTTAATCCATGTCAACTGGCTGCAAGTGTGATTTAGTTATTGCCAACACCTGTTAGGTGCCACAGGTAAGTTACAGATGCTGTAACAAATTAGAGAAGCATTACATGATTTTTCTAACAGTGTCAATACTTTTGTCCACCCCCTTTTTTATGTTTGGTGTGGAATTAGATCCAGTTTGGCTTTAGGACAATTCATTTTGTGTTTTTTTCATTGAACTCAAATTAAATGAAGATAATAATACCAAAGAATTTGTGATTGCAATCATTTTCAGGAAGAAACTGAGTATTATCTGACAGAATTGCAGGGGTGTTAATACTTTTGGCCAACACTGTATATAGCCGTTCATAATTATTTCAGCATACTGGTTGATAGATTTTGCGTCTTGCCCAAACTATTAGGCTGGGGACACGCTAGCGTAGGGCTTCCGATGCGTTATGCTAATTACCCTCGGCTCAGGCTCTGCTGCGAGCGTGAGCCGAGTGTCATGCAACTGTAATCGGATCTTGCAGTTGGATCATAGCTGTGGAGAAGAAAAAATCTGTGAAAAAAAGAATGGGTCTTATCTCAGATGACACTTTCACTATGTGATGTGGAATTGCTCACCTTAATCAGTTGTGAAACCCACAACTGGTAGAATAGCGTACAGGCAGCTGCTGCAGGGACCGCACTCTCAACGGTGACCGTGATCGTAATGCAGAATCTTGGACAAAGTGCTTCAGTGTCCGCGCTGCTGCTCCGAGACCAATGAAACACAGACAAGGGAATGTCTGGATCAGATGCAGCCTTTATTTTCCTACGCGTTTCTGAGCCTCCTCCCGAGCTCCTTCCTCAGGGATGTTCTCAGCTGTGGAGAAGAGGGAGAGATTAATCTCCCCATGCTCCTCCATTGTCGGCCTCGGTATATATAATGCTGCACTTGTATGTCTGCTGAGTGCAGCGCGATGTTTCACACACCCATGCTACAGGATGCTACAGGGCTGTGGGCTTGTAATATCTAACATGGGCATGAGTGCAATTCAAGATTTCTTCGCTTTTGCATTTTTGTGAGTTACACAGTAGTGTGACTCCACTCAGCCTTAGGGTTTGCTCTATGGCATGCAGGAGGCAACCATTCACTTCCCACGATAGGATTGTAGGGAGCTAATGGGTGTCACTACCTTTGTCCCCCTATCTGTCGCACTCCTTTCCTGTAGTGGTTGCCATCGAACTGTGGCATTTAATGACTTAACTAATCGGCAGGGAAACACTTGACAAAGCTCGATTCCCTTTACTATATATTTTTGCTGGCATGTGGAATTCAACACTGGCACACAATAAGAATCCTGGGATCATGATCTCGGGGTGAATTATCATTGCCTTTTCATGTTCTAATGGAGAGTTGTACACAGGGCTGTGGAGTCAGAGTCGTGGAGTCATAGTTAGTTTTGGTTGGAGTCGGAGTCGGTAGAAATGTACCGACTCCGACTCCAGCTTTAAAAAAAATGTATTAATTCATAATTGAACTTTCATATGAATTTTCTAAATGTTACTCAAATATATATGTTCTATCAAACTATGAACAACAGTGATAAGCAGTTCTGCTGGAGATAGAGACATTTTTTACTTCTTGTGTGTCACTGTTCTCCACTGCCCTTCTAATCTTATACTTGATTAACCTCATGCTGCCCCAACCCCCCTACTTACAATGTATGAAACTGAAAGTGAAACTGTGTTGCAAATTCTTAGTAGTAAAGCTCCTCCTCGTCTAGACTAGATCATACAAGGTGTTCATCTCCCAAGCATCTCACAGCTGCCTGCTACTCAGAAGAGGAAGACTGTAAGAAGTATTGTCCTTTCAACAAACTTTGCATCAGTTAACTGTGAGTGTATGAGGAATAATAACAGTATTACTGACTACTATATCAGTTGTACGACCTGGCAATAATTTTGTGCAGAATTAAAACCTGAGAATGTCAAAGAGGCATCACATTAAATCAGCTGTATTTGAACATTTCACCATCACTCAAGATGGAAAACATTATGTCTGTCAGTGTATGACAAATGATCCAGACGAAAACAAATCCTGTCAAGCCAAGATCAGTGCATATTCAGGCAAAGATAAAAATGCTCCTACCAGAGCTTCTAATCTAAAGAGACATTTACAGCGCTTTCATCCAGAAGTACTGAAAGCAGTGGAAGAGAAAGACTGAATCCAAACCAAGGAACCAGTGCCCAGCTCTTCCAGCCAAACAAAGGAGCAGAGAACTTTGCAGCCATCAGTTGCAAGATATTTTGTCAGTGACAAAGTTACTTTGACAATGACAGTAGATACATTTAAAAAACAGATCAAAGAGCTTGTTGTAAAGCAGGGGTGGGGAACTCCAGTCCTCAAGGGCCGCAAACAGTGCAGGTTTTCAGGATTTCCTTAATATTGCACAGGTGATAACACTTGCACTGTTGATGATTCCAATCCCTGTGCAATACTAAGGAAATCGTGAAAACCTGAACTGTTTGCGGCCCTCGAGGACTGGAGTTCCCCACCCCTGTTGTAAAGGATAGTGTGCCTATTTCATTATTATCACGACCAGCTTTTATGTGTCTGAATGGGGAAATGGCCTGCAAGCTTGGTGTTTCTCTGGAGAGAGAGAGTATTAGAAAATTATTAATCAAAGAAGCTTTTAAGCAAAAGGAAGAACTTAAAAAAACTCTCAAGGGACGCTTTCTGTTTCTTAAAATGGATGCCTGCACACGTCACAGAGTGAACTATTTTGCCATCAATGTCCGATTTGTTTGTGACAAAAATGAAATAGTTACCAAGACATTGGCAGTAAAAGACACCAAAGCTCATCACACCAGTGAGTTTCTCCAGGTCTTGGTGGAAAAGGTTCTGCAAGACTATGAACTTAAAAAAGAGCAAGTTCTTTCTGTCGTAACTGACAATGCTTCAAACATGATAAGTACTATTAAGCTAATGAATGAGTGCAATGATGGTGACCAGCAGCTAGAAGAACATTCTGGGTCCACAGACACAGAAATGTTTGAAATAGAGGAACACAGTATTGTAACTGAGGAGCAAACTGAAGTTGCTTCAGATGATCAGCAACATGATACTTTAGATGATCTTGAAATTGAAATTGTGTCAATACGTTTTTTCATTCATCACATGCGCTGTGTTGTGCATATGCTACAGCTGGCTATAAGAGACAGTCTGCAAGAAGGACATGCTGCTGCACTGATTGGAAAGGTGAGAAAATTGGCTACTGTTGCCAGAATCCCTAAAGTTGACTCAATTTTGAAGAGATGTGCTGGAAAAGGGGCAATTATTGATCAAGCCACACGATGGGGCAGTACTTACTTAATGATTCAGCGCTTGGTTGAACTGAAAACCTTTCTTGTAGACATGGCTGACCCTCAACTGACGCTAAATGAAAGTTAGTGGAATCAGGTGACTGAGCTGGAAAAATTGCCAGAGCACCCATTTACAGTGACTAAAAAATTACAAGCAGAGGACTTAACTACAGGTATTTTCTTAAAGGAGTGGAAGAACCTGATGTTTCGCGTGTCCCAAAGAGGAGGGTTAATTGCAAGGGGCATTGCTACATCAATGAAACGGAGAGAGGAGCTACTATTTCAAAATAACATTCTTTTGGCAGCTGTTTATGTAGACCCAATGCATCGGATTCTTCTAGATGATCAACAGCTAAGTAAAGGAAAAGAAGCTCTGTTTGAAATAGCAGTAAGGATGAAATGGTTGCAGAACAGTCAGGAGGAACAAGAAGAATTTGGTCGTCCTGCCACATCTTCACCCTCATCATCAATTGATGAAGAATTTAATTTTGAAAAGTAATTGGATCACAAGGACCGTGCAAAGCATTCCCACATAGAAGAAGAGTCATCCCAATCAAAGAGCACAGCCAGTACATTTCAGCAGAATTTTTCATGTGCACTGAAAGAAATTGAGAAATTTGACCGTTCATCAAAAATAACAGTGCAACAAGCGATTCCTCTGTATCCTGACATTGTCAGAGATGTTGCTCGAGTGGTTACTGCTTTGCCACCAACCCAAGTTAGTGTAGAGAGGTTGTTCTCTGCTCTCAAAATAATTAGATCAGATTTGAGGGCATCCATGAAGAAGGATCTGACAGAGGCAATACTTTTTCTGAGGACAAATTTATAGATTTCTTCTTATTAACTGCATAACAGTGTTTATTGCATATTTACTTACAGTTTGGAAAAGTTTATAAAAGTTATTTGCTATATTCTAATTGTATTCTAATAAATATAGTTTTTGCTCTAAGTGGTCTGATTACTTATATGATGGTGGGAAACTGAATAATCACAATGGTAACATTTTACAACAGTAAACTTATTTATAAGAAGTGGCCATTTATGAAGGAGTCGGAGCCGGAGTCTGAGTCGGAACTTGATAAAATCCAGGAGTCGGAGTCGCAACTGTGGCTTACCGACTCCACAGCCCTGGTTGTACATACATTAGGACATGAAATGGCACTTGTGTGAAGGGAAACTGGTTAAATAAGCCATAACTGTCAAACCGTAAAAAATATATATGCTATTTTTTAACTATTGGGCGTATCTACTTACATAATCATCCTGTAGCATCCGTTGTCCACTTCTGGCATCAGGATGTCCTATCACGCACCATGGCCTCCTCAATATTTGCACACCCAAGTGATGGGCGTGCAAATATGGAGCCAGCTGGCAGTACTGGCCCATTGCACAGTACAGCCAGCAGTGCTGCAACCACCTGCAACCAACGTCACCCGAAACCGCCGACACAGATCACAGCCACTCCTCACCGCCCGCAGCCATCGCCACACTAACCACCACACACTTCGCCGCCTGAGTATCTGCGCATGCCATAATACTAGTACAGCGCAAAGGGGGCAGACCGATTAAATGAGAGAGCACAGAGGGGAGAAGACAGCATGGGGGGTAGGGAAAACGCGTAGAGAGAGGGGCGAGCGCACAGTGGGGAGACAGCTCAAAGAAGAGAGCACATGGGGGTAGAAGACAGCACAGGGGGAGAGAGCACAGAGGGGAGAAGACAGCACAGGGGTTAGAGAGACCACATACAGGAGGGAGAATGCACAGGGGGAAGACAGCTCAAAGGAGAGAGCACATGAGGGGAGAAGACCGCACATAGAGGAGAGAGCACACAGGGTGAGAGAGACAGTGCTCAGGGGGAGACAAGTCAAAGGAGAGTGCACAATGGGGAGAAGACAGCAGAGAGGGGAGAGAGACCGCACACTGGGGAGAGAAATAGACAGAGTGGAAAGTGCACAGGGAGGGGGCGAGACAGCCACTGCAACCAGCACCAGAGAGCCCACCCCAATTGTGATGCTCTGGCCTGTACCGATCAGACTATGTAGTGTCGGGAATGAAGACAGAGAGCTTCGCTGCTGCATAGTTCTTTCAGTGATCAGGAATTACACTATGTCAGTGTTTTCCTCAATTATACGAGGCTGCATCTGGATGATAAAATACACACTTTTTAATTTATTTTTTTTAGCAAGATTTATTTTTGCTAAAAAGTGGGTCTTATGGGCTAAAAAAAGAGTATGTGGTGAAATAAATATCTCTTCATCAAATTATTTGTATCTAGATCTTGCTTTACAGTATTTGCTTGAAACTGAATTACCACTGTTTCTTGCAGGTGTACTTCTAGAGGTCCTGCAGAATGAAGACGCACAAGCCAACAGTGAGGCTTTCTTGTATTGTTTAGGGACAATCAAGTTCCTGTCTGGGAATAAAGCGCTGCTCAATGAATTACTCAAAAAACAGGCAGTGGAAATCCTAGTAGAGTTAATGAAGCAGATCATCCAGTTCAACACTACCTCAGAAAGTATTTCTTCTGATATGAGCCATCTGATTGTTCAGGTCTGTTTCTAATAACCTTATATACCTTGGTTGTTAATCTTGACAATAGCCTTTTAAGGTGTGTGTCTGTATGACCTAAACATATGTTTTTGTTATGTAAGGTAGAAATCATGGAGAAGCAAAAACAAAATAAGTATTTTTCCATCTTTGGAAAGGTGGTTCTTGTCTATCACCATTTATTGCTTTATGCCAAAATTAAATGCCGGGGATTTGATGAAATATTACATGGAACCCTGTGTTGGGCGCAGTGTATGGCTCGGATTGTCTCTGGTGTTCTTTCATTCCCTGAGTCATGTATGAGCTTCTAAAGCCGTAAGCCTTTCATCTGTGGCGTAACTTCAGGCCCAGGGGCCTCAATGCGAAAGCTCCAATGGGGCCCCCAATTATTGCAAATCTTTAATAATATTAGTCCTTTTCTATGGGCAAAAGGGACTTTTGTGGCCCGTGTGCAATCGCAACCCCTGCACCTATTGTAGTTACGCCCCTGCCTTTCATTGTCTATTTTCTTCATGGTCTGCACCAACCACACTTTTACTTTATCTAATTAGCACAAATTACATTTTAAAGTGTATCTTAATGTCTTTAAAAGAACATTATTTGCCTTCACTCAGCTCACCGCAACACTAAGGAACCTTGCTGATCTTTCACAATCACGACCAAAGTTTCTTGCAACGAATGCTTTGATGGAACTGTGTGTTTTATTGGAGTGTTATAACGATGATAAAGATATATGCACCAATGTTTCACGAATCCTAAGGTATGTACCGATACTCTTCAGAATTATGATTTACACAGATGAAGCCAGACGGCACAATCATGGCATTTTTGAAAAGTAGAAAACTAAGGATCTTTAGTTTAACCAGTTTAAGACCTCACATTTACCCCATTTCTGACCTGGCACACCTTCATATAGAAGGTACAGATGGTAATAAAAACAGTCTCTGCCTTCTCTATGTGGAGACTGGCTCGGTATGAATGAATGTCATTGCAGAGTATAATGCAGCCCATCCAGACGTTTATAGTCTATGGTCGGATTGTATGTAGTTAAAGGTGCTCTGTCAGGTTATTTATTCGGTATGACAGTAATAGTACCTTTGAATACTGCCTGGGCAGACCTTTAAAGACATGAAAAATCATTGCTGTACACTTTGTAGTTTTCTTGCACATCACGCAGTTAGCTGGTGCACTAGTCCGGCTCATTTCACAGCCGAATAGGTTGCAGTATATAAATGTTATTTAAATGCCCACACCCACAGAAGATGTTATTCTGTCCGTCCCCTTTGTGCCCTGTATCTCCTGCTAGAGTAGTGTAGTGTAGCTTTCATTTTCATTTATGCCTGTCCTGCTCCTGAGGTTCTGAGGGGGAGAGAGGAGAGATGGCAGGCACATATCTAGGTATCAGATAAGGCTGTCTCCTCCTGTGGCAGAAACTGTGCTGTCTGTGAGAGATTCTGTGTGTTTTTATTTGAACATTTGTTTTCCTGCATACAAGGGAGAGCAGAGACAGGAGGATACAGCCCCTCCCTTGTGAGTGATTTTTACTGAACTTTGCTTGTCGAAGAGGGCAGTGCAGAGCAGGAAGTGATGTCACTACATGAATATTCATCCCTGAGGAGAGGGCAGCAGAGAAGTGATCACTCACTGTGATTGACAGATGGAATGAATCTCTTTTATGAGGTTTACAGAGAGTAGGGGGGAGTAAAAATAAAAGAGATACATGTATAGATAGAGCTTCACCAGAAGAATTAGAAAATTATATCAGTTACATATGGCTTTTGACCTGACAGGTTCCCTTTAAGAACCTACACGATTATTATCTGCACTACTATGCAGTGACATGTTAAAACATGACAGCCCAGTAGGAGCAGGAGTGCCCAGATGCTTAAAGTATATAGGTGGTCCGGAAGCAGTTAAAAAATGCTTCTATTATTTGTTCCGGGGGTTTTACAGAAATTATAGTTTAAAGATGAGAAAGAGAGATAAAATAAGTCTGATGCCGCCTTGGGTCAGTGTCCTCCCAGCATCATTTTAAGTAATTGATAGATCTCTCCCTATGTACACACATAGGATAGACCTGTCAATCAAATAGAGTGCCGTAGGGAGAAAATAGCAATCTTTAAACAATGTATTCTCAGAAACTAAATTCTTGTGCAAAGTAAGAACAAACCACTAAATTTGTGTTGGTTTTTTTTCAAGCAAACTATCTCTCTACCATGATTGTTGTATGGCTTTGGCAGATTGTTCCAACTGTTACTCCATATTCCTGTCTGTTCTCAACAAGCATCCAAATAAACAGGTTTGTTACTTTTCATTCTACATGTACAGTGTACAGTGGTTAAAAGTCATGGTATAAAGTTCATCTGAGTAGAACAGGCATTGTGTACCCAAATTAAAAAGCCTGTTCACAATGTTACTGTACCCTGAGCGCCGTCAGCAGTGTACTCCTCTATGCTATCGCGGTATAAAATGTTATAAAGGCCTAGGTTAGTAGCTGCTATGGTCAGAGGTGACTTTTAGTACTGACGGACACCACCCAAGCAGAGTGGAGCATTTATAGGGTAAGTAATTGTATTCATGTTATAACATTCCCTAACTTCGCACCAATTTTGTATTATCCCAGGAAAGCTTGTTAAGTAACGCTGTGCTTTAGCGGATCCTGTAAATGCAGTGCTTTTCCCATCTACAAGCATTAAGCTTTCGGGAGCATAGCTCTGTGTATATGGCACCAGATGCAGCCATATTAAATATAGTACATCACAAAATCTGTTTACAGCTACAAAGTCTTCTTTGGGTTAGTTTTAATTCCCACTAGGAATCCACACCCAGCCACGGGCCATACCAGCAACAACAGAATTAAAGAAAGCATGGAAAAAAGTGTGCCTGCCAATATTTAATGCAAGCAAGATGGAATATTCCTCTGGGAAAGGCCATTTTTCTTTAGTGCAGGAGACCGCACAAACAATTCCTAGAAATCTGAGTTTTGCTGGCAGAGTGAACTCCTATTCAGGCAGTGTATCGTGCTTTATTGCCATTCCAATCAAGGTCATGTTGGCCAATTGTCTGTACATCAACTTCTTCCAAGCAAACTTAGTTCTCACTTAATTGAAACGAGCAAGATTCCTACTACAAAGAGGCTCGTGTAACTATTACATTAGATATTTGTCATTGCAGTCTATAGTATGTCACCGGTGTGGTGCTACATGATCAGTTTTCGGGTGTTCATGGGCTTTAGTTTTCCTACAGTTTGAAGATTTGGTTTTATTATTATAATGTGCTTGTGTGTTACATTGCTGATCGCGGCAGTAAGAAGCAGTGAACATGGCCTCCCTGAATAATGAGTAATGCATTAACACACTCTGCTCTTTCATACACATTTATTCTTTACAAGAACTAAAACTTCAGTTTCCTATGGACTGACGTAAACCTTTCTCTTTATAGCCAATACTAATTTGAGTTGTACAATGTTTAAAAATCCTGTTTGTCATGAGTGCAGCCCATCATGGGAGTTGAGAAAACTATATTAAGTTAAAGGGAGTTTATCGACAAGTTTTTACAATTTATTCTGAATGCAGCATGATGATTCCAGCGATGTGTCACTTACTGGGCCGCTTGCTGCAATTTTGATAAAATCACTGTTTAATCAGCAGATTACAATCACTAGAGGACTAGTAAGCCATCTGCCATGTAGTCCTCCATGTTCATTAGCTCTGTGTAACTCCACCCCCTTCACTGATTGGCAGCTCTTTGCTTATGCTCAGTGTACTCGACAAGCTCTCAATTATTGGTGTGATCAAGGTTATACAGAGCTCAGCATTCGAGAAATGATAGATCTGCAGTGATTTTATCAAAAGTGCAGCAAGTGACTCATCACTGGAATCAGGATCTCTGTCCCTACATTATGCTGCTCTCAGATCAGGTGGTAAAACATGGTGATAGATTTCCTTTAAACTACTGAGGCACATTTTTAACAAAGAAGTCTATAAAAAAAATAGTTGGATTTTAAGGACACGGAGAATGTAAATGGATGGAAAATTGCATACAGTACCTCCAACTCAACATAGTTTCCATCACAGGGACTAGTGTGCAGGAGTTAATACAACCCGTGCATCCAGATACTGTAAGTTTAGCCTATGAAAATGTACACATTGCTCTCATTACCTAGGAACAGTTGTTATGTCACAGCATGCTGCAGTCAGTGGAATCCCCCAAATAATCAGCACAGTGATTCAGTTTACTTGGAGATAAAAAGAAAGATGATTCTGTCTGTAATAAATTGCAAACTAAGGTGTCAGAACAGTCGATGGCAACAGAAGGAAGTTTCCTAAGGGTACCTTTACACACGGCTACATTTCTAGGGTGGCTACAGGTAACTTACTGGTTGCAGTGAAATCATGGAGACAAGGTTCTATCTTGTTGCTGTGTACAAATGGAATAATCTCTCCATGATTTCACTGCAACCAGTAAGTTACCTGTAGCCACCCTAGAAATGTAGCCGCGTGTAAAGGTACCCTTAAGGTATATTTCGGGTGTTGTTACGCTTTGCCGCACAGAGCTATAGTTTTCATTAAATAGCGATAGACTTGACACGTGCTCAGACAAGCAGGGTCTGTATACTTCAGCTTGCTAGCGTTAACTAAAAGCACTTGGAGACACTGGCTGCACCCAGAACCCATGTTGTAACTATGCTTACCCACTTGATAACATTGGAAAGGTTAATGCAGGGTGCACAACCTGTTGACTGGGGACCACATTCATCCCACAATATAATTTGGTGTGACCCCAATCATTTAGTCATATACATGTTTGTGTGTGATAGACTGCTCACTTTTATTTACCACTAGTAAAAAGGCCCGATGCTATCGCATCGGGAGTGGGGTGACATCAAGATGGGGGGCGGGCTGTTTGGCATTGGGGGCAGCAGCTGTCACTTCACCCTGTGGGGTATCAGCAGGGGCAGTGTGGGGAGTGAGAGTATGTGGGGGTTAAGAGGGGTGAGCAGGGGCAGTGTGGGGAGGTGAAAGGGATAAACAGCGGCAGTGTGGGGTGAGTGGGGGCATGAGCAGGGGCAGTGTGGGTGATTGGGGGCGGGGGTAAGCAGGGGCAGTGTGGGGAGTGATGAGATACGGGGGGTAAAAGGAGTGAGCAGGGGCGGTGTGGGTGAGTGGGGGGTAAGCAGGGGCAGTGTGGGTGATTGTGGGCAGTTGGGGGGGGGTGAGAGGGGTAAGCAGGGTGTATGGGTGAGTGGGGGCGGGGGTAAGGTGGAGCAGTGTGGGTGAGTGGGGGCAGTGTGGGTGAGTGGCTGCTGCCCCTGTAACCTTAGTTGAGGAGGGGGGGGTGGTGGTAGCAGACTGCAGGGCCAGCGGACCTGCAGGCTGCAATGACAGTGCGCCGCCGGCGGCGGCATCATTGCGGGGGCCGCTGCGGCGGGCAGCGTCTGTGATGAAGGGGGCCGCAGATGCTGGCGGCGGCCCTTTCAGTAATAGCGCTCCCCCTGGCTGCGGCGGGCCTGCAGGCTGCAATGAGAGTGCGGTGGCCAGCGTCTGTGATGAAGGGGGCCGCAGATGCTGGCGGCAGCCCCTTTAGTAATGGCGCTCCCCTGGCTGCGGCGGGCGGTGGGCCTTGAGCATGCAATGAGAGTGCGCCGCGGGCGGCATCTGAGCGGGGGACGCAGCGGCGGGCAGCGTCTGTGATGAAGGGGGCCGCAGATGCTGGCGGCGGCCCCTTCTGTAATGGCGCTCCCTCTGGCTGCGGCGGGCGGTGGGCGTGGAGGCTACAAAGAGAGTGCGCCGCCGGTGGCATCTGAGCGGGGGAGGCAGCACCGTGCGGGGTGTGTGCGGGCACGGGAGCCTGCAGGCAGCCGCCGGCAGCCTGCGCCATGCGTGTGATAATATGGCGGCGCTTCCGGGGTAGCGCTAATCAGCAGTTTTGCGCACGCGCCATTGCTCCATAGCGGCACAATGGCCGCAAGCGCAAAACTGGTGATTCTATATAGAGATGATTGAGGGAAAAAAGACCATTAAGCAGGAGTGAGTGAGCTGTAATGGTGGATCTTGTCGCCAGCTCTAGAACCACAATGTATGGACAGAATGGAGGTCTACACGCCAATTTAACATTTTATAAATGTGTAGATGAGGCAGAGAGATGTGTTCAGTGTAGCCTATGGAGTTAATAAATGCACACTCTAAACTCACATTAACGATGTATACATGCATGGTGTCTTCTTTTCTGGAGTGCCAGTGATGGAGAATGTGACCCCAATCACAGAAAAGGTGGGAGTGCTAAAAGTGCAACTACGACTATTAGAAATTTGATATTTATGACATTTACTTTCAGATGGGCCACAAGTGTTTTGGATTATAATTATAATCCCTCTATACAGTTTTTCTAAGGCTCTTTTGATTGGTTTGAATTCACATTGTGGCCTCCATCCAAAATAGGTTGTGTACCTCTGGGTTAGATGGAGAGAACCTCAAAGGTAAATAGATAGCGAGTTTCTTAAAATATACATTTGACACCTGTAAGAAATATAACCTGATATTGAACAGAAGACTTAAAAGGCACTTTGGGAATGTTAAAATGATATATTAAAGATTGTTTTTGGCAGCGACAGGCAGAGGGTGAAATAGGTTATTGGTTGCATATGTTCTGGGTTTGTATATATTTTTAGTCATGTATGAAGGAGGGGTAAGCTTTACATATCAACAATCAATTAAAGGGGTTATCCGAGATTTCTAAAAAAAAAAATAAAAAACTGTGCCTAAGCACTAACAGGCAGATAGCTGACATCTACCTGCCTGTTGTGCTCGGTGCCATTCACCACCAACCGGAGGGGTCACAAACTGCTCCTGTCGATGGTTTTTCAGCTTCCGCCGACATCACTACTACAGAGTGGAGGATTCTCCCATCTGTCGACGAGCGTCAGAGCCGACATCATACTGATTGACAGTGGGCTTCTCCAATCAGGTAATGGGGAGGCAGCTGTCAATCAGCGCAA